>CM076928.1:2400000-3100000 GCA_039566165.1 Maruca vitrata | reverse complement strand
AATGGAATCTTCATCTTCATCAGCCTACCATTATAGTCCACTGCTGCAAATAAGAATAACCTATATTATTTACCTTTTGTTGTTTTTTTCCCCTCTTGCCCTTTATGGCTTTATCTTTGTCATAAAGTCAGCCTGCAATAAGTTCTAGCTCACTTCTCATTACAGGCATCAACCACGTTTCTCTCTTTATCTCTTGCTCTACTTTTACCATCTTGTCTCTTTCTATTATATCTCTTTATAGTACGTCTTTCGTGTGTATTATCTATATCTTCCTTGAATTTCCATATATCTTCAAATCTAGGATAAACGTGCTGGATATATTTAATAGTTAATCATAAATAATTACTGTTTTTTCTTACAGGTACTAGAATGTGACTATTTCCTAAACGTGCACATTATAATTCATGGTAAACCATGGGCAAAATATCAAGTTCTTTAGCTCTGATAGCCCGAGTTCCCTAGTTAACGCATAACTGCATAATGGAATGTGCCTAGGACCAAATCAAAAAATAAATACCAATCGGCTTATTGAAATAGTAATAATAAGCTTACGGAAATTATGCTATATGAAAGAGTAAAAGACCAAAAATGTATTGTTCATAATATTTAAAATAAGTATGTAGATAACGAAACTGACAACAATTTATTATTTCATACTGGCATTACGCAATTTACGTTTAGTATTTGAATATGAACTTACTCTTCATTGGCATTTACTATATCTTGTAGAAATACTGAAGCTGTACATTTGAATACTGTCAAATCTTCTGGTTCCTCCTTTGGTTTACCATTCTCCCCATTTTTGCTGCTCTTTTTGTCTTTACTATCTTTACTTCTTTTGGAATCTCTAGATGATATTGGAGATGACTTGCTCATTTCACTATCTAGTCCTGTCCCTAAAATTTTATATAATAGACTCTAAATTCAATTATGCATATTAAGTAAATAAATATAAATTATAACGTTTTTACCTTGTCTGCTATACATAGCCCTGCTGCCCCCACTTTCTTCAGAAGGTATTTCCGGCATTCTGTCAGTTCTCTCGTAGTACTCCGATATCCATCTCCTCAACTCGTCTCCTATTTGCTCGTTGATCTTATCTCCTTGTTGAGTTTTGATGTCATCTTCTATTGTCACTAAAGCTTTTTCGTACTCTTCTTCTCTTTCAGATTGAAGCCTCCGTCGGTAGTCTTTCACCTAATAAGTTTAAAAATATGAATATTAGAAATACTTCATATAACCACTTCAACACAACTAAAGTGCAGGGATAACCCTTTATTTCATAGTTTTAGATAAAAAAGAAAACAAATGTGTACAGTCTCACAATAAAATCATTAAGCTTATGGATTATAAAATTTCAAATCAGTCTTTGTTTTGATTTATTTTATGTATAATATTGTCTTCTTCTTTGATTATTTGGATATCGTTATTGTTAAACTGACAGGAGCTGCATGCGACTAGTCGAAAAAGACAGAGCGGTGACCTAGAACTAGTGTATGAAAAAACCTAAACCGTGTAAATAACTATTCCACGCGGACGAAGTCGCGGACACAGCAGTATTCTATATACAGTGTGTACTAGATAAGTCATCAAATGAGATCCAACTGACTGAAAGAGACCCTAAAATCAGTTCGTGCATTTGGGGAGGGCTGTTTCCAGCAGTAGACAGAGATGGGCTGATTATGATGATGATTGTTCACCAAAAAATGTACCTCTTCAGCTCTCTTCAATGCCAACGACTCGGTGTAAGGAGCTAACTCCATCCCGATAAGAAGCTGCTCATCATGTTTCCGTTTCTTCGTCGCTCTCCTGGCGATAAACCCTCGCCACACCCTTTGTATGGCGGTGGCTGCAGAGGCAGACATCTCACCTTTTTGGTCCCTTCCTTTTTCTTTCAGAAGGCGAATTTCCTTCATGAATTGGCCTCTGAAAAGATATCCAATTTTAGAACTAAAAATTTAATTTTAAACGCTTAATTAGGCGTTTGACCGATTTCAGCCTATTGGCCCAACTCAATTAAGATCAGCTAAGTGCGCAGGAAAAAGTACTCTGTTCCCTTACTTTCATAGTTCGGTAAGACGACAATAGAATAGAATAGAAAATAATTTATAGGTCACGTATACACGTAGGTATTACAAGAAAAAATTAATTTAACATAAAATAATACTAATTTACACAACATAATATAAAAAACGAATATTTCACATCAGTGACCAACCAACCAACAATACCACATTACCGATAAGAAGTCGGGCTTAAACGATTACTTATGACTTAAATAACATTTGCAAGTTATGAGTATATTCATTTCATGCAAACTAAGTCTTATGTCAGCTAAAATAAATTGATCAGTCTTTTAGATCCTCTATAAATAACAATAAAAAAAACAATGAAAACGTCTATCAACCTATTACCACAAACGTATAGAAAGAAAAAAAAACAAACATGGTTCATTAATTAGGTCTAGCCTCCGCATATGCCTCAACGACAAAAAGCCTCTACACACTTAACAAGATAATACTGGTGGATCGGCGGTATTTGCCGACCTGTATCAATATGTACATACAGTGTCTTCAAATGAGATCCAACTGAAAGAGACCCTGAAAATATTTCTTTACGAAGAAAAAATTGGTAGTAGTGCAATCTGGCATAGACTACGCGGAAAACTAATACCACAATAATCACCTTAACTGTATTTGTTTTATAATGTAACTGTATTTTAATGTGTTCAATGTTTTCTTTCTTTCTTTACCTCAGTCTCCCCTGTCGAGCTCTCTCATGGCTTTGTATGATCAGCACTGCCTGTTGCTCCGTTAACACCAACGGCGTAGGCTTTATCGGTTCATGGCCCAACTTGGTCAGCGTGTCGATGATGAACTGGCGACGGCTCTCATACTCCTCCTGTCTCTCCCTGATGAAGTACTGGGGAATGCACGGCTCCGCTTCGTACGGAGTCACTTGGAGCTTCTTGAGGGTCTGAAAATTTACAAGTTATACAGAAAACGAACGTTGGTATCTTGTGCACGTATCGGTACACATATTTGATAATATTATTAGTTGTGTTTTATTTGCAGTGCATTACTATTTCTTTCATGCTTAATCAAAGGTTCTGCCAGAATATCAGCGCTGTAGCGTCCTAGCAGCCGCTGTAGCACATGCTGAGGCAGAACCTGTTGATCACATCTACAGTATGTGTGTTTGTTAAACATTGTAAATGTATGTGATCAATAAATGTTTTCTTTCTTTCTACTAAAACAGAATTTGCCCTTAGATTCAGTTAGTATAAGGGCGCTTATTTATTGGTTAGTCATCTAATAATTTGACCAATGTTTTGAAAAAAATATTGGTTTAACTCTTAAAAAAGTTAATCACAAAACATGACCATATAGGTCATGTTGTTTGCTGATTGTTTGAAACTAAATATTTATTTATAGTCAGATAATTCATAAACGCAACACCAGCTCAAAATACGAGTAAAAAATAAAAACTTAACCAAATGCATATTTGATTGCAATTTAAAAGTAATTATTGCAAATTATGTAGCAAACATTTTTTTCGATTACCTCCTCATCGTCATACGTGAAATCCGACATATTCAACTCGACGAGCTCATGCTTTATCTCAATCAGCCGCCCCAAACACGCTTCAAGCAGCCTCTTGACTATCAAGCGCTTTTGCGGCTGCAGTAACTGGTCGTACACAGTGTCCAGTTTGGATAGCAGCACTGTGTATCTGACTTTCAGTTCAGTGAGCAGCGGCTGGATCGCTATCCGATCGTGTGGACCTGCCTCGTAGACCGCCTCGTCCGCTTGAGTCGCTTCGACTATCAGTTCTGACGTCTCGCATAGCAGATCGTTGTAGGTTTTGTTCGCCATTCCGATAGGTTACTGGCTTCTAGTAAAAAAATATGTTTGCGGCTGTATAAAAATATTTTGCGTATACCATGAACGTTTATAAATACCACTACAATAAAATATAAACCAAAGTCGCTTACCAAGTCTGTCTGTATGTACATATGTATGTATGCTTTCTATCTTTAAAACTACTCAACGGACGTTAATGGGTTTTTTTAATACATAGATAGAGGGATTTAATATACCCGAAGCGAAGCTAGGGCGGGTCACTAGTTCATAATAATAATATTATAACAAACCTCATGTCAAATAAAAAAGTAATAACAAATTGCACTGGCGACATAATTAAATACTTTCACGTTCCTTTAAATTTGATGTTATTAAATGGGTTTCATAACAATAAAAAGACGTGTGGCACTCGGAGACTGCCGCGGTAAAGCTATTGCATAGCATCGTCCGATTTCGGAGCAGCTCGTTTCGATTTGTGCGAGTTTCGTAGAGTCGTACAATACGTCTAACCGCACGCACACAAACACCGTGCCGAAATCTACCGAACTGAAACGAAGTTAGACGATTGTGAGGTATTTTTCGTTATGGAATTTCTTGGTTCGGTCGCCGCGCTCAAAGCCCGCGATAAAAGCTATGCAATAGCTTAAAAACATTAATTACCCGGTCGATGACACAATCTTGGCTTCTCACTTGACAAAAACAAACCTTTGTCACTTCTATTCAACTCACAATAACTTAACTCTTAAGTCCTATAACTAACACTTCACTCTAAAAAATATTTGGCAATAGTATTTGACACAAAAGCTTCGAAGAATTACTGCCGAAAAATACGTTAAAACTCATCTTTCGCTGGTTTAGTAACGAATAACTGTTTTATCGATACCAGTATCGATATAACAGTTCCTCGTTGCCGTATCACTATCTCGATTGATCAATACTACAGATGTTTATTGATCAATAATATCAAGTTTTTGCCTTTTTATCTAAATACTTTTTATGTATTACATAGGGCATTTGACAAATTATAGGATTAACCTGCTACTAACGACCTATTGAAAATTCTGAAGGATTCTTAGTCACTGCCACTTGACCCCAAACTAAGCAGAGCTTGTACTATGGGCGGTGGAGACTGATGTGTAAGGGTGAATACCCACCCATACATATATCCATGAATACATGTACTTAATACATATTCACAAGCAGACACGGAACAAACACCGATGTTCATCACACAAATATTTGTCACGAGTTGGAATCGAACCCACAACTGTTGGAACCGTAGCCACTAACCATAGTTCCACCGAGCTAGTTAAAAACATTTTGAAAATAGCAAAAACATGACATCACTATATACTTGATGTAGTATGACGTCAACACATCGTTGTTATCAAAATATCGACTCTACAGTCCCGTCACTACGGCTGCTATCGAGCCCGTCACAGTCGGATTAACGGGTATTGTTAAATAGTGTTCCAATATGGCGTCGGCCGCCTATATTTCACGGCTTATCACTTTTTATTTCAACGCACATAATGGATATTTGTATTGGAAACTCTATCGGAATGCGTGGATGGGTTTTGGAAAAGATTTATCCGCGCGCACAAAATAAACGCCTGGAAATTCGACTGGTTCAGTGGAACAGTTATTCACTAATAACCTTAACCGTAGGTAGTGAACCTGGGTCACTACCCAGGTTCACTACCTACGGTTCCAAGACACGTGGAACTATTCAATAATTAGTACGGAGCTATTAGGCCTATTGGTACAAGGTCTTACTTTGATATGCCTGTAACCCAATTAGTAATCCTGATTACTATAACGATGATGGAGCTTTAATCTTATCTGTTTATCGCATCTCTACACTACAAGTACCTATAAGGAAGTCATTTCCACGTGGGCGGAATCACCAAATAAGTATCAAAATAAGATAATTAACGAACGCATGTATCCTTACTAGATTTTTTTTTTATAAAATTCGAAACGAATAGCAATCCACGCAAGTTTAATCCGTAATCTTATAATAGAAATTTTCATTTTCTTTTCTAATAACTACCTAGCCAGGTCCACTCAGAACAATGGTTTCATATTTTTTTCTTAAAGACTACCTAGGCAAATGAAATGTAAATTACAATTACTCTTCATTCAAACAGTGAAAATCAAGATTTTCTATTAAAATATATTTAATAAAAAGCGCCCATGAATTTATTCAAATCCTATTGCAAATAAAACTTTGCGATGAAAAAGGAAATACAATTTTTGTTTCTGAACGGGATTCAATTATCTTGAATACACAATCGCATTGAAACCCATACCGGGTCTTACTAAATCCCTGTATAGTGTCATCTCCTAGCCACGATTATTGCGTATATGGCCCAAGTCCTATTTGCTTGAGTGGGAGCTTTCCTCAAAGCTTAGGCCGTTTACACAATATTATATAGGCGTCCATGGTAGAGTGGTTAAGGTAACTTTCCATGCGAGAGGTCGCCAGTTCAACCCCGCTACGTACCACTGTGTTTTTCATATTTTAAATGCATATATACGATTATTCGACGCTTTAACGGTGAAGGAAAACATCGTGAGGAAACCAGCACATCTACGAAGAAATTCTAAGGTGGTGCAGTCGACCAGCTTGCATTTGGACAGGGTGGTAGACTTAAGCTTTATCACCCTAATTTAGGGCCCTTGCTCCAGCAGTGGGGACTTATATGAGCTAGTGATGATGAAGATGTCATAATATTGTGGAACTGCAGCAGTTACGCAACAACCACGGTTCCGTATTAAAAGGGATTATGACTGCGTCAAAATTTTATGAAGAAAGAAAAAAATATATCTGGGACATTTCCACACACGGTCAACTGCCTCTAAACTAAGCAGAGCTTGTACTATGGGCGTCAGAGACTGATACACATACATATATATTTGATGATTGATACTGATCAAACAACAGACACCGATGATCATCACACAAATGTTTGTCCCGAGTGGGAATCGAACCCACGACTCTTGAAACTTCCAGTCAGGGTCACTAACCACTCTTCCACTGAGCCAGTCAAATCTTTTCTATTAAATATCATTATTTTTAGTCTTTAAGTTAGTACATAGAAAAATATGGGACACGTATCTAACGGGACGAAAGCCGAAACCAAAGTTTAGGCAGTATGCAAGATAATGAAGAAAATGATAGAACGAAATTAATACCTCACTTTTCGAAGTCGGGTACAAATAATGTTGTATTTATTCGTGAAATATTTTAACACAGAATTTTGTAGTTATGTCGATAAAATTAGTTCATCATTTTAACATACCATACTTACCTACCCATAAACCTAACGCTGAATAAGACAAAACCAATCAGAATACGTGCTTTTGCTTACACTTAAAAAAAAAAAAAGTATTCTGGTTCCCTCAAATCCAAGTCGAAAAAAGAATACACTCTAGCTAAGTGGCCGCGGCAGAAGAAACCTATTATTACGAATAATAACAAGCGTGTGAGCAGACGATGGCACAATCATCCATCCTAGCGATTCTGTTGCGTCTTTTTTTTTGCCGATTTTTAGGATTCCGTTCTCGAAGGGTTGAAACGGAAAACCCTATTACTGAGTCTTTTGTCTCTCAACCAGTTGTATAACGTGTGACATGGCGCCTGTAAAAAATATCTTAGGTCTTGTATTTCGGTCGGAGCTATAACGTTTACTAAAACAAAGAATTTGTTAACAATTTTTTTCCTAACTGACTACGATGATGGCTTGAAGTAGCTTTGTCATCATCACCGGACTTGCCGGTGAGCTGACGGCTAAAAATACTTAATCTGGTCAAGGCCAGAAAACTTCTGCAAATAGGCACAGTCACCTTTGAAAAGTTACCTAAAATAAAAAGTACCAATTGCATGCTTCCAAATTCTTTGTTGAATATCAATGAGAGAAGAAGAAAATACCTATGTAAAACCTGAACTTATAATTGCCAATTATGTTAAAAACAAAAAAATACTCTTTGAAATAAAAAAAAATTTACACATTAACACGCGAATCTTCAAAATTTCTCAATATAATTATTAAGAGACTGTACTCCTTGTAAGATTATTCAAATATTTCATTTCAATAGTGTTTTGTTCGCACAAAATCAGACAAAAACTCTTCGTTTAGAAGCTAAACTTGGACCAGAAACCTATGGGAAACGATCACATCTAATAACCTCAAAGCGGACTCATAAAAACCGGTTGGATTAGGGTAAATCGCGCATGCTCGCCCATCAACTACCTCGTTCATAATAAAGTCATTATGTGAATAAACGTTAATGGGTATTCACGAGGCGTCTACGCACTGCCCATTAGAGCTAACCATTATCGGGCGAAGAGTTAGTTTAATGCTGGAAACACTATTATAATATGACGTGGTTTTTTACAGTATATTGTACATGGAAAATAAGTTATGAGGCACAGTTTAGCAGTAATGGAGAATTTTGATGATTTTAGTTAATTATGCAGCTTTGAAGTCTTTGATAAACTTAATTGGTATGTGTAACTCGTTTGTTCATACAGTCAAAATTGAGACGTTTATGCGTGTTTAAAGTTCTGAACGTTTGCACTTTTCATACAAATTCACCGTAGTGCTATGACGTCACACTATAACATGCAGTACATTGAAAAAAATAATAATATTAAATATATTAAATATGTCTGGGTATTAACCATGCTGAGCTTCCGATATTACGACGCTGTTGCAAGCGCCATGATCACGGGTCAGCTACCCGTGACGCCATATAATCTGTGTGTGTGTGTGTGTGTGTGTAATCAATATTGGTAGCAAGTGCTGCGTTTGGACCGAGAGATCCCAGGTTCGAGTCAGGCGTCGGGCAAAGATTGTGGGAGTTTTTCTGTTAAGAAATTTCTCAGCCTGGAGTCAGGAAGTTGGCAGATGCACGCCCCTGCCTCGGAATGAACGTTAAACACCAAACACAAACAAACACCGATGTTCATCACACAAATTTGTCCCGAGTGGGAATCGAACCCACGACTCTAGGAACCGCCAGCCAGGGTCACTAACCACTGTTCCACCGAGCCAGCCGCCGATACATACATTCAGATAATGAGATTAATAGATCAAAATCGCTTCCAGTATCTATATATCTAGGCAGATATCAGCTAGGTGGCGCCGCTCTGTTTCGGCATAACGAGCTTGCGACTTAATCGCTCATTGTGAACTTTTTGCAACTAAGATTGCAGGGAAAAAATGTGCAAGAACACTGCTTCTCGGACTAGTTATTTTGTATTTTGTAACCTTTAAGGAAAATACCGTTGGTTAAGCTCGTTGAAGAAGCATCAATGATTACTTTAGAAGCTAACAAACGGAACGGTACGAGTACCTAATACGAGTATCAGATAGAAATAACATGCAATTTATAACATTATTCTTAGTTCTGATTCTAGTGCTAAATTGCTTAAGCACTCATGTAATGGATTCATAAATAACACATACATATGGTTAAAAATAAGCTAGCATACTGAGTGTGTTAAAAACACTAAGTTAGTTATTTTATATTAATGAAATTACTCAGCCCGGAGTTGGCGATTAAACGCCCGTGCTTCAGAAAGCACTTTAAGCCGGTGGTCCTGCGCCTGGTCTCTCATCGGTCATGTCGGATTGCCGGTTCTCCGAATTATGAGAGTAAGGGAATAGAGAGTTCACTTGTGTTTGCGCACACTTGTACACTACGATATGTCCTGCGTATTTGGCTGATCTCTCATGACTTAAATGGGTCGGACGCTTATTTATACCTATTTTTGTGAACAGAAAACTGTTATAAAAAGTAGCTCAGGCCTTTGCATCCGTAGGGTTATCTCACGGAGGGTTAATAAAGGTTCACGTTGCAGCGTGACCTTCACCGCTAAGATCATAGAATATAAACATACAGAGGGAAGAAGATTTAGTGTTTCAATTATTTTTGGATGGATAGATGCTTTTTTCCACTTCCACTTACTGGTCCCGTTTTTCAACAAATCTTCCAAATTATATTTTTTATTTGATTAAGCTTAATAAATTACTAATATCATAAATGCAAACGTCACTCTGACTATCGCGTTTTACCGCCTATCTAATAAGCAAAATATGAGTTCGACAGGAACAATAGACTATATTGAGCCTGTCGCACTCTTTCTGAATGCCTGCTTACATGCCGTTCCACACCCCACCTGAAGAGCCCGGGATAATAGGAAGAAAGGAAAACTTGAGCTGGAAGGGCATTCCATGCCTTAATGACACGGGGCAGAGTAAATGAACTGAACCTCTTGGTCCAAGCCATCAGCACCTGTATTGTCTGTGGATAGCAGTGCTGTCCAGCACGTGTCGTTCGAAAGTAGAAAAGGGAGGGAGTGACTGGTTAGATACGTTCTCTTTAAAATAAAAGTTTAGTGACTATAAAAGGACGTCATATGCTACTTTTTAAAGAACTTTGTCTTAATTACATAATGTAGGAGTATTAAATATTTAAAAAAAAACTCTTTCGTATCAATAACTCCACTTCAACGTTAACATGCCTCATACAGAGTGCCCCTTCTCCACTCTATATATTCTCCGCTGACTCAGCCTGCGCCCGCGCAGTTAATGTCTTCATTATAGATAATGCCGGAGCTATCTCGCGCACCCGAGCCGAGTGCACAAAAGTGCAACCG
Source organism: Maruca vitrata (assembly GCA_039566165.1). Classification (NCBI taxonomy): domain Eukaryota; kingdom Metazoa; phylum Arthropoda; class Insecta; order Lepidoptera; family Crambidae; genus Maruca; species Maruca vitrata. The sequence goes on along the minus strand of CM076928.1, from coordinate 3,089,470 downwards.
TTTGAACCGAAAATATGTGGAAACTTTCATAAACAAACTCAATACCGGAATGGCGCTCCAAATTTTCGATCAAAAATGTCAAAAAACTTATGAAATCTGATTTCTGGTGATCCTTACTTTAGTAAAATTATATGAGAATGGCTGTCTGTCAGTCGCGATTTCACACTACAACATGCTGAACTAATTTAAATTAGATTTAGAAATTACTTAGCTACTTTTAACCGACTACGCTTTATGTGAGTTATGATTAGGTAATAAACATCCCTACTTGCTCTGAGTCGATGCTAACATGCCTCATACAGAGTGCCCCTTCTCCACTCTATCTATTCCCCGCGCGGCTGACTCAGCCTGCGCCCGCGCACATAATGTCTTCATTTGAGATAATGCCGGGGCTCTCGCCTCGCATTGGGTGGGACCGGACCGAGTGCACAAAAGTGCAATCGGTAATTGTTGCATCGGTTATTGCATTATTGGAAGGTACTATTGAAAAGTTTATTAAGACGATGGCAGTGAATGAATATTGCCAAGTTAAGAGCAAATATTTTCTCATTAGAATGATTTTTTGTAACTGATGAACTAATGAAAGAAACTAATAAAATCGAAATGACATATATGGTTAACATTGTTGCAACATTGTATGGCTAATTACAAGGAATGTTCTAATAGTTGTAACTCATTATCTACTTAACGTTTCCAAACGGTTAAGATTTTAAAATGATTTAACCAAATACATTGCAAAATTATTTTTTACATCAACAGTCCAATTCAAGAACTTACTAAATGCAAGTACAAGAGTGTAATTATTTTGACCATCTATCGCACTTTCAGGCTAAAACTATTGAACTAACTTACAGACAGTCTAGACTCTAGACAGACTGAGAAAGGGCATTTTTGACCGACTTAGCCACAAGGGAGTTATGATTAAGCGATAAACGACTTCACACGCTGATTGGGAAAGCTAATAATCTCAAACAAATAGGTCAAAATTTTCTAATTCCATTTGATGAACGTTCAAAATGAGCTGGAACTCCTACAGCCACGTCGGCCGTGCAATTTATAAGATCTAGCACCAGTATTAGGATATTTCCTAGCACTAAAAATCTTTCTAATAAATCTAGATTTCCTTAAGACTTCCAGACTACCCAGCGGGGATATTTCAAGTTTAATAGCCTGGGGTCCGACCCACCGCAGGTTTAAGTGGGCAACGTCGCTAGGATGTATATTATACTATAGCTAGATTTATTAAACTTCACACAGCGAAATGAGTTTCATCAAGAAGCAAGAAGTTAGCAGTCTATAATACAAAAAACCTGTCAAGTACGAGTCGAGATCACGGACACGGATGTAGAAGTTTAAAAAGCGAAAGCAAAGTTAAGCGAAGTTTATTTAAAAAAAAAAATCTTGCGCATTTGCGATGCGCTGGTTGAATAGAAAAAAAAAATGTTGTGTAAAAGACAAGCGAATGTTTGACAGTTTAAGCGAAGCTAAAATTCAAAATTTGAATACGGGAGCTTTGAATTTAGAACCTACTTCATCGTCAAATCGGCGCTCATTATCAAATCATCGTTTCAGCGTTCGTCCTCTAACACAAATGATACCACTGTCAAAGCAAAATAAACCAATATTTTGCAGGAATGAGACCGCTATATTAAAATAAAATATGCGAGATTTCCGTCCTAACCGTACTTACCATTAAATTATGTTCAGTCGAAGCGAGCTATTTTCTTTTTTATACCGGAACGACTCTTGGTAATTCGTCTTGTGGCCTCGTAGTACTGATGTTTACTTACAAAATGTACTCGACTTTTTTGTTATTGTAGTTTGATGTTTAGCATGTTTCTTTCAAGGAGGAATATTAAGCGCTTTACATTTTTCGATTGTAACCTTTTTGTTTTATAACGTTAATGAAATTCATTTAATGTAACTATAATAATGTAATGTGATATAATAAAACTAACGTTACTTTATTAAGGTCTGATCGCCCTAGTTAAGGGTAGGCCCGTGTTCCAGCAGTGGGAACGTATATGAGCGGATGATGAATGTTACTTTAAGTTAATTTGCACAATATTTACGAAACATATGTAGTTTAACTTCTATTAATAAGACTGCGTTTGTCAAAATCCGTTAAAAACTTTCAGGCGGTGAGGCGTACCAAAGAAATAGAAACACATACACTCGAAAACTTTATTTTCCTTTTCTTGGCAGTCGAGTACAAAGATACATAGTACACAAAATACTCCAGTCCACCACAGTGTAGCTCACAGCAACACATGAGGGAAGTTTCCCTCACATATCACGCTCTTGAATTTAAAAGCGAATATTAAAGATAAAACGATGCGTGAACTCTTAGCATGCCCAAGTTGCGCTTATTAAGAATTTCAAAACCCCGCCGCTCAAAATTGTGCGGTCACAGCTCACAAAACACCCCTTACACAAGTAGTTAAAATGCACAGTACGTTGCAATTTTGTTTAGTACTTTTTTGGCGTATGTTGTTTTACAGCAGTTGAAATAACAAACGTCCCATAGGGAAATGTAAATTGAATATAACGCAGAATCCACATATGGAGGGATGATAAAGAAGAGTTTTATGGATGCTCAGAGAATATTACCCGGCAGATTTCGGTAATGATGATATTAGAACGCCGTGGAGAGAGTTAGCTCGGTAATGAGAATGTGTTACCTGCGTAATGAGTGTTTGAAATTCTGCTTTTGTTAGCGCATTGTTGGAACAAAAGCATTAACGAACTAACTATTGTGAGTGTTTTAGTTTTAAAAATACATACGCGACAACATTTCGGGGGAGGTACTTATGTTCTTACAAATTAAATAGATGAAGACTAAGAAAGCTATGAAATTATGATATCATCTTACACTAAAATATCCCTTTTTCATGAATAAAGCCTTTGACTCTGATTGCGTGTAGTCCTTTATTGCGTTAAACATGATTGCTTATAGCTCAGTCAGTTAAAATGTATCATGCCCTTTCTCAACCCTAAAATATCTGTATACCTAATTTAATTTTATTTGATTCAGTAGCGTTGACGTTGATAAACACACAATCCCTGCAAATTAATAAAAAATATAATAAGGAAGATACTTTTTTTCCTCAAAATCTAACATGTTTTCCCTACTTCATGTAATGCCAGGCTACTCAAACAGGCCTTCATGGTATGGTCGGCAAGCTCAATAGAGTCTATTGTACCTGCCATGTGGACCTTACGACTGCTTACCATCAGGTGGAGATGTCACCCTAGAAGTCTTCAAATAATACTACCTATGTATATATAAAAAAATCCCAAAAAGCTCTTCTGTTTAGTTCTGATTCTATTTGTTTCGTCTCCTTGTAGACAGTCCACTTATCCAACACCCAAAATATAGATAGAAACAATTCCAAGTTTTTCACTTAATTTTCCCAAGTTAAATAGAACCCCAAGTTATTCCTAGGTGCCCTACAAGAAGGCATAACAATTTTCGTGTTATTAAATTTGCGTGGATACCAAGCTTTGAATTTCCCCAGAGTTCTAGCTCTGAGTGAGGTTCTCTTCGAATATTGGTCGGATTACTTAGTTACATTGCCTCGGAGACATGTTTTAAAATAATATTCCGAAAGACATTTTGTTCAACGTGTCGTATGATTGTACGCTGGAGTCTTTTTTATTAATTGCTAGCTCTTTGCAAGGAGTCGCTGAGTGAGTAAAGCATTAAGCCTTTTACAGCGCAGTCGGATTAAAAGTAACTTGTCCTTTCGTTAGCCAATATGCTTAAGTATTTTTGCGAGTTTTTAAGCTATCAAAGTAGATATGTTCAAGCTGGACTCTGAACTGATAAGAATCCGGCTCAAAGGACCAATGTTTGGTGGACAGTGGACGTTTATTCATACAAAGGCTCCGGTACATAAGGACTCAGACAAAAATATTGCTTGCGCGATTTAATAAAGAAAAAACGACATCTTTTGACTGCTGACCTACGTATAAGCACGTAGTTGCTTAAACAAATTACGTTTGGATTTAATGACACATGCTACTTTTTAATTGACTTTACTATTAGAGTGTAATGTTTTACGCAGGCAGAAATCAATACTTAGTTCCATTTGATTTACACAGACTCCACCATTATATTTTATTTTGTAGTTAACACAAGTCAAAACAAAAATGGCGTCCGATTTAGTCGCAAGGTGTCTACTACACTTTTATTTCACAGCTCGATCCTTACAGCCTTGCATTTGTTTATTTGCGCTCTTCACACTGGTACTAACGTGCCATCTTTCGCTCAAAGGTGCCCATTCTGCCCTTTCAATGCTTTCAAAAGAAAAGGGTCTTCGTCTTAATGCCCCCTTTTAAAAGGACTGAAGGCTTAGACAGTGTTTAGTCCTGTGGACTGGCTAGTTTTTACGAGTCCTCGGGAGGGGATTATGCAAATGTGTTTCGCGCTGTCTGGCAAATTATTGTTTTTAGGTAGTCTGCGGAAGTTTCCTCTGTCTGCGGCTAAAACGAGTTTGGCGAACTTTGAAATTTACTTGGTGTGAATGCAAATATTTATTGTTGTTTATGTCTGATGATTAAAAAAGTAAGTTATCGTGGAAATGTATTTTGTGGCATTGTTTAAAATTGGGATAATAGATAAGTCAGGGGATACCAGTCACAACTATCTGTCCGGTGGTTGGTGAACGGTATACGGGTAAGCGACCCCGGCTCCTCGATATATCCATATATGTATCCTTCCTCCCTTTTTCCCTCCCCCGTCATATATTCTTGCTACTCGTGGGAACGCAATTACCTTGTTAAATGCACAAGGAAGAATGGTGGCGACGTGGTCCACAACCCGTCACGTCACGTTTCCCACAGATGTGAAAAGTGGATCGCTGGAAGTGATCTCTGCCTACCCCTCTGGGAAAAAGGCGTGATTTTATGTATGTATGTATGTTTAAAATTGTAATACATGACCAGTTTAAAAGTAAATTCATCCACTTTGCGTTGAATCCTTCTAGTGATATGCAAAATTCGTATTGAAAAATTAATTTTCGTACTTCATATAACTCGTATAATATTATTCTTTTATAGCGAAGTCGGTAAAAGGCCTTTGTCCATTCTCAGTCCCAAGAATATCTGTGAACCTAATTTCATTTAAATCTGTTCAATTATTCTGGCATAATAGTGCAACAGACAGATGAACTGACATAGTAACTATCGTATTTATAATATTAAAGATATACGTATATTGACAAAGGGGTCATCGGCTTCCTTGCAAGTCCGGTGATGTAACAAGGCTACTCCAAGCCATCATCGTAGTTAGTTAAAAAAAAATCAACATCTACCATGCTTATCAAGAACATTTCCCTTACATACGTAAGGCTATCGCAAGAAACTTCACTAAGGAGGCTCCCAGTCGTAAATTACGTTCTCCCGTATTCCAGTTACCATTTCTAGGCGCAAAACCAGTGTTAACAGCTCGCAATAATTCTATATTGTCTCCATTCTCACTGCGACCGGTTACTGTGAGTTGTGAGATTTACACGCACCGTAAACATGTTCAAACACCGCCGCGTACCACTGTGTTTTTCAAATTTGAAATTCATATGTACGATGATTCGACGCTTTAACGGTGAAGGACAACGTCTTGAGGAAACCTGCACACCTACGAAAAAAATCTAAGGTTGTTTAGTCGAACAACCCGCACTTGGCTAGCATGTGAAGGCCTTATCGCCCTAGCTTAGGGTAGACCCGTGCCCCAGCAGAAGGGACGTATATGGGCTGATAATGATATAAATATAAATAAATAAAAATATTTGGGACATTTCCACACACGGTCATCTGACCACAAACTAAGCAGAGCTTGTACTATGGGCATCAGAGACTGATTCCCATAGTACTTTTCCATCGGTCCGTCTATTCGTCTGTCCTTTTTTGCCGGATATTTTAATACATACATACTCGTACATACACAAAATCACGCCTTTTTCCCAGAGGGGTAGGCAGAGATCACTTCCAGCGATCCACTTTTCACCTCTGTGGGAAACGTGACGTGACGGGTTGTGGACCACGTCGCCGCCATTCTGCCTTGTGCATTGTTTTAACAAGGTCATTGCGTTCCCACGAGTAGCAAGAATATATGACGGGGGAAGGAAAAGGGGAGGAAGGATACTATCGCCTCGGGTGATTTGGACTGAGTCGATAGTAGCTCGAGGAGCCGGGGTCGCTTACCCGTATACCGTTAACCAACCACCGGACAGATAGTTGTGACTGGTATCCCCTGACTGATTTAAATACAGCATCGGATAATTGCTACGAAACACTATGCGCGCGAATGCGACACGCATTTGGTCAATTATTCTATCTCTTAATTATTACACAACATAAATAACATATAAAGGTACTGACTATGTCAAATATCGCACCATGTAAACGCAACTACAGGTAACTTAGTATGTATTAAGAACAAAGCGATTGCTTACATCTGTTCACGCTAAAATGGAATGTGCTCCTAATGCCCCTTGTACACAATGGTACCGGCAAAGGATTGCCCATTGTACGAACATACAGTAAATACGGTCAAAAGCATTATCATTTAGTTAAAACTGTGTAGGTTATACAGGTTTATTGGCGCAAGTGCTGCGCTACTTATTTTTATTAGTCTGACTGGCTCGGTGGAACAGTGGTTAGTGGCTCACTATCTACAGAGTCGTGGTTTTGATTCCCACCCGGGACAAATATTTGTGTGACGTACATCTGTATCTGGGTGTGTTGTTAAGCTATTGCATAGCTTTTATCGCGGGCTTTGAGCGCGGCGACCGAACCTAGAAATTCCGTAACGAAAAAAACCTCACAATCGTCTAAAGTCGTTTCAGTTCGGTAGACTTCGGCACGGTGTTTGTGTGCGTGCGGTTAGACGTATTGTACGACTCTACGAAACTCGCACAAATCGAGACGAGCTGCTCCGAAATCTGACGATGCTATGCAATAGCTAATTATATACCGCGGCAGTCCCCGAGTGCCACACGTCTTTTTTTATATATATTTAAGTATATTTGTGTAATTCACTGTTGATTCTGATATCCGTTACACAAGTGCTTAAGCTACTTACCTCGGGATCAGATCAATATTATGTAATACTTATTCAACTAATATTACTACTTACAGCTTACTCATACAGCTATATAATACTTACCAGGTTTTCACGCTGTATTATGGCGGGGCAAATTACTTAGTAATTTTAATGGCGAATGACATATATGATAGATTTTAGACTTTCGCGTTCCATTATATTAGAATTAGTCTTTGTGGGTCTACACGCAATATTAGAGGTCGCTCTCGACCACGATTGGTGTAACCCAGTCGAAACATCGGGCAGTAAGTAGCTATGTAATTTGCTACTCCTAATATCGCGTGTAGACCCATAAAGACTAATTCTGACATATATGATGCTTAATATTAACTATTAGATGTAAAGCCTTTGCTTAGCAGTGGGGCACTACAGGTTAGATAAAAGACAATAGGTTTAAAAGGTAAGATTTGTTGGCAGATTTATATAATTTGCACAAATTTTGGTGGTCGAAAAACTTTTGATAGTCAAAGTTATAGTTTCAGTACTTATAAATTCTGTTGAGTTTACGGTTAAAACTTAGGGGTGTGAAACATTCGCAAATCTGGTGATGATGACAAGACTACTCCAAGCCATCATCTGATTGGTTGACCACGCAACTTAGGAATTTCATTGCAGGTGTGCAGGTTTTCTTACGATATAGGGTAGGCGCATGCCCTAGCAGTGTGGACGTATATGGGCTGAAAATGATAAACGTCCCTTTGTAATGCACATTCGCTATTTATGTATTCCATTCTGCCCAATTTTGCTGGCCTTTATTAACTCCAAACGTTTGGACAATAATACTCCCGTTCAAAGTAGGCTTAAAACAGCTTCACCCCAATAGAAATACGCTTAAACAATTTAATATTTATTCACGACACCATTGGGAACTAGCGATGTAATAAATCATTTGGACCGTTTACGGAGTCGCGGTGTTAGAGTCGCCAGTGTCGGCTAATTAATAACGCATCAAGACATTTGGTGGTCGTACATAGTAGACTGATGATTTATTTAAAACTACTAAAAACAGGTATATGGCGTTCCACCGATTTCTGCCATGGCGGCCGATCTCAATTGAGATCAACCAAGTGCGCAGGACATATTGTAGAGCACAAGTGTGCGCGAAAACACAAGCGTACTCTCTATTCCTTTACTCTCCATAATTCGGTGAGACGGCAATCCGACATGACCGATGACAGATTGGGCGCAGGACCACCGGCTTAACGTGCTTTTTGAGGCACGGGCGTTCAACCGCCAACTTCCTTACTCCGGGCTGAGTAATTTCATTTCAGAAAAACTCACACAAATTTTGCCCGACCCCGGACTCGAACCGGGTCCTCTCGGTCCTTACGCAGCGCTTACTACCAATAGACCAACGAAAAAACAGGTACTGAGTATAGAGTTAACTGGAACAAAAACTGTAATTTTAGGGGTGAGAGCCATCCGCTCCCTCGCAAGTCCAGGGACGATGACGAGGCTACTCAAAGCCGTCTACGTATGTCAGTTACGTAGGAAAAAAACTGTAATAATGTAGATAAGAAAAAATGTCTGTTAAAAAATGCAGTTTAAACAAATTTTTTTTTCATTCATTTTACATTTCATTAAATGGACGATATTTTCGACGCATAAATATTTATCCTTTGCCTAATGAAAATAAAACGAAATACACCATTATAACTGGTTCAATTAATAAAATTAAACTAAAAACCCTCAAAATTTTCATCAAGTCAATAACTGAATTTATCAAAATCTGTACGAGTCCCATCAAAAATTACCCTCACCGTTCAAAATTTACGACTTGGCCAAGTATTTTGAAAACATGACAGAGTTTGATCGTTTGAATGGCTTCCGACGAAATGGGCTATTAGCGAAATTTCACCGAAGTTGTCCGAAGTTAACAATAAAATACTTAATGGCCTCTAAGGCCGAGGCTAAAGTCCGTTATTTGGCAAGATACTGAAGGTTTTTATACAGTTATTGTATGAAAAGCATTTTGATTCTTGAAAAAATTAGGTTGATCGTTACGAAAATGTTGTAATTATATTATACCTCATATTTGGACCTTACGGCTGTATTTGCCATTAGGTGAAGTGAAGTCATCCTGCAATTGAAATATATAATATAAAAAAAATTAAGCAGAAAAAATACCTCCTTATAAATTTCAAATTAATTCAAACCACAAAACTCACATACACATAAAAAATCTGAACGTGTGACGCTTGTCAAATAATTGATCTAGACACGCGGTAGCGTGTCAAGCCAAGGTTCAAGAAACAGAACTGGCGAGCCGCACCGTGTGTAATATTACACGAACCATTTGGAACCACTTTTGAACCCCTCATAAATCAAAAACTATTTCACATAAACGTATCAAATTTGGCTCATATATTGTGACTAGCGAGATAAATATGTGTTCTAAATTTCATAAGCTTATCTCAAACAGTTATTTAGATATTAATGTCCAAAAATCCTCATTTTTATCATTGACTGACTGACAGATCAAAATTCTAACCCAGTTCCAAATGACCTAGAGAGTTAAAATTTGGTATGCAGATAGATAATTACATAAATACAAAGGAATAAATAAAAAACTGGCAATTTTTTTTAATAATTAGGTTAGGTTCTATCATGAACGCTTAACATAAATACCTAATTATTGCCTAATCACCCCTATATACCGGGGAAGGCAGAGCACTAAGTATATATTTAGGTATACTTACTTATTTACAATTAAAAGTAGGTACTTATAGTCGGTTTTCATATTTATTACTTAGGGTAGGTACCTACTTTATTAACTGGGATTAATTATTACTTTTATATTTAGCGCCCATCAATAGTATAAAATTATTACCTACTCATAATATTTCAAAGGTACAAGTAAATATAGAACAACCGCCAACTTCCTTACTCCGGGCTGAGTAATTTCATTTCAGAAAAACTCACACAAATTTTGCCCGACCCCGGACTCGAACCGGGTCCTCTCGGTCCTTACGCAGCGCTTACTACCAATAGACCAACGAAAAAACAGGTACTGAGTATAGAGTTAACTGGAACAAAAACTGTAATTTTAGGGGTGAGAGCCATCCGCTCCCTCGCAAGTCCAGGGACGATGACGAGGCTACTCAAAGCCGTCTACGTATGTCAGTTACGTAGGAAAAAAACTGTAATAATGTAGATAAGAAAAAATGTCTGTTAAAAAATGCAGTTTAAACAAATTTTTTTTTCATTCATTTTACATTTCATTAAATGGACGATATTTTCGACGCATAAATATTTATCCTTTGCCTAATGAAAATAAAACGAAATACACCATTATAACTGGTTCAATTAATAAAATTAAACTAAAAACCCTCAAAATTTTCATCAAGTCAATAACTGAATTTATCAAAATCTGTACGAGTCCCATCAAAAATTACCCTCACCGTTCAAAATTTACGACTTGGCCAAGTATTTTGAAAACATGACAGAGTTTGATCGTTTGAATGGCTTCCGACGAAATGGGCTATTAGCGAAATTTCACCGAAGTTGTCCGAAGTTAACAATAAAATACTTAATGGCCTCTAAGGCCGAGGCTAAAGTCCGTTATTTGGCAAGATACTGAAGGTTTTTATACAGTTATTGTATGAAAAGCATTTTGATTCTTGAAAAAATTAGGTTGATCGTTACGAAAATGTTGTAATTATATTATACCTCATATTTGGACCTTACGGCTGTATTTGCCATTAGGTGAAGTGAAGTCATCCTGCAATTGAAATATATAATATAAAAAAAATTAAGCAGAAAAAATACCTCCTTATAAATTTCAAATTAATTCAAACCACAAAACTCACATACACATAAAAAATCTGAACGTGTGACGCTTGTCAAATAATTGATCTAGACACGCGGTAGCGTGTCAAGCCAAGGTTCAAGAAACAGAACTGGCGAGCCGCACCGTGTGTAATATTACACGAACCATTTGGAACCACTTTTGAACCCCTCATAAATCAAAAACTATTTCACATAAACGTATCAAATTTGGCTCATATATTGTGACTAGCGAGATAAATATGTGTTCTAAATTTCATAAGCTTATCTCAAACAGTTATTTAGATATTAATGTCCAAAAATCCTCATTTTTATCATTGACTGACTGACAGATCAAAATTCTAACCCAGTTCCAAATGACCTAGAGAGTTAAAATTTGGTATGCAGATAGGTAATTACATGAATACAAAGGAATAAATAAAAAACTGGCAATTTTTTAAATAATTAGGTTAGGTTCTAGTATGAACGCTTAACATAAATACCTAATTAGTGCCTAATCACGCCTATATACCGGGGAAGGCAGAGTACTAAGTATATATTTAGGTATACTTACTTATTTACAATTAAAAGTAGGTACTTATAGTCGGTTTTCATATTTATTACTTAGGGTAGGTACCTACTTTATTAACTGGGATTAATTATTACTTTTATATTTAGCGCCCATCAATAGTATAAAATTATTACCTACTCATAATATTTCAAAGGTACAAGTAAATATAGAAAATAACACCCAGAAGAAAATTATACCCCGTAAACGTAAGAAAATACAGTAACTCATTCAATTGTTTTATATTTATAAAGTCTAGTTTTAGTTTTGAATTTGTCCTTTTCAAAGGACCCACGGCGTTACGATGATATATACTTTTCTACAAAAAGTAATGATATCCAATCAAAAACATAAATGTCAAATGAGAGCCAAGTTCAATATTATGATAATTGCCTTGGTTGTTGACTTCAGCGACAAAAGAAGTGAGATCTAAATGGGTGCCAAGTTCAATGGTCAACCCTGAAATTTATTTATAAGTAACACTATAACATACCTATCATATCTTCTTATAACATAAGATAATTATATGGTGGTAGCCTATGAAGGTCTGTCTTGGCTAGTTTTCTTTAGTTAGTTAGTTAGTAGTCTAGTTAGTTGTAACTAGTCAAGAAAACTAGCGAGCGAACATTATAATGTTCGCTCGCTAGTTTCTACCAACAATCCAAATTTTCGGAATTATAAAATAAAAACCGACAAATACTTGTAGGCTTAGAACTTGCGACGGCTATAATTCATATATGAAAACTAGCCAAGACAGACCTTCATAGGCTACCACCATATATTATCTTATGTTATAAGAAGATATGATAGGTATGTTATAGTGTTACTTATAAATAAATTTCAGCGTTGACCATTGAACTTGGCACCCATTTAGATCTCACTTCTTTTGTCGCTGAAGTCAACAACCAAGGCAATTATCATAATATTGAACTTGGCTCTCATTTGACATTTATGTTTTTGATTGGATTATCGTTTCAGCATTCCGAAATCATTCGTCCGATATTTGAAACACGCGCGGTTAAACTCGACCAAATTCATTAAAAAAAAACAAAACAAAACAACCACATGTTACCGACCATCGGATAACCATTAGTTACAACAAACTAACCGCATCGTTAACAGTCCCTGATTCGATAAATTCCTATCGAACGTGAACACTGTCACCGCTCGAATGGCCAGTTGTGTCCAATGTGCGTTTCGTTGGACAAAAAACACCACTAGATCTCATTAATCACACTGACATTTAAAACAATCAGCCCGCACCGTGGTCCGATGCGCGATGTTCACGTGAACGCGTAATGTCGAAGCTGTGCCACAATTGTTCGAATTATTCATAATTGGGATATTCACGATAAAAGCAAGTCGGATACACGGTACGCATAGTTCTCCATTACGAAAGTATAACACAATAAGAAAACTGAAAATGTCCGGAATATTTACCATGTTGTTTTGTTTTAATGAGCTCCCGATATTTCGGCACTGTTGCATCACGGATAAACTGAGTTCACCCGTGCCATGATCATGATCTAATGTGTGTCACCATGACAGTTTAAAATTATATATAACACAATAATTTTGCATCATAAATATACGTGAATTTTAAGATACTGCCAAAATGCATGTATGCAAAGACTGCACTTTGCTCTTCATCAGCCCATATACGTCCCCACTGCTGGGGCACGAGCCTACCCAAAACTAGAGCGATCAGGCTAGCCAAGCTAGCCTGGGTTGGTCGACTACAAAACCTTAGAATTTTTTCGTAGGAGTGCTGGTTTCCTCATCGTTAAATAATCGTACATATGAATTTCAAATTTGAAAAGACAGTGATACGTGACGCGTTTGAACTGGCGACCTCTGGCATGGCAAACAACGACCTTAACCACTCGGCCATAGACGTTCAGACTTGGCTCATATCATTGTGGATATGCTGAAATGTGCCGCATTAAGCCCAACACCGTCAGTTTTCTTCATGCAATTTCATTTACGTCACAAACCGACATCTTTATACCCATTGAGTTAAGGTACTGTTAAACTCAGAATCCATTATAATGTTAAGATATTATCAAACATCTCAATGAAGGATCTTTACTATTGTATTCTCAACTCTTTCATTATGCTACGACTTTCTATTAAAAATGGCAAGGCATAAAAAAACACACAAAAAAATCGTTCACTTACAACAAACAAGCATTGCCAATACGCTGTCCAAACGAAAAAAAAAATGCCATCGAATTCTCCGTGTTCCATTGAATTTAACGTGGAAACCGTTTAAAAGGCTTTCACCGCAAGTCAATTACGATAGAATGGAAACAATTACAGTGAACGAGTTTTGTATTTGACGGCAAATAAAGAAAGGTAGCAACCATGACGTGTCATAGTCGCGATACGATTTGGCGGTTTCAAAAGCTCCGTTGGCCAGAAGAGATTTACTGTAAATGGGAAGGGATGGGAATTGGGGAGGGTGCTCTAATCCGTGTCTGGTATTTTTGTGGGCGATTTTGAAATGGTTTTCATGGGCTCCATTTATTTTGCGCAGTACTCCATACTTTCTATGTATGTAATAAATAGGAAAGAAAGAGTACATTTATTGATCATACATACACAATTACATTATAAAACAAATACACACACAGTTAAAGTGATCAATATGTTCTGCCTCAGCTTGTGCTGTAGCGGCCGCTGAGTCATTAAATAAATATTAAACAACATCACATACATTGATCTGATCCCGTGGTAAAGAGTTAAGCACTTGTATTACTGATATCGGAATCAAAAGTGGCTACACAAATATTCTTAAATATATACATACATACATACATACACAAAATCATGCCTTGTTCTCAGAGGGGTAGGCAGAGATCACTTCCTGCCATGTGCTACGGTCAGGACCGACCGCACACCACTTTCGCTTCATCCACATTCATCAACCTCTTCATGCACGCTCGTCGATTACGGGTACTTTTGATTTGACCTTTCTTTAAGATTTCACCTATTTGGTCATGAAAGGTCTTAAATATATTTAATAACAAACCCTGGCACGGAACATACACCGATGTTCGTCACACAATTTGTCCCGAGTGGGAATCTGAACCACGACTCTTGAAACCGTAGGTTGTAAGCCTGGGTCACTAACCACTGCTCCGCCGAGCCAGTCAGTGAGGCGTCCGACCGATTTCAGCCATGGCAGCCGATCTTAATTGAGATCAGCCAAGTGCGCAGGACATATTCAGCCAGTCAGTATGTACTTGTTAACATCTGCGAAAAGCTTGGAACTGTCATGGTAACATGTCATTGGAATACTGATAATGTTCGGGATATTTACCATGTTTCACTTTTTATCGAGTTCTGATATTTCGGCACTGTTGCAACTGATTGAAGATACATAATGGTAAGTATCCCGAACATTTTCAGTTTTCTAACCTGGTCATTTTCGTAAGCCCCATGTTTCCCGAAAATAGATTTTTTTAAATAGGTTAATTGCGTTAGTTGTTATTAGAATTAGTTGTCCTCAGAATGACAACACTTTTGATTATTTAAACTGTCTAACCATAAGAGCCATTGAGATATAGACTGGTGACATTCAGACATTGGAGTCTTTGTTTTTTATTTAATAGGGTCCTGAATTTACCCTACCGGTATCGAACCCTATAAAGTAACACGCCATCGGATGTTAATCACGACAAGTACTTTATAACAACAATAAACGGGAAATGATTGGAAAATACAAAGATCGCTAAAGATCTAAAGGACAATAACCGCCCCCAATTCATAAAAGCTATGATGGTGTGTTCCCCTTTTGAGGCATTTTCAAGGGGACGATCCTGTAGGATGACTCAAAAGTATTCACATGGAGGTGCGAATGTTATCCGTTTTGAAGACGATAAATCAGTTTAGCCTTCAGTGTTATTAAACGCATATTCCGTTCGCGTTAAGAACTAGGAAATAGTTTGGATGCGTCATTTTTTCGTTGGTAATAGAAATATTTAAAAAAATTATTAATTTTAAATGTAGATTAGGAATTTAGCGTTATAATTACATAAATTATACACAATTGTGAAACTGAAATTCAATAAATATTTGCCTTTATGGTAGCAAATACATAGCTACATACTGCCTGACGTTTGAGTTCGCTCGCGACCATGATTGGTGTAACCTAGTCGAAATGTCGGACAGTAAGTAACTATGTATTCACTACTCTTTATATCTCGTGTTGGAATTCGAAAGTCTAAAATCTTACGTTTAATTAATATTATTGGTTTATTGATAGTAAGTGTTGCGTAATGACCGAGGTCCCCGGTAATATTGCTATTAGGACATTACTCAGCCTGGTCTCGGTAAGTTGGCAGATTTACGCCCGTGCCTCGGAAAGCGCGTTAAAGCTGCAGTGGTACTGAGTCTGGTCTCTCTTAATCTTTTCGCACTGCTGTCTCATCGAACTATAAAAGTGAGAAAGCATAGAGTGTACTTGTTCACTGTAGGTAATATGTGCTGCATCTCCATGGAGATCGGTGTCCAAGTTTACTATTATTAGGAACCTCATACCGCCTCTACGCCAAATATAACATCCAGGGCGTCCCCTTCGGCAAGTCACGGCAATCCTCCCCTTTTGAAGCAAAATCATCTTACAATGAAGGGGAAAATTTTGTAAATTATACCCCTCATGACACCTCATTACTTTCTCTCTAAAAGGTATGATTTTTTCCCGCAATGCTTAGTATACGTGGGGGATACCACGTGATTGGTACCGGGAAATCGATGGGAGATGATAGAATGTTGCTTGTCATCGAAAGTGCGGAGAGGAGATTTTTTGTTGCCTATTGCTTGAGAGAGCACTACATATTCAAATTGAAGTAGCTTCTTGTATGAAACTATAGCATATCACTACATAGTAGAAAGGCCTGATTGTCCTTGTTTAGGGTAGGCTGGCCAATAGGCTGATGATATGAAGTAACGCCCCAAAAACTCTATATTTTAGGATAGTGGATAGATATCGCTGGGCCTAAAAAATATTATACACACGCTATAATATTAATAACAACGTATTTGCTGCTCTGTTACTCTCACGTCTTGACAATCTTGGTTCTGATGATTATTTATTAAGTAACCTATTACCTTTCTCAGTCTGTAGACAATCTGGGTGCTATATTTAATTGTTAAATCACTTTTTCTCACTACCTACGGCTCCAAGAGTCGTGGGTTCGATTCCCATCCGGGACAAATATTTGTGTGACGAACATCGGTGTCTGGGTGTGTTATTAAATATATTTAAGTATGTTTGTGTATCCACTGTCGATTCTGATATCTGTAACACAAGTGCTTAAGATACTTACCATGGGTTTAGATGAATGTATGTGATGTTGTGTAATATTGTGTGATATTTTAAACACATCAATACTTACACGACAAAGGAGCGAGCGTGTATCAGCTATGAATATCGGCTGCTCTGAATGCGAGACACGCCATACATTCATTAGGACTGATGAGGGCTAACCGCGTTACTCTCACGTGCCGCCCTTTGGCCCGGATTACATATTTTGCTTCGGGATTTGCCTGCGAAATGTCAGAGGAAGAGGCTGTAGTGATTACGCCATTGTTCAAATGTGTCGTTTTGGCCTCAATAACACGATTACGACAAGATATCGACAGCTTTGACATATACTCGTGATTTGTGTCAAAGATGTCGAGATAATTATGGGAATGACGATCTCACGATTCAGTGGGTTCTAAATTTTAACTATCTTATGAGGCGTTCCTGTGAGAATTGGGAGGGAGGTGTTGTAGTTGGCGGCACAAAAATAACAAATTTGCGCTATGCCGATGACACCATACTTCTCGCAGGCAACGAGACAGAAATGTGTGCTTTATTGGACAGGATGAAAAGGATTAGTGAAGATGGGGCTCTCCATAAACCGATGGTCCTTGTCTATGTGTAATATTTCTTTGTTTGGGTTGAGTTTTGGTGTCTTGTTTATTTACGTATCATTATAACTTTTCGTGTCTATGTCGTGGTCAATAAGTATTTTTCTTTCTTTCTTCTTTCTTTTTAAATATTTGACTTCTACATAATTACAAATGAATTAGTGTTTTTCAATGGAAACCCTTTCGACAATGCAAATAAATAAGATAAAGAAAAATTAAATACCACCTCAACATAATGTTTGTTTCAAATCAATAGAAAACCTTTCCAATGCACGCTGTCTGTGTTTATCATCATCGGGTAGAAGCCTTACTTTGAGATCGCTGTGAATTCAGGGGTTTTCAACCACAAAGATACTCGGCAGGCCCGATGCAATCCTAATACAATTCTGAGGCTATCCCCTTTTGTGGTATGCACAATGGCTAAACGCCTCGTGGGCACGGTCAAACGCACTAAAGTGTTGACAGGCCGGGCAAATTTGAACCCTAATGCATTGACTTAAGACTGTACGTTGTCCCCGTTTATGGTCCATTTGAGTCTACCTGCCTGTATTAGGGTGGAATGCCGGCTTTGCGTGTTTGGTTGGTAATTGACAATCCTATCAATGTACCATTGGGCCTTTAGTATTCGATCATCTCTAAACATTTACTAACAGTAAAGGTTCCTTGCTACCTACTCAAATCAAATCAAATCAAAATGTCTTTATTTATACATATAGGCAATTTAAATGCACTTATAAATCGTCACATTAGTAATAATAAGATTCTACCACCGGTTCGGAAAGCCGATTCTATCGAGCAGACTCCGGCAAGAAACTCGATAGTCGCTCTTTTTAAACATGTTATACATTGTAAATGAGCCAAGTCATACAGTCTGGGTGTGCTATAGCAAAAAGTACCATATACTTTATTTACTACTTTTTAAAATAACTAATTAAAATCAAAAGAAAGAGAGCCAAGATAACAATTTTCAAAGTACCATAACAAATCCAACCTGCATGACAAATACTGAATGGGTCCGTTCCAAGACTCAGCCTTCAAAAAGTTGGAAAATCATTCATAGGCTTAAGTATAATATTGTTAATAAGATTCCGCAAAATATTATGGAATTGCCGTTGTATAAATTTAAAGTCTTTATTAAATCGTGCCTTATGAAAAAGGGGTACTATAAAGTAGAAGACTATTTGAATGATAAGAATCCATGGACATGATGAGCTGCTCGCTTGGACATCCAAGAATTATGTAACTTGTACATATTTTATTATTGCGAATGAATTTCATGAATGTACTTGCAGAATAAATTATTTTATTTCATTAAATTATTTCATTTCATTTCAATGTTAAGACAAATCGAATGTTAGATTCGGTGATACTCACACCAAACCCCCAAAAATTTACAAGGGCCAATGTCCACCAAAGGATTTATCTGACCGTATAATGAGAGACCATTATAATGCCAATAAATCCAGTTATCACTACATAGCATAAAGAAAAGCCACTTCTCACGTCTGGGTCTGGATTTTGATGGTTTTTTTTAATAGATAAAAGGATTCAAGAGAAAGATTTTTATGTATAGTACCTATACCCGAAGTGAAGCAAGAACGGTGATGAATAAAGTAAAGTTAAAGATTGATCGATATTATTTTGTTTGTATTAATTTAATCAAAATAATGGTTTGCGGTACAATAAAAATGGTTATATCGCTATTAGCGATATCTCTCAGATAACTCACACATGAAGGGGAAAAGACTCGATGGACTGAAGCCACCTCTTGTGGATTATTAAAAAGTTAAGAATAATATATTCGATGGAATGCCTGAACGAAAAATGAAATCAAACTCCCCCACTCTGTAGTATTTGAAGCACGTATAAATAATTCGAATAGATTCTACACCCTCCCTTAATAACACGCATACTAAACACAAGCAATCAAAATCGTGCATTCTCTCTGTCCAACCCTTCCATATTGACAAACAAAATATTGTCCCCTATCCTCTGAATATTACAACGATCCGTATTTAGTGGTGTCTAAATTATTCACGTCTCTTCATATTGACCGTTGGAATACGAAATGTATTCGGTGCCAGTTCGTCTTGGCCCCCCTCCCTTTGCTCGGGCGTAGTGGGTTTTCGGGAAAGATGGGCTTGTGGCTGAACATACGGGGTTGAAGTCGGAGCGTGGCCGTCGATTCTTTAAAGAGTTTTTAAAGCGAACAATGACGAGACAATTATGTTTGTCATTTTTACAGCGTCTATTTCCGTTAGGATATTCAAATGCTTCCTAAGGCCAAATGGTGTAAATTTTTTGTATTCCTAAGATTTTTCTTAACACAGCATTGGCCCTTAGACTCTATCATCATCAGCTCATATACGTCCCCACAGTTAGGCCACGGGCCTTCCCTAAAATAGGGCGATAAGGCTTTAGTGAACCACGCTGACCCAGTGCGGGTTGGTCGACTACACATCCTAAGAATTTCTCCGTAGGTGTGCAGGTTACGTCTTGATATTTTCATCCACCTTTAAAGCGTCGAATAGTCGTACATATGAATGTCAAATTTGAAAAGCACAGTGGTACATACGTGGCTGGGTTTGAACTGGCGACCACCCGCATGGTAAGCAACGACCTCAACCACCCGCCCATCGACGTTTAATCGTATATTAGAGACGACTTGACTACAGACAACTTATATAAGAATAAAAGAAGCAAGAAGATTCTACAAGCGTACAATTCGCCTTCCTGGCCCACCCTGACAACCCACAATACTAAACCAGGCGGTGCCTTACCCATTCCGCCTCAGTATGTCCCCTCTCACGAAGAGGTCGTTACTAATTTATGTTTTACTAGATTTAAGATTAGTTTCAGAGTTAATTCTTTGTTTTTTTTTTAACTAAGCTAACAAAATGACCTCACTCCACCTGATGGTGACCAGTAGTGAGATCTACATATGAGGTCGACAGACACAATAGACCATATTGAGCCCGTCGCATTCACCCTGAAAGCGCCTGAAGAGCCCGGGATCATAATAGGTTGGAGGAAGTTTGTTATCATATTTTAAGATATCTGTACCGAATAATCAATTATTCTGGTCTATCTGGTTAAGTAAATAAACCAGCGGTGCTTTACCCATTCTACCCCCGTATGTCCCCTCTCACGAGGAGGTCGCCCGCCCTGGCCGCTGTGTAATGAACTACGGAGCTGTTGACAAATCTGGTGGCGGCTATGTCGCGTGTGTACGCCGGGATTACATTATTAGTTCCGTATTGGCAACGGGTCGCCTGCGCATACTTAATCACTGTGGACAGAGGTGTTGGTTCAATGCATTTCATTTGGATTTGTGGGTGGTTTGTGTACAAATGAACCAACTTAATACTGACTTCAACTTCTGGCTTATTTTTTTAAATATGAACTAATGATATTCACATTAGATCGAAATTAGCTTGTGGATAAATTTCCTTGGTAAATAATTGTCTATCGTATTCAATTACACACAGTAATGGGGAATATGCACACATTTTTTTATATTATCCTAAATAAATCTTTAATATTGAAGAAATATGAATATAATTTTATTTTTCAATTTACTTTAACGACAGCAGATACCTGTTTAAAGTTCCTGAGTAGACAGAGAGATCCGATACGTTAGGTGACGTCACAATTACACTACGGCCATACGCAATCCATACAAAACTCTGTTTTGTAAGAAAGAGATGGAAAATTAACTTTAATCTATACAAATCTATACTTCTATACTAATATTATAAAGAGGAAAGATTTGTATTTTTGTATTTTTGTATTTTTGTATTTTTGTATGTTTGTAATGAATAAACTCAAAAACTACTGGACCGATTGCAATAATTTTTTCACCATTAGAAAGCTGCATTATTCAGAAGTAACATAGGCTATATAATATTTTTAAAAAAATTAGGGATCCTTACTAAAACTCCAATAATGTAACCCAAGGTGTAAAAAATTTACCTGAAAAATTCCTTACGTCGCGTACGCTGCGAAAACTATTGATGATAGAACAAAATCATTTACTACGACTTTGTAGAACTTATCATTATCTATAAAAAGTGTCGCGACAGCATATGTCTAAATATTATAGTTATGTCACAGTAAGCGGTTTTTTATTCGAAAAATTTAATTTGTATGCCGCCACATGAAAAGGCTCTTTATTTGTACCTTGGTATTAATCCTTATCAAAATAAATTACTTTATATGCAAGACGGCTTCAATACCTATTTATGACTTTTTGAATTATTCAATTCGGACATTTAATTCGGAAGATATCACGAGTTTAAAAATGCAAGTATTAGAAAAAAGTCGCGTGGTTGCCGCCACCGCGCTCAGTTAGCCAGCATGCGATGTAGGCTCCATGTAAGCATCACTGGGGTACGGGGGAGTCAATGTAATATGTAATATAATATATATATATATATATATATAATAATATTATAAAGAGGAAAGGTTTGATTTTTGTTTTGTTTGTTTGTTTGTTTCGAATAGGCTCCGAAACTACTGCACCGATTTGAAAAAATCTTTCACTGTTGGAAAGCTACACTATCCCTGAGTGTCATAGGCTTTTTTTAGATAAAAATAGATTTCTCTTACGGGGTTAAAATATATTACATAGAGATATCCCCGAAGCGAAGCGAGGGCGGGTCGCTAGTTCATTATAAAGCCTTCGTTTTTGAACCGATTTCCACTTCAAATTCACATTGTATTATATTTTGAAGTCTTTTTGCATAAGTTGTTGAAAAAATCAAGATTGCCGGTTTATGCATATTCCTTATTGTCGTATTGACGCATTTTTTTTGGTGTTTAAATCGTCATAACTGTCCTTAAAGGAAATAAACTTAAATTTTTCCGATTGTTTCTTTTTTTCTGGCCTGTGATGTCGTGCTGTTAGACAACGGCCCTTATTCATTCCATCTTTGCTGATCTATTACGAGAGATGGTAATGACCATCTTAGTTTAGAAAATATAATGTCATAATTTAAGGTCCCAGAATATTCTATGGGTGTTTGTAGGTAAAATAAGAAAAAAAAAGACGTGTGGCACTCGGAGACTGCCGCGGTAAAGCTATTGCATAGCATCGTCCGATTTCGGAGCAGCTCGTCTCGATTCGTGCGAGTTTCGTAGAGTCGTACAATACGTCATATCGCACGCACACAAACACCGTGCCAAAGCCTACCGAACTGAAACGACGTTAGACGATTGTGAGGTTTTTTTCGTTACGGAATTTTTTGGTTCGGTCGCCGCGCTCAAAGCCCGCGATAAAAGCTATGCAATAGCTTAAAATATTATTTTTGTGTAGGTCAAGAACGATAAATGCTGTTTCTTTCTTCATCTAAAATCACGTTATAGTATTTTTTGATTATACAAGCCAGTGCTACCTGTATGAAGCGGTAACAAAAATTAGTATCTCAGGTTTTAGCAATTTTAATGTTACATATCAAAGTCAAAGTCAAAGTTTTTATTGCGAACTAAGTGTTGTTAGAGAGAACAAATCGCTGGGTTCCACTGTCAAGATATTTCTCAATGTCAGCCCGGAGTCAGTTGTAATGCTCCTGTGACTCGGAGCACGTTAAGCCGTTGGTCCTCCGCTTGATCTCACGGGTTGCTGGCTTATTGGACTATTAAGGAACGAAGAGTACGCTTGTCTTTGCACACGCTAAGCCACTTTATACCTTGTAAATGGCTGAGAGGTAATCTAGTTTTACAGAAAGTAATTAGGAATAGAATTTTAATAGATAATAACTTTTTTACGTCCTTGACTCAGATTCAAGAAATCTTTTATCGTGTAAAATACTTCCTTACGAAGAAATTAACTTCTTCACTTCAACATCACAACTTTTATATAATTTTAAACTGTCATGGTTACACACATTAGAAAACTGAAACTGTCCGGGATATTTACCATGTTCATTAAAACAAAACAACATGGTAAATATCCCGGACACTTTCAGTTTTCTAATCACAACTTTTATTAAATTAAAATGAATAAATATATTTTTTTTAAAGTCGCTTAGTTATATTATTATCTTTTCTAGGGTTCTGTGACCAAATGGCAAAACCCTTACAAATTCGTCATGTCTATCTACCATCCGTATGTCACAGCAGCTTTTCCAGTATCTTGACTGGCTGTATATCAAATTTCAAACTCTTAGTGCTTATTAGATAGTTTATATATCCAGGAACACTGAATGTGTGTGTATGTAAGGTGTACACATAAATTAAACAAAAGTGGATCAATGAAGTAAAAGATAACATTCATAAATAAATAAATAAATATTATTTTTATTTTAACAAATAAAATATTTATTTTTTACAAAAACTAGGCAGAGCTTATGCGTCAGAAACTCAATGACTTACTGACTAAATACAAACATAGATATTTATAAATACATATTTCAATACATATTCACACCCAGACACGGAACAAACACCGACGTTCAACACACAAATAGTTGTCCCGAGTGGGAATCAAACGAATCTTGGAACCACTAAAAAATTTTAACGCTATCAACACACACATATTGTACAATAACTCATGTTTATGTATGTTATTAATAAATTATTTTTCATGTGATATGATACGTGAGTTACCTTTTTTCAATATCTCGCTATACCTATCATCCAAAGCAACACTATAAGATAACAGTATTTAACCATCAAATTCCAACGTTGCCTGCTCAGTCTATAAGATGACTACCGTGACGTCATTAGTAGACGGTAGCGGGAATAATGTGACGTAATCAGATTGGGCTTACGTCGCGTCGTCAATGGACCCTGATTGAGTTCAGCGTTACTAACGGACGACTGATGAACTTTGCCAGTTTGAGCGGTTTGAGATGGGAGAGGGAGCGGAAGGACCGGAAAAAAAACTTAAAACTTTCAAAATTGCCGAATTAATTTTTTTTCTAAAAAAAAGTCTAATAAAAACTTCTGTGTCCATATATTCCTATGTATAACCAAAAATACACTCAAAAACTTAAAAAACAGCCGAGATTAAAAAAAATTACATAGTTATTTCGTTCTAAAACAAACTCAGTTTCTCTGTACCTATAATATGAACGCTTAAATCTTTAAAACTACGCAACGGAGTTTGATGAGGTTTTTTTAAATAGATAGACGCCTTTAAGAGAAAGGGTTTTATGTAAAATTTACCCGAAGCAAAGTGAGGGCGGGTCATTTATATATTTTGGTAAGCTCTATTTAACTTTTAGTGTTTGTTACCAATCATTAGTTCTAATTTAAAAAATATGCTTATTTAAAAAAATCACGTTAAACTGGTTGTTATTGGTCATAAGTACCCGTCCTATACAATTCTTTCTATCCTCCTTGGCAACGCCTTCAGTTCCTCACTTGGACCACAACCGAAGCTCGAAAGCTCAAGCGAGATCGCCTGGAAAGTACGAACAAAGGTGAATTTGTTAGCGGCCATACGACAGACGTCTGCAATAATTGTATTAGAGGAGCGTTAAGTGTGCGAACGCCCGATAGTTTCAGTGCTATTATTGAACCATTTAGGGGACGGGTTGTCTGCCTAGGGTTGAACGGGGCATTTTGTGTCTTAACGACTTATTGACGTGTTATATTTTGAATTTGATGTTATTTTATCTATATCTATACTGATATTATAAAACTGAAGAGTTGTTTAAACGCGCTTATCTCAAGAACTACTGGTTCGAATTCAAAAAAAAATTGGATAGACCATTTATCGAGGTAGGATTTAGTTTACTTTTTACCCGACTACGGCAAAGCAAAAGGAGGGTTATGATTTTGACAGGCTATGTATGTATGTATGTATGTATGTATGTTCATCTGTTTCCACATAACTTCTAAATTGCTTGTCAGAATTCGACAAATGACATATCATTAGAAGCGTCTTAATTGTCCGCTGGTTATAGGCTATATAGGGTTTCACAAAATCTAATGTGGCGCCCACTAGCGGACAAAACATACAGAGTAAAAAAATAAAGTTAAGATAAATACGCCGTGTTTGGTATCATTGGAAAGCGCTTTACTTGTACATTTTAAATATATATATATTACTAGCATTTACATGTGACTTTACGTATATTCATGGACTGATTGCATATAGTTCACATCTTTTCGTTCATAGCTTCTTTACTACTTAACAGAATAAGACCACTGCAGTACCATTAGAAGGGCCTTGATATTCTGTTAGTTATGAGCTTTATAGCTTGTCACCAAATTTAGTATTGCGCCCTCTAGCGGACAAAATTAAAATAAATATACCGTGTATATGCTATATGCAACGTAGACAAATACACTTTAACACCAAAATAGTACAAATAATAAAAAGTTAAAAACTAAAACCCAACTACGACAAAAAACGACGCTGAAAAAGTATAAAACAAGACTTTTAGAACACTGAACTGAACAAAATTGCTTATGTAGTTCCAAGTAAATGGACACAGTAGACTCTACCAAAATGCTTATGTTGAAAATTGACAATAATGTCATACAATACTATTTTGAAGTATGCAATATTTACTATGTAGAGATAAGTTTTCATGTTTGGAAAGGCGTAGTCACACGTTCCATACACAAGTACCTACCTACCGTAGCACTTTGACAACGTGTGACTGCGGTTTTCCAAACATGAAAACCTATCTCTACATAGTGAATATTGCATACTTCAAAATAGTATTGTATGACATTATTGTCAATTTTCAACATAAGCATTTTGGTAGAGTCTACTGTGTCCATTTACTTGGAACTACATAAGCAACTTTGTTCAGTTCAGTGTTCTAAAAGTCTTGTTTTATACTTTTTCAGCGTCGTTTTTTGTCGTAGTTGGGTTTTAGTTTTTGAATTGTTATATTTTGAGTTTAACGTTATTTTATCAGTGATAACCTCTGAAAATAGGTAACAGACTTACAGTCTAATGCTAAGATGACAAGAAGACCTTTTGTAACTACTGAGTGTAATGTTATCTATATATATAAAAGGAAGTCGTGTTAGTTACACCACTTATAAATCGAGATCGGCAGAACAGATTTGGCTGAAAATTGGCAGGGAGGTAGCTTAGAGCCAGGAGAAGGACATAGGATACTTTTTATCCCGTTTTACAGAGTTCCCGTGGGACTTGACATGAAACGTCAGTCATTTTGTTAAACATTATTCCAATTATGAAGTCTTTTTTGACATTTCGTAGAACGTAACTCTGCACGTTTCATTTAAATGCAGTGTAATATCTTTTTTTGTGTTTGGTAGTAAATCGTTATTATAAAAATTTACAAGTATACAAAAACACTCTACAATTAATTCACAAGCAAAATTAACTTATTGTTTTTGATCTAAAACAATAGTTTCTAAATCTGGACTTCAAAATATAATAATATTTTTTTGCGCGAATGCAGTTACGTACTATGGTTTATGTTTTACTTTTAAACATAGTGACGTGTCTCAAGTATTCAGTTTGTTAAACCGATCATTCGCGAATGAAAATGAATCTGGCGGCAATGGAGCTGCTTCATTGACGAATTTTTAACACGAGAGTATAACTGTTATGATCCTTTAAACTCGGTGTATTTTTTTTAAAACTTGACTATAATTATTCACGTCATTATATATCTATATAATTATTATACTAAGCATGCAATCATGTATTTCTTTTTTTCGACACAAAACAAGATTAGAAGTTTTGTATGTCTTATATTGTTCTTTCGACAATTTCTATCAATCTTAGTTTTTGAAAGTTAATTCGATTAAAATAAGTTAAAAAACGAGAATCGTTGCCGCTATGTATCGATTTCTAAGAGGTACTTCCCTGGTAGTGTTAAATTCACATCTGTCACAAAAGCTTCATAATTGGAATAGAGTAGGTATCGTTGTCCAATCCTGTCAAATACTGTAACAACTATTCATGTGTGCGTCCAGAAATATTTTTTTTGTAAAATGTATCGAAACTTTAGGTACTGTTATATTTAGGTATTTGTTTTAGACATTAATTTGTGTAAGTTATTTGTTTGAGTTTTATTTCCGAAAATAATACCTCAGATTATTATAAGGGTCTTGAATCGACAACATGTATCTATATTATTCAATTTGTCTATTTCAGACATTTTCATTTAGCAATATAGTGACATCTAATTGTCATGTTCGTTTATTGACAAAATTCGATATCTATAATGACTAAATAATAAAGAAGGTTCTTTGACAAACATTTTTCAATCATCACGTTTTTGGTTCAGAAGAAAAGACGAGCTGATCGCACTACAATAAATACGGTTCATACCTGTATCAAACGGATAAGTAGATATCAAATCTCTACACACGAAATTTTTGCAAATATAATATTTTATGGGCGATTCAGCAAAAGAAGTTGGTCAGCGTTTGCACAACAATTTGGTGAAGGTCGATTGTCGAACAACTTCACACATTTTTCCATCGACTGACAGAATAGGGTAGTTTCCTAAGTCAAATTTTGCATGCGATTTCACAATTAATATTAAGAATAATAACATTACACTGAAATAAGTCTTTATGGGTCTTCACGCGATATTTGGAGTAGCAAAATTACATAGCATAAATAATAACATTAGTCAAATAGAAATTAAAATTTCTTAGGATTTGAGACAATAATAGACATTTGAAGTTGGGTGGGAAAGTCCATTTCAAATGTGCGAATCTAAAAATGCTATGCTATCGTATAAAATACAAAATTAGTAGTAACTTTCACTATGAAAATATATTCGTATAAGCAATATTTGATATAGCTGCTGAACAAAGTTCTTACGATATGCATACAGTATTACACGTTGTAGTGACGTCATAGTGTGCTGCGACATTTGTATGAAGCGTTTTGAGCTCACCCAAATGATGTGCTATTGAAATTGTAATATCTCGGGGAGAATTCCAAATATCAAACCATTATTTTAATAGTATACCTTCTTCATCCAGCAGCCAGCAAAATAGGCCTATTGTAATATTGGGTAGAAGAGTTATCAAAAATCGATATTAAGCTGTGAACTAAATTTGATTAACAAACACTTATTAGCAAACAGAAAACTTCTTAGTCTTTAAAACAAAACAAACTTTATCAAAAACTTTTAAAAAAATATTGTTGGCGCGGTTAAATTACCACAGATCACTAAATAAGCTATGCGAAGTTTGTTGCGTTCTGAAATTTAACTCATAGTTTTTGCCATTATCCTTATTTACCTTGAAAGTAGGCAAAAAACTGGTTCGAATAAATTTTGTTACGCCAAATGAAGTCATTTGAAAGCAACTATTGCATTGCTGGATATGAGTAAAAATATGAGATTAGTAAAGTTCTCAGTTATGGCGAGACCAGGGATATAAGGATTAAATTTTAAATGGAGGATATTATGGATTCCAGTTCAAATTGAATAGATACTTACTCATACGGCATACCTAAGATGGGACGACTGTCAACTATAAAAAGCATATAAACGGTCGAATTGAGAGACCCTTTCTTTTTTGAAGTCGGTTAACAAAATAAAGTAGTGCATCAAAGCTACGTTAAGGCGATACGAAGTTCGCCGGGTCTGGGTCTGCTAGTAAATGAATAAAATAATTTGTTCAAGCGTCGCTGATATTGATTACTTCTGATACTGATAATTTCAGAAAATTGAGTTTCAGGAAAATTAAGTTACTAAAGCTAGATATCACTGAGAAACCAAAAATCTAATAGGTTCCGACATTCGACCGAATATTAAAAGCACATTTAATTATCGGGACAGTTTACGCGACTTTTAAATACTAAATTAAATTTTCTGGCAAAATTCTAATTGATTTATCTGTAAGTAAATAGCTTCCACCCGGCGAATCTGTCTGCGAGTCGTTAATCGAAAAACATTACTCCCTTCCCTTATAACACAGCCTGTTATAAAACAACGCATGTCCTTTTTCAGACTCCTTATATTTTATTCGCGCAAACATATTATATTTTAAACGAGCATAAAAGCTAGAAAACCGCAAAGAAAACTAAACGGCGACCGCTCGAAAACTTATTACACTTCATAAAAATACGAATAACCCCACTCTCGCGGTAAACTTTTCAGCAACAACACTAGCTGTTGTTCTGAAAACAAAATAAACCGGCTTCGGGGCGTTGTACAAACTGCGGGCGACAAGCCGGCTCTCAAGGAAGATTTGGCGCAATAAAAATAAAATAAATGCCCCGTGCCATATTGCATTACCCGCTTTTTTGGCAGGCATAGGCAATATTGGAGCGGGCGGTGTTAGCGCGATGTTTTTTTGTTTATTTTCTCGCGAGTTTCGGCCGCGTTTTGTTTTTCTGTGATTTTAGGCTATGGTCAGTTTAGGGTTGGCACATTAGGTTTAACTGACCAGTCTTAACGGCATAATAGCTTGATGTAGCACTAAAATAGAACTACACCGACTGCAGGCGAATATAAGCTTAAATACACATTCATTCAGAATTTAAGATTCATAAGATGTCAAATGTTTCATTTACTTTTCAGTATTCGGCCATAGTCGCCGTAGTTCTATTTTTAGTTCTTCATATTCTAATATAGAATTAGAACAAAGATACACTACTTGTAAGTAAAAGTAAGTTTTAAAATTGAAAATACTATACTATTCGTGTCTTTCAATTTTAACCTACCAGTTATTTCACTTTATCCCGTTTTTCGGCAGACATAGGAAATATTGGGGCAATGTTTTGCAATCGTCGCAGTGTTTTGCGACTTCTACCCCACATTTATTTTTTTTTTTTTATTTGTCGTAGCATTGTATTGTTGCGGGAACGGGGTACGTTAAATTCAAGATACGCCAAAAGTCACCAAAAGACAATTAATTTATTTATCGACTAACAATTACACAATTAAACACTTAAAAAAACACAATTAGAAACACTTAATTACAACACTAAACACGGAACACTAAATTACACTAAAGCACTGAATCACACTAAAACACTGAATTTCACTGACTATTCGCAGGTAACGCACTCGATCACTCTTAGTTCGCAGGAGACTGATTCGCTTCGCTTTCCAAATCGGAACTGTCCCGTCGCGTCGTACATCCCGCTTTTATACCCAGTGAGGACGCAGCTCTTCGCGTGGCGTCGAGAATCTTCTCGCGGGGATCGAAATTTCTAGAACTCGCTGGAGTTCGCTCCGACCGACCAGAGTGTGTGACGTAGTATCGTGCAAGCGAATATAGACCTTATCCATACGACGATAAGACTAATTTCGCTTGCACGGTCTCTCAAGGTCGTAGTATTATTATTACTTTAGAATACTCTAGAGCTCGCTACAACCTACCAGAGTGTGTAGCGTAGTATCGTGCAAGCGAGTATAGACCTTATCCATACGACGATAAGACTAATTCCGCTTGCACGGTCTCTCGTGGTCGTAACATTATCCCCCTCTTAGTCATGCTCGTCCCGAGCATCATTTGACCCATGGTAACGAGCCAATCGATCAATGTGAACAATTTTCGGCTTGCCTCTTGTCCCTTGTTTGATCCGATAGGTTAAGTCGTTCAGCCTAGTGATGATCTTGTATGGTCCTTCCCACCTTGGCTGGAACTTCGGTGATTTGCCCTTCTTCCTGAGTGGGTTGTGTAACCAAACCAGACTCCCTTCATCGAAACCGTCGGTGTTGGCTTTGCGGTCGTAACGGGTTTTCATTCTTTCGCTGGATTTTAGACTGCAGTCTCTGACGAGAGCATGTACTTCATCCAGGCGCTTCTGTAGGTCAGCCGCATATTCGGTTACTGGTTTCGGAGCTTCTGGCGGTGTCCCAGTCAACGCGTCTACCGGAAGCCGCATTTCTCTACCGAAGTTTACCATTGCTGGGGTTGCGCTGGTACTATCGTGGATCGCAGATCGGTAGGACAGCAAGAAAAGCGGTATGTACTGGTCCCAGTCTCGTTGATGCTCGTCCACAACTTTGGCCAAGTGGTTTTCCAACGTTTGGTTGAATCTCTCGACCATGCCATCGGATTGCGGGTGTGCTGGTGTAGTACGGGTCTTATGCATACCCAACAGTTGACATACCTCCTGGAACAGTGCTGACTCAAAGTTTCTTCCTTGGTCAGAATGTATCTCAAGAGGCACACCAAATCGGCAAATTACCTCGTGGACTAACTTCTTGGCGACCGTCTTTGCTTCTTGATTAGGCGTAGCGAAGACTTCAGGCCACTTAGTGAAGTAATCTTGGACCACAATGATGTACTTGTTTCCCTCATCGGATTCTGGAAAGGGGCCAGCTACATCCACTGCGATTCTTTCCCATGGAGCGCCAACGTTGTATAGCTTGAGTTTGCCCTTACTTCTGGTTTGAGGGCCCTTTACTGATGCGCAAGTTGTACATTTCTTGCACCAGTCTTCAACGTCCTCCCGACAGTGTATCCAGTAGAACCTCTGTCTCAGCTTCTCTAGGGTCTTCTTAACGCCTAAATGTCCCCCGGATACCCCATCGTGTATGCACCTCAGTAGAGAAGCAACCTGTTTACGGGGTACAATCAGCTGTAGTGTCGTTTGATCCCCTTTTGGTGTTTCCCATTTCCTGAAGAGTACTCCATCTTTAATCTCCAAACTGTCCCATTGTGCCCAGTAACTTTTCGTGATGGGGCTTGATGATGCTACATGGCTCCAAGAAGGTTTTTGACCTACTTCTTTCCATTCAAATATTTTCCTCAGGTCACTATCCTCTTTTTGAGCCTTTTTGATAGCGTCTTCGCTCCATTCATTATCAAGTCCCTGGGTGGTAATCATCCGGACTTCTTCTTTAGTCTCCGTCTTAGAACAATGACTGCAGGCCACAGGACAAGGTCTCCTTGATAGGGCATCGGCATTCAAATGCGTTCTACCACTCCGATGTTCTGTTGTGAAATTGTACTCCTGTAGTTGCTCTAGCCACCGCGCCACTTGTCCTTCAGGGTTCTTAAACTGCAAGAGCCATTTTAACGCAGCATGATCTGTCCGCAGGGTAAACTGTCTTCCAACGAGGTACTTGTTGAAATGCTGTAGAGTCTTTACTACTGCCAACAGTTCCTTACGAGTCACACAGTAGTTCCTTTCAGGTTTTGAAAGCGACTTACTGAAATAGGCGATCACCACTTCCCGTTCACCTTGCTCTTGCGATAGAACTCCGCCTATGCCAGTATTGCTGGCATCGGTGTCCACGATAAACCTTCCTTCTCTGTTCGGGTAGCCAAGTATAGGACTGGTGCAGAGGTGTTCTTTTAATCTGACGAAGGCTTGATCACATTCCAAGTCCCAGGCGAATACTCGTTTATCTTCCGTGAGCCGATGAAGAGGTTTCGCTATATCAGAGAAGTTCTTTACAAAGCGCCGGTAGTATGCGCATAAACCCAAAAATGATCTCACGTCGGTCTTGTTAGCTGGTACAGGCCATTCTTGGACAGCTTTTATCTTCTCTGGGTCGGTCCTTACACCTTTCGATGAAATAATGTGGCCTAAGTAGGCGACTTCTTCCTTGAAAAACGTGCATTTCTTTGGGCTGAGTCTCAAGTTTGCTTCTCGTATTCTGGTGAAAACCTTCCTCAGGTTACTGACATGCTCTGTGAAATTTCGACCCATGACAATGATGTCATCCAGATAGACCAGGCATGCATCACCCAGAAGTCCAACCAGTACTCTTTCCATCAACCGCTCGAATGTCGCCGGAGCGTTGCAAAGTCCAAAGGGCATGACGTTGAACTGCCACAGTCCATTCCTAGTTCCGGTCGTAAATGCCGTCTTCTCTTTGTCTACTGGATGGATGTCAACTTGCCAGTACCCACTCTTAAGGTCCACTGTTGAGAACCACTTCATGCCGCTCAACATGTCCAGTGTGTCGTCTATACGGGGCAGAGGGTAGCTGTCCTTCTTCGTTGCATTATTCAACAACCGGTAGTCCACACAAAACCTGGTGCTGCCGTCCTTCTTCTTTACCAGGACTACTGGCGAAGACCACGGGCTTGTTGAAGGTTCTATGATGCGGTTCTTCTGCATCTCAGCAACCATGTCTGCTACCTCCTTCTCTTTGGCAAATGGAAGGCGTCTAGGCCGCTGCTTAATTGGTGGCGCGTCTCCCGTGTCTATTCTGTGTTTAACGAGACCTGTCCTTCCTAAATCATGGTCACCCTTCGAAAATATATCGTTGAAATCTAGCAACAACCCTTTAGCTTGCTGAAGTTCTCGCTCAGATAGCTTGTCCTTACAATTTGCTAGGAGCGGCGTGACGTCATCTCGTTGACAGGATTCCGGTTCCCGGGCCCTTTTCAGCCTTCTGATGGATTGACCTACATCGCACCGTCCGATGACACAGTTTCTTCGTAGGTGCACTTCATCTCCGCTAAGATTGATGACTCGCACTAGCGCTCCTTTTCCGGTCATTGCCAGAGTTCTTGCTGTGATCCAACTCGGATGGTCGCCGCAGTTTTCTATGACGACGCTTCGCCCTTGACACGCAGTGTACGGGAATCTAACTTTGACCAGAGTTTCAGATCTCGGCGGTAGGGTCGTATTTTGCAGGCAGTAAACTGCGCATGATCTTGCTCCCTCTAGGAATACTTCTTGTTCGGGGAAACTAAGTACTCCTTTAGCGACGTCTACCACACACTTCTGGTCTCTTAAAAAGTCCAATCCGATGATACAATCGTCCGTGATGTCTGCTACGAGTACACCGTATTCAAAGGTCTGTTCTCCAATGGTTATCTTCGCCATCGTCTCACCGAAGACGGTAACTGGCTGGCCTGTTGCTGTTTGAAGCTGAACGGATGGTCTCCGATTCCACATAATAGTCCTTTTCAATAGCTCCGGACGCACTATTGTTCTTGAAGCACCGGTGTCAATAGTAAGATGACACGTTACGCTGTTCAGCTGTCCAACCACTGTAAGGTTGTTCCCATTACCAATCTGTGAAACAGTGACGGTAGGGGCTCGATGTTGACCAGCCAGCGCCCGCCCCACGGCCCTGGCTTCTTCTAGTTTAACGACAGCTCTTCTGCGTCCACCTGTGTAGAGGACGCTACTGTCGTTCTACGTGGCCATCTTCGCTTGGGGCAACTACTCCGAATATGGCCCCTCTCGCCGCAGCCATAGCACATCGGACCCAAAGAAGGTTTTTCCTTCACCACAACCTCCCGAAGTCGTTGAGTTCTAGCGTCTTGACGCACGGCTTCCACCTCCAAAGCATGGGCTAGAGCTTCCTGTAAGGTCTGATGATGGCTCAATTTCACGGTGTGTCTGACGTCTGCGTCTCTAATTCCATCACAGAAAGCTTGCGGGATCATTGATTCCACCATTGTTGGGCATGACACGTACGCACGTCTGACTAGCCTTTCGATTTCCGTTGCCCATTGCTGCAGACTCTCACCAGGCTTCTGCTGTCGGTCGCGGAGTTGTGCTCTATACGCGTGTTCCAAGTGTTTGTCGCTGTACCTGCCCTCTAGTGCTCTTTGGAGAGCACCTAAAGTTCTGTTATCCGAAGGCAGGTTTTCCAACGTGAGCAGGGCATCTCCACGAAGAGCTAGAGTCAGAGCTATCAAGGACTCTTCCTCGTTCCACCCCTTTCCTTTAGCCACCGTCTCGAACTGGTACCAAAATGCTGCCCAAGACGTCGTTCCATCGAAGTGGGGTACTTCGATTTTCGGAGCATCCGACACTACCGTAGCACCCCGGGTCCCCACTCTTGCCATCTTGGTATGCAGTTGTCGCATCTCAGCATCCACCTGACTCAGACGATCCTCGTGTTGGGTGAATCGGTCTTCGTGTTGGATGAATCGGTCTTCATGTTGGGTGAATCGATCTTCATGTTGGATGAGTCGATCTTCGTGTTGGGTGAGTCGATCTTCGTGTTGGGTCTTGACGCTTAGCACATCATCCTTGAGAGCATCAATCTGCTTTTCTAATACTTCGTGCTTCTTCTCAATAGCCCCCAACAAACTCTTGCTTAGCTCTTCCTGGCGAAGGTCTTGCTTTTCCTGGCGAAGGGCTTGTTCTTCCCTCAGTTTAGCGAATTGTGCTTCCTGAAGTCGGGCTAGCTCCTCCTGGCGGCGGGCTTGCTCACGGGCTTGCTCCTCCTGGCGACAGGCTTGCTCTTCCCTCAGTTTTGCAAATTGTGCTTCCTGAAGTCGGGCTAGCTCCTCCTGGCGGCGGGCTTGCTCACGGGCTTGCTCCTCCTGGCGACGGGCTTGTGTCTGCAGCATTTTAAATAAATCTGCAAGCTCCACAGGCCCAATCGGTGTTTGAATCGATCCCTCCGTTGAAGTTCCTTCACCCTCTTGCAGGGCCGCGGTTTGACTCCTTGTTACTCGACCCTCACTGTCTTCTCGTGGTGTAAGAGGCATCTTGAATCCCACTTCTGACACCAATTGTTGCGGGAACGGGGTACGTTAAATTCAAGATACGCCAAAAGTCACCAAAAGACAATTAATTTATTTATCGACTAACAATTACACAATTAAACACTTAAAAACACAATTAGAAACACTTAATTACAACACTAAACACGGAACACTAAATTACACTAAAGCACTGAATCACACTAAAACACTGAATTTCACTGACTATTCGCAGGTAACGCACTCGATCACTCTTAGTTCGCAGGAGACTGATTCGCTTCGCTTTCCAAATCGGAACTGTCCCGTCGCGTCGTACATCCCGCTTTTATACCCAGTGAGGACGCAGCTCTTCGCGTGGCGTCGAGAATCTTCTCGCGGGGATCGAAATTTCTAGAACTCGCTGGAGTTCGCTCCGACCGACCAGAGTGTGTGACGTAGTATCGTGCAAGCGAATATAGACCTTATCCATACGACGATAAGACTAATTTCGCTTGCACGGTCTCTCAAGGTCGTAGTATTATTATTACTTTAGAATACTCTAGAGCTCGCTACAACCTACCAGAGTGTGTAGCGTAGTATCGTGCAAGCGAGTATAGACCTTATCCATACGACGATAAGACTAATTCCGCTTGCACGGTCTCTCGTGGTCGTAACAGTATAGATACGCTCGCTACTTTGCTTGTAATATATTGTATTATTCGTTTGTGTTTTCTCAGTAAGTGAATTGTTATATAAATTCTTAATGAGAAAAAATAAAGTTCTTAAACCAAAAAAATGTTTTTTTGTTTTTGCGATGATTGGGTGTGTTTTTTTTTCTCCATAATTGGAGAGATTTCATGTTGGCGTGAAAAACAGTACAAGGATTTAATGTTGCCTTGCCTGTACGTACACATTTTATTTTTAATACTCGCATGAATAATATCAATACTTAACTCAATTTATGGTTTTCTAAAAGGTTGTTCAAATGATAAAACTTTTTGTTTCTGTAAAAAGAGTTGTGACGAATCATTTTATGAGCGATTCAATTATCGGCTTTTTGCTTGCTCAAACAAAACCAGCGTCTAGTTTCATTAGGGTTCCGTAGCCAAAATGGCAAAAACGGAACCCTTATAGTTTCGTCATGTCCGTCTGTCCGTCTGTCCGTCTGTCCGTCTGTCCGTCTGTCACAGCCGATTTACTCGGAAACTATAAGTACTACAGTGATGAAATTTGATGGGAATATGTGTTGTATGAACCGCTACAAAAATATGACACTAAATAGTAAAAAAAAGAATTGGGGGTGGGGCCCCCCATACATGTAACTGAGGGATGAAATTTTTTTTTTCGATGTACATACCCGTGTGGGGTATCAATGGAAAGGTCTTTTAAAATGATATAAAGTTTTCTAAAAAACATTTTTCTTAAAGTGAACGGTTTTTGAGATATCAGCTCTCAAAGTCGTAAAAAGTATGTCCCCCCCCCTCTATTTTTATAACTACGGGGTATAAAATTCTAAAAAAAATAGAGGTGATGCATGCTAATTAACTCTTTCAACGATTTTTGGTTTGATCAAAGTATCTCTTATAGTTTTTGAGATATTTTTAAAATGCATTTGAGTGGCTCCTACAATATTCTTAAGAAAAGTTAGTAGACAGAGTGGTGAAACTAAAAGAAAAGCTTTCTGATCGAATACTTTGAAATAGAGGCAGACTTGTCCCGTTAATGATTCCCACATAAAATAAAAAAGGTCGTAGCATTTTGTAAAATGTTGAAATTGCTAGGTTTAAGTAAGATGTTTTTTTTTTAGTTTTTTTTTTTTAAGTTTATGTCATTATCACTTGGTGCATTGACATTAATAAAACGCTTTAAAAAGGTTTTCAATATTTTTAGAATAATTTTAAAGAAAACGAAGATAAGAGATTTGGACTAGGTTTTTAAAATGTAATAACTATATCTAAAATAAAATGCCTACTTAACGACTAATTATATTTTACCTGTTCGCGCATTTTATTATTATTTGTCAAGTTACTTGGTTACAGATTTAAGGGCACATTGTAAAACTATGGAAAGAGTAGGTATAAACGATTTATTCATTATTTGTTGTTTGGAAGTTCGCGAAAGTTTATTTCTTATTACTGTAGTT
This sequence comes from Maruca vitrata, assembly GCA_039566165.1. NCBI lineage: Eukaryota > Metazoa > Arthropoda > Insecta > Lepidoptera > Crambidae > Maruca > Maruca vitrata. Next base: position 3,051,679 of record CM076928.1, on the reverse strand, counting down.
CCATTACTTACACCACTTTCTTTTCATAACCACCTAAAATTAGAACTGAGAACAATACATTTTCTTTCATTGCTAGCAACCGCTCAAATACGAGGTACCTACCACCTTCAATTCTTATTTCAAAGTACACAATATACAAACTATACAATACCTTCACTAACACAGGACAAATCTTTTACCTAGTGTTCAAAGACTCTCTGATATAAGAAGCTTAAGGTCTATTATTTACGGATTTAGAATTTTTATTTCAAAATATTTTATTTTTAAACACTCCAGGAGCAGTCTCATTTTTCAAAGGTGCCGTACCTATTGACAAGTATAAATTGACACAATGTAAAGCTGTGTTACATTTTAAGCCTTGGCTTTTATCGATATTAAAATAGTTGACGCTTTCAGGCTTGGATGATTGATGGAAGTTCGCGAAAGTTTCGTCTGCCTTCGATGGATTTTGTTATTTTTAAAGATTTCTCACTGAAAAGGAATGGAAGGTGCTTTTAGATAGATTTTGTCCATCTTCAATTAGACCTGAAAATAGGTATGTATTTTTTTTTGCATTATTTTAGATTTCTTATGTATGTGCATTTTCGTTCGTGACACAAAAAGTGTGAAATATTATTTTTCTTTTATGTTTTTTCTTATAAAAAGAATACTCTCAATCAGACAGTCCGTCAAAAATATTATAAATAATTTAGCGTCAGTCGTTTCTGCACAAATCAAGTGGAAAAGTCACCAAGATTTGGCCAAAACTAACAATATCATTCTTCACATTAATTTAAAACCTTACATATGTTTTTTTTTTAAATATGTGACTAAAAATATGTTAGTTATAAAAAAAATACTCATTATTTAAAATAAGGTATTTTAAATTTAAAGGCATTTAGTTGGAGCAACTTTATCAGTCAAGTTTATAACCTACCCCTTCTCTAGTTCTATACGTTGTTAAGTAACGTTAAGTATAATATTAGGGGTAAAATTAACGCCATCAAGACAACCGCTATGACAACGTGACACTTCATAAAATAACAGCGGACGGAACACTTTGCTCTTAAAAACTTGATTTTGGGAAGAGAGTCACCCAATGAGAAGTGATGAGGAGTAGATGAGGCAATTTTTCACTTATTTATTAACTACGGTGGCATAACTAAATATTGAATATTCAACGCACCAACGTTACTAAAACATCGAAATCAAAATCAGAATTAAAAATACTTTATTTTTGGATTAGAGTATCAAAAATACTTAATTTATTGATTTTTAATACAGCTATGATGTGATTGTATTTACATACACTCACAAATTGATTAGGGGTGAGAGCCATCCCCGCAAGCCCGGTGATGATGACAAGGCTCCTCCAAGTCATCATCGTTAGTCAGTTAGGAAAAAAAAAACTCACAAATTATCAATACAACATAATATGATTCTACCACCACTTTGGAATGCCGATTCTTACGTGTAGACTCTGGTAAGAAACACAATATTTTAACTGAATAATCATTCTATAGCAAGTTAACATCATGAAAAAAGCTACACACCTGTTTGGAAATGTTTATGTGTGAAGTCGACCAACCCGCATTTAGTCAGCTTGGTTCCATAAGGTCTGATAGTTCTAGGATTAAGATAAGCACAAGTCCCTCGGTAGAGACCTTTGAGGTTATGATGTCGGTGAAAGCAAGGATCATGATTAGAAATTTAAATATAAAATCTTAACCAAATTCACAGTTTTAATTTGAAGTTCATACCTTTAAGGCTTACTTAGATAACATGCCTTTACCATCGTCATCATCATCATCATCATCATCATCAACCCATATACGTCCCCACTGCTGGGGCACGGGCCTACCCTAAACTAGGGCGATAAGGCCTTAGTCGACCACGCTGGCCAAGTGCGGGCTGGTCGACTACACAACCTTAGAATTTCTTCTTAGGTGTGCAGGTTTCCTCACGATGTTTTCCTTCACCGTTACAGCCATCGTGCATATCCATAAAATCTTTCTCGCATCCTCCAAAACTGCCACTAAGTATCCAATGAAGGGAACTGACGAAGGCTCTTATTGAAAATTGTGACGGCCCATCTTGAGGGTTTTAAGTTCACTTCGCTAAGTTAAAGGGTACTTTGCAAAGGGTTGTTTGGGCGTGATAAAGCAGACGTATGTAGGTATGTGTATCATACTTATGTACATATAAAATAAAATAAATAAATTTTACAGAACATCACATACATCTGATTCCGTGGTAAGTAGCTTAAGCACTTGTGTTGTGGATATTAAAATTAACAGCGGATACACCAGTATACAAAAATCTATTTAATAACACAACCAGACACGGAGCAAACACCGATGTTCGTCACACAAATATTTGTCCCGAGTGGGAATCTAACCGACGACTCTTGGAATCGTAGGTGAGCCTGGATTACTAACCACTGTTCCACCGAGCCAGTCATATAATAAATATTTCACAACATCACATACATCGATCCGATCCCGTGGTAAGTAGCTTAAGCACTTGTGTTACGGAAATCAGAATCGACAGTGGATACACAAATAATATTTAATAACACACCCAGACACGGAACAAACACCGATGTTCGTCACACAAATATTTGTCCCGAGTGGGAATCGAACCCACGACTCTTGGAACCACTGTTCCACCGAGCCAGTCAAAATGTACAGTGCGGAATTCTTTTCATTCATAGTCATACAAAGTAATTAGCTTTCTGTAAAATGTTATTTCGTGCCGTAAGTAAGTAACACTAGAATGTAACCCATGTTATGATGTAGGAAATCAATAGTCCTTACTGCGAAACACCCTAAACGTTGAGAAGGGAACTCAACTTTATGACAGTCTGTATAAGAAATCACATTGACATCTGTTCGGTAATTAGGCATGGCGTGAAATGCGACAGAAAGACTGGAGATATACTTTCGCATTTTTGATATGGTATTTTGGTAAGGATAAAATCTTAGTTTTTAGATCATAATCATCATCATCAGCCCATATACGTCCCCACTGCTGGGGCACGGGCCTACCCTAAACTAGGGCGATAAGGCCTTAATCGACCACGCTGGCCAAGTGCGGGTTGATCGACTACACATCCTTAGAATTTCTTCTTAGGTGTGCAGGTTTCCTCACGATGTTTTCCTTAACCGTTAAAGCGTCGAATGATGGTACATATGAATTTCAAATTAGAAAAACACATTGGTACCTTGCAGGGTTTGAACTGGCTCACTTTCTCACATGGCAAGCAACGACCTTAACCACTCGGCCATCGACGCTTTTTACAAGTATTAGATTTTAAGTTATTAGATATTTTACAAGTAACAGACATTTAGACACTATGTGGCAATCTTAGTCATCTATCAGTAATTTATGAACTAACTAGTGACCCGCCCTCGCTTTGCTTCGGGTTATCCTTTCTTACCAGATGCCTACGTCATAACTAATAATATCTACCTGCATGCTATAATTTCAGCCCAATCCGTCCATCAACGCACAGCCCAAAGGCTCTACATTGATAGATCACTATATCAGTCAGTCACCTTTGAGCTATGTATATTTAGATTGACATGAACTACTCAAGATTGAGTAGAGCTTACTACAATATGTGTATTACTGAACCACACAGTTCCTGAGTTTATTGTGAACAAAAGCAAATTTTTGGGTCCAATTCCGTTGATGAAGGTTCTATAATACTTTTCGTCATGTTTCATCCACGTACAGACAACTCATCATCATCTCAGCCCATTGCTGCCTACTGCTGAGCATAGGCCTCTTCCAAAGCTTTCCAGCGAGACCGGTCTATGACCACCTGCATCCAGCAAAACCCAGCGATTTTCACCAGGTCGTCCGTCCATCTGGTGGGTGGCCGACAGACAACTATCCGTTACATATTTATTTTAAGTATACAAGATAGATAAAGGCGTGTTTCCCATAATAAAGTCTCGTATACGGTAGTAAAATTCCTTATTATTTTCTTTCAACGAATTCTCTCACACTTCAAGCATTTTCTAAGCGTTCAGACGTCTCGAAAGTTCAGTAAGACGGTAAGCGCCGCGGGAGCAGAACTACTCACGCCACCTGTTCGCGGTTTAATTATTATTTAAATTTAATTATTCCCCTACTAATTGCCGCGAACTTTAAGCAGATTACGGCAGAGTTCGCGTCTTAGGCACTGCGGGTTCGAAGGGCGCGGTTCGAGTGCGAGCGGAGCGAAGACGTCTTGGGACTGTTCCAAGAAAAAAGAAAGACAGAAAAAAAGGTTTCCCGGGTATTTTCAGTTTTCCAATGTGTGTAACCATGGAAACTTAAAAGTAATATACTATTTTTATCTAAATATATAAAAGGGGAAACTGACTGACTGACTGACTGACATATCGACGCACAGCTTAATGGCTGAACGTAGGCACTTGAAATTGGACATAACGTAGCTGAGGTACCGTAGAAGTGCACTAAGAAAGGAATTCCCGAAATTCTTACGGGAACGGGAATTAGCGGGAAAATCTTTTTGTATGAAAAATCTAAACCACTTAAGTCAGATGCTATAAATTCGGCATGCAGGTACCATAGTAAACTTAAAGCTTAGTTGGAACAGGATATTGAAAAATTCTTATGGGAACGGGAGTTAGCAGAAAAAAACTTTTATATGTTCCTGTAGTCCACGCGAACGAAGTCGCGGGCACAGCTAGTCAAATATAGGGTCGACCGAACCGCACTTAGCCAGTGTGGTCGACGAAGGCTTTATCGCCCTAGTTTAGGGTAGGCCCGTGCCACAGCAGTGGGGACGTATATGGGCTGATGATGAACAAACATAATGTTTATTAGAGTCCCAATCACAAAATTATTAACACCATATATCATGTATATCATAATGAGATACACACATATTCGAACATCGAAAACAACAGCGGTATTCTCAAACAAAATTCTAAACCGGTGTTCATCACACAAATATTTGTCCAAAGTAAGATTCTTTGTTCTTGAGATATTTTGATTTAATTCGAATTAATCTACAAACACATGATGCAAATTAGTCCAAGGGGACTGATTTGCACGAGTAAATTAATTTGATATAATCATTTATAACAAAGTATTTATAATCAGACTTATTACTACATACTAATACAATAATTTAATTATACTTATAACTCAATTTAATTTTATTTATTTATAGATTTATCCCGCGTTAGAATTTATCAGGGCAGCGATCCAGTGCCTCCGTAGGCTGGTATTCCAGCGTTCCATCACAGCCCTTAAGATACTGTTGAGTGTAAGACAGCTCAGTCTGTTTCTTATAGAATTCTTCATGTAGTACAGTCATGTAAAAAACAATTGAAAACCTTCAGTATTCAATTGTTTTGTTTTTTACATGACTGTACTCCTTTCATTACTTAATAATAATAACAATGCGTCCGACCGATTTCAGCCATGGCGGCCGATCTCAAATTGAGATCAGCCAAGTGCGCTGGACATATTATAGTGCACAAGTGTACGCGCAAACACAAGTGCACTCTCTATTCCCTTACTCTCGTAATTCGGTGAGACGGTAATCCGACATGACCGATGAGAGATCGGGCGCAGGACCACCGACTTAATGAGCTTGCCGAGGCACGAGCGTTCAACCGCCAACTTCCTAACTCCGGGCTGAGTAATTTTATTACAGAAAAACTCACATAATTTTTGCCCCACCCCGGACTCGAACCGAGGACCTCTCGGTCCTAACGCAGCACTTGCTACCAATAGACCAACGAGGCAGTTATCTTTCATTACTTACCGCTCCGCTTTCAAACATGCCGCATCCTAAGACTTTCAGAGTGGATATTAAGCTCATTTGGATGCAAAGAAAACAGATGAGCGCCTCGCTCGCTTTCAACTGTGTGTTTACTTGGAATTAGCTGAATGGATTCTGAATGGATTCTGAACGTTTTTTAGTTAACTTGCACCCGAGTTCCGAACGATTCTCTTTGAATACAAAAACGGCGGACTGTCTAATGACAGGTTTAAGTGGTATTCTTGCGGTGAGAAGATGAATTTGTGTGTGGATGCTGATGATCTAAGTAAAGGCACGATTTTGTTACGAACAAAACAATAAATTGAAACCCAACCTATTCATCAACATTATCATCATAAGCCCATATACGTCTCCACTGCTGGGGCACAGGCCTACCCTACACAACGGCGATAAGACCTTAGACAACCACAAGGACCAATTTCGGGTTGGTCGACTACACAACACAACCTTAGGGTTTCTTTGCAGGCGTATAGGTTTTCTCACAATGTATTCCTTCACCGATAAAACGACAAATAATCGTACATATAAATTCCAAATTTGAAAACGCGGCGGCATTGACTTATCTTTTTCCAATTTTGCTATCAAGTATATTGAGATATCTAAATAATAATTTGGTCTGAATATGGTTCAAAATTGTTTTCTATGTTAAGATGAATTGGTTTCTATGCTGGTTGTAATGTGGCCTAAAATAAGCACCGGCTATAACTAATCGATCAACTCAGTCGGTTGGCAGTTCTGTGAAAAAACAAATGTAGCAAACCAGTTCCAGAATCACTTATGACGGCACTTTTAACAGCCCATATTTTAGGATAAGATACGAAACGTCAATAATCTGAGAATTGTTCGTGAAATTCCGCTATGGGAATCAATGTTACCTACATAAAATTTTAACTGGTACTTTCGGTTCAGATTTGTGTTTATTAATTTTAATTCTGTTTAGTTTTGAAATAATTTTACGGCTTAAGTCCGCGTGTATTGTTATTCTAAACATATTATTTAGAGACCCGAGGTTTTGAGCTCTTTACAGCGCTCGTGGAAATGGACTCTTACCTTATGTTTAGAATAACAACAGTCTCAATACACGCAGCAAGGGACAATACACGCAAGTTTAATCAGTAAAATTAGTTTTATTTCAAATGTGTTGTGTTTGCACAAATAATAGACAGTACTACTGTTTAGTTTTTTCTGTGATTGTATAGTTGTTCAAATAAGATAAATATCTATGTGTGATGTTATATCAGCAGAAATTGCCCAATCAAACTTTATGTAGTTAATAGAAATTCTCAGGTAAGTGAATATTTAATCATTTTGAGAAAATTAAGTTCTTCAACTAGAATTCCCAAGTCCACATACAAACTTATCCTAAACTTGAATGAACCGTTATCACCGCAGTCCACAGCACTCGCGTTAACGTCACCAGAATTCCACCCGATTAAATATGGCCGTAATACATTATCGAACAAAGGCGAACGGAAGTGTGTGCGTACATCGGACCAATTCCGTTTTATAATTGATCGTTGCGGTCGATCCGCCATTTGTATCGGACCTACACGTTTGTGTCTCTGACTGGGGTTTCAGCTGTGCTCTATGGGCTGTGAACAAATGTTTGCGTAATTTGATTTACGGGTGAAGGAATCATTGAGAGTTTTAGTTGACTTTTAAAGAAGGGCACTTAAGTACCTATGTCTAGTTTAAGCCGTAAAGCCTTGGATGATTCATATCGGGTACTAATAACAATAACACAATTAAAAATGTTTTGTCTATATGTCTGTCTTACTGTTTGTTCCCGCTAATCTCCGACACGTCTCGACCAATTTCAATGGGACTTTCACTAATAAATAGCTAACTTTACAAATAAAGACTTATTAATATTAATATTTTAATAAATCAATGATAAAAATGTACTTAATTTTTTTACTTTTAATAAGTTAAAAATGTAAGTTCGTTTTCACACAGTACAATATTGTCTAGTTCTAACTACTATTTGCACTAAGTTAGAAAAAAATAATTCGAAATTCTTAATAATGAATAGACTGAGATTATTAATTACTTATGTTTTTGATTCCAAACCAAACATATTCAAAATAAGCTGAGAGTTTATGGGTGAGAAGCATCCGCCCCCCCGCAAGTCCGGTGATGATGACGAGGCTACTCCAAGCCATCATCGTATGTCAATTAGGAAGAAAAAATCTGGGAGTATTAACTGATACCGTAGTATTATCATTGACTGATTGAATGGTTATCTTCTTCTTATAAATAAAAATGAATTGCTGTTCGTTAGTCTGACTAAAACTCGAGAACGCCCGGACCGATTTATTTTTTCGTCGTAGTCCAGGGAAGGTTTTAATGAGAAAATGTACAAAAAGAATCAGTATTGGCGGTATTAAATTCGCCGGGATCACTAGTATAGTATATAATATTATCTACTCCCAGCTTATATTGAGGACACTCCAATCCCTAAACGGAACCAAAGCGTCTGGAGGAGACCGCAACCAAACTGAAATTAATTGTGGACCGGCGCTCGGCCGGCTGAGATATCGTCAGCGAACGGATCTCTAACGAGACGGAATAGCGAGTTTGATTAGATTCGTCTTAAATAGGGGTTATTACGTCTTGTCGTTGTACAACACAGAAGAATTATGTGTAATGTACGTGTTTAGCAATAACTAGCCATAAGAAAATACAAGAATCTTTACTTTCATAACATTACCCAACCTCACATTCCTACACGATCTGATCCCGTGGTAAGTAGTAGTAAGAAATTGTGTTACGGATATCATTATCAACAGTGGAGACACAAATATACTCAAATATATTAAATAACACACTCAGACACGGAACAAACAACGATGTTCGTCACAAAAATATTTGACTTGAGTGACAATCGAACCCACGTCTATTTAAACCGTAGGTATTGAACCTGGGCACTAACCACTGTTCCACCCTGCCATTTTAGATTTAGACGTGCTCTAAAACATATTTTCCGACTTTTATTTACAGTAGCGCTACCTTGAGTTTTAACAGTGACAGCCTCGATATCGCCTATGTAAATACATATGTCTATGAAAAACTTGTACAGCGCCCCTAGTGGTTACGCTAAGAACTAAAATCGGTAATATGAAAAAAAAAATCAATAGGTTTTTAACGTACGTAAGTTTTCGATAGCTGACTCATGGTACCGCTGCATATCGCGATAAACGACTTCACGAAACTGAAACCGTGGGCGGAAAACCGGCATTAAATAATGAAACCCAGTAATCACAATAGGCATTCCTTACATCATTAGCACGCTCCCAAATTGCTCAAAAATTAATACCCCATTATCCCCGAACACAAAGCAAGTGTAAACATAAAATTCAGATCAAATATTCTTCGTTCCGAGGCCTTGGGGTGCAAATTAGTGATGTTATGGAGCTCCATATCCGTAACCGAAACTATCGGATGTCCGAAATAAAAAAAACAACTATCCGTAACCGTAACCGAATCCGAAGGATCAGTAGGATAGTTTTGGATAGGGCAGTCTGACTAAAGATGACCGAACCGATAGAACAGCCGCGTGCGCGGCTAAATGTATCTTTTTTAAATTATTGTGGTATATCGCGTGCATAATGTAATGCCATGTGTCATTAAGGTATAAAATGCCCATCCAGCTCAGGTTTTCCCTCCTCCTATGATCCCGGGCTCTTCAGGGTGAGTGTGACACGCACAATATGGTATATTGTGCCTGTCTATGGTCTGTGTGTGGTGTGTATGGACTGTGTGTCGACCTCAAAATGTGGATCTCACTACCGTTGGCCATCGGGTGGAGAGCGGTCAACCTGTCTTTTTATTAAAAAAAACTCTTTTACACTTCCTTAAAAACTTCATATCCGTAACCGAACCGAAATTATCGGATAATCCGAAAGAATTGAATATCCATAACCGTTACCGAAACCGGTATTACATTATTTAGAATTATCCATATCCATTTTCGGATACGAAATAACCGAAAACGGGATACGAAATCCACCATCATAACATCTCTGCTGCAAATGGCACTTCACACGAGAAAGTAAGTTATTTGTCTTTTGAATTGTAGATTTGCGGAACTGCTTTTGTGAGAGCTCGTGCGAATTATGTGGGGTGTTTTATTTTGACATGCTCGAAAGGCGTGTGGGTTCGGCTATGAAATAAGGGGGGTGGTTTTTGACCTCGGTAGAAAAAGGTCCTGAAAATTCATTAAAATAATAAATTGTCCATTATTATTTGCGACACACATAACACATCACTACATATTACTATTACTACAATTTCTCTATTCCCATTAATATACTTCAATCTTTAAAATTACGCAACGGATTTTGATGCAGTAGATAGAGATGGATTAAAGAAGACGGTTTTTTTAAATAAAACTAATTTTACGGATTAAAGTCGCGTGTATTGTTATTCTAAACATATTATTTAGAGATCCGACGTTTCCAGCTCTTTACAGCGATCGTGGTCACAGGCAAGACGGGAAGGACGGTTTTTATGTAAAATTCACCCGAGGCAAAGCAAGGGAGTGTTACTAGTTGGAAATAAAACTAATTTTGCAACAGCCCGTCAGACAGTCAGTCTTGCCCGTGTCGTAAAATTAGGATCGCAAAAGTCTAAAATCATACAATTCTACGTACGTTTGCATTTTTTTTAAAGAATTAAGACTTTCATTCAAACTTAATTCAATTGAAAACTTTATTGTTCTCAATTGACCAAGCGAAACAATCAAACATTTACAACAATACAAAATATCCTTTCATTATTTCATATCAAAACCTTTCCAAACTTACAAATAAATACAAATTTATATTCTCTCATAACGTTCGAAGTAAATACGCGGTATAAAACGAAAGATTACATTAACATTGTAAATGGTATTTGAGAAATACGAAAATACAGTCGTAAAGTCAATTGTCTTTGATTCTAGAAAGTCTGGAATTGTGCCTAGACATTTTCGTCTACCGTTTTAATTATTTTAGTATCTCACAGTCGGCGACTCGTGACTTATTATTATTAATAATTGAAGGTCACAATGTGATCCGACAAAGTCGAAAGAACAGGCAAATTGGTTTAGTTATTGTGTACCTAGTCGTAAATGTGACTTTCGACTTTGTGATTTAATGAAGCGAAAGAGGTATTGTACTTTACTAGTGACCCGCGCTTGCCTTGTTTGAGATAAATCTAAACAACTAAATAAAATTGAAGTGTCTGTTAAGGTCGTTGCTTGCCATGCGAGAGGTCGCCAGTTCAAACCCCGCCAGGTACCAATGAGTTTTTTAAATTTGAAATTCATATGTACCATCATTCGACGCTTTAACGGTGTAGGAAAACATCGTGAGGAAACCAGCACACCTGAGAAATTTTTCAACGGTGTGTGAAGCCATGTCAGAGGCCTACGGGCGGTTTAAAAACACTGACACCAGGTTGTTCATCAACCATACGATAAGAAGAAGAAGAAGTGTCTGTTTGTAATATTATTTTAGTAAATAGGATTTTTTTCATTTTACTAAATAGGTTTGAATCTCTATCAGGTACCAATAACAAAAACATAAATAAAAATATTTTTGTCTGTCCGTCTGTTTGTTCTACTGAAAACCAAATTGAACTGGACTTTAGCTAAATTTTACAAGGTATAATGGACTATTTAAAAAATCATTGCTGCCAAAACCATTTCTACGCGGACAAAGTCATTGGTGGCCGCTAGTTATACATACATAAAAACATTTCTCTCTGAAAAAAAAACCCATTAACACCCTTCAGTGGTTTTAAAGATCTAACCTGTACACTTGTTATGAAATTCTAAGGTTTTGTATTACACCGATCCACACTTGGCCAGCGTGGTTGACTAAAGCCTGATCACCCTAGTTTAGGGTAGCCGCATGCCGTATACGGGCTGATGATGATGATGATACACAGGGACGAACAGACAACGGACACGACATTGTTTTATAGTATTTTGTGTTGACTAACAATAGTATTAATTTTGTTCTACTAACTGCAGTAGCCATAAATACAAAGTTATCTTTAAATATGGTTCTAGCGTCAATCTAAAAGTTATCAGATGGAAGACTTTAACATGCATAAATGTTCTTAGAAATAAATAGCGTGAGTGCTCACAATCTAATGCAAAGCACTTATACTTGGAAGTAAATACTAGAAAGCTCACTGTGTAATTTCAAAAATAACAACTTAAGCTTGCTACATTAGCTTTCCTAACATTGTTTCAGGAATGGGCTCAGACACATTATGCTTACAAACAATAGGTACTACCAATTTTCTAACGTCCCTACTTTAAACGACACATTTTTCAACTTAGTATTAAAATAATCTTTGTACTAATTCTATAATTATACTCATAACTATTGACCCGCCCTGGCCGCCCGCCCAGCCAATTTTTTTTTATAATAGGCAAACAAGATGACCTCACTACACCCGATGGTAAGCGGTAGTGAGATAGATCCAAATATGAGGTCGACAGGCATAATAGATCATATTGCGCCTGTAGCACTCACCCTGAAGGCCTGCTTAAATGCCGTTTCACGCCCCGCCTGAAGAGCCCGGGATTATAGGAGGGAGGGAAAACATGAGCTGGAAGGGCATTCCATGCCTTAATGGCACGTGGCAGAAATGAAAAGCTGAACCTCTTAGTCCGAGCCACCAGCGACTACATTGGATGGCAGGGCTGTCCTGCACGTGTCGTTCGGAGTGGAAAGGGGAGGGAGGGACTAGCCTATATTGAAACATATACCCGAGGTTTGTACAACACAAAACAAGTGACGATTTCCATTGTATCTCCACTTCGATTCTGTCAATACATTCCCATATTTCAAATGACCTGTATCTTTAATATACCTGTTTCCGCGTCTGCTGCGATATGCTGAATAAATATGAGCATACAAGTAGGTGTGCATGCAATGGGCATACAAACGCGAAAATTATGCAAAACACTGTGGTAGGCTTTTCTGTTTGTCCCAAGTACTTCCTGTGGGGTTCGCGTGAATAGGGGTTGCTACCCCTGTGCTTATACTTAGAGGTGCTTATGTTTATGGGCTAATGTCGCCTATGGTAAGGTTATGCCGTATTTGGTAGGGGGTTTAAAAATTCGGCTTGCATACTAAGCGCGAATTAGGCTGTTAGTAAAGTAGCGCTTATGCGCCTATTTACTGAACTGATGATTGAATTCAAACGAGTATGTTTTGATATTAAACATATTTTGATCTTGCAATATTATAAATCAAAATCACTTTCTGCTCTCTGTCTGTATGACGTGTGCTTAGATATTTCAATATACGCATCGGAATTTAATGTGTTTTTTTAAAGGCAAAAGATGTATGAAGAAATTTGCGACACGTGCTTCTGAGTAGGGAAACCATTATTTTAAAAGTATTTTGTTGGACTACGCTAAGAAAATTAGTACATATATGTATTCTATCAATTATTTCTATTGGGTACTTTTTGATACTTTCATCTTAAGGCCATTTTATATTCTTTATACTATACTACTAATAGTAGTCTAAGACTAAGGCCATCGGAGTACGGCCGAGGTAGCTTAAGCCACGTCAGAGGCCTACGGGATGTTTAAAAACTCTGACACCAGGTTGTTCATCAACCATACGATAAGAAGAAGAACTAGTATAGTATAAAGAAGATAAAATGGCCAATAAATAAATATTTTTATTCTATCATTAACGATGTCAACTAATGATTATTTTTTATATCTAAATTGATATAAACCTACAAACGATCTCTATGCAAAGTTCAATGACAAACCATGCATTTCATACAGGCCGATCCACATTTCCTTCTTCCTATTTTATTCCCCTTTTCCCGACAAAGAGACAGATTAAAGGCCGAAGGGGGATATCTGAAATCTTGCACAAAGCCGTGTCGTTAGAAACATGCTAACACAGTTTTTGAACATCTTTTGTAGTCCGTTCTAACTGGTGTGCCTTTGAACTTGCGAACATTTTGAATGGACGAGTATAGAGTTTTCCTATCAACTAAATATAAGTGTTTATGAGTCTAAAGGATTATAAAGAGGAGGATAAAGATGGAGGGAATACTGTGAGGAGCTATACCAAGAACAAATATCCCAACCCCTACCTACTCCATCACTCGAAGTCGTTGTGGATGAGGAGCCGTACATACTCCGGTCAGAAATTGAAGCTGCGATACGGAAGCTAAAGAACAACAAAGCACCAGGACCCGACAGAATCACAGCGGAGGTTCTGAAAGGATTGGGCCCAAATGGAATTATTTGCTTGCATAATTTATGTAATAAGATATGGCAGTCAGGAGATTGGCCATCTGATTGGGTGCACTCCTCTATTCTTCCTTTGCACAAAAAAGGCTCGGTACGGAACTGTAACAACTACAGAACCATTGCTCTTATATCTCACGCCAGCAAAATACTGCTTTACATCATCAACGCGAGACTAAGATCTTATTTAGACTGGCAAATACCCCAAGAACAGGCCGGTTTCGTGAAGGGTAGGGGTACCAGAGAGCAAATCCTAAACCTGCGGCTTATAACAGAAAAGTGCTACGAATACAACAACCCAACTTTTATGTGTTTTGTGGATTACCAAAAGGCTTTCTACTGTGTTAGATGGGAGAAATTATGGAAAGTTCTAGCCGTGACAGGTGTACCAGCCCACCTCGTAATGCTAATCCGCAAATTGTATGAGTCAGGATACGGCACTGTGACTGTAGGAGATTTAACATCAAGTCATTTCAAATTCCACAAGGGTGTTCGCCAAGGATGCGTGATCTCTCCTATCCTTTTTAATATATATGGTGAGCACATAATGCGACAAACTCTGGATGGCTGGGAAGGCGGTATAAAGATAGGCGGAGTAAAAATATCGAATCTCAGATACGCGGATGATACCACCCTTTTCGCATCATCGGAAAATGAAATGGCAGAGCTGCTCTTTAAACTGGAAACGGTCAGTATGCAAATGGGACTTTCTATTAATAAATCCAAGACCAAGCTCATGATTATTGATCGTTTCGCGGCTATTCAACGCACCAATCTCCTACACGACTACGAAACCGTAACCCAGTTTCAATACCTGGGCTCACTAGTCACCAACAAGGGAAATAGTGAACCCGAAATACGGAGAAGGATTGGCATGGCAAAATCGGCAATGACCCAACTTAGCAAAACTTGGAGGGACCGGAACATAACGCATCGGACCAAAATACACCTAGTCCGTACCCTTGTCTTCTCCATTGCTCTATATAGTGCAGAGACGTGGACCCTGAAAGCCACAGACAGGCAAAGAATCGACGCGTTTGAGATGTGGTGCTGGCGTCGGATGCTACGAATACCATGGACGGCCCACCGTACCAATATATCTATTCTGAAAGAATTAAAAATAGAAAAGGCTCAACGTCTGTCCACAATCTGCCTACAGCGAACATTGCGGTATTTTGGTCATGTCGCACGCAGAGATGCCAACAACCTAGAACGGCTTGTCGTGACCGGAAAAATCGAGGGAAAAAGGCCTAGGGGTAGAAGTCCCAAACGATGGTCTGACCAAATAAAGGAGGAACTAGAAATGCCTGTCAGCGACGCTCTACACCAGGCCACAGAACGGGACCGATGGCGACAACTAGTTGACGGAATCAAATGGAGTCACGATCCTCAGCAGTGAGGGAACGATTGAAGAGAGATGAGTCTAAACGCGATATTATTATATAAATAATAATAATAATAATTTTATTTATTAAACAGTGTTGGTACAGATTGTTGAGTCCCTAACATAAAAACTAGTTGTAAAACTGTATTTTCAGTGTCAGTGATTCTTCGGCTTATTTGTACGTTTGAACAAAGTTTAAAAATTATATGTAATACAAGGCAATTTAGAAAGAATTTAACAATTAAATCATTTATTAAGATATAAGGAGTAGCAAATACATAGCTACTTACAGTTCAGTACTTACAGTCGCGAGCGTACTGGTATTAGCATAGAACGCGAAAGTCTAAAATCTTTCCTATCAAGAAAATAAGTTAGACGTTTTTTATGAAAATTGGGTGCGACGAATATTTTTCCTATCAAGATCTTCTTAGCAACTACCGGGGTCAATAGGTTAGATTTTTAAAAAATATGTAGGTGAGCTAACTCATTACACGTTTATGAAAGTTTGTACGACGCCCATACAAAGTGAATCAATAAATAAATAAATACATAACATTACACGCGTTAGATTTGAATTTTTTTTTTATGTACATTCTTGATTTTTAATCCTTACTTATATTATAAACGTGAAAGTTTGTAAGTAATATAATGGATGTATGGATGGATGTATGTATGTATGGATGTTTGTTACTCTTTCACGCTCTGAACCGATGTTCATGAAATGGTAGCTGGCACTCTGGAATAACATATAGGCTACATTTTTTTTAACCCAATTTCAACCCCATGTTGTTAATTGGGGGGGGGGGGGGGGTGAAAATTATTATGGGAGAATGTTTACGTGTTCGTCGATTTTTATAAAACTTGGTATAGAGGTAGCTGGCACTCTGGAGAGACACCAACGTTATTTTTTTTTAATTCAACCCCCATGGCGGTCATTGGGGGGTTGAAAATTAGTATGGGAGAACTTTTACGTTTATAGATTTTTATAAAACGTGATCTGGAGGTAGCTGGCTATTTTAATACATCATTAATACGCGGACAAGGTCGCGGGCGGCCGCTAGTACAAAACAAAGAAATAAAAATTTAAGCTTAAGTTCAAAGTCACAGCGGTTGCCCCCAATAGTCACAGTGAGTAGTGAATTTACAAAGAACCCCTTTGCCGAGCGCCTGTCGCTACGAAGAAGGCAAATTTTCGACGCCTCTTTTGCTACGGAAAATGTATTAGGCACTACGGAGTACTTTGTACTTTTGTGTTATTTAGGTTTCCATAATAGCCCTTCATTAACTAGCTCAGTGGAACACTGTTTAGTGACCTTCCAAAAGTCGAGGGTTCGATTCCTACTAGGGACAAATTAATATTTGTATGGTTAAAATTTACCGGTGAAGGAAAACATCGTGAGGAAACCTGCACACCTACGAAGAAATTCTAAGGTTGTGTAGTCGGCCAACCCGCACTTGGCCAGTGTGGTCGACTATAGCCTTATCGCCCTAGTTTAGGGTAGGCCCGTGCCCCAGCAGTGGGGACGTATATGGGCTGATGATGATGGTTAAAATTGGTGTTTGTTCCGTGGCTGGGTGTGTTATTTATACAATTTAGTTATTTGTGTATCCAATTCCGATCCTGATATCTGTAACACAAGTGCTTAAGCTACTTACCACTGTTCTGATCGATGTATGTGATGTTATGAAATATGTAAAATGAACGCGTTGCTACAAAAGTAAAAAAGCTTAGCTCTATTCATATACATATAAAGCTCACGGTCACAAAATCGATGATATTTATGGTAACGTAGGTAAGATAATAATATACCTCTTAAAGTAGGTAAGATATAAGTCATTTTACTTAATTCAGTAAAAGGGTCATTACGTAGTTCGTGACGTAGTATTAGAAGATAATACAGAACTGGAGATATAATACAGACTGGGCATACCGAATCGATGTTAGAATCAAACTATGTATTTCTGTGTTGATGATTCATATGTTATCATTGTAAGTTATGTTAAAAAAACCTGAAAATTGGACAATGTAATCTAAGGATGAGGCCAACTTTTCTATAAGCCCGTGTACCTGTAGAAAATAGATGCCATAAAGCAAAGGCACACACTCAAGTTTTATAGTAAAGTATCTGAATTTTCTTTCCAATTAACCGCAGTAAGTTACTCTACACTGAACGAACGAAAGAGTGAACTAACAATTCTCACCAGAGGGTAATATTGCACAAAGTTACGGTAGCCGAGGAACGCAACACTAGCAACTAAGTTGAATAAAGTTGTAAGCTGCGAAGCGTTTACTTGAGTTAGTTTGTGTGGTGCTGAATTTCTAAGCTTCCAAATGGCACTAATTCTGAGTCTAGGTTTGTACAAAAAGGCTTTTTGTTGTGTACGTCCATTCTAACGGCATTAACAATCGCTAAAGATATTGTAAATGTTATAAAAAGCGTCGATGGCCGAGTGGTTAAGGTCGTTGCTTGCCATGCGAGAAAAACCACTGTGTTTTTTAAATTTGAAATTCATATGTACGATTATTCTACGCTTACAAGAGAACGCTTACGAAGTGGGGACGAATATGGGCTGATAATCATGATGATAGAAGTTGCCCCTCTATGCGATTTTTTTTTAAATTTGTCATCTTTCTAAGGATTTAAAAACTAATTTATATGGATCTACACGCGACCAAATGAGTAGCAAATACACAGCTACTTACTGCCCGATGCTTCGACTGGGTCACCCCGATCATTGTCGCGATATCGAACGTATGAACTAAACTAACGTAACGCTATCGCTTAAGTCCAAAGTCGACCGATTTTAAGGAACTCATGTATGATGCACTTAAAGATGTTTAAAACACTGACAAAAATACACGTACGTCGTACATATTGTTAAGTCTCGAATGTAATTTGATTTGTTTCGCATAGGGAGTATCTTGTAAACGATCGATGCTAAAGCATACGTACATTACCTAGGTTTGTTTAAAAATGTATTTGTGTGAGTTCAATTTGCTTACGTCAACAAGTTCACAATACACCGTGTGCGAGCAGTAGTAATTAATTAGGTATAATGCTTATACCTATAATAGACAATACTATAATTTGCGAACTCTACACATTCGAAGAAAAAATATTTTGAGGGAAATTCCTGTCGTCACGAACGCTTTCAGCCATCTAATGGATGTGAATCATCTAGAGCATTTTCATTGATATTGGACATTCTGTCAAATAATTATATGATCCAGATTTTGGTGGAAATATTATTGCCCTCTGCCCGACAAAAGGACAAGAACTCGAAATGTTGAGCTTCGAAAAACATAATTTGTACGATCTTATCAATTTAATACTTCTTGAGGTTAAAGATTTCGACATGACTAGTTCTTAAAAATATGTTTACCTACAAGCTCTAGCAAAATTACACCTAGTTTTAAACTAAAATAAGTTCAATTTCAAGACTAATCATCATTTTGACTGCACATTGTTTACAATTCGTATGTATGACGCGGGATCCCCGTTCGGAAGTATAACTGTGGTACTGAACGCATAATAACTTAAGTGTTGTATCGCTCTCGTCAGGTACGGCTCGCTCGGGAACCTCGTAAAGTTAGTGCGCTTAGCCGGGGCATACACTTGGACGACGATTACTTTATAGGAAGTTTTATTAAATATTTATATTAAGGTTTAACTACTAAAATACATATAAGACTCACGTTTCGATCGGGTTAGGTACTTACCTACTGTCTCACATTTCGACCGGGTTACACCAATCATGGTCGCGTTAAGTACACTGACTCACTTTTCGACCGGTAGCGCTACCATGAGTTTAAAAGTTACGGACTCTATATCGCCTACGTAAATGTCTATGAAAAAATTGTACAGCGCCGCTGGTGGTTAAAATCGGTCGTATGAAAAAAACAACTCGATAGGTTTTTCACGAACGTAAGTTTTCGATAGCCAACTCATGTTACCGCTACGGGTTACACCAATCATGGTCGCGTTACTTTTTGACTCACGTTTCGACCGGGTTACACCAATTATGGTCGCGATATCGATGGAGCTAAATATGATTACTTCTTAATAGTGCGTACATCAATATTCTGTAATGAGGATAAATACCTTCTCCCGGTCAGGGCGACTGAATCATTTAATTAAATGAAAAAAATCTTTAATTTTATTTACAACTAGTGGTCCCGGCGAATTTCATACCGCCAATACTAAAAACCTTCCCTGCACTACGATGAACATTTAAAACCAAAATTACCTAAATCGGTCCGGGCGTTCTCGAGTTTTAGTCAGACTAACGAACAGCAATTAATTTATATTTATAAGAGAAGATAAGAAGATTAGTTAGGTTATTCTTATACTAATTTTAGGCATAGGAAGTTGTTTATGATCAGTGGGATTTCACCAATGTATTTCAAGATAATTAGCCTAACCGATTAAAATAATTTTATGAATTACTTACTTGCTTCTCGCAGATGATCTCCAATAGAATAATAAAGTTACTTCCTCCATCCTAGTTGTTTAAGACAAATACAGACGTTTATTTTTATATTTTTTTTAAATTGTACATTTCAAGTCTTCACTTAGGTATGTTCCTGTATTTCGCACCTGTACCTATGGCGGTAGCCATACGCACGTAATTTGGTAATGGCCGATCGTCATCCGGCTAATGCGGACATTACTATTCATATCGGCGATTATACGCGTTCAAGTCTAAAGCGCCCCTAAACAGATTACCCAAAAGTCGTTTAAAGCTGCAGCTGAACGGAGCATGTTTTACAGCCAACTTTAATTCAAGTTTGCACAGTGTTGCCCTCACTAGAGACTTGTAGTGTACGAGACGGGAACGAAAATTGGGTTACTTAATAAGCAAAATCTATACTAATATTATAAAGCTGAAGAGTTTGTTTGTTTGTTTGTTTGAACGCGCTAATCTCAGGAACTACTGTTTCGATTTGAAAAAAATCTTTTTGCGTTGTACAGACCATTTATCGAGGAAGGCTTTAGGCTATTTAACATCACGCTGCGACCAATAGGAGCAAAGATACAATGGAAAATGTGTAAAAAACGGGGGAAACGCGAACGAAGTCGCTGGCACAGCTAGTATATAATAATAGTAAAATATGGGTATCGGAAATAAAAAGGTCAAGTGCACGTCTGAGGACGGACGAACACATAAATGATTGTTTATTACTGTTTAACTGACTGTCTCTTTGGTGTATTGGATTCGAGTCTGGGGTCGGGCAAAATTTGTGTGAGTTTTTCTGTAATGAAATTACTCAGCCCGGAGTCAGGAAGTTGGCTGTTGCACGCCCGTGCCTCGGAAAACACGTTGAGCCGGTGGTTCTGTGCCCACTCTCTCATCGGTAATAATAACTCATGGTAGATTTACTACAGCTTAAATAAACCTTTTCAAGGAATTACATACATTACATTACATATTCTCAAAGCTTATAAGTACAAAAAACTTTGATAATAATATATGTAATGTAATGTATGTAATTCCTTAAACTCAACCCTCTCTCAACAGTTTATAAGAACTATAGGTTGGTTAACTACCTTAAATTCCGCCATGTTTGTTAATCAATGTTCCCGGTTCTACATTATACATCTGCCCGGTTAACTTGTAAACCGCTGTAATACGTTTCGACTGGGTAAAAGCTTAGCTGCCATTTGTATCCTAAGAAACAGGTGAGACTGGAATGCTGCCGTGAAATTGCTGCCTTTTGTAGACAGGGAGATAGGCGTAACATTATGCTTTAATTTAGTTTATATCATATGGGGAGTGGTGTCTGTTGTGAGTGAGTAGTTTTATCGACATCATGATGTTTTTCTGTATGATTTCACATTAGAAATTATTTAAAATTTTGACATCATAAAAAAAAACTTGCTCAAGGTAAGTTCAAAGACAGTAGCAGTAGGCAATGTATCGCTTGGAATAGTGCTGACTGTTTTCTGTGAACTCAATGCGATAATTTCATAAAAAAAACGCAAAGATGCACGTCGTTTGCGATACATTTTATATAAATACATAGTAACCAATGGAAATGCAACCCCATATCGTCTGTTGCTGATGTGTGAAGTTAGATAAACCGGCACATTCAGTGTTTGCGAATGCTTAGGAAATGTTTGTAAATACTACTGTCCAGCCATACAATTCTTTTTCCATCACCGTTATCATACAATTCTTGCTTCTTTGACTCTGCATCCTAGACTAACAAGGTAAGTGATAAATTTTTCAGCACCCCCCGTACTATCCAATCGAACGCTAACACATGTGCGGTATTACGAGCCAACGAATCGCGTGTAGACTTTTACGTTCACGGAGATATAGTGCAGCTTTACCTTTAGCAATAATGCAATCACACTATTTGTAGCATTGCTTGTTTCAAATTAAATAGCCATTCGTCTGGGGCGTTATTGAAAATGTAACAAATACACCGTGACATTTGAGTGGTTGCTATCCCGTGGCAGAACGATTTGCCTTTAGTAATACTATCAAATTTTAATCATGTGAATTTTTTTTTTCATTTTCAAAATAATTAATTTCCAACTCGAAAACGAGAGAACCTATCGTTGTTTATTAAGATGTGACGTATTCAGGTACTTCTTGCCGCATGAAATCGATGCTTTTAAGCATCGATTTCATGCTAAAGAAGCTCTACGCCCTAAGTAAGAAAGTGGTACGAACATGCTTTAAAGTTTCGGTTATACCTTTCGTAAACCGGCATTTATTAAATAAAAATAACCGCACAAATCTATTGTAATACTAAGGTAGAATCATTTTGCTGCGAGAAAACAACCACTCAAATTTCACCGTGTATAATAATTATCTAAAACTTTCGCGTTCCATACAACCTCAGAATTTCTTCGTAGGTGTTCAGGTTTCTTCACGATGTTTTTTTCACTGTCGAAGCGTCTAATAATCGTACATATTAATTTTAAATTTGAAAACACAGTGGTACGTAGCGGGGTTTGAACTGGCGACGTCTTGCATAGCTAGCAGCAACCATAACCACCCGGCCATCGACGCTTTTTTTTTTTTCACCACAGTACCAAATTTCACACGGTTCAAAATGTTTTGACATACAAAACACACACATCACATATCTATACTATAATAAAAACGTAGAGGCAAAAATTCTTGTACTTTTCTTAAAAACGCAAAAAAAACAGTCAGGGATATGTTTTGAGAGTAGTAGAACACATCCCCATACTTAGAAAAAAAATTGTATCTCTGTCTGTTTGTTTGTTTGTTTCGACTGACCTCCTAAACGGCTGAACCAATTTAAATGAAAATTTACACGAAGGTACTTTAAATTCCGGAAAAATGCATAGGATACTTTAAATCACTGAAAGTTAACTGGTTCCCGTGGGATATTCAAAAAACCTTAATAAATGACTGATCTCTGAAACTATTACACCGATTTAAATGAAATTTTGCATGGTGGTACCATACATCCCCGGTCAAGATCTTAAATACTTTTAATCACAGAAATTCCTGTAGGATAGTTAAAAATCTAACTTTATTAGATCACGTACAAAAATGGTAAAAGTATATCGACCAAAATGAACCTTCTGACTAGGACCAAACGGACTACTTTATTGAGCATAACGCCATAGTAGGGGAGGTAAATAGCTAGATTTGCAGTTACTTGAACGACATGGAATCGGAATAGAAAGATTACGCTAAATAAGAAAAAAGTTTATTACACTTTCTTTATAAGTGGGGGGATAGCAATTAATACAGGAGGGCTACCTGGTACCAAGCTGTTGAAAGAAAAAAGTTATTTGACCGTGTCAGTCATTCAAAGTGCATGTTAAATAATCCCTTAAAAGTGTAATTGTAACGATTTGGACCCGAAGTTATAATTAATCTTTGTGTCTGTTGAAAAACACATAATCTTGAGATACTTCATCGCGTTACATTTTTATGAAAGGAGGTTCAAGTTGATATCAAAGTCCTGCTGTATAATAATTCTAATGTAAAATAGTTCTGTCGAGGTATACTTATTTGCGATGAGGAAAATGTCATCTGCAAAGCGAAAGTTTATCAGTCATCTATCCCCTACACCAATCCTTTTTGTTGCCTAAGAATATCATAGTGACCTGAAGACTTCTTGGAGCGTGCTATTGAAAGCTTTGATGATAGGGAGTCACCCTGCTTAACTCTTTTGTATTTTGAATGTCAGGCGTTCAGTGTGCAGTTTGATATCTGCTGTGCTTTGTTGGTAAATGATTTGGAGAATTTTTATGCATGTGGGTTCCATGTTTAGCTGAAGAAGAGAAAGCTAATTGAGTTGATGTGGGTGATGCCGTCAAATACTTTTGAAATATCCACGAAGACCAGGTACAAAAGTTTATTAAATTCGCTAAATTTCTCTTTTATCTGGTTTTTGGTATGGAGGTGGTCAGTTCTCCTATATTTGCTTGCTGGCTTGCATTGCTGGTTTGTGTTTTTCCAATTGATAGGCTGTTCGGTATTATCTGAATGTTCATATAGAGGGATATCGCTATTCTAAGCATATTAAGGGGAATTTATAAACATTCACGTAAAAATGTTGGATATTATAAAATTCCATTTAAAAATCTTACAAGACAGAATCTGTGTCTGATCAAGACTGCAAAACGGGGGTTTTGGAGGCTCCGTTAGGCTCCCCAACTATCAGGTTTTTAGCTAGCAAGTCATGTCAAATATTGTCAGATTTGATATGACATGAGTGTTTAGTTCTTGGTTAGTTCAAGAGATGTCACTGCTTTACTTCTCCGCAATATTGCTTCAAATACTAAAAGTAATTAATAAGTTCCATTTTATAAAACTTGCGTTTTAACGTTATTATCTAATTGTTTCATTACGAGTACAATACAACCTACGAGAAATAAAGTAGCAAAGCAAATACTAATATAATCCGTCACATGGCGACACACATCCTTTATACTTTAAGGCAGTGGATAGGTAGTTTGTTAATTTTTTACCTTTTCGTCGCTGTTTGCAACCATTGAAACCTGTTTCTGTCAAATAAAATAAATGTTGAACGTGGTTTTATAGTTCCAAAATGTGAAAAATATTTTGTGAGTCCTAGCTACCACTCTCCTCATCTGGCTAGAGCATTTCTTAGACAAAAAAAATATTGGGCGAGTGAATCCTCTTTAAGTTGACCGATTTGTAATGAAAAATGTAGTATGTTGTTTATCACCTATTAATCAGTAAACAATTTTAGGTTCTTTCCTAAGTTTAATTATATTTTATTTTGTTATAGTTTTCATAATGTATTTGGCTTTATTTATTTTACCTGTAATTCCTTTAAAAAATGCTTCCTAAAATCAAAATGCTGGCGAAAGTTACTATTCCACGCAGACGAAGTTGCGGGCACAGCTAGTACAATAATAAAATTACATTTAATTAGGTTTAGTAGTTTAGGCTCCAGCTTATGTTTAACTTTGCTTATTAAGATATCAAAACTATTAGTAACAAAATACGAGTCAAAAGCTTCAACATTTATTGCAATCTCACAATATATAGTACTTACAATTTGATGGCGACAATCACACAAAATAGCTAAGGATAAACATAGTTATAAACAAATCAAGTTGGGACAAGCAATGTACTTAAAAACTACTTCACAATAGAGCGTCCTGGATTCACCCTCGGTATCCCAACATTCCCTGTCTTACACTCTGAATGCAAATTCAGGATACGCGGTAGGGTGGCCTGGCCATGGTATAAAGTTCTTCAGGATTTTTTTTCTGAGAATACCCTGGAGTGCTTAGAAGAGTTTGGGTAAGAGTAGTAGAGTTTGCTATGAGTTAAGTTTGAGTTTTAGATGGCTTAGGTTGAATTGTATGTATGCAATGTGTAGCGACAACAAAGACTTTTTTTAGGTTACAGAACATTCATCAACAACATCTATTATTTGCGCGAGCACTACACATTTGAAATAAAGCTAATTTGTTTTTTTGTTTGTTTGAAAGCGATAATCTCTGTAACTACTGGTTCGAATGGAAAAAAAATGTCTTGCATAGACCATTCGTCGAAGAAGGCTTTAGGCTATATTGTTATATATCACGCTGCGACAGGAGCAAAGAAAAAATGGGAAATATGTAAAAAAGAGGGGAAACGCGGATAAAGTCGCTGGCACTTCACAACATCACATACATCGATCCGATCACGTGGTAAGTAGCTTAAACACTTGTAAGATAAACAACGATTTTCATCACACAAATATTTGTCCCGAGTGTATCGAACCCACGACCTCTGGAACCGTAACCAGGGCCACTAACCACTGTTTTACCGAGCCAGTCTAAATCTATAAAAGTAGTCCCAAACCATGGTCGCCCTACACGCACGCGACAAGCTACATAGTCTTGCAAATTAGCGGCAACAACTCCAAGTTTTAGGATGTCGCTACTATGTTGTGCGGTCCCAAGTTTGTCCCGGAACTCTGCCGTTTCATACACACTTACAGTTCTGATAGTTTTTCAGGGTTACTTAGTCAACAAGTTTGATACAGAACGATAGTGTTTTGTTATTTGCTGGCTGGATTGTGCGTTTGGTAAGTAGTGCTCATGACTCTTACAAATTTTGTTTGACCGCGGACTCGAACCGGAGACCTGTTAGTTGCTACCAATATACCAACGAGGCAGTATCTGTATAAAACATTATTGTGACGGGTCTGTAACACAAGTGTTTTTGCTCATTATCTTGAAATCAATCGATAAAAATATAATTTTGAGCAATATCAGCCAACTCAATTCGCATAGATTTGCTAATCGGGGTACCTATAAGAATCGTTCAGACAAAACTACATAATATGTAAACTGAGGTGTTATTTGATTAGATAATATAAGCAGACGCTAAACTCTTGTTTGCAACCATCATACCATTGAGGCAGTTCCGATTTATCACGGTGAGGGAACACAAATAATTTATTCCTCCAAATTAATATCATCAACTACGCCTCAACTACCCAATTATAAAGTGATTGGCGCTTCTCAAGATATTACAAAGTACGATTCCAAGTTGCTTGGGGTCCCCATAGGCCTTAACGTCCAATTACATTGTAATAGTATAATTACAGGGGTTTGTGTGCGTTATTAAATTCAATAACCGCCCGTGGGCTAGCAATTAGACAAGTTTAGCTAGTTACAAACAAACTAACGCCTCAGACGCTGTAGTTCGCATTAGTTAAGACTCATTCGATGGTTATTGGTATCTAATTGAAAGCAAACCGTTGGCTTTTGCACTGCCAAAGTGCTATGTAAAACAGTTTAGGTACGTGACTACTTAAATTCGAGGAAAAGTTAGTTTACACATTGCCATCAACAGATGGCGCTGTCTAGTCCAATAAATAGGATAATCATAATCAAAGGTAGTAAATCCAAATAAAAAATTGAGTTATTTCTGTTTTCATCATTGAATTTAAGATACATGATGAGAAGTTCAATAAACAAGGATTAATATATAACAACGAAATTTAAATAGAAAACCAACTTTTGACATTATTTATACGTATCCGAACAATTTCAATACAGTACCACCTTTTACAATAACCAACATTATTATCGTATTGAAGTTTATCTCGACTTATTGGAGCTAACAATGTGCATTCGCAAGCATAACCTCATGAAGAACGATGATTCAATTAACGCGTTTCAACGCCCAATTACTGAAGCATTCACATCTTCATTTAAACGAAAGCTGTATCTAGATCAAAGGAACGAGCAATGATGAACATGAGTGGAAAGACGTACACCTACCAGTAAGAATATAGACTTGGTCACATTTACAGAGACGGTGATCGCCAAATAATATTACGATAGTGTTGATTACTGTCAATGGGGGCGCGACCCGTGAAAATTTACATGGATGACGTAACGTCTGGATAGTATAATTGGTAGTACGTGGGGCGCGTAACCTCAATATCGTTCAATATCGGGTTCAATTCCCCATCCAGCTGGGCATGTATGTGGTTTTTTTATAAATTTTTAATTTTCACTAAAAACACAATTAATACAATATTATACCTATGTATCACTTTTTAATATTATGAAGATTTTTCTAAATAAAGACTACAACCTTCCTTTCCTCATGAATTATCTTTTCTTCCTGCTCTTTCTCATTACTCAACGTCATGTGGGGGTCACCCAAGCAAACATCATTGGTATTTTTTTGACCACTTGTAAATTTAATTTCTTTTAATATCTGATTAAGAGGTTAACGGTCCATAACAAATCAACTAGCCTCTTGGGATTTATATATGTATTTTAATCACTTACATCTACCAAACCATAGAAAGTCAGACTCAGTTAAAGTGAAATGTTGGTGTAAAATTAGTGTCAAATCTAGTGTAACTAACGGGAGCACACGATGTGTCGTATCAAAATCGACTGTGCGTCGCGAAACGACTCAACCAGGTGATACCGTAAGCAATCATACTTACGTTGTAAATTCAAATTGACTGCTTGCCTGGTCACTAGCACGTAGGCGCTAAAGACTAAAAGCCTTCCG
This sequence comes from Maruca vitrata, assembly GCA_039566165.1. Taxonomy (NCBI): domain Eukaryota; kingdom Metazoa; phylum Arthropoda; class Insecta; order Lepidoptera; family Crambidae; genus Maruca; species Maruca vitrata. Next base: position 3,023,737 of record CM076928.1, on the reverse strand, counting down.
TAGCTTGCAGGGTCACTCTTTTATATGTAAAATAACTATATAACTGAATAATTTCGTATCTTCAGCAAAAATGTATTTTATCACAATTTATTTCTAAAGTCCAGATTTCAAATCTCCATAATACGTACTCCTGTCTATTATTTAACGAAGGTTTCAGTTCATAGTGTTTATGTGTTCGACTCCCTCTCGTGATAAAAAAATTCGATATTTGCTCCATGTCTGGGTATAGATAGACCCAGTGTAAGGTTGTACCTGCCTTATAAAGACCCCGTTTCCCTTTGGTGGCTATCCATCAATAGAGAATAGTGACTGCTAAGTTGGTTAGTATCAGCAAAGCTAGCTCTCCCTCGACGTTCAACACCTGGGTGTCAAGTAATGGCTGGACATGGATTTCATGTGATTATAATTATAACATCAGATTTATGTAAATTTATGTAAACCACTGTTATTTCTTGCGTTGTGAAACGCAAGTGTAAGCGATGTTGTGTAGTATTTATTTATTATCTATAGTTTCCGAATTCATCGTTTCCGGAAAGTAGTGAATTCTATGAATAAGGTACGATAAATCAGTCTGATTGCTTAACTGTCATCTGTCACTGGAATCCCGTAGTAGTTGATGGTGAACACTATGAAATTCTACCCTTCATAGCTGTCTGCTGCTAAATACACAAATATAATCAAATATATTGACATACGTTGCCCATCCTAGCACATCATTTATACCTCAAGCCATTTGTCACGGTTGGTAGGCAGCTTTGAAGCTCCAACTAGGAAATTAATACAAAATGTACGCAAAGCTAAGCTTTAAGCTCCAGTTGAGATTGTAACAAGTTTCCGCCGAAGAGTAGGTACATAGTAGAATAGTGTAGGCTAGATACATATGTACTAAGAATTGTTTTATTTAATATCGATCTCCTCGCCTTTTTCCCAGAGGGGAAGCCGTGTGCTATGGTCCTGGCACAGTACTTTCGCTTCCTCTACATCCATCAATCTCTTCGTGCATGTATATTTGTGTGAATTATCTAATTAAATATAAGTAAGTACACTTTTGCAACTTTATGCCATACCTTCATCAGGTAAAAATTTATATGATTGGAGTTACTTGCAGTGGTAATGTTTCAAGTCACGTAAATATTAAAAATCAGCCCATATACGTATCAAACGAAGGGCACGAGCCTACTTTAAACTAGAACGATCAGGTCAAGTCAACCACGCTGGCCAAGTGCGGGTTGGCCGACTTTACACCGCCCCAGAATAGAAAGTCCAGTGTGGTGTATAGAAAGATTTCCACACGATGTTTTCCTTCATCGTACGAGTGTCGAATAAACGTACATATGTAATTTGGTTTCTAATGTACATTTGCCAACGCATTTTTTCACAAGGGTATCATTCGATAAGAAAGTGTTTAAATAAAAAAAAACTACCACTAACAGATTTAAAAGAAACTGAATTCAAATAGTAGGTAAATTGCAAACGTCATCAAATAAAAGTTCCGCTCAACTTTCAGTCTTCACAATTTTACTGTAAACTCTTCTCAACATTGTCCCACCAAGTTCTACCCCCAAGTAGAGGGCAAAAAGAGGGTTAGGACAAAAGGGGGTATTAGCTTTATGACATCTCGTAAACATGGAACGGTAAACAAACGAGATAAAAGTCAAATTCTTTTTATGCTGCCTCTTTTGAGCCCCTCTTTATGGCCGCAAAAATGCTTGTGACACAGCGTTTCTCAAAGTTTACGGTGTCCAACTGAGAAGAATACATTGGTAACGGATTTTTGTGAGGGCAAAGTCAAAGTCGATATTCCTTTATCTATATAGGTATTTACAAGCACTTATAAATCGTCGGTACAGTAAATTAATAAGTAAAAGATTAGTGACTCTACCACCATAGGGGAATACTCAGTTACGATAGAGTAGACAAATAAATTTAAGTTACCCGGTAAGTTAGATCTGTCTTGCCCGTGACCACGAGTGCTGTAAGGAGCTAAACGTCGGGTCTATAAATAATATGTTTAAAATAACAATACACGCGATTTTATTCAGTAAAATTTGTAGTGTAGTTTAGAGTAGTGTTCGCACGAAAAATAGACAATACTAAGTTAGATTTGGTTAATTCATTTACATACGAGGTATGACTGAGTATTTCAATAAGTATTTATATCGGTTATTAACTTTAACCAATTACTTTCAATTAATTTATAAAATAGCAATATATTTGCCGCTATATAACGAAGTGCGTTAAATTAATTATCTCGTTTATTACACAGTGGATTTTATAAAACCATTTTTACAAAAGAAAGTTTGACAAGCTGTGACAAATGTAATTGAAAGTACTAAGATTTTCAACTCGGGCTATGCGTGTTTTTGTTTGGCCTATCATAGAATAGAATTAGGTTCTTATCTTAATTGAATGCTATTGTCAAATTTTTAGAAAATCGCAGGTACGATACTTTCTTTTATTAGAATGAACGAGATGGATTGAGATAAAGGTTACATAGGCAAACAAATAAAATAGGATTAAACTATTCCCTGGACTTTTTGGACTTTTGTCCAGTGTTACTAATAGATTTTTTTAAAAATATAATTTAAATAAACAAAATTGATCACCTTAAAGAGGTGTTGGTGACGGTAGAGAATCCAAGTGAAATTACCACAGCACACATTGGCACAAATATTCAAGAGAAATAAAAAAAAACTACTGTAAAAAATCTTGACAATTTATTTGCTTATAAATGCTAGCGCTAGTCAATTTTTTTTATATCTGAACTACGTTTGTTTTTTTTGTTTAGGAGCAGTTCTTCTTCGGGCAGTCTTCTAACTTCACACATTTTTTAGTGCTGAGGTCCCGCACAGTGGGCGTGTTACAGAAACAATCGGGGATGTCGCACGCACCCATTGGTAAATCGTGGACCTCTGGGATGTCACAGTTGGGCTCTGTCTTTTGAGGGCAGTACAGCACACTGTGCTCGCCTGGTGGGCATTTTCCTGGAAAAAAAAAATTCATGGTACCATAATTTTTACACATTTTTTACGCCCTGAATTCATAAGAACATTGAATTTAAGTGCAATGTGATTTCAAAATAAATGCATTGCAATGAAAAAAAAATTAATTTATCATAATTTTGACTCAGTAAAGTTCAATGACATTATAGCAATTTACAAATAACATTTTAATATGTAAATTTTAAGACCACCTTAGCTTTGCAGTGGCAAAAACGTATTTATTTTAAATATCAGCTTATTTGCATTATATTCAGTGTAACAGTGAGATAAATTGTAATACTATTTTGTCGCAAACCAGTCAATTTAAAAAAAACAATCTTTAAATCATAGTGACAAAGTTTAGTTGAAAACGCCGCTAGCAATTATGTTGTTCCGTATTTCAGAGACAGTTTTGAAAATGTAAAAACTAAAGACAAAGAGGTTTCGTTACAGGAAAATGGAGACACAAAAGGTATCGCTTCTAGTTCTAAGTTCTAAGGAAAAGTAAAACAACAGCTGTGCCTGTATTTAATTGGTCCATACAGCAAGAAACTGTTTAATAAATATTATAATTTGCTTCAGATGAATATTATTGCAATTGAAATGCATTCTTTTTGCAAACAAAATCGTTTTCAACTAAATTATTTAGAATAATCATACAAAAAAAACCTTAATACTTACTGACTGGTGGTCCATCATAAAAATCTGCGGCAGCGCACATAGCTACTATAGCAAAAAGCACTAGTATAGCCTTCATTTTTAATTTTTTAATAAAAAAAATGTTACCAAGGCGTGTGTTCTTTATAAAATGGATTGGGTAATGATCTGTTTATACAAAACATCTGCTTATATTGTAGCAAAATGACGTCATTTAAAAAATAAAGGGGAATTACTTAAACCCTGATAGAGTTGTGATTTCGTCATCACTAACGGGGCACGTATTATTTGGCACGCAACCTGATTATGTCACTGAATATGTATGTATAAATTAACGGTTGTTTATGTAGGTACTGTGTGTAAATAAACTTAGTTTCGTTTTATTTTGTTTCTTTTAAATTGTAATGCATGCATAGTGATGTTAACTAGAAATTTTGTATAATTGTTTGGGAATGAGCATAATGAAAAACATGAGTATAATGTACCATAAAATAATAAAAAACAAATTTTCTTTGAATAATATTTTGTATGAGCAAGATTTTCATACTCATATAAAATAAATGACTCATATTATAAATAACATTATCAGATATACTAATTTCACAGGAGGGATACTCCAAAGTGAGGTTACCAGCACAGCAGTGTAATAAAATGCTATTTATTTCGCAAATTGTTGTTGCACTTTCCACAGTAAAACATAAGGAAATGGGCATAAACATCCTATGAAATTAAAAAAAAAACAACTTTTTCAAATCTTGACAGTTTATTTGCATGTAAATCCTAGCGCAAGTAAATTTTTGCCGACACGGTGGTTGATTTTAATCAATTCTTCTTCGGACAGTCTTCTAACTTGACACATTTGTTGGTTTTCAGGTCTCGCACAGTGGGCGTGTCACAGAAACAATCGGGGATATCACATGCACCGAATTTGTCGTGGATCTCTCGGATGTCACAGTTGGGTTCTGCCTTTCGAGGGCAGTACAGCACACTGTGCTCGCCTGGTGGGCATTTTTCTGGAAAAAAAAATATTTACAGTATTTTTTTCATGGTACATGGTGGTTGGATACAATAAGAGAATTGAATTAAGGTGCAATATAATTTAAAAAAAATCATTGCTAGATATGATGAATATGCCATAACTTTACTGAGTAAAGCTTAATGATTCATTTTGGCAGTTGACAAATAACATTTTAATATGTTCATTAGAAGACCACTTTAGTGCCGTAATAAGTATATATAATGTCCTTTTTAAATAATCTCTTATTAGAATTTATTAAGTGTAACAGTGAGATAAATTGTAACACTTTGTCGCAAGCCAGCCAAATATAAAAAAGTCTTTAAATCATAGTGTTAAGGTTTGGTTGAAAAATTCTGTTGTTCCGTATTTCAGAGACAATTTTGAAACTGTACAAACTAAAGACAAAGAGGTTTCGGTACAGGAAAATGGAGACACAAAAGGTATCGCTTATCTACAGTTCTAAGGAAATGTAAAACAATGTAAATTGTATTGACGAAATGCAAATGAACGACAGCTGTGCCAATAGGCAGGTGTCGGTAAATGTTTTAATGATGGCAGGTAGCTTCGTTTTTTAACAAAACACGTGACATAACACATTTTGAACACTTGTTGGCGATGCTATAAATTCTGAATCATACAAGGAAATAATAATAAAATATGTATTAAATAAATAATTAGCTTTGTTTTAAAAAATATCGATAAATTAATTCTTAATTATGGAAACACAAATATATTTTTATTTAATAAGGTCTCACACACAAAAAAAGAAAATTAATCATGCATGTAATTGGTTCACACAGCAACAAATAGTTTTGATCGAATATAATATTGTCTCAAAATTTAAATTATTCTAATTGCAATAGAAATGTTTTTAATATGGTAACAAATAGTTATTGTCTATTATTTGCGAAAACACTACACATATTTTGAGTTTTTATTATTCTAATCATGATATTTAGAGACCACATGTTTAGAATAGAGCAATATACGCAAGTTTAATCCGCAAACTTAGTTTAAGTTCAAATTTGCATACAAAGTCGTTTCCAATCATTATTTTAGGAATAAAATAATAATAATAATATCACACAACAACACATACATTGATCAGATCCCGTGGTTAGTAGCTAAAGCACTTGTGTTACAAATATTAGAATCAAAAGCAGATACACAAAATATACCCCAATATATTTTAATAACTCACCAGACACGGGACAAACACCGATGTTCATCACACAAATATTTGTACCGGGTGGGAATCGAACCCACGACTCTTCAAGGTATAATAGTACTAAAACAAATTTAAAGATGGAGTACTTACTGACTGGGGGTCCATCGTAAAAATCTGACGCGGCGCACATAGCCACTATTGCGAGAAACACTAGAACAGACTTCATTTTAAATTTTTTATAAAAAAATTATATGTTAATTAACAAGGCGTGTGTTCTTTATAAAATGGATTGAATAATGACCTCTTGATACGGAGCATCTGCTTATATTGTAGTAAAATGACGTCATTTAAAAATACAGGGGAATAACTTGAAGTACCCTGTCCTAGTTGTAATTTCGTCATCACTAACGGAGCACGTATAATTCGGCTTGCAACCTGATAATATCACTGAATATGTATAAAATAACGGTATTTTTAACCGACTTCAAAAAAAGGAGGAGGTTCTCAATTCGTCTGTATGTATAATTTTTTTTTTTTTTTTTTTTTTTATGTATGTTCACCGATATTTTCGTCAATTATAGACGGATTTCAAAAATTTTTTTTTGGTTGGATACAGTTCACTTCCGAGGTGGTCCCATTTTCACCAGTCCCGGATCTGATGATGGGATCCAGGAGAAATCGAGGGCAACCCTCAAATTTTATAGGGACATGTACCGCGTTTTGCATATTATCTGAAGTTATATTGGCATTTGCTTCTGGAAATCATAATCTTATGATGCTGAGCTGATGATGGAAGGTCAACTCCTTAATACTTAGGAGTAAAAGGATAATTCTTTCAATACTGTACACATATTAAGACTACTAGTTACAATATCAGTAGCATTATAGGTGAACTGAACTAATAGGGTGACCAGTCTAGGATCTGATGATGGGATCCAGGAGAAATCGAGGGCAACCCTCAAATTTTATAGGGACATGTACCGCGTTTTGCATATTATCTGAAGTTATATTGGCATTTGCTTCTGGAAATCATAATCTTATGATGCTGAGCTGATGATGGAAGGTCAACTTCTTAATACTTAGGAGTAAAAGGATAATTCTTTCAATACTGTATACATATTAAGACTACTAGTTATAATATCAGTAGCATTATAGGTGAGCTGAACTAATAGGGTGACCAGTCTAGGATCTGATGATGGGATCCAGGAGAAATCGAGGGCAACCCTCAAATTTTATAGGCACATGTACCGCGTTTTATATATTTTCTGAAGTGATATTGGCATTGCTTCTTGCAATCATAATGTTATGATGCTGAGCTGATGATGGAAGGTCAACTCCTTAATTGTTTGGAGTAAAAGGATAATTCTTTCAATACTGTATACATATTAAGACTACTAGTTATAATATCAGTAGTATTACAGGTGAGCTGAACTAATAGGGTAACAAAAAATTTAACACTAAAAAGAATGAAAAAAAAAAATTTGTAAACAAAAAAAAAAACCGCCTTCAAAAACCCGACTCACTAAAAATTACAAAATAATATAATACGAACATTTATAATCATCTGGGTATGAATTTTATATGTTTTTGAAGGCGGTGCCAATCAAAATTTTGAGGAAAAAGAAGCACTCTGTGCTTGTCTGTTGGAAATATAAACGGCACCGCCTTCAAAAACATATAAAATTCATACCCAGATGATTATAAATGTTCGTATTATATTATTTTGTAATTTTTAGTGAGTCGGGTTTTTGAAGGCGGTTTTTTTTTTGTTTACAATTTTTATATATTGTCTGCAAATAAACATTAGCTACATTTTATTTTGTTTCTTTTAAATTCTAACGCTTGTACGTAGATGGTAACTTACGATCCTGTATCATCATTTGGTAAACATGAGTATAAATAGTAAATATTAAATTTTGAATTTTGTTTAATTTTTGTAACCATGACTGTATTGTATGACAATCATGTTTACAGTCACGGTTGGTCAGTTGGGATTGAAATAGGATTTTTTTTAAACAAAAAAATAAATTTTAGCCTCCTTTAGTAACTCTCAATTAAGTAACATTATTACAAAGAAATATATTTTTCTTATTTATATTTATTAATATCCTTCATTCACATACAGACGGTGGAGGTTGTTATTTGTGACATCTACTGTAATACATTTATTTAATACATTTGGTTTTCTTTTTAGTCAAATGGTTCACCTACCTAAAAATTGTACGTGCACACAAATTTCCTCATTCTTACCAGCAACGTATTGTGACAAATCACAACACAGTCAACCTTTGCGTTCAATAAATGTTCTTCCCCTTTTCTCAATGCGTCACTTGACAACTTGCATACAAACAATCTTATTTAAAAAAACAAAATAAAACTAAATGGCATATTAGTCTTAGTGAACGCCTGCAAGAGAACACGGAAAAACATTTGGAGTGAAGTTATTTTTTTTAAATGAAGTGGGTTGTTGCCTTATTTCTTGTGACGGCTTTTGTTGTTTTTGCAAATGGAGATTTTTTTCCAACGAGTAAGTTTTTGGTTGTGACTGTTAAAATTATTTGTTTTTACTTACAAGTGTACTGTACAGGTTGGATTTGTTATGGTATTCTGAACATTGTTATCTTGGCTCTTTTTCTTTTGATTTTTATTTTCGTTATTTTTAAAAGTAGTAAAAATAAAGTATATGGTTCTTTTTGCTATGGCACACCCAGACTGTATGACTTGGCTCATTTATAATGTATAACATGATGATTCGTTTAAAAAGAGCGACTATCGAGTTTCTTGCCGGAGTCTTCTCGGTAGAATCGGCATTCCGAACCGGTGGTAGAATATTATTATTACTAATGTGACGATTTATAAGTGCATATAAATTGCCTATATAAATAAAGACATTTTGATTTTGATTTTTTGTTTTGACAGAAACAGGGTTATTGAGTTGAATTGTCATAAACGTTTGATTTCTTAATACTATTTATTTACATTAATGATAAGTTTTATCAATAATCTACATATTGGATTCGTACAGTAGGTAACATATTTTGTATTTTGATCGTTGTATGTGTCGTTTTGTTGTTTAATTACATTTTGCTCCAGAATTTCATCACAGTGACACAGTACAATACTACCGAAACAAAAAAAGAATATTTTTATTTTTCATTTTCATTTAATTTTAGGAGGAAGGTACCTGAATGGGTGCCTAGTTTCAGTTAAATTTTGGGCGAACTGAAAATATTTTTTTTTTTATTATTCCAGAAAAATGTCCCCCCGGCGAGCACTCGGTACTCTACTGCCCTCGCATGTCGGAGCCCGACTGCGACATTCCCACTGTGAGAGCGGGCGCGTGCGACATCCCCGATTGCTTCTGCGACCGGCCCACTGTGCGGGATCTAAGCACTGGCCGATGTGTGCTGCTGGCGAAGTGTCCGCCGAAAAAAGTTTTGGCGTCATTGTTGAAACATTGAAAAAAGTTTATTTAAACCTCGAAAGGCCCAATGTCCTCACACGAGACAGACACAATGGATTTTCTAATGTGCCTGGTTTTCTGGGCCTTACGGCTTTAATAACAATTTCTGAAATATTATACAGCTAAATGAAAGTGTTTGTAAGAAAAACATAAAGATTTTTTACAAAATGGGTATGAACCTATGTCGGGTACCAATAGCAAAAACAAATTAAATTTTTTTGTTTGTCTGTTTGTATGTTATCAAAAATATAAATAGAAAGAAGTAGTTGTTTCATGTTTTCCGACGTTTCCACTGTGCATGAGCGACGCAGAGCGTACAAGCCACAGGGGAAATGTCGGAAAAAAAAAGTTGAACGCATGTTTAATCAGGTGCAAAAGAAAACCTTATTTATTATTAAAATAATTTCATTTGAAGATTAAGACGGTACATTTATTGTTCTATTGCGACGTCTTAATTCGGCATCGTAGCTTTATCATATAACTACTATATGATAAAGAGCTATTTGTTACTACACTTTTTTTTATTTACATACCATAGTGCACAACTAAGTGTACCAGAATCCCGAAGTAAGTCGATGCCCATGCTTAAACTGACTGGAATTAAGAGGTCATAATACGCACACTGGCTTTCTCTTCACCATTCATAATAATATAAATCATTTGCATAATGATATAAAAATTTAGCTATTTTGACCATTTTTGTCATTTCCCAAAATACAGTTAAAATATAATAAAATTACAAATATTTAAAATGTTCTCACCTTATTTCATATTTATGGCAATACAATAAAGTATGTAGGTCAAAATAATACTAATATGTAATACTTTCTGAAATTTAAATCAGTCCTGGGTACAACTTTGTAACAAAGTAACGGTCTTAGCGTTTCACATCACAAAATGAAAGCGTAGCTAATAAAAAAAATACGACCAACTTCCCTGACCAGAAATTGATTCAATCCATTTCCCCGACCGCAGCGTCCAATAAGTGTTTTTAAGTCCAAATTAGAAAGCAACTTTGCCCACTGTGCGGACTTAAGTCGCTCTAAATTTAATTAGCGTCCGGACAACCCGGTGAGACTGAACGGAGGTCAGAAGTTTGTTAGCTGCACAGTGGTTGAGGTGTGAAAAGTTTCCGGACCTGGGGGGGAATTAAAATGTGCACGGTCAGATGGCGAAGCTAAATCTGCATATTCCAAGTTGAATAGTTAGTTGTCTAATACCTGATACTGTTAACAAAACCCTTGATACTTACTTCAGTTTATATTTATCTGGGACGGACATTTCCACACACGGTCATCTGACCCCAAACTAAGCAGAGCTTGTGCTTGCGCGCCAGAGACTGTTATACATAGCTTGTACAGCCACGCAGCTGCCGTGATAGACCGCGAGATGCTACATAAATCATCTATTTAGATGTAAAGGCCTGTATATCTATACTAATATTATAAAGAGGAAAGATTTGTATTTTTGTATTTTTGTATGTTTGTAATGAATAAACTCAAAAACTACTGGACCGATTGCAATATTTTTTTCACCATTATAATATATATAACTATTTATAAATTCATAATTAAATACACATTCTCTCCCAGACACGGAACAAACACCGACGTCAAGACACAAATATTTGTCCCGAGTGGGAATCGAACCCACGACTCTTGGAACCGCCAGCCAGGGTCACTAACCACTGTTCCACCGAGCCAGTCGTGTATATAATGTGTGTTTGATATAAGTGAGTACCCAGCTACAATGAAACGAACAAACACAATAGTCGAACCGGCGTCCCTTTCGCCCGGATCACGGAGGCTTAGCGTCGGAGCGATGAGAACTCTGATTGTTTCGGACTCAACGCGGGACCAATCTGGATCCGTTCTCTCGGAATTGCATTTCCTTTCCGAGCCGACTCCGAAAAAGGTGGTTTCGTATTTTTTTTTGTTTTGCACTAAAACTGTGTAACTGAGTAGGCAGCGGTTGGGTTTTTACATTATTTGTACAGGTTGTACACTACATCACATACATTGATCTGATTACGTGGTAAGTAGCTTAATCAATTGTCTTACAGATATCAGAATCAACAGTTGATACACACATAGACTTAATACACACACACCCAGACACGAAACATGCACCGATGTTCGTCACACAAATATTAGTCCCGGGTGGGAATCGAACCCACGGCTCTTGGAATCGTAGGTAGTGAACCCGGGTCTCTAACCTTTATTCCACCGAGCCAGTCAAATATTGTTATTAAAAACTGTTTTTATATATATATTTTTTTTTATAAAAGGCTAACAAGATGACTCACTCTACCTGATGGTAAGCGGTAGTGAGATCCAAATATCGTCCCCGTCGTGTCAAAATTAAATAACTGACACTTTTACCGAAATTCACTTTTTTTGATTTTTTAATAATAGAAAGTGTGCTCTACATTTTGGTATTTATTTTGTTGCAATATGTATGATATTCGCAAAGATATGTTCATTTTAGTGATTCTATTGACCATATATTACAACTAGGTTTGTTCAAGAAATTACGTTGAAAAACTAAATAAATGACTTTGTTGAATTCTGCCACAACTGACTCGGAAACATTGTTACAAAATTTGGTTGTGGCAAAATTAAACAAGTGCTCTTATTTTTAAGTTTTCATTAAAACATTAATTCAAATTATCTTCTTTTATCCAAAAAAAGATCAGTGCTGTCTGTGTGTGTGTCTTATTACACATAATAACTATAAACGCACTTTGGAAAATGAGTACAAAGAACAAATATATGGAAAAGATAAGTCAAAAGATATTGATAAAAACAGAGGTCAGAAGATTCATCTTATACACTGTACTACAATGGATCTACAAAGACCTCTGCAGATTCCTTCCACGTCAGAAAGCTTATTATCAATTTATGAGTTTAAGCCGTCAGAAAATACAGCACCAACCAGATGTCAATTAGTCAGATTTTATATCAGAATACATACATACATACAAAGTATCACGCCTTTTTCTCAAAGGGGTAGGCAGAGATCACTTCCAGCTATGTGCTACGGTCCTGGCACACCACAGTCGCTTCTTCCACATATGTCAACCTATTCATGTACCCTCGTCGATTATGGATACTTTTGATTTGACCGTTCTTCAAGATGTGACCTATTTGGTCATGGAAGGTCTTTCTTCGTATTTCTTTAGTTAATCGTCTTTCATCCTCTCAACATGACCAAACCATCTAAGCATACCCTTCTCAACCCTAGTCAAAACATCTTCTTTCACACCACAACGTTCTCAAATTGTTTCATTTCTGATTCTATCACTCAGTTTCCCTCCTAGCATACTTCTAAGTGCTCGCATCTCCACTGCGTTTATCCTATTTTCATGCTTCTTCTGCCATACCCAACTTTCGCTTCCGTACATTAGTGTCGGGACCAACACTCCTGTAAACCGCCAGACGTGTCTTTTTGGACACCTTCTGACTGCTTGACTGCTTACAAAGATGGGCAGCGCTTCTTTCACCGTTACCAGCATTCACTGTTCTTTCAAAATCGCTATCACACCTACTATCTCTTATGAGCTTGGATCCCAAGACCCAAACAAATTCTCTTTTTTTTGTTCTACTTTTTTACTTCTAATCATGACATCGCAAACAGTCATATCATCACATTTTTCAAAAATCATGACTTTCGTCTAACTGACAAATTTCATTCTTTTTTCTTTGAAATACTCACATCTCCACAGCTGATGACGCAAGAAGAACTTGATCATCAGCTTAAAGGAGACACTGGACAATTGATTCATTCATTATAGTTACTTTTTTTTAAATGTTGTATAATTTTATACAATTTTTTTATTTTCTCACGATTGTTTTTATGTTATTTTAATGTATAAGGAATCTAACAGATAAATCTAGCTACGTAATGAACCATTTTTTCTATGTTCTTAATAAGTTAAATTTGTGTCAGTTTTTTAAATTATGTGAAAACCATGCCAAGTCAATTTTGTTGATTAAATATTTGTTCATTAAGTATATTGTAGTATTATTTGACTGCTATTAAATTTTTTTCACTGAAATTGCATAATAAATTAAAAGTTGATAACAACAAAATTCATGGCAGTGAAACGATGTAAAATTAAACAAGTCACCTTATTCACTATAAATATTCGTATTATGCACTTCTTGGTTGTGGCAAAACTCGCTAAGTGACATACAAAAACTTGATAAATGCAATTCTGTTGTCAAAAATGGTTGTGGCAAAAGTAAATAATTACTTTTTTATTTTTATTTTTAAAATAATATAAACTAGCATTGTGTCGGACTATTTAAATTATCGAGTTGAATTGGTTTTACAACATATAAAAATCTCGACAGTAAATTTTCTTCACCTTGAAAATCTATCGCCGTTTTTTTGTGAAAAAAACACAAAAACTCAATTATCTCGGAACTTTGGTTTTGTTAGTTGTTTAATTCTGCCACGACGGGGACGATATGAGGTCGACAGGCACAATATACCATATTGCGCCTGTCGCACTCACCCTGAAGGCCTGCTTAAATGCCTTTTCACACCCCGCCTGAAGAGCCCGGGATCATAGGTGGGAGGGAAAACATAAGCTGGAAGAGCATTCCATGCCTCAATGGCACGGGGCAGAAATGAGGAGCTAAACCTCTTAGTCCGAACCACCAGCGCCTGCATTGTATGTGGATGGCAGCGCTGTCCAGCACGCGTCGTTCGGGAGTGGAAAGGGGAGGGAGGGACTAGCTGGAATAGCTCTTCAGAGCATTCCCCATTATAGAGACGGTAGATCTATATAGGGAATCTTTTTTTCTAGGTGTTGTATTTAGAGTGGTAGATACAACGTAGATAGGCATACGTTCTGTAAAAACTGTCTGCCTATTACTGGGCTCTAGTTTATGAAAAAAAAAGCAGATGACAACACGGGCATATAAATAAGCTCCCGTGGTCAACTCCCAGGTACGGGACCTAAAATTCTAAACCGCAACCGAAAACCACTTGATCCGAATCTTTCAGAGCATTCAAAACGCGAATCGCACGTTGCTACTAGAGCATTCCTGAGAGTGGTCCATCGCTCGTCCCGTAGCGATGAGAGGCGGGACGTTGCGATGCGAATCGCTTTTACAGTTGCGAATTTTTAGCGATGGCTGCTTCACGTAGATGTTATAAGAAATTGATTAGGCAGTTATACATTTAAAATGAACCAAAAGCGAATCAGACTAGCAAAGTGACTGACTCGGTGGAACAGTGGTTAGTGACCCAGGTTCACTACCTACGGTTCCAAGAGTCGTGGGTACGATTCCCACTCGGGCCAAATATTTGTGTGACGAACATCGGTGTTTGTTCCGTGTCTGGGTGTGTTAATAAATATATTTAATATATATATATATAATATATATAATTTTCCCACTTTTTTATTACAAAAAAATCCAGTTTGTTGCATGGGCGCCTTCATTATTTTTTTTCTTCTATTAGTATTTGTTGTTGTCCGGGAACGGAAATAAATAATACATTCTGCAAAAATGTTTACGAGAAGAACAAACAGACATCGAAGGTATATTAATCAGGTCCATAGTGGTCCGAGAGTGGTCCATCGCGCGTCCCGCAGCCATGGGTGGTGGTGTTCGTATTGTAATTTTAAATACAATATTAGTCTAACCATTTCATAAGATTATATAATTGAGGATGTTATGGAGGATTGCTCGAATCGCAAGAGACTCCACTACCGGATGTGCAAACAAGTTAACATATATAATAGCGCCGCATACTTACTTACTCGTCTCGAGTGATCCGAAGTGGATTTTGATTGGAACAGTGGTAATTGACCCTGGCTGGCGGTTCCAAGAGTCGTGGGTTCGATTCCTACTCGGGACAAATATTTTAGTGATGAACATTGGTGTATATTAGTCTCTGACTACCATAGTACCTACAAGCTCTGCTTAGTTTGGGGTCACATTACCGTGTGTGGAAATGTCCCAGATATATTTATTTTATTTTATTTATTCTTCTAAGTACTGCACTAGACTACCTTTAAATAAAGGCGTACATTTACACTAGCTCCGTGACATCAACAGCCTGTCACTTTTTCGTCGTTACGTTTCGCAATAGCAAAGCTAGCCGCAGCCCGGTAGCGAATTGGTTTCTAAGCTCTGCAGTTGTCGTGTATTTTTATAGAATAAAAATGTGATCTGCGTTTCCGCTTCGAAGTATTTCGACTATTTTCAATGAAAATACCCATTTTTTAGTTTTTTTTAGTATACAGGTTTAAGTATATTTGTGTATCCACTGTTGATTCTGATGCCCGTAACACAAATGCTTAAGCTATAATGTATATGATGTTGTGAAATATTTATTTATTTATTTATTTTACAGGTGTGTCAGTTTTTACTATAATTGTTTAATATTAATAAGGTTTTTTTATATTTTGATGAGTAAGTTATATAACTTAAATTTACTAACGGCAAAATGTACTTCAAGCAATTTATTGCCTTCTTAACCTTATAAAAACTGCCCCTCAAATGTAAAATGTACGAGTATGTGTTCTTGTGTTAACTGCCTCGTTGGCCTATTGGTAGCAAGCGCTGCGTACGGACCGAGAGGGCCCCGGTTCGAGTCCGGACTCGGGCAAAACTTGTGTGAATTTTTCTTTAAAGAGATTCCTCAGCCCTGAGTAAGGAAATTGGCGGTTGCACGCCCGTGCCTCAAAAAGCACGTTAAGCCGGTGGGTCCTGCGCCCGACCTCTCCTCGGTCATGTGGGATTTTCGTCCCATCAAACAATGTGAGTAAGAGAATAGAGACTGCACTAGTGATTGCTCGCTTGTGCACTGTAATAATGCATTATATACTTGGTTGATCTCAATTAAAATCGGTCGCCAATGCCAAGATCGGTCGGATACCTTATATTTATAATAAGGTTCGATTTATTTAGTACATACACTTCCCCGGCGAGGGGCTTTAGACTATTCTAATCTAGGACGAACAAATTCAACTGTACTTGTCGACTCCAAACAAACATATAATTTTAACAGATAGGTACGTATTTTTTCTCGCGATGTTTTCTTTCACCGTAAGAGCGCTGCATAAATGTACATAAACATTTTTTTTAAGTTTAATTTCACTCACACATTGTATTCCAAGATGGAAAACGAATAAACCGCAACAGCGACCGCGACCCGAAAATAATTCAGCGCTTAAGCGTACCAAAGAATTTTCCATCAAAAGATTATTAAAACCCCACTTGAACTGTTTTACAGGATTATAAAAGCGAACGGTTTACGGCCCCCGCACGGATGCACTCAAAATTACAAAGTTGTAAACTCCGATAGTGTTTGAACAGCCATCTTGGAGTTTGATGCTCGATATCGTAAAACGCCGGTGAAGAGTTACGCAAAGTTACAGACAGAATCCCGATATACTTACATACTTGATGGAGCATCGATCTTGTACTAACTTTCTAAAAATTTATAGATCGGAAGCAAGTTGAGGGTTCATTCTCGTAAAATGATGCATACTATTGCAGCTACAATTTATACACACTTATTAAATAAATAAATTTTATTGTTGGTTGTTTTTAAGGTTTCGTAGCCAACTGACTTAAGGTCATAATAATAAGTTCGTGCCATTATTCAACCAGATAGAAATCTGGGTTTTTAAATAGCTTAACATTGTTATATGACTAGCAGCCGACCACAACTTGTAATTAAAATAGTCTATAATGTACCTTGTAAAATTGGTTACCTATTAGTGAAAGTCACGTATAAATTGGTCACGGACAGACAGACAGACAATTTTTTTTTTGTTTTGTTTTTGGTACTGATACCCGATTTAAATTCATACCCATTTAGTAAAAAGTTGTTAATTTATATTACAAACACACACTTCAATTCTATATAGTTGTATCTAGAGATATGATATTGTTATCTCACCACAATACACAGAAGGAATAATAACTCAATCCCTTGAACTAACTAATTGATAATAAAACAACAAATAACTGATATTTAATAACAAGGTAAAAGTCGGTATTACACAGTCCCAGAGACGTCCGTAGCCCTGACAATGGCGTAGTTGGAGGGGAATCCCCTGCGGACCTCGTTTGGCTGGCTTAGTTCGTATTAGTTATTATTGGTGGACGGAAGCGGTTTTATTTGATGAATATTGAACATTGACCTACATCGAAGGGTTGTTAGAGTTCAGTTAATAAAAAAGAAAAAAAATATTTAAAATATCTAGGAATAAAATAAAATATCTGGTACATTTTCACACACGGTCATCTGACTCCAAACTAAGCAGAGCCTGTACTAAGGGCGGCACTGGCGGGCGGCGTCAAGGGCGGAGACTGATATACATACATAGTTATATAGAAATATATACTTAAACACATATTCACACCCAGACATGGATCAATTACCGATGATCATTACACAAATATTCGTCTCGAGTAGGAATCGAAGCCACGACTCTTAGAACAGCTAACCAGGGTCACAAACCACTGTTCCACCGAGCCAGTCGATCGAAGATTGGGAGAAAATTAAGATGGGTCGATAACGCATTGAAGAGAATGGATTCTCTTGCGCCAGAGTCAAGAGTTCGATTGCCACTGGTGGTTTTTTTTGTGTAAAACAGTCGTGTTAAGTATCTATTAAAGTTTTTTTAATTTACATGCATACGAACATAAAATCACGCCTTTTTCCCAGAGGGGTAGGCAGAGATCACTTCCAGCGATCCACTTTTTACCTCTGTGGGAAAAGTGACGTGACGGGTTGTGGACTACGTCGCCGCCATTCTGCCTTGTGCATTGCTTTACACGAGTAGCAAGGATATATTATGACGAGGGAAGGAAAAGGGGAGGAAGGATACTATCACCTCGGATGATTTGGACTGAGTCGATAGTAGCTCGAGGAGCCGGGGTCGCTTACCCGTATACCGTTCACCAATCACCGGACAGATAGTTGTGACTGGTATCCCCTGACTAATTTTATTAATTTGTGTATTCTAATGTTGTTTCTGATATTCGTTATACAATTTGAAATATTCATTTTACAATCACATAATTATTACACCGACATCGGTTGTCGTAAACTAGTATGCTAATGGTAAAAGTTCCAAAACTTTTGATACGAGTATGATATATTTTTCTACAATTATATTATTTTAGCGCTGATTTTTCGATGATGTTTCCGGGATATATTTGTTTCCTTAAAATGTACGATAAATAGTCCGGACACTTAACCATATTTTGACGTGACAACTAGTCCAGTCAAATTAGGTTTCATCTGCGGAAAAATTACTAGTGAGCTGAATTTTGGTACACACCTTTATTACGGCATTGTAATGAAGGTGTGAAAAATCGACATTCATATCGTGCCGGCTTAAAAAGTTATAGGGGTCCAAAGGTCGCGAAAATCAGTTTTTCGCGAATATCTCGCGATCTATTGCTTGTAGGTTAATTGAGGTCATTAGAAAAATTATTTGTTATAAAATTATCTACAAAAATGTCCTTTGCATTTTTTTGTAGAACTGAAAGTTTTCGGAGGAGAGCGCCGAGAAAGCACTCACATACGTCTTAAATTAGGTTGCGGCTGGGAGTCACTTATGAAAAAGTGTAACGCTCGGCAACGTTACGATGAGTCACCGAACGAGAGAGAGGCCCGCCGAATGCCTTGCGTCTCTCTCCCACTCAACTATGATCGGTCTGGCCGCGCGCGCAGCACTAGAGAATTAGACGTTGTCACGTAAAATCTTCGCCCGTAAAACCGACTTTACAGGCAACCATTTTTTTAAGTGAAACTTCTTTATCGGCGTTGGAAAAAATTTACCGTCACATTTTTCAGTTACGCGTCAAATTTTTCCGTTACGCGCCATCTTAGTTTCACTTCTTACGTGTGTACACTAGTACACGGACACATTTTTTTTTAATTACTATACTTATCCTAAACACGAGCATAGAAGTGAGAAAACGAAGAAAAGAGGTCGCAATAACACTACCTAAATCACTGAATACTAATGCTCAATTTTCCTTCCTAAAGGGACCGTTATAACTCAGCCAGGATTCCGACACATCGGGTTGTTCCCGGTATGTGACAAAAACTGTCCGGGATAGAAAGGCACGGATGGAGCTATAAATCAGGGGCGGGATTGATTTTCTGATTGCACTATGTGTCCGGGTCGAGACGTTATTCATTTGGTAATGGAAACATTTTTGTGGAAAGCCGGTGCATTTGCTTGTAAGGCGTGTTTGTGTGTTTGTGTGTGTGTGTGTGCGTGTGCTCCCCTGCAAGTCCGGTGATGATGACGAGTCTACTCCAAGCCATCATCGTATGTCAAATATGAAAAAAAAATGTTGCTGAAATTTTTTATTTAAAAAGTTGTACTAAAAATCTATTTACCAAAGTGGCGTGTTTTTTATTGTTTTCGATTAACAATATCCTTAATTGTGTTCATATTTTGAAATATATTTTGTTTTTTCGATGCACATTAATATTTCTGTTTCTGTTTAGAATTACTAAATGTTACAAAATTATGGAAAATATCGAAGTAACTTATTTATTTAACATTTTTTTTCTTCGTTTAAATAAAGTAAAAAAGTCTTAACTCTTTGTTACTATTTTGCTCAAACACGGTTCACTCTAAGAGGAAGCAATGCGGTTTCATTTAAAAACAATAACGCTTGCGTTCTCACTCGTAACTTTAAAACCAAACTTCTCCATTACCCATAATGTAACACATAGCTTTCAGCAAACTGAATTATGTAACAACACAATGTGTATTATTATAATAGAAGTAGCTATTATACCCACACATCTAACAATCGAAACATGCCCTTGGGCTCATAGTTCCCCTCTTTACCTTCACTAACACGACACAAACAGTTGCGAGTCGGAAACTTGAAAATCCGAAATAAACAGAACATTTATAAGCACATATCGATGGCGGAACATCTAAGTTGGAACGTTGGAACGTTGGAACGCTGGAACGTCGTCACCTCCAAGTTGGAGCAACATTCGGAGCAATGTGACGCACGCGCCGATTACCCAGTGTTGAGATACAGGGCTTAAGTTAACGAGTGGCGTAAGTTATAAGAGAAAGCGGCGTAAGTGAGTTAAAAAACATCGTTATACACACAATTATACTTTAGAAAAAAAATTATTAATCTTACTTGCTAAAAAGGCTCTCTTAAAGGCTAAAAAGTGAAATCTGTCCTGTCCTTCATGTGGCTCTACGGTCTAGTCTAGCAATGAGTATGCTCTACATTTTATTTCAAGGGGTTTGGTAGTGGTTTATTTATAAAATTATAACAGACTCTCAGCCTGTATAAGTTTTCAAGCTTCAACTACTACGTTATCAATGTGGAAATCTAACCATAATGCAAAATACATCCATTTTATTAAGCTATTGCATAGCTTCTATCGCGGGCCTTGAGCGCGGGGACCGAATCTAGAAATTCCGTAACGAAAAAAACCTCACGCTCCCGACTCGTCACGTCGTTTCAGTTCGGCAGTCTTCGACACGGCGTTGTGTGCGTGCGGTTAGACGTATTGTACGACTCTACGAAACTCGCACGAATCGAGACGAGCTGCTCCGAAATCGGACGATGCTATGCAATAGCTATACCGCGGCAGTCCCCGAGTGCCACACGTCTTATTTGTTTTTTTTTTCTCCCTTCATCGAGCTTTTCACTTGGACCTTACAAAGCGCACCTTGTGTTGATACGATGCGAAGTTCTGGTAGCGGTGTTGCTTAAATTATCAGCGCCAAGCATTTAGGGGACCATGGGGGGTGGGAGGGTAGGAGACAAACTTTCGACGCCTGCTGTCTGCTGTGACGCGACAACAACTGGCGAAGTTTTACTGCCCGTAGGGGTGTCGAGATCGAGGTAGAGGGTAGAGGGTAGATACAGAATCAAAGCGCTCAAGGGTAGTGTCGGACTTGTGAAGAAGTGGGTGCGTAGCTGCACTAGTCAAAAATACGTTTTTCTTTAGCTGACTACGAAGATAGCGATTACTACGAAGTCGGTAGCCACGATGCTACGAGACTACGAAGCTTTCTAGGGTATCGTTGGGTGATAATGACAGACTTAGCGAGTGTGAAAAACATGTTTTTGTAACAAACTTTTATAAAGGACTAGCCGTGCCAGCGACTTCGTTTGCGTTTCCCCCGTTTTTTACACATTTTCCATTGTATCTTTGCTCCTATTGGTCGCAGCGTGATGTTATATAGCCTAAAGCCTTCCTCGATAAATGGTCTATACAACGCAAAAAGATTTTTTCAAATTGAACCAGTAGTTCCTGAGATTAGCGCGTTCAAACAAACAAACAAACAAACAAACAAACAAACTCTTCACCTTTATAATATTAGTATAGATTAATGGCACGTCTATTTTCATACTAATAATTCTAGAAAAGGTTTCTAGACGTTTTTTAATGAAAAAATTGATATCTTAATATGCATAAATTTTTAACCAATTCGATTATGTTTGTAAGAACGTCTAGCTATGGCTAGACGAACCAATGATATTATGGTAGCATTGGATCTATTTTTATCAAAATTGAATAAATAAACAAGACTGTATTTTGTTTATGGCAGCCCTGGTTGAGATAATTGTCGTACTCACTCGCAAAGTACTGTTTTTGGGCTCACTTTGATAAATGGACAACAACATACATCTTCGCTTGAGTTCCAATTGCCTGAACATTAATGACGTTGTTAGTTTCTGGTCTACTTCCACCTGAAAAACTTTTTGGATTGCTGTCATTATTGGTGTACCGTACTGAAAAAGTAAAGGAGCCCTGTAAAACATTTGAATGATATAAAAAAAGACAAATATTATTTTATCAGCCGATTGTACTATACATAAATCTAAATATTTAAAAGGAGAAACTGACTGATTGATAAGGGTGAGAGCCATCTTAGGGGTGAGAGCCATCCGGCCCCCCGCAAGCCATGACAGGCTACTCCATGACATCATCGTAAGTCAGTTAGGAAAAAAAACTAGATACAGTAGAGGTGCATTAAGAGAGAAATTCCCGAAATTCCCACTGGAACGATAATTATCGGGAAAATTCTTTTTTTTTTCATTTATTTTGTTCTAATGATTTTGAACGGAACCCCTATGCTTTAGGATATTCTTACGTTCTTATTTGTTTAAGCTATTGCATAGCTTTTATCGCAGGCTTTGAGCGCGGCGACCGAACCAAGAAATTCCGTAACGAAAAAACCTCACAATCGTCTAACGTCGTTTCAGTTCGGTAGACTTCGGCACGGTGTTTGTGTGCGTGCAGTTAGACGTATTGTACGACTCTACGAAACTCGCACGAATCGAGACGAGCTGCTCCGAAATCGGACGATGCTATGCAATAGCTATACCGCGGCAGTCCCCGAGTGCCACACGTCTTTTTTCATATCGAAACCCTTATCATACCAAATTCTATTGTATCAGTAGTTAATCCAATATAGTGATAGATTCTGTAAATACACTGATTGTATTGGGGAATCAGCTTGTTAGTAGAGAGCTTTGTCGGAATATTGAAAATATGAACCTAGTCATTGCATTCAATACGATTGTGGGTTTGTCTGTCTGTTTACTAGTATGAGTATTAAATTATGTATTAAATGTTAACCGTAACGGTACCGTGTATTAAATGGCAACCGACATTTTCAAACTGTTGACAGTTTAATAATCTAATGCACTTGAAATACGGGCCGTTCATACGTCACCCATTTTGGGATATCACTAATACTTGGGAATGATAAATCTAGCAGTAATATATTCCAATATAAACAACAGATATGAATCCTCCGTTCAGAATGTACAATCAATAAAGCAAAGCATATCTGGAGCCAAGGCTTAGGATAGAGATGGGTAACTCAACGAATATTCGGGCGGTAACTCAAATACTCAATCACTCAACAGTCAGTGACTGAGGTCAAATGGAGAAAAAACAGAGGTAAGCAAGTATTTTTTTAAATATAACACAACAACACATACATTGATCTAATCCCGTGGTAAGTAGCTTAATCACTTGTGTTTCGGATATCAGAATCAATAGTAGATACACAAATGTACTTAAATATATTCAATAACATTACCCAGATACGGAACAAATAGCGATGTTCGTCACACAAATATTTGTCCCCAGTGGGAATCAAAGCCTAGAGCACGGGCCTACCCTAAACTAGGGCGGCGATAAGGCCTTAGTCAGCACGTTGGTCAAGTGCGGGTTGGTTGATTACACACAACCTAAGAAATTCTTCGTAGATGTGCAGGTTTTCTTACGATGTTTTCTTACACTTCCTAGGCTACTTTAAACCAGCCAAGGGAGTAATGAAAATCTTAGTCTAATTTATAAATGAGTGTGTTTTTACACCTAGAGTGAATCGAAGAATGAGTTAACTCAATGAATTGACTCAGAGCAGCGTTACACGTCCCTAGAACACCACTTGGCATTGCACCAATCCGATAGAGAGATACTGCAATTGTGAATAATGACTGTACGTGGTCTGAATCAGGGTTCCATTAAGTCGATTATTTTATTAATTTTGTCCATCGTCATGAAAAGTTATCAACTTTAATTTATTAATTTTAGAGGTGAGAGCCTACCGCTTCCCCGCAAGTCCGGTGATGATGAAAGGCTAGTCTAAGCCATCATCGTAGTCAGTTAAGGAAAAAAAGTTCAAACAAGTCCTCTCTCGGACCATTTCCTTACTCAGAGTGGAGCTAATATCAAATAAATACCAAACGTTATCAAATCGGTCCTGATTTTCAGGTTACACACATTAGAAAACTGAAACTGTCCGGGATATTTACCATGTTGTTTTGTTTTGATGAGCTACCGATATTTCGGCACTGCTGCAAGCGCCATGATCACGGGTGAACTGTAGGACTGCGAGAATGACGGTAGGTCTAAGGGCAGACATATCGGTCTACCCTCTTTCTCAGTCTTTCATTACGCACGACACCACTACCATCGTTCACATTATTGTCAGAATTTGATCCCGACACACTCACTGATTTTTAGGGTTCCGTACGTAAAAGGTATAAAACGAGAGCCTATTACTGAGACTTCGCCGTACCAGTCCAGCTATAACAAAAGACCGGTGATAGCTAGGCAGTTGAAATTTTCACAGATGGTGTATTTATATTGCGGCTATAACTACAAATAGTAAAACTAGAAAAAAATATCAAAGGGCTTTTAAACAAAAACGTGATTTCTTTTTTCAATACTGGCACCAAACCTTTCGTGCGCAAGTACTACTCTCACTTGGCCGGTTTTTCATATTTTCAATACAAACAAGAATAATAATCATCTGTTCATTTACCGTTTTATTTGCTGAAGGAAAAATAAGTACCGTCAACAAAACGTCAAACACATCAACTGAACATAGTACACAAGTAAACATATAATAATTTAAAGTATGTGTAATGTTTAAAGCAAACCTGCTTGATATTACATAGTTGAAAACATAATCTTACTAAAGCTTTTTACCTACAGCTTATTATACTTAGTAATATTCCAAATCAGATAACCTATTCATACCAATATATACCTATCCACCTACAAAATCAAGTCCAGCAGTTTCCCTAAGCAAGCAAAGCCACGGCGCAAAGCGATGTATCATTAACGAAGCCAACTAGTAACATGTTTAGCCATGTTTGCTCCCACTGTTTGACTGGTGGAATATTAATGGAGGCACTTGCAACGCAGGGGAATGATAAATGAGAGAGTCGAATGAGATTATTGATTAAATAGGTAATGATGTTAGTTATAATTATAATACGTAATCGCAAATACATCGTGAAATTTGAGTGGTTGTTTTCCCGTGGCAGAACGATTTGCCTTTAGTAATACTATCGAATCATGCAAATTATTCCTTGCAAAAAAAAAAAATTAAAATTTTCAAAAATATTTATTTTTCAACTCGAAAACGAGAGAAGCTTTCGTTGTTTTTTAAGATGTTACGAACCGAAACCGATATTAATTAATTAAAAAAAAAACTGCACAAATCTATTGTGCTACTAAGATAGAATCATTTTGCTGCGGAAAAACAACCCCTAAAATTTCACGGTGTTATTATGTGCGCGGTTTTGTGACGGTGAGATTACCGATTAATTATATCGACTATAATATAATATACATAACAAGGAATGGGTAAATAGAAATTAAGAAACACATAGGTCAAATATAAGCAATTAAGTAGCAATTATTGAATCAACTCTCAAACCATCGCAACAGGCAACCAGCCATTCTAACGCAGACTGTAAACTACCATTTTAAAAAGATGTTATCTCCACAGTCGCTCGAAAACCCAATTACAATAATCTCAAACAAATAAATCATAAAGACAAAAGCCCCATTCCGCATTCGCGAAACCAACAAGTGAGTCACATGTAGCTCAAAGGGCCCTGATTTATCCCTTCAATTCGTCCGTTGTGCAGAACAAATGCACTCATTAACAACACTAGAGATCGGCCCTATTGTTGCCAACCCTTTCCCTAGAGACGAGGAACAACCCTCTGGTTAGGGTCCGATGTAGGTGGACCAGGAAGTCATGACATGTTGAAGTTTTAAACGATTTTTGTTTTTGTTAAAATTTAATCTAGTTTTATAAATGTTAGTGGAAGATTAACAATCGATAAATAAATCAATTACAATAACTGAAATTCCGCCTATATGTTTTGTAAGATACTGTTGGTAATTTATAAAATTGATGACGTAGGTACTTGGTATTTCTTTATATTACGCCAAAAAAATTACGATATACATACAAATGAATTTCTTAAGTATTTACAAAAAAAACTTGTACTTAACCTAATTAATTATTTGTTTTAAATACTAAAACAAGTTCAGAAGTTTCAGCCATTCAAATTTAATGAACTGCAGGTTATATAATCTGTAGATGAACTAAATCACGATTCGTAGCTAGGATATTTTACGAAATAATAATGTTGCTTAATATTTTTTTTTTTTTTATTTAACCCGTATCATCCCACTGCTGGGCAAAGGTCTCCTCCAAACCTGTCCACCGCTCTCTATCCAAGGCCAGCACTTCCCAGCTCCTTGATATCTGGGCCAAATCGTCACACCATCTTTTTTTGGGCCTTCCCCTTAGGCGAAAGCCGTCCCCAGGTACCCATTGTGTTACGATTTTAGCCCATTTATGTTTTAATAATTCAATAATGTTTACACAAATAATGTTTTTTCTTGTCGATGTTTTGGCACTTTTCTTTTCACATAACCTAAACTTCAAGGTGACATTACATCCCGGTCATGCTATAACGCCCGCCTGAATAAGTATTTTGACTTTACACTTTGTTCTATGACCTAAGCTTTTAAATGAAATGGGGGAGAGATAATAATAAATGGGACATTTATCGTGCGCGCATACTATTTATACCTTGTTTTGTTTTGCCCACTTGATGATAAAGCAAAAAATCGAGCGCATTTAATTAATGGAAATTAATTAGTATTAATTTTTGGGGATTTTCATTGATGATTAGCATTATTTTGATACCATCGGATGGTGGAAAATCTGTTATTTGTGATTCTTACATTTATTTTCTTCGAGTTCAGCGTAAATTTACATTTAAATGTAATCAGAATTCATAATGATTAGCAACTAGCAGCCACCACGACTTCGTCCGCGTGGAAATGGTTTTAGCAGCAACTAGTGATTAAATAATATAATATAATTAGTGAAAATCAAAATTGTACCGTCAAAATTGGTACATCATTTCGCAGATTAGTGGGAGGGAACAAACAGACAGTATTTTTTTTTAAATTGTGTTTTTTTATTTGTACTCAAAATAGATTCATACCCATTTAGTAAAAAGTAGTTATTTTATGTAATTTGTAAAAACAAACATACGCTCCAATTTTATAAAGTGCTATAGATATAGATGTAATCAGAATTCATAATTAGCAATTCTAAGGGGTAAGTATTTTCTCAAGGTGTGCGTATAAAAAAGTAACAATGGTTAGATTAGCTACTTTGGGTCTATACGCGTTAGAGTTCGCTCGTGAAAACCTAAAACTTCCAATCATCAGCCATACGACTCAACTTATCTCATCCTCATACTACCGGAACGTAGATATAAAGAAAACACTGTCAACTCCTTGTTTGCTATTATATTTTGATAAACACAACCAACACTCACAACAGTACTATTTTTAGATTAAATCATTTTACATTCCGTTTTGCACCTCCGCGCGCAACCGAACAAGTATCGCCCTCCTACCCGATATAAATTATTATCCATATATTTTTTTATCAAAACGAACAGATCAAGGAATCAACTTAAAATTTTGCTAAGTAGCGATGTAATAATTATGATACCAATTTATATATTGAAAATATGTTCGTATAAATATATTAATAGCCTTATTTATTATTATCTTATATTCGGCCTATTCTGACAGATACAGCGTCCTCGCTGATCTAGGGATCATTATTTTAATGTGATCCATTAACTATTTATTATATTTATTATTCAAATGGTCTACTGTATATTTATAATAATAAAACTAATATCTATTTTAATCAATCAGTACATATGACAATCGCATGACACTTGAATCAATTACTAATACAATAACAAAACATAAGCATTATATGCAGATGACTTAAATCCAGTATCACAAGAATTAATTACCCAGGACTACGAGAACTCCGTGACCACACACGGCGTCTCGTCACTTCAAAATCTTTGTCACACAGGACCCGAGAACCCCGCGGCCACACAGGGCGTCTCGCCACTTAAAATCTTTGTCACGCAGGACCCGAGAACCCCGTGGCCACACAGGGCGTCTCGCCACTTAAAATCTTTGTCACGCAGGACCCGAGAACCCCGCGGCCACACAGGGCGTCTCGCCACTTAAAATCTTTGTCACGCAGGACCCGAGAACCCCGCGGCCACACAGGGCGTCTCGCCACTTAAAATCTTTGTCACGCAGGACCCGAGAACCCCGCGGCCACACAGGGCGTCTCGCCACTTAAAATCTTTGTCACGCAGGACCCGAGAACCCCGCGGCCACACAGGGCGTCTAGCCACTTAAAATCTTTGTCACGCAGGACCCGAGAACCCCGCGGCCACACAGGGCGTCTCGCCACTTAAAATCTTTGTCACGCAGGACCCGAGAACCCCGCGGCCACACAGGGCGTCTCGCCACTTAAAATCTTTGTCACGCAGGACCCGAGAACCCCGCGGCCACACAGGGCGTCTCGACACTTAAAATCGTTGTCACATAGGACCCGAGAACCCCGCGGCCACACAGGGCGTCTCGACACTTAAAATCGTTGTCACATAGGACCCGAGAACCCCGCGGCCACACAGGGCGTCTCGACACTTCAAAATCTTTCAGATCATTATCAATTATTTGTACAATACTCTAGACACAATCGAATTATTTTTATATCAATTTCAATAATTAATTAATATAGCTTAGGCAAACGTTAAGTAATTGAAATTAAACACGTTACACACAAACATTATTGTATGACTGTATAATAATAATCCAAATAAATTACTTCATATGAAAGGAAAACACTATGTTATTTCTCATCCACAATAAAAATGCATAACAGGGAAACGCGAACAGCAACAAGTATAGTATCTTTGCTTTCGCCTATTAATTTTCACAGTAAACATTTTATATACTATCACTATCAGAATCTGTTGCTACAGGATCATTGGCATATACTAACCACGGATGCATTTTATCGACCGCAAATACATTTTTGTAACACATTTTTCCTTCTCTTTCATAATGGGATGTAATGGGAGTATCAACCACTATTTCTTCGAATTTCAATCCCCTGGTCATGACATTACCTAATTGCAAATGAATATCTTGGTTCGATAAATTACTTACTAAAATAACTCCTAAGCCATTTTTAAAACTGTAAAGTCCAGGTAAAACTAAAAACTGATTATTAGTTTTACGACAAAAACTACCCGGCAAATACAACGAACCCGAATAGTTATTATCTACAATAACATTTAATGGCTTAGTGACGCCTAACGCCTCGACATCAGTATCTATTGCTACTCGGATAGTAATCTTTGAATTTTGCGTTGTGATTTGCGTAGATGGAGCTGCATAAAATATAGCTGTGCCCGTTACATACAAAAGTTTTTCCCCGCTAACTACCGTTTGCGTGGAAATTTTGCAATATCCTGTTGCAAAAGACGTTATTTTAGTAGTTACTGACTGAGTCCCCGTACTTACCGAACGGGCTGGTTTATTTCGGTACTTACATTTTTAAACTCTTGATATCTTTGACTGGCTCGGTGGAACAGTGGTTAGTGACCCAGGTTTACTACCTATGGTTCCAAGAGTCGTGGGTACGATTCCCACTCGGGACAAATATTTGTGTGACGAACATCGGTGTTTGTTCCGTGTCTGGGTGTGTTATGAAATATATTTAAGTATATTTGTGTATCCACTGTCGTTTCCGACCTCCGTAACACAATTGCTCAAGCCACCCACCATGGGATCAGATCGATGTATGTGATGTTGTGAAATATTTATTTATTTATCTTACGAATGGAATGTCCGAATTGAATAATTTAAAAAGTTTTATAGAGATATTAAAATATTTGTAATTACAATGTTATTTATTTTGATAATGTTTTATTTGAAAATACAAATATTGAGTTTCCTATCGGCAGCATATAAATTAATTATATTGAAAATTAAAACGCTTATTGTAACATAACCATAATAGTTAGATATATGCTGTCGCGACATTTTGTTTTGTAGATATTAATGTGTTCTACAAAATTGTAGTACAAACATTGTATATTTCTAAAATGAATACTTTGAGCAGCGCATGCGATATAAGGATTTTTATTACATTTTGGGTGACATATTTGGGTTTTCCGTACGGATCACTACTTTTTTCCAAAAAAAATGTAATATAGCCTATAACCTTCCTAGGTAAATGAACCATCCAACACTGAAAGATTTTTTTTTTAAATCGGTGCAGCGGTTCCTGATATTAACGCGTTCAAACAAACAAACAAACAAACTCTTCAGCTTTATAATATTAGTACAGATTAACTCATCAGATGTCTTGTGAACGACCACATTTGGTAACTCAGTAAATGTTTGTCTAATTATGACAGCACTTTGCATAAATATATCGGGGACTATAACAACTTCAACATCAGCATCTACTTAATCTACCGTTATCAATGCCTCATACATACCTGAGGGTTTCACCAGTGAATTTTCAAAACCTCGTAGATTCGGCATTATTTGTGAAGGACTCCAATGCTTAAAAATTTCATTTGCATTAGATTCCCGAATTAATATACAACTGCTACCCATATCAACAACCCAATTTTTTTTTAAACCGTTTATTTTTATCTCTTTAAAATATTTTTTTTTTTACTATTGCTTTTGTTAGATGGAAATCCTGTTATTTTATTTACTGAAATCGATTGCATCTTTATCAAAGTGAGAAGAAGTAGTCCTAACACTGCCTGTAGTCCCTGCAAGAGCTAAGAATCTATTCCTACAATCTCTTGCCAAATGACCTTCCTTTTTGCATATGTTGCATTTTTTTGTTAACTTAGGACACTTAGTTCGAATATGTCCCGGCTCACCACATTCATAACATACAACGCTGCTTATCTTATTAGGTTCAGGCTGTGATGGAGAATTAGAACCTATTTTAGAATTATTAATCGAAAACAGTCTTCCCCTACTATAACTTCCGTCACATTGAGCCAATGTGCGCAAATAAGACAAAAGCATGTCAGGTTCCTCGAAACGACACGCGTTAACGCTCATGCGAATAAATTTGTCATCAATCCCGTGAACCAAACAACCGACCGCATTTTGTCCTGTTATTGCACATTTATTAAGTAACATCATTTTTTCGTAATAATATATTTCTAAAGACTGTCCTAATTTACAACGCAACTGCAACATTTTGGAAAGCAGATCTCCATAATTTTCAGAGGAAGGAAAAGCAGATCTGAGCTTTAAAGTCCATTGATCCCAAGTAAATAGTAATGAAGGCAGACCCTGATACCAACGCTTGGCGAGACCCGATAATTTGGGTAGGGCGTAATGGCAGATCTGTCTTTCATTCCACCCGTAAATAATAGAACATTCATTCACCTTATGCAACCAAGTTTCTATATTTTGCGAACTGTCACCAGGATCAAACTCAGGTACAACGTTATAATTAGCAGTGAACCCATGTGTCCACTGATTGCCGTTACTCTCCCCTAACTGCTGTAATGTCGTTTTTGCTGAATTTGAAACCGGAAGTTCGGTTCGGTTAGAAAAACTTGCGTTCACCAAAGGTGGTGTATGTGAATGCAAGCTCTGACGCTTTTCCCCAGATTCAGGTCCCGAAGAACGGTCACTACTATCGCTACGGCGAGGTCGCTGGTTTAAAGAGCGACTACGATGTGTATGCTTAGTAGTTTGTCGTGATGGCTCCACATCCCGTCTACGGCGCTTCTCGCGGCTTAAGCTTATCCTACTAGTAATCCTGCTGCGGCTAGGTGGGGATGGAGAAAGAACCTCACGAGAACGTTTACTCAAATACTCGTCCCTTTTGTTCGGACTTTTTGATCGGTTACGTTTGCGTGATCCCATAACAACAGACTACTACTACTTCCTAACAATTTCTCAATATCCTACGTTAATGAACAAACCTAAATAAAAAGATAAATGATGAAATATAATAACCTAAAATAAGTAAGTCTTCAATAACGATTGCAACGATTACAATAGGTAATTACGAAAACAGTACTTTCTTCTCACAATTGTTGTATACAAATTACAATGATGGTAGGCAGAGAAACAGATAAACACATAAATTATCTTAACAATAACAGCTATAAACATTTGATATCCACAGTTATAAGTTCAGTTCACGAATTATTAACTCCACTGACCTTGATTATTTTTCTCAGGATTTTCAAGACAGCACGTTCAGCCAGATCCCACTTCTGATTGAAAGCCTAAAACTTCCAATCATCAGCCATACGACTCAACTTATCTCATCCTCATACTACCGGAACGTAGATATAAAGAAAACACTGTCAACTCCTTGTTTGCTATTATATTTTGATAAACACAACCAAAACTCACAACAGTACTATTTTTAGATTAAATCATTTTACATTCCGTTTTGCACCTCCGCGCGCAACCGAACAAGTATCGCCCTCCTACCCGATATAAATTATTATCCATATATTTTTTTATCAAAACGAACAGATCAAGGAATCAACTTAAAATTTTGCTAAGTAGCGATGTAATAATTATGATACCAATTTATATATTAAAAATATGTTCGTATAAATATATTAATGGCCTTATTTATTATTATCTTATACTCGCGACCATGCAACCCAGTCGAATCGTCGGGCAGTAAGTAGCTATGTAATTTGCTACTCCTAATAACGCGTGTAGACCCATGAAGACTAATATTTAGTGTAATAGAACGCGAGAGTCTAAAATCTGACAATGTTTAGAATATTAACGAAATATGTGATTTTTTTGTCATGTTTGCGCATTACAAAAATAAGTACAGTAGAGGTTGTGTGAACAGATGATATAGTATGTAAGTAGCCTCTGGCCTCTTATTAGCATGCTCAAGTGGCAATAGGCCTATTTACTGCAGAGCTGGGTTACCTACTGGGTACTTGGGATGAACCCGCAATTCAGCTTATCAGACAGTTTTGAACCCTTAGTCATCGGGAAGCTTCACGTTACTATCCTTGCCAAATTTTATAGTACTATCTCTAAAATTTTCAAGTTTATAAATTTAAAAAAAGACTTACCTCAATATTGTGTTAATTAAGAGTTGTTTTGTAAGATTTTAGACTTTCGCGTTTCATAACTGTAAGTGTTCCAACATGAAATATAAGTCTTTATGGGTCTATACGCGTTAGTGTTTGCTTGCGACCATGATTGGTGTAACCCAGTCGAAACGGCAGTAAGTAGCTATGTATTTGCTACTACTTATAACGTGTTTAGACCCATAAAGACTAATATTAAGATATTTTTTGTCAATAAAACCCTGTATACGTAGATCTAACGCAAAACATTTTTTTTTAAATAAAAAACTTTTTAAAAAAAGAGTGTGTATCAATCACATGTTTACATACCTACTCTGATATATGATTATTAAAAGGTATTTAAATAAAACATTTCTAAAATGTTATGTCACATGATTTCAACTATTTCTCTTTTTTTATTTATTCCCACACATGGTCACCTGACCCCAAACTAAGCATTGCTTGTACTATGGGCGTCAGAGACTGATTTATAAACATAGATTTTTTTAATACATACTTAAACACGTAAGTTTTTTAATACATACTTAAACACGTAACTTTTTATCACGTAAGATTAATTTAAGTTTTCTCCATTTTGTGTATAATAATTTTTGTGCTTAATAAACGTTTTTATTATTATTATTTTTATTAAACACATAATCACACCCAGACATGGAACAAACACCAATGTTCATCACACAAATATTTTTCCCGAGTGGGAATCGAACCCACGACCCTTGAAACCGCCAACCAGGTTGACTCACAACTGTTCCAACGAGCCAGGCAAGAGTTTCTTTACAGTAATTGTGATCACGGGAAGTATTATTTCAAATGTAAAGTGTTACCAATAGTTATTCATACCCAACTACGTAGGTAACTACTTTACCCTAAAGGTTTGTTCTTACGCGGTATCACACATAAACACTTCTGGCTCACTGGCACGAGTAATGCGTATTACACACAGACCATATAGCGGTATTTATCTTGAGTTAGCAGACTATGGCTGGGATGGGAAGACCAGCTAAATAGTACTGTGATAATATCTTGCCGATCGGCTGTAAGTAATATTAGTATCCCTACTGAGCAGCCACAAAACTAGCCTTAGGTCTTTAATTAGTAAATTAGATTACTAAATAGTTTGGAGGGGTCACCCAAATGAGTAATAGCTAATAATCCCCTGCACTTAGCGGGTCACATTTTTTAACATACATGCACCTGATGAAAATAAACAGTGTACAAAAGGCTAAATATCCGATAATAAAGTGTAAATCCGTGAATCTACTTAAATCTCTTCTTATCCCTGCCCCTGCAGCTTTGTAAAAAACCACCCATTTTCGTACCATAATTGGCAACATGTGACGTACGCGGAAATGTCAAAAATAACTTAAGCGGTATTGCACTATCCCCGACCTAATTTATACAATATACCAAACTACCCATACGTCATTGTTGTATAATTACAATGCTATTAATAATCCATTGCCCAGACGCTACTTAACTTGTGGAAGGGGGATAATCCGACCACATAATTTCCATTCCATTCCCATAATCGGTAACGAGTGAACCGTGAATCAAGCTGTCACCTTAACTGAGGATGGCTTAGTTTAGATAATTACGCTGAACAAGACGCTCGACCCGGGTTTACGTGGCTGGACGAGGGAATTTCCGGATCTCATTGGATGTTTGAGTGAAGCAATCATTTTGTAATACGTGATTGGCGTAATACATGTCTTGCTATTATTTATTAACTAGCTGTGCCAGTAACATCGTCCGCGTATCCCCCCGTTTTTTACACATTTTTACAACTGCTGAGCTTTCAGGAGGTACACCACGTGTTATTGTGAGTCAACCATAAAAAATAGACATTTGTTGCAGGACATTTTTAGACAATTTTATGTAGAATATTTCCGTCATACATGATTTCTATGTAACTTTAACCATTAAGGCTGTACACGCGGCGGAAGCTTAAAAATAGGGTAACTTCTCCCGTTTTCCCAATTTCCCTTTACTACTCTGCTCCTATTTATTGAAGCGTGATAAAAAGTATACGATAACCTGCCCAGGAGTATGAAGAATAATTGTTTCAAGTTTCGTTAAAATCCGTCTAGTAGTTTTTGTTTCTATAAGGAACATACAGACAAAAAAAAATACTGATTGCATTTTTGGCATCACTATCGATCACTAATCACCCCCTGATAGTTATTTTGAAAATATGTTTCATGTACAGAATTGACCCCTCTACAAATTTATTAAAAGTATATAGATGTAGATAAAAGTATAGATGTAGGTAGAAGATAATCGTTTGTATGATTGATTCAATAAATATAAATAAATTTTACACAACATCATGTACATTGATCTGATCGCGTGGTAAGTAGCTTAAGCAATTGTGTAACAGATATTAGAATCAACACAAATATACTTAAATAGATTTAATAGCACACCCAGACACTGAACAAACACCGATGTTCGACACACAAAATAATATTTGTCCTGGGAATCAAACCCATAGGTATCTCTTGAAACGGTAGATGTATTGTGACCACGGGTCATTAACCACTGTTTTACCGAGCCAATCTAATTTAATAAATTGAACAAAATGGTCATGAACAACACCAGTGATTTTTCCGAAAAACTGACTCAATTTTGAATTGTGCTTGCACGTGGTGTCTAATTGGGTAGATGCCTATTTTTTTATTTTGATTATACACTCACAGGCACAATTAACCGCCCACCTTTAAAATTCGCCTCCCTGATAGTTTTGGTTTACTATGGCTTATCAAGTGTTTTGTTTTTTGTTAAGTGGGTAGTCTTGCAATAAATTAAACACCTATACCCTCATTTGGTTTCGTTAATCTGTGACAATGACGGGTTTTTGGAACATAGTCGTTGTTTGACATTATTGCAGTTGTGTTACTGTGTGTTCATTTCCTGTTTTTTTCTGCCGTAGTGTGTTTTTATTGTTTAATTTGGGTTTGTAGTGTTAGTTTGTTGTTTGTGACTGCAAAAAATGCCACCCGATGCAACTGGTGTTGCCAGGGCAGTTGCCTTTACTGACGCTGAGTACAGCCAACGTCGCATCCCTCGTGCACTCGGTGTACCACGAACTGCCATACGGGATGCCATCAGACGATTTCGGGAGACAGGTTCATACACCCTCAGGCCAGTTCAAGGTCGACAGCGATGCACTTCGGCTCGAGAAGACCGCTTCGCTGTCGACAACGTGTTAAGAAATCACTTTTCCACCGCTACTGAAGCCCAAATTCGTCTTTTTGAAGTACGAAACCTCAGTGTTAGTGGACGTACGATAAGAAGAAGACTGGCAGAAGGATATCTGAGGGTGTTTTGTCCAGCTCGCGCCCCAGAACTGCTTGCACAACACCGTAGAGCTAAATTTGCTTTTGCGCGAGAATATGCTGAGTGGACTGTACAAGAATTGAAGGTCATACTGTTCTCAGATAAGAGCAGATAGCCTTAAAAGGTCCAGATGGATGCCAGCCTGTCTACAGACACCCAAATTAAAGGTTTGCTCCTTGCGCTATATCGGAAACAGTGGGTTACAAAGAAGGCTCTATTATGGTTTGGGGAGGCATCACTTACGAGGCTCGTACCGACCTTGTATTGTTTGACAGAGGCAGTGTAAATGCTTAAAAATACGTGGAAGAAGTTCTCCAAGGACATGTCATCCCGTTCGCACCATTTATTGGTGACAACTTTAGATTAATGCATGACATGCACGTTGCTATACCGCAAAATTGGTTACTGAGTACCTTAATGAGACCGAAATTCAAGTTTTGCCATGGCGAGCACGCAGTCCCGACCTCAACCCAATTGAACACATATGGGACAACTTCAAAAGACGTATTTGAGCGAGAGTACCAGCCCCAACGTCTATTGGAGAACTCAAAACGGCTGCGGTAGAGGAGTGGCA
Organism: Maruca vitrata; assembly: GCA_039566165.1. NCBI lineage: Eukaryota > Metazoa > Arthropoda > Insecta > Lepidoptera > Crambidae > Maruca > Maruca vitrata. The sequence goes on along the minus strand of CM076928.1, from coordinate 2,986,721 downwards.
CATTATTCCCCAATCAGATATCCAAGATGTCATGGATGGACTATCATACCGGCTCCTAGAAGTCATAAGAGGTAGGAGGAGCAACGCCCATTATTAAATTTTAATATTGTTTTACTTTGACCTTCTTTTTTCTCAAAATTCGAAATTTACATTTTTCGTCGATACTTCGAAAATATCGATTTTTGTAATAATGCCCTATTAAACGACTTTTTTAAATCAAACCTTCGTTTTATTTTTTGCCTTAAATTAAGTTTATAACGGATCATTCATAAAATGTGGTTTATGTTTGGACATTTCCGAAAATTTAAGCAAATACAAGGTGGGCGGTTAATTGTGCCTGTGAGTGTAGATCGATGGACCACACAATTGCAAAGGTAGTGTTAAAAAATTGATTTTGAAAAACACCCGGAGATATTACAGTTTCAATAGCACACCATTTGGGCGAGGTCAAAACGCTTCCTACAAATGTCGCAGCACTCTATGACGTCACCCTGTGTAATACTGTACGCATATCGTAAGAACTTTGTTCAGCAATATTCAATATATTTTCATAGTGATAGTTACTACTAATTATGTAGTTTAAAAGATGTCATAGTATTTTAAAGTGGACTTTCCCACCCAACTTAAAAAGTCCATTATTGTCTAATTTCGTCGGATATTTTAATTTCAAATTGTTTTTTATATCTGACTGTTAATTGTGAAATTTCATGTTAAATCAGACTTAGGAAACTACCCTATCAGTTTAGGGTATTTATTTATTAGGAAATTAAAGCCTTGTTCCAAAAGAATTTGGACGAACAAACAGACACCAGAATATCGTCTTATTAGTCATGCTATCCAAAGGGACATTATCATAAATCGCAACGCAGTTCGGCAGATAGCCTGCGGCGGACGTAATGGCACAGGGAATTAGACGAGCCTCAGTGTTCACACTTCGCAGGAAAAGTGCACTTAACTGTAAGTGTTTAAAATTCAATTTCCAACGGTCCAGTTCGGTTACGATTGTATTTCAACGATGCGAAATCCAAACGTTCGACATTTACTGACAGCAGTCTTAGCGTTTACTCGTACTTTTGAATATTTCAATATCAGTTTTTGACTGGTTCACTGATGCATTGGATAGTTCGTCTCACACGCCAACTATTAGACTTTCGCAAATTAGTTCACTGAGTTGAAGAGTGATACAGTTAATTTGACGCCATTGAACTATGTCACTTCCGTAGTGCTTGTAACTCATTATCTTAGTTATTATTTGATTCAATCTACTCAGTTCTATTGAGTGATTCATTCGTCTCAATCCTTTTTGATGACATTGTATTGTATTTATGTATTAAATTAGTTTAACTTATTTTATATGAATTCACTTACTAATTGTTTAATAAATTATTTAATGGATACAATAATTTTATTTATTCGCAATCTATCTCTAGCATTTTCTTGGCGCTACAATCGGATCTCTCTCTCTTTTTCTGGCTTGTATTTATTTCCATTCCTTATACTCTGTATCACTCAATTGAACTAAATGAAGTAAATGATACAGTGAACTGCATTAGGCAAGTAAGGGTGAGTGACCAGAGTTAGTTTGAATGGTGAAGTATTACAATTGAACTAAACACCCACCTTGTTAGTACTTACGTCATACTGTTATTACTGTCTAACATAGCCTGACAGATAACTTACGTCAACATACGTATATTGACGTAAAACCGCGTTAGTATTTTTTTTTTAACGCGGAGAATGCTTGATGCACCGGTTTACCCAAGGTGGTGTGTGGGACTTCCGGCTACCGGTGCTGAGATGGAAAAGACCGACAGCTGCTCCCGGGCTAAGGTGCAATGCCCAGGGGTGTACCCACTAAACTGCGCGGCTTACCTCATCGCCTTTTGGTGGTGCCGTGGTACCTGGCAGAGCCTTCACTCACAACACCACCGCACTGCGTAAGTAACTTTACAACCCGTGAGAACATGTCAACGTGTCGGGTGCGCACGATGGATTTGGGTGAATGCCTAGATAAATATTCACCTACATTCTTAAAATTATGATATTCAAAGTAAATACAACAAAAGTTAAAAGAAAAACTTAACACTAAACTCATCTTTCTTGAGCAATAGCTCAAGATAAATAATAATAACCATCTATCAATTCCTTTGAATATTACCTGCCTGATTAACCTGAAAAGTCATTCCGAACTAGATGGGAAACTTGAAGGGGTGGGTTCATTGAAAAATAATTAACCATGGAGAGTGAACCGTCGGACCGTCGGCAAATAACTCTATCTCAAATTGCCCTGTTAATCGGTCGTTCGCGAAGAAATTGTGTTATTCCCGGATAAAGCGGGCTGTCACCTGGGTAGGGTTGTGTCTCGTCTAACACGAAATATTGTTTTATATCAACAAGCTCCCGATATTTTGATATTGCTCCAAGCGCCATTACGGGTAACAACGGATCAGTTGACCCGCGATCATGGCACTTGCAACAGAATGGCATGGCTCGTGCCGAAATATTGTGAGCCCGTTAAAATAAAACAACACAGTAAGTATTCCAGTCATATGCAGTTTTCTTACTTTAACCATAACAGTTTAAACTCATAATACTATTGTTGACGTACTTACATTTTTCCTTTTTAATCTGTCGCGCTATGTCGCTACCGCCGGGTCCCGGCAGAAGGGGAAGGCCCAAGAAGGCCTGGCTTGACGTCGTAGTGGATGACATGCGTGCCAACAAACTCTCTGCGAAGGATGCCGAAGACCGTGCGAGGTGGAGAGTTAGGAGTAGGAGAGCGGGCTCCGCAAGGATGCAACCGGGAAAATGCTGAGATTATGATGAACCTGTCGCGCTTTTAGGCCAAAACTAAAGAATGATTCAAATAAAATATGGCACTTAGATAATTTTATACCTGATAAATACAATAAATTACGTTTAATAATACGTTCTATTATTTTAATATTTTTGATAACCCTATGGAACAAGTAATACAGACGAGGGTGGTAATAAATATGTAAATTCAGCAACGTTCAGTCTTCGGTTCAGGGCAAAAACAGGAATTTAATATCCACTAACAGTCTCCCTTAAAATTGTTATGTACACTTATAACGGTTGATCGTGTCATAAGTCGTCAATTTTAAGGTAATTTTCTAAGATTTATGCAGTAGGATATTTTAATGGTTTTATCTATGTAGTATGAACTGGCTCATGGCAGGAAGTGATCTCTGCCTACCACTGGAAAAAGTCTCTCGCTTGAAAAGCGATGGCCTAAACCACTCGGCCATCGACGCTTGCTTGCCGCCTCTACGCTAGTCCACTGATGGTGACGAGGCTACTCCAAGGCATCATCGTAAGTCAGTAAGGAAAAAAAGTATTAATGTGTTTTCAAATTTAAAATTCACTTGGTACTTTTATTCGACGCTCTTATGTTGCCGAGGTGAAGGAAAAACATCCTGAGGAAACCTAAGGTGAAAGTGCCAGAAATTCTGAGGTTTTTGGTTGTGTAAACGACTAACCCGCACTTGGCCAACGTTTTTGACTAAGACCATCAGGTATCAAGCTCTGATGTGGGTTAGGCTCAATTCCCAGCTGTGGAGACGTACACGGGCTATTATTATGAAAATGATCTAGTATTTACGGCAATTCGATTAGATTTATCCACGCTTAAGCCTTGTATCAGAAGTTTGGCTAATTTCCTAAACTTCACCATAATCTTAAAAAATAAACTAAGCAAGGCTGTAAAAGTAAAAGCCCGTCACAGCTTATGCTTTATTTTAATAGATGAAATGAAAAAATATTTTATTGAGTTTTCCTTACGCAGTTTAAATTATCATAAAAAATGATAATTTTGTCTCGTTTTAAATTAAATACCTGTTGTAAAGTCTGTTAAATAAAAAAAAATCATCCAGAGCAAATATTGCAAATTTTATTTCTTAGTTATTAACATTCCAGAAGAAACATTTACGAATTCTATATTGTAATGCAAACTAAAAGTTTTTATTTCCTTATCTGTAGTATTGTAGATGCGTTAATAATTACTGTTCAGCATCACGTTTTCGTCGTCCAAAACTGATTCCGCCACTTGCTCCAGTCCCACCCCCCAGTCCGCCACCCCCTGAGTGTCCTCCCAGTCCTGGCCTTCCCATGCTGATGCCGCCGCCCCCGCCGAAGCCAAAGCACGCTGCTTCCCCGAGCAACGCCACCAGCAATACCGCGACTGCCACAAATGCCGTGAACTTCATCTTCGGAGTTAACTCAAATGGTTTGATAACAGGCTAGACAACAGAGCGCCTTATATACAAGAACATTTGTGCGTAACTATTAACTTTCTCTGAACGTCTTTGCGTCAATAGATAATATTTAATGAAATAGATAATTTTTTTATTCAACTTAGTAATTATAAATTTCATCCATCTAAAATACTTAATTGGATTTATTCTAATTAAGTACTCGCTAGCAAAATAAACTATTAAATGTAATTAAATGCCTTTAAACATGCTTTTTATGTATAAAATGTCAACAATTACTAAGGTTTGAAAGATTTTGGACTTTCGCGTTCCATTACACTTAATATTAGTCTTTATGGGTCTACACGCGTTATTAGGAGTAGCAAATTACTTAGCTACTTACTGCCCGACGTTTCGACTGTTCGCTCGCGACCATAATTGGTGCAACCCAGTCGAAACGTCGGACGTCGGCGGGAAAGTAGCTATGTAATTTGCTACACCTAATAACGCGTGTAGACCCATAAATACTAATATTTAATTACTAAGGAAACCTTAAATAACAAATTAGCTTTGTGTATTTTCTCATAGTGCCTAATACATGGCATAAATAAAATTAAAAGTGTAATATAGAAGAATAGGAACATCTGAAAAACATTATTATCTGGTTTACTAGATAAGCCATGCTGAGATGTTTCCTTTTGCTCACCTTTATTTTAGTATTGTAAGACAGTATGTACAATTTATGAAGCAATAAACGTTTTTTTATTATTTTATTTATTAAAGATTTCCTGACATCTTAATCGCGGCTTATGACGCTTGCAACAGTGGCGAAATATTTGGAACTCGCCAAATTGATAAAACGTGGTAAACATCTCTCGGACATATTAAATTTTTAAATGAGTGTAACTATGACAGTTTAAAGCTATAAAATAGCAAAGGTCAAGGAATAATCTTATTTGTAGAGAATAAAATGTTACTCACAATCGTTTTTATTATTATGTAGCCTGACAAACTCAAAACGTCAAGGTAACAGTAATTTTATGAAACGTAAAGTTTTTTAGAAATAGGTAGTTTAATTAAAGAAGGTAATGAATTTAATACACAAGTGCTTTTTTGAGTAATTATTTCGATTAGCATTTAAATTACATTACAAACAAACAATAGAAATTTCGGTATTTAGCGCATCGCGTATTGTATAATTGATTTAAAAAAAAAATGCGCACATTTTTTTACTTAAATTTATCTATGTCATTAAAAATAACTGACTATAAAAGGCGGTTTGTTGTGTAGTCCATCATCATTACAATTTGGGTCTACTCCAAAGATGAAGTTCACGGCATTTGTGGCAGTCGCGGTGTTGCTGGTGGCGTTGCTCGGGGAAGCAGCGTGCTTTGGCTTCGGCTCGGGCGGCGGCATCAGCATGGGAAGGCCAGGACTGGGAGGACAATCAGGGAGTGGCGGCGGACTGGCGGGTGGGATTGGAGCAAATGGCGGAATCAGTTTTGGACGACGCAAACGTGATGCTCATCCTATCGAATGGGGAATTTAAATTTTAACTATATTTTAACTTAAAAGAAATAAAATGATGAATTATTAACTGAAGTATGAGTTTCAACTTTTTTGCAACATAAAAAGTAGTTTAAATGTTACAACACCCCATGAAAAATACAAAGTATAATAATAAAAAATTATACGAAGTATGAAAAATACACCGTGAAATTTTAGTGGTTGTTTTCTCGTAACAGAACGAACTCCTTTAAGAGTACTATCGGATCGTGAAAAAAAAATTATTTTTTCAAATTTAAAATACAAATATTTTCCATCTCGAAAGCGTGAGAAGCTATCGTTCTTTTAAGACAAGTGATGTAATCAGGTACTGATTGCCGCATGAAATTGATGATCAAAGCTAAAGAACCTCTTCCCCCTAAGTGATGAACGGTTAGATCGTGCTTTCGAGTTCCTTTTATCCCTTTCGTAAAACCGGTACTTATTAGTTTTAATAAAAAAAAACTACACATCGCTGCTTTGGAAGAATACTGTGGTAACTCAAAATGAGTGAATTTTTCTGTAGAGCACTTTAAAGTTTTTTAAAATTTTCAAATGCCATAATTTTTTATTTAACGCGCAAATGTTGATGAGACTTGAATTAAAACATTAAAAATATATTGAAAATTATATTTAATAAAGGTTTTTCGGAAAAAAATACTTGTTCAGTACTCAAAATTGAAAACAACTACTAAGTCTCAGACTTACAACAAAATAACATAGACAAAATTTTAAAAATTACTGTCGCATTACAAAAAAATCAAGAAAAAAATTAGGTTATTTTTAATAACAGAGGTGTTTTTCGAAATAATAAAAAATATTTATTATATTCTTCTCAGTGATACTGATACATTTTGAGTTGTGACATCTTAGCTTTATTTATTTTTAAATAAATAGTGTTACGATACCAATTCGGTCATTGTTTTATAAAAATGCTTGCTGTGTTACAACATGTTTTATGGAAAAGTAAAGTATTTACAGCAAGTAATGAACATACTAAAATAAGAAAAATAGAAGTTTAAAATCTTTTACGATAGCTTACACTGAAGTATTAAGTAATTGTTGTAGCTTAGAATCTTACTTAAAATAAGGAGAATCAAATAAATTTTAAACACAAAGCTTAGAATTTATGAGATTCCTAATTTTAAGTTAATAAAAGTTACAGATAAAAGACACCTTATACAATTCTCTATTTGTAACAGCCTTTTTAAAAAGTTATCTTAGTTAGTTTAGTTTCTAGTGATTTGAGATTATAATAAGAGATCGCAAAACGCATTACTAATACGCAAAAAAAAAGTGTCATATTATAATTATGATTTTTGCGAAGACCTAATTAATATATTAATATAACGACGTCAACGTTTACCGTTAAACGTTACGCTGATGATAATGATGATGATACAAAAACTAGATTGAAGTGTGTGGTTACTGGGAGAAATAATTATTATAATCTTTCTTCCAGTAACTATAACGCTGTACTGTAAAAAACCCTACAGATCCTAATACATAATAGTCTATGAGAATCTGTAGGGTTTTTAATTGTTACTCATTAGAGTAAGAATTTGAAATTGTATTCCTAGGAAGTAAACCTAATAATCCTCGTTTCTTCGTTTCACTCTTGTTTTTGTATCATCATCAACATCATCAGCCTACTTCTATCCACTGTTAGACATAGGCCTCCCCAAATGCACGCTACTTCTGACGTTCTTGGGCTACTCGCACCTAGTTCCTACCAGCCGTCCTGCGACAACCTGGCCTGAGGGCGTCATACACTACGTTTGCCAAGTCTCTGCTCTAGAACTCGTTTACCCCGGTGGTTGTCGGTTCTACGGATAATGTGGCCAGCCCACCGTCATTTCAGCTTGCTGAACGATGAGCTATGTTGATGACTTTCGTTCTCTGCCGGATCGCCTCATTTTTGATTCGATCCCGCAGAGACAAACCGAGCATAGCTCTTTCAATAGCTCGCTGAGCGATTTTGAACTTGTGGACCAAGCGTGCCGTCAGTGTCCACGTTTTGGCTCCAAACGCCATGACGGATAGGATGCACTGATTAAAGACTTTCATCTTCAGGATAAGAAGACTCGGCGTAGTTTCCTAAATGCTGCCTAACCCAGCTGAATTCTTCTATTCACCTTGTCTTCAAAGTTGTTTCGATCCAACTGCATAGAGGACGGTGCCGTGAATCGCAATCGGTCCCGGTAGTACATGTTCATTGAACATGACCTTGCTTTTGTCCAAGTTCATCCGTAGGCCGATGCATGCAGAAGAATCAGCCAGGTCATTCAGCGTCTGTTGTATATCCTGCAGCGTCTCTGCCCGAACGACGATGTCATTTGAAAATCGCAGGTGAGAGATTAATTCACTTTTTAAGTTAATGCCTCGTCCTTTCCAGTTCAGCGTCTTGAACAAATCCTCCATTGTATTTGTGAACTTTGGGGAGTTGACGTCCCCTCTCACTCCTCGATGCAATGTTATGGGTTTTGTTTGCTGATTCTGTACTAAGACGGACATGGTCGTGGCTTGGTAGAGACATCTCATCACCTGAATGTATCGCCAATCTACTTGGTATTGCTGCAAGGACTCCAAAACTGACCAGATTTCAACCGAGTCAAAGGTTTTCTCATAGTCCACAAATGCTAGGCACAGGGTCTGATTATACTCCTCAGTCCTCTGTATAATCTTCCGCAGTGTGTATGCGGTCAATGGTGCCGTATCCGCTCCGATATATCCAGGCTGTTCCAGTGGTTGTATTCGCCGAGTTTTCGCGGATCGGATCCCTTTGTGCGCGAGTCCGTCTTGCACTTGGCCAGTATTTTTCCTTTTTTCTAACAGTTTTAGCAACCCTAATGAACAAGTAATACAGATGAGGGGGGTCTTAGGGTGGTGGAAAAACATCGTGAGGAAATTCTGGGGTGTGTAAAAGTCGGCCCACCCGCACTTGGCCAGCGTGCTTGAGTTAGATCCCGACAATGGGGACGGTTATGGGCTAACTGGTGACCTGCCCTCGCTTTGCTTCGGGTAATCTTTTCTTAGGGATGCCTTCGTCGTAACATCTACCTTCATGCCAAATTTCAGCCTGATCCGTCCCAAATATAATATATCCTATATGTATGTCCAGCGCACTTGGCTGATCATAATTGAGATCGGCCACCATGGCCGAAATCGGTTGAACGCCTTGTTTTATGTAGGGCAATAAGATAAGATTCATCCACTCTTACCTTAACCTTACATTTGGGCAATTTTTATTGCACAAAAAAAATTCAAAAAACTAAGGAAGACTGTAAAAGTTAAAGGCCTTGCTATTTCACGCTTTATTCTTACTATTTAAAATATGAAATGAAAGAAGTTTTCTCTTAGAATAGATTAGGTGTGCCAGCAACTTCGTCCGTGTCATCCACGGTTTATTACACATTTTTCATTTTTTATTTGCTCTTATTGGTCGCAGCGTGATGTTATTAGCCTAAAGTGTTCCTCAATAAATGGTCTATCTAACACAAAGTGAAGTTTTCAATTCGAACCAGTAGTCTTGAGATTAGCGCGTTAAAACAAACAAAAAACACTTCTTACTTCATAACTCTTCAGCTTTATAATTTTAAATAAATATTAATAATATTGATTGTTTCTTACACAGCCTTTTTATGATAATTTTGTCGCGTTTTAAAATTAAGATCTGCTATAAAGTCTATTAAATAAAAAAAATGCTTCAGAGAAAAAAATGTAAATTTTATTTCTTAGATATTAAGATGCAATACGGAACATACGGTATTCACAAATTCTATCTCGTAATGCAAACTAAGAGTATATATTTTCTTGTCTGTAGCATTTTTGATGTGTTAATCCACTATTGTTCAGCATCACGTTTGCGTCGTCCAAAACTGATTCCGCCATTTGCTCCAGTCCCACCCCCCAGTCCGCCACCCCCTGAGTGTCCTCCCAGTCCTGGCCCCCCTCCCATGCTGATGCCGCCGCCCGAGCCGAAGCCAAAGCACGCTGCTTCCCCGAGCAACGACACCAGCAATACCGCGACTGCCACAAATGCCGTGAACTTCATATTCGGAGTAGACTCAAATGGTTTGATAACAGGCTAGACAACAAAACGCCTTATATACAAAAACATTATCTTCTTCCTATTACATCTCTTGCGTCAATAGTTTAATGAAATAGATAATTTTTATCTAACTCATTATAAATTTCATCCATCTAAAATACCACTTAATTGCGTTTCTTCTAATTAAGTACATGCTAACAAAATAAACTATGATCAAAAGTAATTAAATGTTTAACACAATAACTTTTTTTTAACACGATGAAATGCCTGACGCACCATCACCGGTCAATGGGGTTCTCGCCCGGTGGTGTGTTGTGGACTCCCCGACGACTGACGCGAAGATGTTAAATGCCAGCTGCTGCTCTTTGGTGCAATGCCCAGAGTGTATACCGACTTAAACACTGCAATGCACCTCATCGCCTTGGCAGCGTCATGGTTCCTAGCATAGCCCAACTACCACGACGCCACCGGCGAACAGCCCCAAAGAGCGCCTTAGGCGCGCTGGGCCCAGAACAGATATCAGAAATATCTATCGATATAACTGCCTCGCAGTACGCGACAACCGCCACCCAAACCTCCCTTTTGTTGTAGCATCACCACCAAAAGTTCGGGGAGAGAGTTGTATCAGGCCGGCCACGATGTTGACCTTTCCGCAGATCACGATGGACACACGAAGAGCGTATGATCAGCCGTGTCGATGTCCACCTCACAAGCCCGTCAGATGGGCGAATACTCCCTCTGAATGCGGTGCATGAACTGACCGAAAAAGCCGTGCACGGTCAGCACCTGCACCAGGCGATAGTATAGGAACCCATACGCCCGCTCGATCCAGTGTTGGACCAGCCCGAGCACATCCATTAGGCGACGACCCGATGGGGCGGTCTCAATCTCCACTGCCCACCGCTGAACAAACTCTTCCCGCTCCTCTCTTACGAGGGCTAACCGATCCTCTGGTGAGGGGCGGATTCCCCGCTCCTTACACGCTCCCGCGTAAAGCCGCCGGCATCAGGCCTTGTGCACCCTCAGGTTTGGAAGGAGCCATCCCAGCGAGTCCGCTGCCTTAAGCAGGCGCGGCGACAACCCACTAAAATGTGGTAGGAATTCCGACGCGCATCTAACACCAAACCAAAGTACTTATAACGCTGAACAGCCACTCAGATTCCCCGAAATAAGATATAAGCGTTGGAAGGAGGTCCTTTCCAAGGCTCGTAAAAGTAAACGACCTCGGTCTTTTCCAGCGCCACACGAAGCCCGAGTCGCTGGATCTTTTCCGCAATGATGTTACTGGCTGCTGTGGCTCTTCTCGCTGCTTCCCCAAAGTCCATCCCCCGGGCCATAACAAGGGTGTCATCAGCGTAGCATACGATACCCATGCCCGAGGGGAGAACACCGTGCAACAACCAATTAAACCCGATGTTCCACAAAAGAGGCCCCAAGACGGACCCCTGTGGAACATCGGACTCGATGCCGTACCGCACCAATTCGCCGGGACGCGTAGGTGATAAACGCCACAATACAACAATGACTAAGGTAACCTTAAATATCAAATAAGCTTTGTTTATTTTCTTGATAGTGCATAAATAATATTGAAAGTACAAGATTTTGTAGTAGTTTTGATCAATTCCCTTAATCTTGATCGCTCGTTATGGCGCTTTCTATAATGCTGAAATATTGGGACCTCGCCAAAATAATAAAACATGGTAATAGTAAGGTAATATGCATAGCAAAGGTAAAAAAAATAATCTCATTTGTAGAGACTAAAATGTTACTCACAATCGAATGTAATAACGAATAATGAATTTTATTAACAAATATTTTATTTAATATGTATTAAAATTAGCATTTAAATTACATTACAAAAAAAATTTAAATGTCGGTATTTAGCGCATCGCGTTCTTTCACCCATGTGATAGTATGTATAATTGACAAAAAAAATTACAATTAGTTTTAAATGCGCAAAATTGTTTGATTAAATTTATCTATTTCATTAAAAATTACTGACTTATTGTCCTATAAAAGGCGGTTTGTTGTGTAGTCCATCATCATTACAATTTGGGTCTACTCCGAAGATGAAGTTCACGGCATTTGTGGCAGTCGCGGTGTTGCTGGTGACGTTGCTCGGGGAAGCAGCGTGCTTTGGCTTCGGGGGGGGCGGCGGCATCAGCATGGGAAGGCCAGGACTGGGAGGACAATCAGGGGGTGGTGGACTGGGGGGTGGGACTGGAGCAAGTGGCGGAATCAGTTTTGGACGACGCAAACGTGATGCTCAAATTATCTAACGAGGAATTTAAATTTTAATTAACTATACTTTAAACTTTCAGGAAATAAAATTATCAATATCTTAACTGAAGTATGTGTTTTAACTTTTTTCGCACCAAAAAATTCAAGATATATGAAGTAAAATACTAAAAAATAGTAATTTAATTTCAGGGATTCGAATGAGAGAGCAGAGCTACAATTTATACTTAATTTTATTTTTCCTAACTGACGTAGAAGTAGCTTTGTCATCATCACCGGACTTGCTGGGGAGCAGATGGCTCTCACCCCTATACAAGATATTAAGAGAAAAATCATTAGACTCCTACTGGCTAAAACACTTGAAACACTTGAGATGTTCCTCCTAATAGTATTTAGTGCGAGTTGTTCTGAGAACGTACCGCACACCAAAGTGTGCCTAGTAGCCTGTCGTCATAGCATTCGAACCAAAGTCAAAGTTAAAATCAAAATTATTTTATTTATATAGGCACACACACCTATAAATTGTCAGTAAAGTAAATAAATAAGTAAAAGATAGGTGAGGTGATTCGGAACTACCACCGGTTCGGAACGCTGATTCTACCGAAAAGACACCGGCAAGAAACCGATAATCACATAACATTGTTAAAAAAAATGCCGTCACATTAAGTTTGAGTATGTCACGGTAGAAAATAGAAAAAAAAAACGTATGTGATTTTCTATTAACAATGCCAAAAATGGGAAGCAATTTTATCTAGCACGTGTAAAGTGGTCTTACTTTGATCTACCACTCATACCAGAACATTAAAAATAGTCATTATCCCCATTGATATAGGCGTCACTCACACAGTTCCAGAAGCCATTGTTATGGAATCGATATTTAATTTAGTTGTTCCTTTGTACTGATAATTTCCCCTAACATAATCGACATTGTGAAGGCATTCATATCTCAAGCTGAGAATGATTTCGTCATTAACTTTTTGGTATTTTCTTTTATATATCTATCTATATCTATATACTATAATAAAAATGTGGAGGCAAAAATTTTTGTACTTTGTTTAGAAACGCAAGAAACCGAGTCAGGGGCATGTTATAAGAGTACTTAATAGAATACATCTCCATACTTGTAAAAAAAAATGTATCTGTTTGTTTGTTTGTTTCGACTGACCTCCTAAACGGCTGAACCAATTGAAATGAAAGTTTGCACGATGGTGCCTGAGACTCAAAAGGACAAAACCTTTTGAGTTAGTGTAAATTAGTGACAAAAAGTGAAGTGTGTGCCACTCATTATGAACACAAGAACAAAGTGTCTTCCCCTTAATAGAGACAATAAGAAAAGTGCTAATGGACACATTCTTAGACATACATTTATTTTTGCAGCTTAAGTTAAACATACATTACTTATTAGTCTTTTAAGACTAGATTGTAATTTTGATGGCGTATTTATCCTAAAGGAAATACATCATGATAAAAAAAAAACGAGGGTGCCTTAAATTCCGGAAAAATGCATAGTATACTTGAAATCACTGACAGTTTAAATCACTGGTTCCTTGACTTGACTTGACTTGATGTACCACTCAGCCAAGGCCCAAGCCAAGACTCCGGTCAAACCGGCAAACCAACGTGTCGTTCGGGAGTGGAAAGGGGATTCCCATTTAATTTTCCTTTCTTCGGCAATCGGGTAAAAACTATAATAAAAAATTGTAAACAAAAAAAAACCGCCTTCAAAAACCCGACTCACTAAAAATTACAAAATAATATAATACGAACATTAATCTGGGTATGAATTTGATATGTTGTTGAAGACGGTGCCGTTTATATTTCATGCAGTTTTCCTCAAAAATTTAATTGGCACCGCCTTCAACAACATATCAAATTCATACCCAGATTAATGTTCGTATTATATTATTTTGTAATTTTTAGTGAGTCGGGTTTTTGAAGGCGGTTTTTTTTTTGTTTACAATTTTTTTTCATCCTTTTTAGTGTTAATTTTTTTTACACCCTATTCGTTCAGCTCACCTATGATTCTACTGATATTATAACTAGTAGTATCAATATGTACACAGATTTGAAAGAATTATCCCTTTACTCCCAACTATTAAGGTGTTGACCTTCCATCATCAGCTCAGCATCATAACATTATGATTGCCAGAAGCAAATGCCAATATAACTTCAGAAAATATGTAAAACGCGGTACATGTGCCTATAAAATTTGAGGGTTGCCCTCGATTTCTCCTGGATCCCATCATCAGATCCTAGACTGGTCAACCTAATAGTTTAACTCACCTGTAATGCTACTGATATTATAACTTGTAGTCTTAATATGTATACAGTATTGAAATAATTATTCTTTTACTCATAACTATTAAGGTGTTGACCTTCCATCATCAGCTCAGCATCATAAGAATATGATAGCCAGAAGCAAATGCCAATATGACTTCAGATAATATGCAAAACACGGTACATCTCCCTATAAAAATTGTAAACAAAAAAAAAACCGCCTTCAAAAACCCAACTCACTAAAAATTACAAAATAATATAATACGAACATTTATAATAATCATCTGGGTATGAATTTTATATGTTGTTGAAGGCGGTGCCGTTTATATGTCATACAGACAAGCACAGAGTGCTTAATTTTCCTCAAAATTTTGATTGGCACCGCCTTCAACAACATATAAAATTCATACCCAGATGATTATTATAAATGTTCGTATTATATTATTTTGTAATTTTTAGTGAGTTGGGTTTTTGAAGGCGGTTTTTTTTTTGTTTACAATTTTTTTTCATAATTTTTAGTGTTACATATTTTTTTTCACCCTATTAGTTCAGCTCACCTGTAATACTACTGATATTATAACTAGTAGTCTTAATATGTATACAGTATTGAAAGAATTATCCTTTTACTCCAAACAATTAAAGAGTTGACCTTCCATCATCAGCTCAGCATCATAACATTATGATTGCAAGAAGCAATGCTAATATAACTTCAGAAAATATGTAAAACGCGGTACATGTGCCTATAAAATTTGAGGGTTGCCCTCGATTTCTCCTGGATCCCATCATCAGATCCTAGACTGGTCAACCTAATATTTAGCTAACCTGTAATGCTACTGTTATTATAACTAGTAGTCTTAATATGTGTACAGTATTGAAATAATGATTCTTTTACTCATTACTATTAAGGAGTTGACCTTCCATCATCAGCTCAGCATCATAAGATTATGATAGCCAGAAGCAAATGCCAATATGACTTCAGATAATATGCAAAACGCGGTACATATCCCTATAAAATTTGAAGGTTGCCCTCGATTTCTCCAGGATCCCATCGTCAGATCCGAGACTGGTGAAAATGGGACCACCTCGGAAGTGAACTCTATCCAACCAAAAAAAAATTTTTGAAATCCGTCTAGAATTGACGAAAATATCGGTGAACATACATAAAAAAAAAAAAAAAAAAAATATTATACATACAGACGAATTGAGAACCTCCTCCTTTTTTTGAAGTCGGTTAAAAATTTGAAGGTTGCCCTCGATTTCTCCTGGATCCCATCATCAGATCCGAGACTGGTGAAAATGGGACCACCTCGGAAGTGAACCCTACTCAAACAAAAAAAAATTTTTGAAATCCGTCTATAATTGACGAAAATATCGGTGAACATACATAAAAAAAAAAAAAAAATTATACATACAGACGAATTGAGAACCTCCTCCTTTTTTTGAAGTCGGTTAAAAATAGGTTACACTTAAAAATAAAAGGTATGTAAAACTTTGAAAGGCATTCATTTATTTGAAATTGCGAAAATGGTAGTCATTACATTACACGATATCACATACATCGATCTGATCCCGAGGTCAGTAGATTAAGCACTTATGTAACGGATATCGGAAACGAAAGTGGATACACACACCCAGACACCGACTCTTGGAACCGCCATCAAGGATGATCCTTGCTGGCGGTTTCAAGAGTCGTGGAGTCTATGACCCACTCGTACAAGTTATTGTGTGATGAACATCGGTGTTTGTTTCGTGTCTGGGTGTATTATGTACTATTCCACCGAGCCAGTCGAAATGATGATTGCAATACAAGTGGTCGTCAAAATCCATTGAGTTATTCGATACTCCTCCGACCGCGAGGTCTGACGCCGGCTCCACACACCGTCTGACCCTGAAGGGCCAGCAGCACCATCACCATCGCGAAGGTTGAGAGTAACTTCATCTTCAGTGCGGACTTCGATGAAATGATCATGCGCTCTACAATGCTCAGACTTATATAGGTGGTTCGGGAGAAACAAATGATTGTCAATCAACGTTAAACCTACGCTGATAATAGTGACAGGTAATTTTCTTGATATAGTAGTTTCTTTTCTGTACTGTTTTTACCTTAATGCTCTGAATAAATTTATTTTCTTTCTTTCTAATAGGTACTTTACATAGATCATTGTCAGTGTTTTTAAATGTCTTCTAAAGAGGAGGTTTCTCAAATCGACCACGTGTATGCTTTTTTACGTTTAATCGCAGAATACCTCGTCGTTAATGAACCGGTTTTTATTATTCTTTTTTATTGGAAAGAGGTGGTTCCATGATAAGGAAGTCAGGGTCAGATGATGAGATTGCAGTGCCCCCGCCAAGTCGAGCAAAAAAGCGGCACGGCCGTACCATCCTTTTCTCGAAGCGATTCAGGCCATTTTCGACCCCCTGTAACTTCGGTGTGGATGAAACTAAAATGCTGAATTTTCAGTAACCATGCAGGCATTGTGAAGATACGGTATATTTCATTTAATTTGAACCAGTTGTTCAAGAATTATAACGTGTCAAATTTCTAAATTTTGTCACTCACTGACTGACTGACTCACCGATCATCAAAATTCAAATCAACAAAAGCCTAGTAGTAGTAAGCTTCAAATTTGAAATATAAGCAGTGTTTGGTGTATGAATCAAGGAAAAACTAAAATATTTGGGGGCACGGTAGTGCTAACGCTAAGTCTAGCAATTTTTCACAATTTCCGTCCAGTTTTATACATTTTAACTACTTACTTAAATCTAATCCCATCAAAAACAATACTTGTCAAAAAAACCATGTCTCGCAACTCAGTTGTTCTACGGTAAAAGTTGTGAGATCCCTGTAATTACAAGTCGGTTATAAATTGACGCGGCCATCGCATGAAAACACGTGTAATAACATTAAATTACTTAATGCAATGGCTAAGTCAATTAAAAACCGACTTAACTTGATAACGTAGGTACAGAACAGTAGTTAACGGGCCACAAGAAAAATGTATAAAATAAATAGATCCAGAAACTGAAAATAGTAAATTGCAGGCCTGGACGCCGGAAGTCTGTAGTGACCCGCCCTCGCTTCGCTTCGGGTATTATTATACATGAAAACATTCTAATTTGAAAAAAATATACAAAAGTAGATAAAAGGTATAAAAATACCATAGGGATAGACAGACGTGGGGAGCGAAAATTTCACGGTGTACATTTAGTCTAGGGTACTGCGGTAGCTGCAATTCACGTCGACGGATCGCCGGCTGCTGGAGTCTTCTGTTTCTCTAGTCTTTTCTTCAGCTTCTCCCTTTGTTTTCGGCAATATTGACTTGCGAAGACCTGAGCACCTTCGCAGCGATAAGTACGCTTCGGCGTTGCCATCACTTCGCAGAGCAGCCCGACCAACAACAGGCCCAACAATACGAATGAAGTGACATTCATCTTTAAACAATCAATGATGATATCGTCTATATTAGGCTCCTATTATATACTACGGTTTAATGACATTCATGGATAATATTATACATTATACATTTTAACTGGTAATTAATTATATTGATTATATTCTGAAATTTTTGCTATTGTACGTATATATTTTGTGACGTCTGTTGTAATGGATTTGATTAATTAAATAATTTCGTAAAATACAGTTACTCCTTCTGATTATAATAAAATATTTCCAACCCGTATGCGCCTTAATATAGACAAAACAGACCGAAAAATTCAAAGACCGGGTTACCCGGGTTTTAGTTACATTGAAACCCGACAACCCGGGTTTTGAAAATTGAACGGGTTTTGGATGCCCTAGTGTTGCCCAACTTCAGTCTTGGTCTTGCAGTCGGACAAAGGAAATATATTATTTGTGAAAATTTCAGTTTTCTAGATATCACGGTTTATGAGATACAGCTTGGAGACAGACAGACAGACGGCGGATGCTTAGTAATAGGGTCCCGTTTTTACCTTTTAGGTACGGAACCCTAAAACCGATGGAATTCTTTCCAACTAAACGAGGAGGCACAAAATTAATATTTGAAGGCCGAACACCATCACCAAAAATGTATGTATGTTACGGATATCGGAAACAATAACGGTATGGATAGTTATATCAAATTAAAAATTCAAATACATGAATACCAAAACATTTATTTTCAACAAGTAGGATTACAAATTCGTTTACACTGTCTTTCCAGGTATTAACCTATTAACTAAATTTTAGTTGTAATTTGTTGTAATAGCAGTTTATATATGACACGTACACTACAATTTATTCTGTATAATGATGTCTTTACGATCAGCTTTTACGAGGAAGCTGCTTTATTTTAATACTTTAACTAAGCTTACAACTTCAATTCAACAAAAGCAAACAAAATTGCACTCCTGGAGTGCCGGCAGAAGTGAAAACTTGAACATTAAGGTTGTGTTTAATTATAAGTACAAAACATTTTCATAATTTAAATAATTCATATACGAATACACATCAGTGTGGTTACTACACAACAGTCAAGTTATCAGCTGTCACCATCCTTGGATACGCGTGGCACGCTGTACATAAACACACACGGACATTCGCGCAAGCGCCCTGTGCCGCCTAAACGATCTTACGCTTTTTCGATCAGCATCACGTGACCCTGACGCGAGTTTGGATGTTTTTACCCATACAAAAAGTGGTAAAGAAGTTTTCACTTCAAAATTTAATCAGTAGTTCAGCGCTGGCCGCTTGAACCAAGCATATGCTGAGACTGGTCCTTTTGCCAAAGTGCTCCAATGTTTTTTTTTTTTGTATTTTGTATTTTTTTCTTTTATTGTGTGAATTTGGCCATAAAAACAGTTTTATTTTTATTTTTAACAAGACCAAGATACAAAAAGCTAATAGATCAGAGAACAGATTTAAGCAAGTGTTAAAAAATTAAAATCCCCCAAGTCCTCCAGGACGTCTAGGCGAGGGAGACGCCCCCACATCACTCACTAGCGCCACCAGCAGCACAACCAACGCGGATACCGTTAGGAACTTCATTGTCAGTGTTTGAATGCTTTGATCTAACTGATCAGTTTAACGATTTAAATGCCTTATGTAGGTATTCTGATTTTGGAGAAAAATATCTGTTGAATAACTTTTACAGATTGACAGCTGACAATCAATGTAATTGACAGCTGACAATCATCAATATATTTGACGTCATCGCACGCCTTTTTTTATAGTGTGCTAACAAGATGACCTCACTCCACCTTATGGTAAGCGGTAGTGAGATCCAAATATGAGGTGACGGGCACAATAGACCAATTTTATTGAGCCTGTCGCACCCACCCTGAAAGCCGTGAGAGAGGAGACCACTGCTGCGGCAACAATTAGACAAGGCGTGGAGATTCGCATTGGTATTGAGCTGTACGGGTCGGAGATGGCCAGTCCACCGGACGGGAGGGCCCTCGCACCACCGGTTCTACGGGTCTCCTCGGCCGGCGGGCTGACCCGCTCCGCTCGCACAATACCGCCGCTAAGACCAGTGGGTCCGGCACTTGCTCCAACAATGGTCCCCCCTGGCTCTGGTTCATACAGTGCTGATCCCGGAACGCGACCTGACCGAGAGAGGTCAGAGTCACTTGGCGGGTTTTACGCAACTGTATGGTGGTAACAGCAACCGGTCGACAAAATGTCTCCCTCCTGGCCTTTATTATGAAACTAGTTCCTTGCTTTACTTCGGGTATATTATACACTAGCTTTCCACCCGCGACTTCGTCCACGTAGAGAAAATAACGGGTAAAACATTACTTCTTTATAGCGCAGTCGGTTAAGAAGTAGCCTATGTCCTTTCTCAGGCTTTGGACTATATCTGTACCAAATTTCATTTAAATCGGTTCAGTACTCTATGCGTGAAAGAGTAACAGACAGACAGAGTTACTTTCGGATTTATAATATTAGTAAGGATAGTAAGGATTAAAAGACTATTTTTAACCGACTTCAAAAAAGGAGGAGGTTCTCAATTCGTCTGTATGTATAATATTTTTTTTATATATGTTCACAGATATTTTCGTCAATTAAAGACGGATAAATTTTTTTTTTGTTAAATAGGGTTCACTTCTGAGGTGGTCCCATTTTCACCAGTCTAGGATCTGATCAAGGGATCCAGGAGAAATCGAGGGCAACCCTCAAAATTTATAGGCACATGTACCGCGTTTTAATTTAATTACTAGTTTTCCGCCCGCGACTCCGTCCCCGTAGAGACGTTTAACGGGTAAAACATTACTTCCTTATAGCGCAGTCGGTTAAAAAGTTGCCTACAACCTTTCCTAGGCTTTGGACTATATCTGTACCAAATTTTATTTAAATCGGTCCAGTACTCTATGCGTGAAAGCGTAACAGCCAGACAGACAGAGTTACTTTCGGATTTATAATATTAGTAAGGAAGTAAGGATTTACATTACATTACATTTTACATACTTTCTGAAGTTATATTCGAATTTGCTTCTGGCAATCATAATTTATGATGCTGAGCTGATGATGGAAGGTCATCTCCTTAATAGTTTCGAGTAAAAGGATAATACTTTCAATACTGTATACATATTAAGATTACTAGTTATAATATCAAGTGTAGAATTACAGTTGAGTTGAACAAATAGGGTGACCAGTCTAGGATTTGATGATAGGATCCATAAGAAATCGAGGGCAACCCTCAAATTTTATAATAGAATAGAATAGAATAGAAGAATTTATAAGCACATGTACCGCGTTTTACATATTTTCTGAAGTTATATTGACTTCAGTTTTGACGTCTAGATCAACAATACCAGTATGGGAACGGATTTTAGGGGTGAGAGCCATCCGCTCCCCCGCAAGCCCGGTGGTGATGACAAGGCTCCTCCAAACCATCATCGTTAGTCAGTTAGGAAAAATAAAATGGGAACGGATGGTGATATTTTTTTAATCTTTCAACTGATTACCTATGGATACTCCGTTCCATAGCCCTTTGAAAAACCTTGAGTTTGGACTACTGATTTTCGCTGAGGGACCAAGATTGTGCCCCATAATGTTAGCACAGGCAGTATGAAAATTTCGATAAGAGAACCAATAGCTCTTTCAGACGTTGTCTACTCTACGGAGTATTATTTTGTCCTGCCTGTTTCCAACTACCTAACCCAAGTATATACTCCTCTACATATTGCTTTACCTGCCCGTTTACTGCTATCCTATCCTATGGTGCTGTTGGTCGTGACATTGGTTTTGGACCTATTCATCGTCAGCCTAACCTCAAAGTTTTGAGGTCAACTCAAGTTCTGTCGTTTTTTTTAAACATATGTAAATAGGCCCCTTAGTGTGCAGTTTGATATCGGCTGTATTTTGTTGGTAAATGATTTAGAGAAGTTTTATGTATGTGGATTCGACGTTTTGCTGATGAAGAGAATTAAGTATGGCACTGTGAGTGATTCTGTCGAAGACCGTTGAATAATCCATAAAGGCCAGATACAAAGGTTTCGCTACATTTCTCTATTATCTGTTTTAAGGAAAAGTAAGGTAAGGTATGTTGGTCAGTTGTCCAATATTGCGAGTGAAATCCTTTGGTGGTTTACTGCTGTTCAGTATTAACAGATATTTTATTTACAAGGAGGAATATCGCTTTTCAAAGCTATTAAAGGGAAATTTTGAAAAATTCATGTATACTAAATATTTGTCTTTATGGGTCTACACGCGTTAATAGGAGTAGCAAATTACATAGCTACTTACTGCCCGACCACGCGAGCCACCACGATTGGTGTAACCCAGTCGAAACGTCGGGCAGTAAGTAGCTATGTAATTTGCTACTCCTATTAACGCGTGTAGACCCATAAAGACAAATATTTAGTGTAATGGAACGCGAAAGTCTAAAATCGTACGTAAATTCATGTATAAATGTTGACTGGCTCGGTGGAACAGTGGCTAGTGACCCAGGTTTACTACCTACAGTTCCCAGAGTCATGGGTTCGATTCCCACTCGGGATAAATATTTGTGTGACGAACATCGGTGTTTGTTCTGTGTCTGGGTGTATTATTAAATATTATTTAAGTATATTTGTGTATCCACTGTTGATTCTGATACCCGTAACACAAGTGCTTAAGCTACTTACCATGGGATCAAATCAATGTATGTGATGTTGTGAAATATTTATTTATTTATTTTAAAAAAAATGTTTCATTATATAAAATTACAAATGCATACATACATACATACTTACATTAAATCACGCCTTTTTCCTAAAGGGGAAGGCAGTTTACTTCATGCCATGTACTATGGTCTTCAAAATTAATTCATGGGCGCCATTCTATCATCATAGAAACCGTCAGACATAAGTTTGCCCATAAGCCTAACAATGTTTTTTCAAATTAATTATTTTCCAACTCGAAAACGAGAGAAGCTATCGTTCTTTTTTACCCGACTACGGCAAAGCAAAAGGAGGGTTATGATTTTGACAGGCTATGTATGTATGTATGTATGTATGTATGTATGTTCATCTGTTTCCACATTACTTCTAAATTGCTTGTCAGAATTCGACAAATGACATATCATTAGAAGCGTTTTAATTGTCCGCTGGTTATAGGCTATATAGGGTTTCACAAAATCTAATGTGGCGCCCACTAGCGGACAAAACATACAGAGTAAAAAAATAAAGTTAAGATAAATACGCCGTGTTTGGTATCATTGGAAAGCGCTTTACTTGTACATTTTAAATATATATATATTACTAGCATTTGCATGTGACTTTACGTATATTCATGGACTGATTGCATATAGTTCACATCTTTTCGTTCATAGCTTCTTTACTACTTACTAACACCAAAATAGTACAAATAATAAAAAGTTAAAAACTAAAACCCAACTACGACAAAAAACGACGCTGAAAAAGTATAAAACAAGACTTTTAGAACATACAATACTATTTTGAAGTATGCAATATTTACTATGTAGAGATAAGTTTTCATGTTTGGAAAGGCGTAGTCACACGTTCCATACACAAGTACCTACCTACCGTAGCACTTTGACAACGTGTGACTGCGGTTTTCCAAACATGAAAACTTATCTCTACATAGTAAATATTGCATACTTCAAAATAGTATTGTATGTTCTAAAAGTCTTGTTTTATACTTTTTCAGCGTCGTTTTTTGTCGTAGTTGGGTTTTAGTTTTTAACTTTTTTAACCTTTAAGTACACGCGTTGTTTCTGGTAACGTAACATCACGCGTGGAGTCCAGAAGTATCCCCAATATAAATTTGCATATATATTCAGATTTTATAAATAATTGTTAAAAACCGTTTTAGATTTAAAAAAAAGACATTATAATATTTACGAAAAGTATTTATAAATCATTAAACAATCAGTTTTTAGGCAGTAAGGAGCATGTTTATCAAATTAACGGTCTCGTTCAAAGATTTTTTACGGCACATGTTTAATGTATTAAAATTGAACAAAAGAGTCATCTTCTGACTAACTTACAATTTTTTTTTTATAAAATATGAATCAAGAAACAAGTAAATAAGAGAAAATTTCAAAATAAACAGTATGGAAAAAAAATAACAATACTTGAAATGTACTACGCTAAATAACGTTATAAATTATTATTTTGGTGGGCATGATAAACAATAAATAATTGCTACTGAATGAAACTTGCATATAGTTATATTGCAAAACTTACAGACAATACTACTTTTTCTTATTCAGGGTCAGATGCTGAATTATATTCATTATATATTTATTCACGGTCACTTATATCGCCTGACTTCTCCAAAATGTTCTCTTGATGCGTTTCTCCTTTACCTTCGCTTTTAGAGCCACTAGAATCCTATAATATTTGTGCAATTTGATTTTCGGTCATTCGGCGACTCATTCTTTCATTTAAACAACACCAAGTCATAAAAATAAATAAATCAAAACATGAACAAAGTGAAAAAACTTACTACGTAACATCACGGGTGGGGTCTGCAGGTATCCCCACATAAGCAAAAATGTAACTTACCTTAACAGAACAGCGACAAAAGTTCATATTATGCCGAAAGTTCTCGGGTTGCACTGAGATTAGCCGAAACCGTGCGATCGTAACTTGTCAATTACAAAAAATACCATTAAAAAACAGCGCGTGGGGTCTCCCCAGACCCCGCCCGTGACGTTAAAGGTTAAGATGTGACGTAATCAGGTACTGCTTGCCGCATGTAATCGATGCTTAAAGCTAAAGAAGCTCTACGCCCTAAGTAAAGTAATAGAGCGGTTCGAACGTGCTTTCGAGTTTCGGATAAACCTTTCGTAAAACCGGCATTTATTGATTTTAATAAAAAAAAATGCACACGTCTTTTGTGCTACTAAGGTAGAATCATTTTACTGCGGGAAAACAACCACTAAAATTTCGCGGTGTATATTTTACCTGTTATTTCTTCTTTAAAAAATACATCCTAAAATCAAAACGGTGGCGAAAGTTACTATTTCATGCAGATGTAGTTGCGGGCACAGCTAGTTGAACAATATAACTTTTAAAAACCAGGCAAATTTGGTAACCCCCCGTTCGTATCCAGGATATAACTAAAAAGTTTGAATTATCTATAATGCTGTATTGCTGTCATTAAAATCAGTAATGAAAACGCAGATTTTTATTTAATTTAGAAAAAAATAATTACAAATATTTTTTTGTGACCTTTAATAAACAGATGAAATTTTGAAATACGATTTTTATTTTCAAATAGATTAAAACGTTATTTTAAATAAAACGTTTTTAACTTTTAGGAAACTTTCAAAGTATTAAACCTTAAAAAAAATTACAATGTTTGTATTAAAATGAAATAACCAATAGATTTAACCTTTGCAATGACATCGATGAATAAGGTGTTAAAATTTTCAATATAACAGTTGTATAATTCGGTAGACAACTGTTTATCACCCTTTCCTCCTTAAAATGTAGCTAATGGGCTCGGGCTCGCCGGCCGCCGGGCCCGCGAGCGCGGCGAGTGCCGCCACCACCAGGGCGAATGCTGCGAGGAGTTTCATCTTCAGATGAGAACTGATGACCGATGTCACCCTACGGGACGAGTAACAATGTATATATAATATATATATACTAATATGAAAAAAGAAGTAAAGTTTGTGTGTTTGTATATTTGTTAAATTGTATGGGGTATTAAAAATTGGAAAAATTCACATTCATGCCTGACTGGACGGGGACACGAACCAACGATCTTGGGATTACGTGCCCCACGTACTACCAATTATACTATCCAGGCGTTACGTCATGTATGTGAATTTTTCCGTCACTTTACCCGTTAGCCACGGGTGGCGCCCCCACCGATTGCGATCAACACTATCGGTCCGTAAACATTTCTTTACAGAAATGTTATACAGAAATGGAAGCACCTGGCAATTATATTTTTAATTGTGATTTTAGTGCTACACAGAGCTCTAATGTAAATTAAAAATTGTATGGGGTAATCTCGGGATCTACTGAAGCGATTTTAAAAATTCTTTCACCAATAGAAAGCATCGTTACTGCTGAACGTTAAAGGTTAATAAAAAAACCGAAAAATAAAAAGGCCTTTTCGTGGTAGTCTGTTTTGCAAAGAGAATCGTAGAAATAAATTTCGAGTGAAAGCGTTTTTTACGAACTCTGTATTTGCTATGAAAGATATTTAATACTTTGATGTAAAATTTACCCAAAGCGAAGCGAGGTCGGATCACTAGTTAGTAATAAAAACAAAATTCGTCTATCAATCATTATTGTTTACCATCGGATAAATAATGCATCGGTATTAAATGTATGCGTGCTTATTTTAAAAATGTTGTTATTTTTAACTACCGCGTATTGATATTTTTAATGTTTACTTTAATTTCAGCTAATAAGGCTTTACCATTAATTTAAATATAGATTTTCAGAAATTACAGATGAATGATAATCCTTTATTCAAAATTTATGCAATCCATAAGATACCTACATAAAATATTAACTTTTTACGTGATATATATAAAAGCTTGTCGCGAATTCCGATAACAAGAATGCTTACTAGATAGATTTCGCGACAAGCTTTTATACATTAAAATAAAAACTTTTTTTAAAAGTTTTTTTTTACATTTATTTTATTTTTAACTTTTTAGTCATTTCGTGTTATACTCAACGAGCTCTTTCATTTGATACCCATATTGTAGGAGTGAATCAACAATAACAATTTCGCCATCTTGAATTTGCCGCCATGTTGGATTAAGAATGACGTCACACAGCTTAAAATGCATTGTCACCTAGATTAAACATACATACCAAATTTAAGCTTAATCGGTTCAGGATCTATTATATTATTTTGTAATTTTAAGTGTATCGGGTTTTTAAAGGCGGTTCTTCTTTTGTTAATGTTTTTTTTATTTTACACTATTTACTTACACCCTATTTTTTTAACTGCCTCGTTGGTCTATTGGTAGCAAGCGCTGCGTACGGACCGAGAGGTCCCCGGTTCGAGTCCGGGGTCGGGCAAAATTTGTGTGAGTTTTTCAGTAATTAAATTACTCAGCCCGGAGTTAGGAAGTTGGCGGTTGAACGCCCGTGCCTCGGAAAGCACGTTAATCCTTATTAAATCTTATTAAATACATGCTAGTTTACAAGAATACATACGAGATTAGCCTAATGGCTACATAAGGCCTAAAACCAAGTAAAATAGGTTTTATTAGCGAACGAGAGAACACTACTAACAAATGCTGCCCTTCAAATTATCAAGGTGAGAAAGTAAACAACATTTACAATAAATAAGAAAAATAATACCAAGAATCTGTTTTGAATATCAGTACAACGTATCGCGTCAATCATCTTGACAAAACATTTTAAATATAGATATCGCAGTATATGCGATGAATATATAAGTCACGTTACTCGAAGGGACACCATCAGTTCTCTGAAGTATCCTCTGAAGATGAAACTCCTGGCAGCATTCGCTCTGGTGGCGGTGGCGCTCGCGGCGCTGGCGGGCCCGGCGGCCGCCGAGCCTCACATCATCGGGGCGCCACGACGAGGTGGCAAATAAAAAAAAAGTTATTCTTAAATAATATGATGAAAACACACAAAATGCATTGAAATATTCAAACGGAATAAATACTTATAGGCAAAATATATTTCGTTTCATATTTTTCATACTCCAGTTTGTTAAAAATCTACTTCGCAAAACTACTATTTCTGATTGACAGAATGACTATTAAATTTTTTAACATCCTTTCAGTAAGGAGTTAAACCTAGAAGAATGACAGCGTGTTCACACCTAGCGATTTTTGGGCTATTTCGATCGCAGCGATATCGCCGCGAGCTCGCAGCGTGCTCGCCGCGATTTCGCGCGGTTACGCCTCATCCAACCTACCCGCTTAGCGCATGCGCCGCATTCTACCGCGCAGGTCCGTTCATGTTGGAAATATGATCGCAGTACGCGGCGAAATCGCGGCGATATCGCGGCGTGATCGCGGCGATTTCCTGGCGATTATTTAATCGCGGCGATATCGCGGCGTGCACGCTGCGAGCACGCGGCGAAATCCCGGCGATATCGCCGCGATCGAAATCGCGTGGTGTGAACAGGCACTTATACAAAATGTTTTTTATCAGGCAATCAGATTTTGTCCTTTTTAGGATTCCATAACCATATACAAAAAAAACGGTTGCCATATAGATATATGTTATATCTGTCTGTCTGTGTGTTTGTAAGTCAGAGCCACCTTATTCCGATACTAAAAGAAATACACCGTGAAATTTTAGTGGTTGTTTTCCCGTGGCAGAATGATTTGCCTTTAGTAATACTATCAATATTGTTTGCCGCATGAAATCGATGCTTAAAGCTGAAGAAGCTTGACACCCTAAGTCATAAAGCGGTTCGAACGTGCTTTCGAGTTTCGGTTAAACCTTTCGTAAAACCGGCATTTATTGATTTTAACAAAAAAAAACTGCACAAATCTATTGTACTATTAAGATATAATCATTTTTTTGCGGGAAAACAACCACTAAAATTTCTCACGGTGTATATCATCTGTTGAAACTTCTGCCTAAAAATGTTTAATTTTTATTGCTTCAAAATTGTTAGAAGTATAAAGACAAATATCTTGGGCAAGGATCCAAATTAAAAAGTTTATTTGTTGCTTCTGTCAACCGCTACGTGGCGCCACCCTCTTCCTCTCTCATATCGGTCGCGTTGATTGTTTGCTATAATATGTATATTGTAATAACTTTTCTATAAATATAACTGTGTTGTATTTACTATGTAAATAGTATTTATTTCTACAACTTTCTTCTGTCTGTTTATAATCGCTAATCTCCGGAACTGTTGGATCGAATGAGACGGAACTTTCACTTATATGAAGCTAATTAATTAAGGTTACACATAGGCTGTTTTTTTATCAAAATCGATCCAGCCGTTGTAAAAGTACAAGTCAAATATCTCTGGAATTACTTATCGGATTTCAAAAATTCTTTCTACTTAGGAATTCATATAGTGGTAAAGCGTTTGAGCAAGTATCTCCAAATTCCTACAAAAACAGAAGGTTATATAAAATATGGATGCCCACAAGTAGACCAAATATCCACCAAAATGAACTTTCTGTTTAGGATTATAAGTACTACTTCATTAATGGAAAGATCAACGATCAAGTTATAAGATATATTCGAGCTAAATGTATCGGTGTGCGTTCCCATTGAGGATCTTCATCGGAATTTTAAGCTTTTGAATGTGTCAGGCTTTGGTAAAAGTTCTTAAACGATTGTAAATTCAACACCTGTCGCGGTATATGGATCTGAGTGCTGGGCAATGAAAAAGACTGAAGAAGGGAAGGTGCATGTAAATGAGATGTGTATGTTAAGATGGATGTTTGGAGTAACAAGGTTGGATAGGATTAGGAATGAATATAAGGGGAAGTCTGAATGTTGCACCAATTTTAAAAATATTAGCAATGCAAGGTTAGCTTGGTACGGGCATGTTATGAGGAGGGAAAAAAAGCCATGTGACTAGAAAAGTGATGAGTATGAATGTCAATGGACGTAATGGTAGAGAAAGGCCGAAGAAGACATGGATGGATTGCGTGAGGGATGATATAGGAGTGAAAGGAGAAGCCACAGAACTGAAGAAGTATAGATACATGTTGGGCCGCTTAGCGAGGGACAAGGGCAGGGGAATGATGATGATCAGGGGAAACATCCTGAAGTACACAGAAAGTCTGCCGCTACTTATCAGGAGAAGCACCCTGAAGTATACCGAACAGCTCAAACTCGATATAATACAAATGGTCCAAGATCCCAGAGCTGCCAGACATCACTTATTTTCTAATGGACAAAATATATACGATTGAGTAGTGTTGGGGTGTACTATCATCATATGACTAGTTGCTACCTTGACCAGACGGCCATTTTTCAGATATCAACCAATCAAGGTACATAGAAACACTGCTCACCTCACTTAAATTCTGATGGCTGATTTTAACATATATTTCACACAATATCATTAAAAATCAGGATTCATTACTCCCAGACACATGCGGCCGGCGGTTTTACCTTACATAGTCCAGTCATTTAAGCTTAAATTATGTAAGAATCTCGGAATTCGAGATACCCAGCTGTAAGTCTGTAAATATTTAGATATTGACACCCTAAAAGTGGTCTCAAAACCTACATATGGTAGGGTGTACGCAACTATTAAATTTTCAATGTCAAATGTCACAAATATCAGTTTTATGAACTTTTGAGCAAAACGGCAAGTTTTATCATAAAAGTGTGTAGGAAAAAATTGCTTATCATCTAATTATCTATAAAAATTGTCTCTACGTTTTATTCCTAAGATTCACCATTTCAGAGATACAGCGATGCAAATAGTTGAAAAAGTTGTATTTTCAAAAGCTTACAGACCCCCGTGCGATTGTGCTAGACAGTTAAAATTTTCACAACTGATGTATTTCAGTAGCCTCTATAACATCTAATACTAGAAAAAGCTTAAAACCTAAATGTTTGAGTGGGTTCTTATACAAAACTATGGTTTTTTTTTCTCACACTTGGCCGGTTTTTAACGTGGTTACCCCAGTTAACCTATTCCAGATGACACCTTTTATACATGAAGAACACGTTGTTTATAAGGAAGCCTAGTTAAATAATTGTTTTGTGTTGTTTTCAGTATTCAGAAGATTTAAGATTTCTGCGTTTCATTAAATTAAATTTGGTTAATATGGATCTTCACGTTCATAATCGAGTTAGATGGACAGTTAACATTTTTAAAATGTATTTTTTTTCAGTTATACTTCAAACAGAAATTCTAATAATTGGTTATTTCGTACTTTTTGACCCATAATAAGCAGTTTAAATGTACTGAAACGTAAATGTATAGTACTAAAAACAACATAAAACAATTATTTAACTAGGCTTCCATATAAACAACGTGTTCTTCATGTATAAAAGGTGTCATCTGGAATAGGTTAACTGGGGTAACCACGTTAAAAACCGGCCAAGTGTGAGAAAAAAAAAACCATAGTTTTTGTATGAGAACCCACTAAAACATTGGTTTTAAGCTTTTTCTAGTATGAGATGTTATAGAGGCTACTAAAATACATCATTCGTGAAAATTTAAATTGTCTAGCACAATCGCACGTGAGCCTGGAAGCTTTTGAAAATACAACTTTTTCAACTATTTGCATCGCTGTATCTCTGAAATGGTGAATCTTAGAAATAAAACGTACAGACAATTTTTATAGATAAATAGAAGATAAGTAATTTTCTCCTACACACTTTTATGATAAAACTTCCCGTTTCGCTCAAAAGCTCATAAAACTGATATTTGTGACATTTGACCTTGAAAATTTAATAGTTGCGTACACCCTACAATATGTAGGTTTTGAGAACACTTTTAGGGTGTCAATATCTAAGTATTTACAGACTTACAGCTGGGTATCTCGAATTCCGAGATTTTTTCCTAATTTGACTGGACTATACAGACGCTTTAAAGCTATGAAAAAATTTATTAAGTTTACTTATTTTCTGATGCTTGATTTTTATATATGTTATTCAAACAACTGAATAGTGCTCATCTGACCGCAATAATTATAGAATTGTACCTTACAAACTATTTTATTATAAAAACTTAACTAAATTCAATAAAAAAAAAAAATCTAAAACCGTTGGGTCTGGTGAATGTTTGGCCCCTTGGATCGGTCTGTCCGTTTGCAAAACGTTTTAAAATAGTTGTTTTAATAACATATATATAAATCAAGCATCAGAAAATAAGTAAACTTAATAATTTTTTTCATAGCTTTAAAGCGTCTGTAAGGTAAAACCGCCGGCCGCATGTGTCTGGGAGTAATGAATCCTGATTTTTAATGATATTGTGTGAAATATATGTTAAAATCAGCCACCAGAATTTAAGTGAGGTGAGCAGTGTTTCTATGTACCTTGATTGGTTGATATCTGAAAAATGGCCGTCTGGTCAAGGTAGCAACTAGTCATATGATGATAGTACACCCCACCACTACTCAATCGTGTATATTTTGTCCATTAGAAAATAAGTGATGTCTGGCAGCTCTGGGATCTTCCTCTAAAATGTAACAACACGCTCATGGAATACTAATGTCAATTGGCCATATCTTATCAGCCCGAAAAAGATAACGAATTTGACAAATTTGTAACAATAGGTAATATGAGTCATAAATGTCAATGGTGTTACACGCTTAAGTTGGAAGATGAGACCCCTGGGCTTTATGAGACAGCAGCGGAAAAGTTAAACTCAATTCACTCAGTGAAACTTCTGAACCGATGGATTTGCATCCTGATCAACAAGCATTTCATGGCTTATATCCGTTAATACAATAATTGTTTCCAGATGTCGCCTTTTGGCGGAAAACAGGTTGGAGGTGATTTAAAGTAGATACAAAGGCATGTGTATGGTAGTTTAGTACCAGAACCTGGAAAAGCAGCACAGTTTTTACAGATTTGTTTTGTCGGAGAAGCAAAACGAGAAGCAAATTTAAGACTAGCCAACTATCTGCATTTGAAGCCAAACATTGTCAAGCAGCTTCAAAAATGTTACACGAAGTCAATCCCTATATTAAAGACTTAAGATGTGTTATTGACAAGGTGCCTGCGTCATGCGATACGTTCAAGGTAGTTACATGCGGAGAAAATCCACAAGGTGCTCACAGAGGACGCTATAATAGACCAGTCAATGAAGTTGCATTAGCGTTATTGAATCAACAGTTTAAGCAACGGAAATTTTTTTAGAAAGTCACAGTACTCAACTACAACGCATAAGTAAAACTCATCGGTCCGTTAATGTTCAGCCATGGAGAAGACGGTTATTCTATTGAAATATCACAGCGGGATCCCAACACTAAACTACCTCTGATAAAAACAGTTTCAGCTGCCAGTTTCTATTCATATCACATAATTATACGGGAGGGGGAACAAAACTATTTGCTTTACTTCTGTGCTCTATGAAGCCAATACATAGTGGACCATTACGCCAAAAAAGAGACCGAGAGACTTAATTTCATTAGATACAATCAGGCAAAACTCCGAGCTGAGAACTAAATGTAATACACCTAAAAGATGCGATTGGTTAACAAGATGTAGAACTAATCAGTTAGGTCAAATTGTTGTGCTGCCATTCTCATTCACCGGTGGGCCAAGGTATGCATGCATGGGCGGACCCTGGACGCCAAGAAATACGACCACCATGATTTAATAGCAAGAATATTTCGCCTTAAATTAAAAAAATATGCATTTGATAAATAAGAGCAGAATTTTTGGTGAAGTCCGATGTTACATGTATTCCGTGGAGTATCAAAAACGTGGTCTCCCACATATACACATACTTTTATGACTGATTGAGCACATTTCTGCTGATGTGATAGATTAGAACACTATTTGCGCAGAGATTTCGAATCTAGATGCTGATCCGAAACTTTATGAAATAATCAGATCGAACATGATACATGAACCCTGTGGCACCTTTAATAACAAGTCTCCATGTATGAAAGATAGCGTGTGCTCTCAACGATTTCCAAGACCTTTACTTTCAGAAACACAGACCGAAGATGATGTCTATCCCCAATATAAGCGACGATCTCCAAGGGATGGTAGCCACCAACGTCCAGTACAGTACAGCTGTACTGTACATATCAACGGGGTAGAGCTTTTAGGCGACTTTTAGGCGAGAGAGAGATTAGGCGACTGTTACA
The DNA here is from genome assembly GCA_039566165.1 of Maruca vitrata. NCBI lineage: Eukaryota > Metazoa > Arthropoda > Insecta > Lepidoptera > Crambidae > Maruca > Maruca vitrata. The sequence goes on along the minus strand of CM076928.1, from coordinate 2,953,233 downwards.
CTGGAAGATTCGAAAGGTGATGTGAAAATGTATGAAAATGGTAGTTATATAAGTAGTGCTGAAGCGGTCTGGCTAATCCTCGGGTTTCCTATTCATCAGCGATATCCTACAGTTTTACATCTGGCGGTGCATTTAAAAAACGTTCAAAGAGTTTATTTCAATCAATCTAGTTTGGCTGATAGGGTTTCCAGTCCACCAAAAACAACACTAACCTCATTCTTTGCACTATGTAGGTTCTGCGAATTTGCAAAAGCTTTGTTATACTATGCCGGCATATTATGTTTGGAATAATAATAAATTTGAAAGAATAAATCGAGGAGTAAATATAGATGGCTGGCTAGGTGTTAAAAAGTTTACGTATTGGGTAGGGTTTACACCGTACACCCGAATAATTCGGAGTGCTACCATCTCCGATTTCTCTTGCATTAAGTTCGAGGTTCAACATCGTTTGAATCACTAAGGACTTTAAAGGTGTTGTACAACCAACATTTAAATCTGCCTGCAAAGCCCTTGGGTTACTTGAAGATGACCAATACTTGATGATGTCCCTAGATTGCAAATATTTGTTAATACAAATGAGGATTGCATAACAGATGAACAAAAATTTAAATTCAAGAAAATTATAGCAAGCATCAATATAAACGACGGAAACATTTTCTTTTTAGACGCCTCTGGTGGAACTGATAAAACTTATGTCATTAATTTGATACTTGTAAAGATTAGAAGCAGTTAAGGATTTGCCATAGCTGTCGTTTCATCGGGGATTGCTGCAACTTTATTGGAAGGTGGTCGCACTGCTCACTCGTCCTTAAAGTTACCGCTTAATTTATCTATTTCGGAAACCCCAATTTGCAATATTCCAAAGCAAAGCAATCTTGTCAAAATTTTACGGAAAGCTAAAATCATAATCTGCGATGAATGCAGTATGGCTCATAAAAATGTTTTGAGGTGTTGAATAAGTCTTTACAAGATTTGAGAGATAGTCACTCTTTGATGGGTGGGCTTGACTCAGTTTTATGGAAATTCTTACCTTAACTGAAAATATGCGAGTGCTCTTAAAATGGGATATCAATGCAGGAAACTTTTCAAATATACTACTTGAATAGGAAATGGCATATACCCAGAAAAAGACAGTTTGATAAAACCAAAAAAAATTGTTACTACAGTCCCGGAATTAATAGATAAAGTATATCCAAATATAGCTCAAATTCAACATAAACCTAAAGAATGGCTATGTGAAAGAGCTATTTTATCACCCACAAATAAACACGCCGCACTAATAAATGACTTTTTGCTAAATTCATTTGCTGGTGAAATGACTTATAAATCAGTGGCGTAATGTTATATACAATTTTACAGTGAAATATACAAATCTGAGTCATTGAAGTGAAGTGAAATACTGCAAGCATTAGTTTCAATTCAAAACATTTATTTGTAATCAAATCACAATAATATTGACTGATTAGCCCCCAAAATGGTGTTTCCTCCTTGGCTCAGCGGCCGCCGGGCCCGCCAGCGCCGCGAGCGCCGCCGCCACCAGAGTGAATGCTGCCAGGAGTTTCATCTTCAGAGGATACTTCAGAGAACTGATGCTGTCCCTTTAAGTGGTTTCACTTATATATAAAGGTACACTGTGAAACTGCAAAATATTTGTGTTTTATCAGTCAATGCCAAAGCAATCATTTTGGATTTTTTTGTCTGTCTGTCTGTGCGTCTATGCGTGCACGCTAATCTTAGAAACTGCTTATCCGATGCGAGTAATATACACCGTGAAATTTGAGTGGTTGTTTTCCCGTGGCAGAACGATTCGCCTTTAGTAATACTATGGAATCGTGCAAATGTTTCCTTGAATAAAAAAATTTTTTTTTCTATTTTTCAAAATAATAATTTGCAACTCGAAAACGAGAGAAGCTATGGTTCTTTTATAAGATGTGACGTAATCATTTTCTGTTTGCCGCATGAAATCGATACTTAAAGCTAAAGAAGATCTACGCCCTAAGTAATAAAGTGGTTCGAAAGTTCTTTATAGTTTCGGTTATACCTTTCGTAAAACCGGCATTTATTGATTTTAATAAAAAATAACTGCACAAACCTATTGTGCTACTAAGGTAGAATCATTTTGCTGCAGGAAAACAACCACTCAAATAACACGGTGTATTTTGGTCAGGCGCCCTTAAAAAATTGGTTGAATTTGGTTCATGTCAATCAATAAATAAAATAGTTATGCTGGGCACTTGCAGGCACGACCGCGCAGGTTATATTGAAAACCGGCCAAGTGTGTGTCGGACTCACGCACAAAGGGGTCCGTATCATTAAAGTATGAAATTAAAGGGCTTTTTTTATCGAATTTATTTGTATGAAAGATTACGTGGCTATAAGCGGCAATAAGCTTTTTTCCACATTGGAAGAAAAAAAATATTTTACAAACCTCGATATAATTTTTGAAGACCTATCCGTAAATACCCCACACGTATGTGTTTGATAAAAAAATTGAGTTTCAATTCACAGGGAAGCCCACAATATTTATTTTATTTTGCATCAAAATCTGAATGCGGTTCCTAGAATACAACAGTTTCAACAGTATAGCTTTTATAGTTGCGGAAAAAAATGGCTGTGACATACGGACGGACAGATAGACAGACTGACAAACGGACGGACAGACCATTTTTTCCATTTGACTACGGAACCCTAAAAATGCTACCTAAATTCTCTTTTTCACGCGGACCGAGTCGCTGGCCCAGCTAGTTTACGAATAATATTGTTTACCAACATATTTTTAGTAACTTGTTTTGGGTTATATACCCCAAAACAATAATATTATTGTTTGCATAACTTTAGGCAAGAAGTAATTGTTTTCATTGGACGGTGATTCTTTCGTAAACATAAGCAACATGAAAAACACTCTTACATTAAAAAAAATATGTTCAGTGCACTGATAATTTGAAACAATTTTTGTATTAGAATCAAACAGGAACATATTTTAACAAAGACAAAAATATACTTGCTAAATATAACGTAAAGCACAAGTTTATACAACCAATTTGTTTGTATAGATTTATGTCACTCGGGGTACGGCCAGAATACCAGCGCAGCTGCCCTCAGGCTGATGTAGCACATGCTGAGGCCTGTACCTCGTTGACGACATCCAGTCCTTATTCTGTTCGTGTTAATTCTTTGCACTTCTTTTGTCTGTCATATATGTGTGTTTTTGCTTGAGTTTTGTGTTTTGTATTGATATAATTTCTTGTAAACCTAATTTTTAATGTTATGTGGTCATAAACGATTTCTATTCTATTCTTTTATTATTGAATGTTTATCCGACTATACTTGGATCCTTCTTTCTTTATGGTCCGCATCTTGGCATCGTTACAAAGTACAAAATAAAGTCGCTTTTTCTGTCCCTATTTCCCTATGTATACTTAAATCTTTAAAACTACATAACTGACTTTGATGCGGTCAGTGATAGCATATGTAAGATTTTGGACATTCGCGTTCCATTACACTAAAATTAGTCTTTATGGGTCTACACGCGAGCGACCACGATTGGTGTAACCCAGTCGAAACGTCGGGCAGTAAGTAGCTATGTAATTTGCTGCTCCTAATATCGCGTGTAGACCCATAAAGACTAATTTTAGTGATAGCTTATGCTTTCAGTTGAGCCTCATTCGTCAGCATGTGAGTGATAAATAAAGTGTGGACTACATATATGCACCTCTAATGATATGCCATTCAACAGTGAAAAACCTGTTTCGGATTAACATTGTCTAACGACAAAAAAAGTTAAAAAAAGTTAAAAAGAAATTATAAGATAACTCTTATAATTTCTTTTTAATTATCCTAATGTAACTATAAAGGTGAGACAGGTGGACAGGTTTGCAGGAGACCTATGCCCAGCAGTGGTATGATACAGGTTAATAAAAAAAAAACATTAAAGGTAAATTCCTAAATCAGAATTCTAATAAACCTCCGAGAGTGAATGAAAGACAAACGTGTTTTAATATTTTTTAATATTTTATCTATGTATGGACGGTAATGCAATAAATTTTATATGTATAGATGTATAATAATTGTTAAGTAAGATAATCAATTTCCTGGGTAGTTGAGAACATTTCAACTGCTGTTTATTATTTTCCGAGAATTGATCAACTACCTAGAAAATTTATCATCTTTCGAGTTTTGTTATTATACGGTGACATAAAATATAAATATCATATCTGACATTGACTGAAAAAAACAAATATTTTGCAGTTTCACAGCGATTACCATTGTATAAAAGTGAAACCAGTGAAAGGGACATCAGTTCTCTGAAGTATCCTCTGAAGATGAAACTCCTGGCAGCATTCGCTCTGGTAGCAGCAGCGCTCGCGGCCCGCGCGGGCCCGGCGGCCGCTGAGCCAAGGAAACACCATTTTGGGGGCTAATCAGTCAAATTTATCCCATCAAAAACAAAACTTGTTAAAAAAACCAAGTCTCGCAACTCGTTGTTCTACAGTAAAAAGTTGTGAGATCCATGTAATACCAAGTCGGTTATTAATTGACGTGGCCATCGCATGAAAACACGTGTAAATTAAATTAATTGGTGCAATGGCCAAGTCAATTAATAACCGACTCGGTATTACATAGATCTCACAACTTTTACCGTAGAACAACGAGTTGCGAGACTTGGTTTTTTTGACAAGATTTGTTTTTGATGGGATCTCATTCCTTTTTGTATTTTGTGGACAGTCAAATTTTTTCCTTTTCGGTTTACTCGATTTGGCAGGGACACTACCGTGCGCCTATATTAATATGGGATTACAAAGTTATTTAAGCAGTTATGTGTCCAGAAAACTGGACCAAAATTTTAAAAAATTTGACTCGACTTGGCGGGGGCACTACCATGCGCCTTTATATTTATATGGTATTACAAAGTTATTTAAGTTAGAAGTTAACATTTATAAAACTGGACGGAAATTGAGAAAAACTGCTAAACTTAGCGGTTTCACTACCGTACCCCCAAATGTTTGAATTTTTCCTTGATTCATACACCAAAAACTACTTATATACCAAATTTTAAGCTTCTAGGCCTGCTAGAAGTGCCTTAGAATTTTGATGATCGGTGAGTCAGTCAGTCAGTCAGTCAGTAAGTGACAAAATTTAGAAATTTGACCCAGTATAATTCCTAAACTAATCAAAAATCAAATTGAATGAAATTTGAAGTATACCATGTCTTTACAATGCCTGCATAGTTACTAAAAATTCAATCTTCTAGTTTTATCTACAACGAAGTTACAGGGGGTCGAAAATAGCCTGAATTGCTTCGAGAAATGGATGGTACGGCCGTACCCCTTTTTTGCTCGACTTGGTAGGGGTAAGTTGCCGTGCCCCCAGATTGTGATTTGATCCAGTAAATGTAACTCTTTCTACTCCCTGTGGTACTAACTGCGTAGTAAGCTTGTATGTTTCATTTAAGTATATTCTCTGTAAAAATCAACACTGATTCCATCGGTTCCCTCTGGAGATAATAAGGTACATTATATTATAGTAAAGTGATGAATGAGGGAATTACTGCCTACAGATGAAATATAATATCTTGCAACGTACAAGTGAGCGCTAATCTTAAAAGTTTCTGAATATTTATTTATGTCACCATCTGAGTATTTATGTCAAAATCTGGGTAAGTTATTTGAAGATGTCTTACGAAATCTTCTATAAAATATATTTTTTTTTATAATTGTTCCCACAAATCCAAGGGATAAGAGACATAGAGAAAACCAATATAGCGACAAATAACTCTCGCAACTTATTTATATGATTGCGTATGTTGTGGTATCTGTTAATGTATCGCATCAGTAATTATTCCCTTCTAGTGAACTAGGCGCAAGGCATGCTCCTTGATAATTATGTCGGATCAAAAACGTTTTTGGAAATTTAAAAAATTTTGGTCGTTTGAGAATATTAAATAACATCCCCAGATGGTAGCCCCCCTGATTATTACGAAGAAATTTTATACATTTTGCAAAGAATATTCTCGTGAAATATGCCAAAATGGCGTTCTTTGGCGTCGTCGTTAAAATGACAATTTTGTTTATTAAACATAATATAATATTTTGGTAGTTCTTTTCTGTGAACTCGTCGTTTTGGCACAAATCGGTTCAAGGTCTTATTCTTCCCTCACAACATCTTGCAGACGTTCTAATAGTAAAGCGTAGTACTCTCCAGTGATAGAAACATCCTTTTCTTTATAATCATAAAGAGGATTCCCTCTAAATCCCATAAAACAGTAACCATGAGTTTTCCAGCCGACGGAGACATTTTGAACTTCTTCGGAGGTTATGTGCCCTCTTTGTGCCACTGCATCAAGTCTTGTTTGGTTTGAGGCTCATAATGGTGAACCCAAGTTCATCTCCAGTCTCCAGTTTGGTATAAAACTTCATCCTTTTGTTCACTACAGAGCGCTAAAAACTCGCGACAACGTACAACATCTTGCATACACTTTTGACATGCCTAGATGGTCATGTAGGATGTAGAAAATGGTTGCAGCTGATACTCCAATCATTTCTGGAAGCTGCTTCTTCCTTAAACACGCATCTTCCAATATGATTTTTTTGACGTTTTCTGCCGTGATTGACTTGGCAATTCACTGTCTGTCTGTCTGTCTGTTACGCTTTTACGCATACAGTACTGGATCGATTTTAATGAAATTTGGTACAGATATAGTCCAGAGCCTAGAAAAGGTTATAGGCTACTTTTTAACCGACTGCGCTATAAGGAAGTAATGTTTTACCCGTTAAACGTCTCTACGCGGACGAAGTCGAGGGCGGAAAGCTAGTCAACTATAATTTTATATCGTTACAGCTGAATCGATCTCCCAATTATTTTGTAATAGTCACTCGCCCTCGCTTCGGTTCGGGTATTTTGGCGGTAATACACTTTTCAAACAGATTTCTTTAAACGCCATTGGCCCCGCCCACTAGTTATTTCCGCCAATAGAAGAGCACTTCGACCCTTTGTTTACGAATACGTTCCAATAGTAGGAGAGCTAGCAAGTATTTTTTGGTAGGTATTTGAGACAAGCTGAAAACTTATCCTGTACCTCTCCTATTATATCCCAGCACGAAACTGCAGACCTGGCTGGTGAGTAGCGGGGCTGAAGCAAACCCCCAAGAATATTCTTCATCTTTTTATTTATAACTAAAAAATAAGACTTACATAGACAAATCATTTCGATGGAACTTCTACCTGTCAGGTGAACTGACAAATTATATTTTTTTGGATTATAAAAATATATTTTTAAATAAACAAAATTGTTGGTTTAGCCCCGCTACTCAGCCAGGTCTGCGGTTTTGTATTCGGATAGGTACAGGACAAGTTTTCAGCTTGCTTCAAATATCTACCCAAAAATTCTTGCCAGCTCCTTGACCACAATGGGGCGGGGCTTGTTCTGACAAACGCGTAAGCGCCAAGCGATTTTCACCTTATAGGTGGTCGACCGCCAGCGTTGCTGATAGTATATTATTTTTACAAAAAGACGGGAAAATATGGAACTACTATTGGAAATATGGATGAAAAAGATGTGAAACATCAATTTCATTTTCGAAATATAAAACTGATCGTCTGTGAAACATTATTGTCAATGTTTTGACATATTTGATGGTTTGCATTGTTGATACTATGTAAGAATGTTCGGTATTGTCAGGATAAGAATTATGAACGGTAAAAAAAGTATTGCTATAAAGTTAATTAAATTGTATTTATCCAATATTTCCCTTAATAAACTTGATGGAATAGGGCCCCCCGGCCGCCGGGCCCGCGAGCGCGGCGAGCGACGCCACCACCAGGGCGAATGCTGCGAGGAGTTTCATATTCAAGGGATACAGCAGAGAACTGATAATACTCTTTCAAAGTTTCGCTTATAAGGCCGTCGTGAATCTTTAAATAATATTTACGTGTCAATCAATGTCAGATAATCCTCATTTACGTATTAAATGTTTACGTTTATCGTTAAAATTGCGTAAAATTAAAAGATGTACGTATCTTATTAGTATTTGTATAAATTCATTTCACATTTTATGTTTACGAGTTTATATGATTAAGACACCGACACATTGTAACAACTTATCTTTTTAGCCGACTTTAAAAAAAAAGGAGGAGGTTCTCAATTCTTCCGTATATATTTTTTATGTGTGTTCGCTGATTACTCAAAAACGCCTGGACCGATTTGGAAAATTCTCTTTTTGTCTGAATTTTCTGAAGTTATTTTGGCATTTGCTTCTGGCAATCATAATGTTATGATGCTGAGCTGATGATGGAAGGTTAACTCCATAATAGTTAGGAGTAAAAGAACCGCCTTCAAAAACCCGACCCACTTAAAATTACAAAATAATATAATACGAATACTTATAATTATCTGGGTATAAATTTGATTTGTTTCTGAAGGCGGTGCCAATCAAAATTTTGAGGACAACGAAGCACTCTGTGCTTTTCTGCATGAAATATAGTACCTAAACGGCACCGCCTTCAACAACATATCAAATTCATACCCAGATAATTTATAAGTGTTCGTATTATATTATTTTGTAATTTTTAGTAAGTCGGGTTTTTGAAGGCGGTTCTTTTACTCCTAACTAGATCTCATAAGGATACGAGCTACATGCTTGAAAATAAACTTTCTGGAATTTAAATAAAAAATAAACGTTTTTTATTATTCTACATCCAAAAATTTATTTATTTGTACTATTAGGTATTAAATAAATTTCCGAGCGAAAATTTTCTTGGACTACCTTTAGACCTTTTGTCTTTTTGGGATGCGCCTTGGTACATTGATGATGTTGGGCTCGGCGGCCGCGGAGCCGACCAGCGCGACGAGCAGCAGCGCGCCAAGTGCGAATGCCTTCAGTACCTGCATCTTCAGTGAGTGAGTGAATGATGAAGCCGTTTCAAATACTCCCCTTTTATATCGCACCTTTATGCTAATTCGAACGTACGTTTATTATTATTCTATTGAATTTTAATCAATTATTATAGTCCAAGGAAACAATTTATGGTAAAGTAATTAATATGATAATTTAAATGTGTTATCGCTATTGCGTTTCGGGCTTTACTTAATAACCATACATGTTTTCGCATATCATAAAAACGAGGTTACTCCAAGTCACCATCGTATGTCATTTGGGAAAAAAGAAGTAATTAACACTTTGGTCCGGGCCACCACCAGTGTCGGCATGGTATACGAGTGTACGAATTGGAACGCTGTCCAGCACGTGTTTTTCAGGAGTGGAAAGGGGAAGGAAGGACGTATTGGAATAACTCTTCAGAGCATTTCCCACTGTAAAGACAGTAGATAAGACTTAGACTGGACATGTACCTGTGTATCTTCAGAGGTTTTAGGGCCTCTCCTATAATAAGTCATGTGTGTCGTACAAATGTGGGTAGCTGTACAAATGACATTAGTGCTGGTTCGGGGGTAGATTTAGAAATTCACAACCACTGTGACAGACGAAGACGGGCCGCGCCATTTCGCTCGCGAGCATCAAAAGTCGAGCAGTAAGTAGTTATGTATTTCTACTCCTTCTTCTTCTTATCGTATGGTTAAAGAACAACCTGGTGTCATAGTTTAAATCGCCCGTAGGCCTCTGACATGGTTTCACACACCGTTGAAAAATCTCTCAGGTGTGCTGGTTTCTTCACGATGTTTTCCTTCATCGTTAAAGCGTCGAATGATGATACGTATGAATTTCAAATTTGAAAAAACATATTGGTACCTGGCGGGGTTTGAACTGGTGACCTCTCGCATGGCAAGCAACGACCTTAACCACTCGGCCATCGACGCAGGTATGCTACTCCTAATATCGTGTGAAGACCAATAAAGACATATATTTAGAATTCCTAGCAACTTCCACCCACTGAGGTAACCTCAAGTAAAAGCGTTATCTGAAGTAGTTAATAGTCAATAAATTTTCTTATTATACAGGCATTTTAATTACATTGCTTCGGTTCTGTTACAACGACATGACATTGACAGACAGTCCAATTTGTTTTTCTACTTCCGCGGACTATATAAGCTGGAAAAATGAAATGAAATGAAATGAAATGAAATGAAATAATTTATTCTGCAAGTAGATTTCATGAAATTCTTTCGCATGTCAATCAAAAAAAGTCGAAAGGTATATCATCAGTTTTCTGAAGTATCCTCTGAAGATGAAACTCCTGGCAGCATTCGCTCTGGTGGCGGTGGCGCTCGCGGCGCTGGTGGGCCCGGCGGCCGCCGAGCCCGACATTCTCGGGGCGCCACGACGAAGAGGCTAACCAGACCTGCTTTTTTTCCAACATCAAGTGTGTTTTAAATAAATTTTAAAATTTTATTTTTGTTTGTCATTCACATCATCATCATGATCACCAGCCTGTCGCATGTCCAATATTGGACATAGGTACTAACAAATTGTCACCACTTTTGTTTATCCTCCAACAGTATTCCACTCGGGACAAATATTTTTGTGACGAACATCGGTGTTCGTTCCGTGTCTGGGTGTGTTATTTATACAGCGTGTAACGGGAGGGGTGGATCATCGTAAGTCAATCGATAGGGGACTTCAATACCTATCGATATCACCCCCATGTATGTTCCGCGATCTTCAATGGTTCCAAAGTTAATCTAAAAATTAAATAATTAAATTAATTTCATAAAAATGTCAATCATTTTTGTGAAATTTAACTACAAAGTCGAAATCTAAATATATAAAAGGAGAAACTGACTGACTGATTGAATGACTGACTCACTGACTGACATATCGACGCACAGCCTAAACGGCTAAACGTAGGCACTTGAAATTTGGAAGGGATGTAGCTTAGGTACTGTAGAAGTGCACTAAGAAAGGAATTCCCAAAATTCTCACGGGAATGGGAAAATCCTTTTGTATGAAAAATTTAAACCGCTTGAGCTAGACGCTTGAAATTTGGCATGCAGGAACATTAGTACACTTTACCTTCGTTGTAACAGGATATTGTAAAAATCCCACGGGAACAGGAGTGAGCGGGGAAAAAGCGAATGAATGAATCTAAGCCACGTAAGATAGATGATTGAAATTTGGCATGCTGGTACCTTAATAAACGCAAAGATTACTTGCAACGCGATATTGCGAAATTCCCACGGGAACAGGTGTAACTGGGAAAAAACTTTTGTATGTAAAGAAATTTGGAATGGACGTAGCTTAGGTACCGTAAAGGTGCACTAAGTAAGGAATTCCCAAATTTCCTTCGGGAACGGGTATTAGCGGGCAATCCTTTTGTATGAAAAATCTAAACCGCGTAAGATAGATGATTTAAATTTGACATGCTGGTATTGCTGGTCTCTTATAAACGTAAAGCTTACTTGCAATGCGATATTGCGTAATTCCCTCGGGAACAGGAGTCATTGGGAAACTAATTTTGTATCTAGAAATTTTGAAAAACGTATCTTGGGTATACCGTAGAGGTGCACTAAGAAAGGAATTCCCACGGGAACAGAAATAAGCTGGAAAATCCATTTGTATGAAAAATCTAAACCGCTTATAGATGCTTAAAATTTGGCATCTAGGTATCTTAGTAAACTTAAAGCTTAGTTGCAACAGGATATTGCAATATTTCTTCGGAAATAAGAGATATTGGGAAAAATTTTTGAATGTAAAATCCTGGAGTCCACGCGAACGAAGTTGCGGGCACAGCTAGTTCAGTATAAAAGTCTTCACTGTAGCTTAACTACTGGACCTGCTTGCATGATTTTTTTTCTAAAAGTAGTTCAATAGTGGCTCGAATAATCACGATACCGATTTGACTCATATCCCTTTCATATTGAAATAAAAAAAAAATTACATTTCGAATTATTTCTAAGAACTTTCAAGGCCTCTTCTTCTAGAACTTTTAGAGCTTATTTTAAAAACTTTTTTCATTCATGGAGTACTCTCCATACTCTGAACATTTCATTCCTCTACTGCCAAAGTATCAAAACGGAAAAAGACCGCAAATGGCACAGATGCAATAAATCAGTATTTTTACCGCCTTCAAAAAAAGGAAGTGGTTCTCAATTCGTCTGTATTTTTTTTATGTTTTTAACCTCAGAACTTTCGCCTGGGGGAACCGATTAGGATGATTCTTTTTTTATTCGTAAGCTCGTAATTCCCGTTTGGTCCCATAGCAATTTGTTTCAGTTCTGACAATGGCATCATGAATTATGGAAGGTCCTTAATAGATAGAAGTAAAATGATAATTCTTTCAATACTGTATTACTTTGTACTTTCAACACAAGAAAAATTAGGGTGCAAAAAAATTTAACACTAAAAAATATGAAAAAAAAATACAGAAAAAGAACCGCCTTCAAAAACCCGTCACACTAAAATTACAAAATAATATAATACAAACATTTATTATTATCTGGGTATGAATTTAATATGTTTTAGATCCTTCAGAAAAATTGTTATTTTACGAGATGTGACGCAATCAGGTCGTGCTTGCCACACGAAATTGTTAATTAAAGGAAAATAATCTCTACGCCCTAAGTAATACAACGGGTTGCGCTTGCTTTTGAGTTTCGTTTATCACTTTTGTAAAACTAGTATAAGTTTTTAAAAAAAAAACTGTACAAATCTATGGTACTACTAAGATCAAAGCATTTTACTGCAGGAAAACAACCACTCAAATTTCGTAATTAGTAATACTATCGAATGGTACAAATTATTCCTTAAATTTTTTTTTTCAAATTTTCAAAATAATAATTTTCCACTCTAAAAACTAGGATAAAATCTATCTTTCTTTTATAAGATGACTGTGACGTTATCAGGTACTGTTTGCTGCATGGAATCGTTGCTTAAAGCTAAAGAAGATCTACGCCCTAAGTGTCTTCGATTAGCCGTTTAGGCTGTGCGTCGATACGCCCTCATGCTTGCACTCACAGGGAACCTTTGAGGTGTCTGGGAGAATAATTGGCCCATTGGATTGGTCTGGCTGCTTACAATTAGTCTGGAAATAGTACCACGTAGTTATATATGTCAAACTTAGACTTGCTAAAATGACGTAGTTTGCCTCGGTTTTGGGACACCTTTAGTTCGCGCTACCTCTGAAAGGGCCCCGCTTTCGAGCAAGTGAGTACGCGTACTCTCCTAAGTACATACTAGACTATAAGTCATGGAAATTCTAGCTTTGCTAAAATGACGTAAGTCTGGCGGCCCTGGGATCTTACTCTATAACGAAAAGGACGATTTCGTGCTGGGTGAAAGAGCATATCAGGGCAGTCAAAAACAACGAAGCACAAAAATCGGCAATCGCTCAACATCTTTTAGAATCGGGAACGAACCACTGGATTGAGTTACATAACCCTAAGATACCTTCGACAGAACGCCACGACTTATCAGGGAAGCAATTGAAATGAAAAAATTCAAAAACTTCAATCGTGAAGACGGGTTTCAACTATCGAAAGTATGGCATCCAGTGATAAGTTTATGTAAAAATAAAAATGTGCCCGTTTTCGAGGAAAAAAGAAGTGATACCGTGAGTGTAGTGTGTCGGGATCGAATTCTGAGTGACAATAATGTGAACGAGTGTAGTGGTGTCGTGCGTAATAAAAGACTGAGAATGAGGGTAGACCGATATGTCTGCCCTTAGACCTACCGTCATTCTCGCAGTCCTACAATTCACCCGTGATCATGGTGCTTGCAACAGTGCCGAAATATCGGGAGCCCATTAATACAAAACAACATGGTAAATATCCCGGGCAGTTTCAATTTATTTATATTATATTTTACAAGTATGTCTTAATGGACGTCAGAGGTATACATTTCAGTGTTCATTTGGCACCGTCATCTCCGTACCATTTCTTGTTAGACTTTTGCGGCACCCGGATGATGTTGGGCTCGGCGGCCGCGGAGCCGACCAGCGCGGCGAGCAGCAGCGCGCCCAGTGCGAATGCCTTCAGTACCTGCATCTTCAGGGAGTGAGTGAATGATGAAGTCTACTCAATTTGCCCCTCCTTTTATACTGCATAATAATGGAATCCATAATATTATACATGAATATGTATTAATAATTACTTTCTGCAAGAGTCATAAGAACTAGTTGCATTAATGTATGCGATCTTTACGGAAATACGTGTTCGATTTTTTGTAACTGTTCACTTATGTAACACCATGCATAGGTTTAGAAATAATCATTCAAGTCTCAGAAAATGGTAGGGTGATGACGATGCCAAATTAAGACATAAACCTCTGACGTCCAACAAGAAATACCATCCCATATAAACTAAAACACATAAAACTGAAAAGTCCGGGATATTTAGGTGCCATGTTATTTTGTTTTAATGAATGGGTGAAAACATGACAGTTTAAAATTATATCAACCATCCCAAATTTTAAAAAAATCATAATTGTTATGTAATTCGTGTTTTATTCCAAATAATAGACAATCAAAATTCGCCAATTCTCGATGAAGCTGCTTGTTTATCTCTAAAAAGTGAATAAATGTAGTTCCTTTCTAGTCTTGGCTTAGTGATTAGTCTGAATCTGAATTGGCAAGAACTGGAGTATCTTTCCCTTCCAAATTACCATATTGATCCCTCTTACGTCGGGCAGTAAGTAGCTATGTATTTGCTACTCCTAATATCGTGTATAGACCAATAAAGACTAATATTTAGAATTTCTAGCAACTTTCACCCACAGAGGAACCTAAGTAAAAGCGTTGTCTGCAGTAGTTGATAAATGTTCTTATTATACAGGAATTTTAATTACATTGCATCGGTTCTGTTACAATTATGTGACATTGATAGACAGTCCAATTTGTTTTTTTACTTCCGTAACGACTATATAAGCTGGGCCATTGAAAGGTTTATCATCAGTTCTCTAAAGTATCCTCTGAAGATGAAACTCCTGGCAGCATTCGCACTGGTGGCGGTGGCGCTCGCGGCGCTGGCGAGCCCGGCGGCCGCGGACCCCAACATCATCCGTGTACCACCACGAAGAGGGTAACCAGGACTGCATTTTTTTTTCAAAATTAAGTGTGTTTTAAATAAACTTTAAAATTTTATTTTTGTTTGTCATTCACATCATCATCATGATCACCAGCATGTCGTATGTCCAATATTGGATATAGGCACTTCCAAATTGTCACCACTTTTGTTTATCCTCCAACAGTATTGCTTTTAGTTGGTTGATGGGCACGGTAGAACAGTGGTTAGTGGCCCAAGTTGAATACTTACGGTTCCAAGAGTCGTGGGTTCGATTCCCACTCGGGACAAATATTTCTGTGACGAACATCGGTGTTTGTTCCGTGTCTGGGTGTGTTATTTATACAGGATGTAACGGAAGGGGTGGATCATGGTAAGTCAATCGATGGGGGACTTCAATACCTATCGATGTTACCCCCATGTTTGTTCCGCGATTTTCAATGGATCAAAGTTATTGAGATTTTTGTGAAATTTAACTACAAAGTCGAAATCCAGTATAAAAGTCTTCACTGTAGCTTAACTACTGGACCTGATAGCATAATTTTTTTCTAGAAGTAGTTTTATATTGGCTCATAATAATCACGATACGATTTTGACTCATATCCCTTTCATACTGAAATAAAAAATAATTCTTCATAAAAAAATTACATTTCGAATAATTTCTAAGAACTTTCAAGGCCTCTTCTTCGGGAACTTATTTAAAAACTTTTTACATTCATGGAGTACTCTCATGGAGGTCTCTCGGAGTGTTGACTAACGCAGCATTTCAAGTACTAGAGAAAGGACTTAATTACGCTCCCACATCTAAACGCATCCCTTATGAAGGAATTATAGGCATAGTGGAGGAAGTAGTTAGACGTAACAAATTTCCCGCGGTGGACGCCGAAATCTTGAGGCAGGATGTCGCAGTTGCCTTACGTCATGCGAAACCGCGCAAAGCAAATATAAAATATCTAATATAAAAAAATGAATTTCCGTTCGTCTGACTAAAACTCGAGAACGCCCGGACCGATTTAGGTAATTTTGGTTTTAAAATGTTCATCGTAGTCCAGGGAAGGTTTCAATGAGAAAATATAGAAAAAGAATCAGTATTGGCGTATGAAATTCGCCGGGACCACTATAAATAATATAAATATTACACAACATCACATACATTGATCTGATCCTGTGGTAAGTAGCTTACAGGTATCAGAATCAACAGTGGATACACAAATATACTTAAATATACTTAATACACACGCAGACATGGAACAAACACCATTGTTCGTCAAACAAATATTTGTCCCGGGTGGGAATCGAACCCACGACTCTTGGAACCGTAGGTAGTAAACCTGGGTCACTAACCACTGTTCCACCGACCCATTCGAAATATTTGTTCGGAAGAGCTCTCCGCACTGAGAGACTTCCGTAATGACTAGAGCGTAATAGTGCTGAAGGCGGATAAGGGAAATGCAACAGTACTTTTGAATGTCACTGATTATGACAAGAAAGTCAGAGACTTACTCAGTGACATTAGTACTTATCAAATAGTGAGTTATAATCCGACGAGTAGGACGTATCGGGCAACCCAAAAGCTCATAAAGGAGTGCAGGGAGGCTATTGATGATTATATGGCTACGTATCTCCAACGATCGAGAAACCTCCAACCTCCCAAACTGTACGGACTACCAAAGGTTCATAAGCCTAATGCACCTTTGCGGCCAATAGTGAGTCAGATTGATTCTCCGATTTGGCGAAGCATGTAGCCGGTATCCTACAGCCATTGGTGGGTTGTACCACATCGTACGTGAAAATTTCCAGGCATTTTATAGACATTCTCCGACTTAATAAGAACAATAAGAACGAAGTGATGGTCAGTTTTGACGTAGAATCACTGTTCACGAACGTTCCCATTACTGACTGCATTGAAGTCATTAAGCGTAGAATGAAAGAGAATGATATCCCTATGGAATATGCCAAATTGGTGCAACATTGCCTTTCCACTAATTACTTTATATACCAATACTACCTCCAAATAGACGGTGTGGCGATGGACAGTCCTGTGGCCCCAGTAGTTGCAATCTTATGGATGGAACATTTTGAAAACAGAGCCATTGCCTCTGCCCCCTATAGTATTAGCAAGAAGCAATTGAAATTAAAAAAATCAAAAACTTCAATCGTGAAGACGGGTTTCAACTATCGAAAGTATGGCATCCAGTGATACGTTTATGTAAAAATAAAAATGTGTCCGTTTTCGAGGAAAAAAGAAGTGATACCGTGAGTGTAGTGTGTCGGGATCGAATTCTGAGTGACAATAATGTGAACGAGGGTAGTGGTGTCGTGCGTAATAAAAGACTGAGAATGAGGGTAGACCGATATGTCTGCCCTTAGACCTACCGTCATTCTCGCAGACCTACAGTTCACCCGTGATCATGGCGCTTGCAAGAGTGCCGAAATATCGGGAGCTCATTAAAACAAAACAACATGATAAATATCCCGGACAGTTTCAGTTTATTTATAAAATATTTTACAAGTATGTCTTAGTGGACGTCAGAGGTATTCATCTCAGTGTTCATTTGGCACCGTCGTCTCCGTACCATTTCTTGTTAGACTTTTGCGGCACCCGGATGATGTTGGGCTCGGCGGCCGCGGAGCCGACCAGCGCGACGAGCAGCAGCGCGCCCAGTGCGAATGCCTTCAGTACCTGCATCTTCAGGGAGTGAGTGAATGATGAAGTCTACTCAATTTGCCCCTCCTTTTATACTGCATAATAATGGAATCCATAATATTATACATGAATATGTATTAATAATTACTTTCTGTAAGAGTCATAAGAACTAGTTGCATTAATGTATGCGATCTTTACGGAAATACGTGTTCGATTTTTGTAACTGTTCACTTATGTAACACCATGCATAGGTTTAGAAATAATCATTCAAGTCTCAGAAAATGGTAGGGTGATGACGATGCCAAATGAAGACATAAACCTCTGACGTCCAACAAGAAATACCGTCCCATATTATAAAACTGAAAATGTCCGGGATATTTCGGTACCATGTTATTTGATTTCATGAATGGGTAAATCATGACAGTTTAAAATTATATCAACCATCTCATATTTTTAAAAAAATCATAATTGTTATGTAATTCGTGTTTTGTTCCAAAGAAGTGAAATCCCACCAAAAACAATCTGTAAAAAATTCGCCAATTCTCGATGGAGCTGCTTGTTTATCTCTAAAAAATGAAAAAATCTAGTTCCTTCTAGTTCTAGTCTTGGCTTAGTGATTAGTCTGAATCTGAATTGGCAAGAACTGGAGTAACTTCCCTTCCAAATTACCCTATTGATCCCTCTTACAACTCTTTACACCCCAAAAGTTATTGTGACATAATATCTTACAGAGGAATTGTGGTTTTCGTGTTCTATGACTTATTGATAAGGTACCTAATGAATTCCATTAAGAGCCACCCGCTCCCCGACAAGTCTGGTGATGATGACGAGTCTACTCCAAGGAATCATCGTATGTCAGTTAGGAAAAAAGAAGTATTGAACCCCTTGGTCCGGGCCACCAGTTTCGGCATGGTATGCGAATGGCAACGCTGTCCAGCAAGTGTTCTTCAGGAGTGGAAAGGGGAAGGAAGGACGTATTGGAATAACTCTTCAGAGCATTCCCCACTGTAAAGACGGCAGATAAAACACTTAAGACTGGACATGTATCTGTGTATCTTCAGAGGTTTTAGGGCCTCCCCTATAAGAAGACATGTGTGTCGGATAAGTGTGGGTAGCTGTACAAATGACATTAGTGCTGGTTCGGGGGCAGATTTAGAAGTTCACAACCACTGTGGCAGACGAAGACGGGCGGCGCTATTTCGCTGGCGACCATCACTGGTGTAACCCAGTCGAAACGTCGGGCAGTAAGTAGCTATGTATTTGCTACTCCTAATATCGTGTATAGACCAATAAAGACTAATATTTAGAATTTCTAGCAACTTTCACCCACAGAGGAACCTAAGTAAAAGCGTTATCTGAAGTAGTTAATAGATGTTCTCATTATACAGGCATTTTAATTACATCGCTTCGGTTCTGTTACATGACATTGATAGACAGTCCAATTTGTTTTTCTACTTCCGCAACGACTATATAAGCTGGACCATTGAAAGGTTTATTGATGATTAAACGAACTTACCAAGTGAAGTTCTATCCCAATTACACGAAGGCTTTGTCCGAAGAAATTAAGATAACAAATGTAATAAAGCGATTATGCTGCCATCATTCCACTAAGTTGAAAACCACAGACCAAAAGAAAAAAGTCCATGGTCTCGCGCGCCCTTTCTCCTGTCAGAACTGTCAAATGTCATTTAGTTGAAAGCTATCTGGAACATAATGAACCAATAATCTTCAAGCGTATATCAATATACAACATACAAAAGGGACTACCAGGGTGGGGGGGTCTTAATTTCTTCGGACAAAGCCTTCGTGTAATTGGGATAGAACTTCACTTGGTAAGTTCGTTTAATCATCAATTACACTTCGCCTTTGTCCTCGAAATTAAGATAACAAATGTAGACTTTGAAAGCTCATCAGTATGTTGTGTATTGATATAAGTATAATTAAGAAAATTGTAAATAATACACCAAATTATTAAAGTAAACATTATATTAACTTGTAATCAGGTATAATCATTAACATAAAAGAGTCCAAGACTCTTACTAAATTATTTTCATTTACAAAACACAAAAATAATATTCATTCTACATTCATAATAGTGTTAATTTAAATTTAGGAACAATTTAACACGGAATGTGCAAAGCTATTATTATCTAAAGATGTCAACACCTGTCTTTGGTAGAACCTAGCAAAAATTGATGAAGAGTCACTCCAACCCGCCGTATTTCTTATTGTTTCAATATTAACTCCCAGTCTATGTGCTGCTGAGGTACTTGCATGTCTAGTAGAATGTGCAGTAAAAATAGATGTATCAATGCCACTATCTGCAAGTGTCCCCTTAATCCAACGACTGATCGTCTGAGAACCCACTGGCTTAAAAGGCTTCTTAAAACTAATAAAGACATGTTTTTCGTTATTTCGAATCTTCTGTGTTTTATTTAAATAGGATTTGAACGCCTCTGCAGGACATATCTGGGGACGATTCTTATAAAAAGGTAAGTGAAGGCATGGTTGGAGTGAACCTAATCGTGATGTCTTTACAATATCTGGTATTTTTATAGATATATGATTTGAGTTAATTGATACATTCTCAATCTTCATTTTTGAAATTGTTTGCACCCTATGTGCTGTAACTAGTGCTAGTAATGTAACAACTTTTTTGGATAATTTTTCTAATTCTAAATCATCATTAGGATAAAATGAAGATAAATAATTCAAAACAATAACTGGATCCCATGTCTGGTTATATTTTGGCATGGGAGGGCGAGATTTATAAAATCCTTTAAATAATCTTAATACTCTATCATCCGAGCCTATTTTTGAACCAATCAATAATGAAAGTGCCGAGCGATGACTATTTAAAGTGCCATACTGAGCCCCATTATTATATAGGTGAGTTAGATAAAACATGACATTAGGAACAGAGGCTTCAAAGAAATTAATTTGTTGTGATTTACAAAATATAAACCATCTTCTTAATGCAGTGTCATATTGTTTAATCGTGTTTTTAGATAAGGAAGCTAACATTATATTTAATGACGAAGGTGGCGTACCTCTTCTTAAAAATGCCGTGCTGAGAGCTTCCCTGCAGCCAGGGTAATCCGGGGTGGTGGCCGGAGATGACTGTGAGATAAGGTTAACAATGCATTAAGGTTTGGATCAAACAGTAAAATTTCTGAGACTAAAAGGCTTTCAAATATAGGAAACCAAGGTTGAGTTGGCCAATATGGAACAATTACAATGCCTTCGGCATCGTCAGAAATTATTTTCTTAAGGGTCTTTAATATCATGGCAAATGGTGGGAATGCATAAAAATAAAAATGTTTCCAATCTATGGTAAATGCATTTACTCCATAGGCATCAGGGTCTCTTTGCCATGATACATATTTTTGACATTTCTTGTTAATTCTTGAGGCAAAAAGATCAATTTCAGGCATACCAAACACATTAACAAGTTTCTTAAAAGCCTCTTTACTTAACTCCCACTCTATATCGGGGTGAACCCGTCGTGACTCAGCATCTGCAATTTCATTGTCTTTGGAACTAATGTATGACGCAAAAACATGTATATGTCTTTGCTCACACCATTGCCACAATTCCCTTGTTACCATATTTAGATGGAAACCTAACACCACCCATTCTATTAATATATGCAATAGCTGTTGTATTATCTATTCTTAAAACAATTTGACAATTACGCAGGTCTTTGGCAAATATTTTCAACCCAAAAAACGCTGCCAGTATTTCTAACTGATTAATGTGAAAATCTTTCTCTATTTGACTCCACTGACCATTGGCAGTCTTTTTTCCCCATGCTGCCCCCCAACCAGTTTTACTCGCATCTGAAAATATTTCCATACAATATTTTTCATCTCTGATGGGACATACAGAGTGTTTGACTGAATTCAACCACCATGACAAATCTTTTTGAATGTTAGTTGGTAAAGTCATGTACTCATCATAATCATCTGTATTTAGTAATGCAAGATACTTGCACCTCTCAAAAACCTTTGTATATAACCAGCCATACTCAATGCCAGGGCATGCAGAAGTTAAAAGACCTACAAATTGAGCAAAATGTCTTATTTTACATCTATCAAGGTGTGAGATTCTATTAATTTCATCCTGTATCTTTGTTCTTTTCTCCTTTGTTAGTTCAATGTGATACTTTTCAGTATTAATAATGAAGCCTAGGTATTTACATGTAGTGGAAGGGGTTAACTGACTTTTATTTTCATTTATTACAAATCCTAACGATTCTAACACCTGCCTAGTTTTATTAATATTATCCAAACAGTGGTTATAGGTATAACCAATACAACAAATGTCATCAAGGTAAATTGTAGAAATAAATCCTAAAGATCTTAATAGTGCCATTACTGGTTTCATTAATTTTGTAAACAAATATGGACCTGTGTTTAAACCAAAGGGAAGACATCTAAATTCGAAAAAACTTGACTTATATTTTGAGTTTTCAGGTACTTTAAAACGCAAATATTTTCTGTAATGTTTATCTATGTTAATTAAAAAATAAGCATCTTTCAGGTCTATAGTTGCTACATAACAATTCTTGGAAACTAATTTTAAAGTTGTTCTCAAATCTTCTATTTTAAAGTGACTAGTTTTTATAAATTTGTTTAAATTTTTTAGATTTAATATGAACCTACTAGTCCCATCTGGTTTTGGTATAAGAAATGTGCTAGATGTGAACTGATCAGATCTATATTGACAAGGTGCAATAGCCCCAACAGCAAGAAGTCCATCAACAGCTGCCTCATACTTAGACATTTCTAATGAATTAAATTTTTGTAAAGTTGGCAAGTTTGATTGGCACACAGGTTCAAAAAATGGTAATTTGTAGCCTTCCAGCCAAGATAAAATATTAGGGTCTTGTGTAATAAGTCGCCACTTCTTAATGTAAAGCGCAAGTTTGCCAGCATGACTCACCGGGGTTACTTCCGGGTCCGGGGTTGGGCCTGGGGCCGTGAGCGCTGCGTATACGCGCGCTGCGGCAGGTGCGCTGGCGGCAGGTATGCAGACGGCAGGTATGCCGGCGGTTGGTGTGCTGGCGGTGGAAGCCGGCGCAGCGGCTGACGTGCCGGGTAAGGGGCTGACGCAGTCGTCGCAGTCGCGGCAGGTTGGCGCCTCGTAGTCACTCCCCCCTGCCTGCTGGATGATGGAAGTGGAGGCTTCCAGTTTAAATTTCTCCGTATATTTTGCGCTTGATTCTTTAATTCTGCTCCAGATTTATTTATAGCCTTAGCCGCTTTCAAGGTTTCAGCCAACTTGTCTCCAAACAGGTATTCATTTATCTTGGTGTCATATAATTGTTCCTTTATATCCTTTTTTATATATGAACAAATATATCCTCGTCTCAATATAGACTCTGTATGCTGTAAGTCGCACAGTAGTTTGCCGGCATCCATAAGCGATTTAATTAGAATTAAATCTTTACTTTTTAATGCACAAGATAAGGCTTCACTTATACATGCTATGCTTGATGCTATTTGCCTTTGTTTCTGTTCGATGGCTTTATCTTTTTTATTTAGTATCTCTGATAGAGCCGCTCTTACCTCGGCATTCAACATTGGAGCCTCTATTGTCTTTGCATTTTTTGGAACTAAGTGTAACTGAATTAACTCTTTTCTTTTTTAAGTCCTTGTGTTGCAGTATGTACCCAATGTACTGCTATTTCCTCCTTCACCTTCATGCCATATTTTTTCTCTTCTGAGGGTGTCTCTCCGAGTATCTCCAATATTTCAGGGGGGAGAGCCTCCTCTTCAGGATCCAAGTCCCCCATCAATACAGGTAAGTTACTGCTGGTATCTTCAGCTGCCGTACATGTGTCCTTGGCCACACAGATGCCAGTGTCCGTAGGCATGTTTATGCTGGTGTCCTCGGCCTCAGGTATGTTCTCCAAATTATACTCCTGGTTTACATTTATTTGTGGCTGTATTTCCTCAGTATCTTCAATTTCTGTAATTGTATAGAATAATATATTATACAAACGTATGTAAGGCCGTAGAACACGCCTTTTCAACCTACTGCTTTTGGTAGGTAACAATCACTAAGGATTGAACACAAGCTTTATCTTTAGTAGTATTAGAAAGGTCATAGCCACACAGAGCTATACACATTCTATTATATGTCATCGGAAACACCCAATTAAGGTGAACACCAGACTGGTAAGCTTGTAAATGATATCGGAAACACAATGCAGGTAGTCGGTAAGCAACTTTGAGGTAAGTGCTTAATGTTGTTTTTAGCAGTATTAGAAAGGTCATAGCCACATAGAACTATACACATTCTATTATTCGTCTTCGGAAACACCCAATTAAGGTGAACACCAGACTGTAAAACTTGTAGAACACCGTTTTTAATGCACCAATACTGTAAGTACTTACGTGTGCAACTGGCTCGATTTTTAAGCTTTTTCTTGAATTTTTCTTCCATCTTTCGTATCTTACGAGCCATATATCTCTCCAAATCCTCATCGTCGTTGCGTTTTCGAGACATTCTCCACTGTTTTTTGAAATTTTTCAATTTGTTGAGAAAAAAACGTGGATAATGGCGCGAGCACTAAAACGCTAATGACATTTGACAGTTCTGACAGGAGAAAGGGCGCGCGAGACCATGGACTTTTTTCTTTTGGTCTGTGGTTTTCAACTTAGTGGAATGATGGCAGCATAATCGCTTTATTACATTTGTTATCTTAATTTCGAGGACAAAGGCGAAGTGTAATCATCAGTTCCCTGAAGTATCCTCTGAAGATGAAACTCCTGGCAGCATTCGCTCTTGTGGCGGCGGCGCTCGCGGCGCTGGCGGGCCCGGCGGCCGCAGACCCCAACATCATCAGGGTACCATCGCGAAGGGGCTAAAAAGGAGGGCATTTTTGTTTTCTGAATCGAGTTTGATTTAAATAAATTTAAATATTTTAATTTTTGTTTGTCATTTCTAACTACACACAGGGCCGTCTTAGTCTATTCTGCGCCGGGGTGCGGGACTCATTTTTTTAGCTCGACCCGTGCGAAAAAATGTGATCATAGTTAAAATATATAGTTATCTAGTTAGTCTCATGAAAATAAGTAAAACAGTTCCTGTTTGGTATAAGGCAAAAAAAAATATTACACTTCTTGTCACAGCCAGGATTTCTACAACACGGCTGTTTGGTTATTCGGGTAGGTGTGCAGCTTTTTGCCGTAGTTTTATCTTTGTAGGCAAAGGGACATTAGCATTCTTGCGCTTTTTATGTTACCGAAATAATCCCACAATATCTAGTCATTCCAAAACAGTTACCATTTCAAGGTCTAAATTTAATCTGAAGCCAAAAAAATCGGGATTATTTACATCAACAACCCAGAAAATATCCAAACAATAATATCATATAGTTGACGTATAAACGATACCGCAACTTCCTCATCAATTTACTTCAAAGATTAAAAACAGACAAATAATCCCATGGAGCTTTGAAAACCTAAGGCGTCCGACCGATTTCAGCCATGGCGGCCAATCTCAATTGAGATCAACCTAGTGCGCAGGACATATTATAGTGCACAAGTGTGCGCGCAAACACAAGTGCACTCTCTATTCCTTTACTCTCATAAATCGGTGAGACGGCAATCCGACATGACCGGACTCGAACCGGGGACCCCTCGGTCCTTACGCAGCTTTTGCTATCAATAGACCAACGAGGCAGTTTGGAAAACTATCAACATCGTAGCAATGATCCTGAATTGATAAATTCTTGTAATACTTCTATGGCCTTGAACAACTTTTATAAATATTTCGCCGGTATAGGTAAATCTTTGGCAAACGCAACTTTAAACAAATTGTAGACTACGGAATCCTTTCTAGCTAACAATTTCAAAATAGACAATCCCATTATTAATTCATTATTTTTGCACCCAACTGATCCTGAAGAAGTCGCATATTTCATTCAAGAACTAAAAGTTATCAACTTTTAGTTGATAAGGGGATTGTGCGCCAGGTATAGATAAATGTAATTTTAGTTAATTAAACTCATATGTTACTATACAATCATTAATCTAAGAATCCATATTTTCAATTTAAGCTCTTCCACTGGTAAGTTTCCAGAAGTATGGAAACTAGATGTTATTACTCTTATCCACAAAGATGGTTGCAAATCTGCTCCTAGCAACTACAGTTATATAATAGACCGATAACACAAGGTTAGTCTTCTTCTTATCGTATGGTGGATGAACAACCTGTGTGTCAGAGTTTTTAAACCACCCGTAGGCCTCTAACATGGCTTTACACACCGTTGAAAAATTTCTCAGGTGTGCTGGTTTCCTCACGATGTTTTCCTTCACCGTTAAAGCGTCGAATGATGGTACATATTATGAATTTCAAATTTGAAAAACACATTGGTACCTGGCGGGGTTTGAACTGGCGACCTCTCGCATGGCAAGCAACGACCTTAACCACTCGGCCATTGACAAGGTTAGTGGAATTCCTAGATAATCAACAACTTACATCAGAAAAACAATTTGGCTTTAGGCGCAATAGATTGACCGAAAACGCTGTCGTGCTTCTCACCAAAACTCCTCATCACTAGACCAAAACGCATGCTCCCTCGGAGCATTGCTAGATCTGTCGAAGGCGTTCGACACCGTTTCGATCCCATCCCTTCTCAGTAAGCTAAAATTCGTGGGCATACGAGGATTGGCTCTCGGAAGGTTTCATTCCTAGTTCCGAAATCGCCAACAGTGTGTAGTGTAAGGATTGGATCCTCTGTAAGCGAGTGCCTTTCTGTTGATTACGGGCACCCCGTACCCAGCAGGGTATTCTTGGACCACTACAAAATGCCGAAACTATATGCTATGCAGACGATACCGTAGTTTATTTCATGATACGTCCGGGGAATCCGTTTTTGAATCGGCTTAGAAAGGTTTGGCTATTCTCTCTGACTGCCTAAACAATAATTTGCTAAATCACCAAGAAAACATTCTGTAAAAAAACTAGCCAAGTCTCGATGGAGCTGCTTGCTCAACTCTAAAAAGTAATGAAATCTAGACAAAATCGTGCCAAGGCTAAGTCCTTACTGCGATTTCTTCATTATTATAGTTAGTGTTGTGTGACTTGGCCGTTGAAGGGAACACAAGGGCACTGAACCAGGTGCTCCGTGACAAAATTATACCAATCTATTGCCAGAATCGCAACCCATTGACGAAGAAAAATTGCCAATAGGACCACGTTGATTGAATAACAAGTGGTTTCGTACCGTTGAGTACCCTTTAACGGCCAAGTCACACAACACTAACTATAATACTGTACTGTAGCGGTACCATTAGTTAGCTATCGAATACTTGCGTAAGTACATACGTTAAAAACCTATCGAATTGTTTTTTCATACTACCGATTTTAGCTCTTAGCGTAACCGCTAGGGGCGCTGTACAAGTTATTCATAGACATATTTACATAGGCAATATCGAGTCTGTCACTTTTAAAGTTATGGTAGCGCTACTGAACCCGACCAATTTTTATCATTTAATCGTTCTGGTTCCTGCGATACAGACCTAGAGCCTAGTGCAGTGGCCGTTGTTCAATTATTTAAATAAGCAGGTTTACACGAACATTGTGATTTTAACTTTATTCATACATTACTTAAATCCAACTGTCAACTCGAATCTATGTACCTAATTGTGTACAATTATTTTATGCTTCAGATACATTATGCCATATTTACCTGTATGAATGTCATCTCTGTATTTTTATTGTCTGTCTGAGATCAAAATAAAGATTATTATTTTATCTAGACACGCGGTAGCGTGTCAAGCCAAGTTCAAGAAACAGAACTGGCGAGCCGCACCGTGTGTAATATTACACGAACTATTTGGAACCACTTTTGAACCCCTCATAAATCAAAAACTATTTCACATAAACGTATCAAATTTGGCTTATATATTGTGACTTGCGAGATAAATATGTGTTCTAAATTTCATAAGCTTATCTCAAACAGTTATTTAGATATTAATGTCCAAAAATCCTCATTTTTATCATTGACTGACTGACAGATCAACAACAATCCATATTTTCGGAATTATTAAATAAAAACCGACAAATACTTGTAGGCTTAGAACTTGCGACGGCTATAATTCATATATGAAAACTAGCCAAGACAGACCTTCATAGGCTACCACCATAAATTATCTTATGTTATAAGAAGATATGATAGGTAGTTATAGTGTTACTTATAAATAAATTTCTGGGTTGACCATTGAACTTGGCACCCATTAAGATCTCACTTCTTTTGTCGTTGAAGTCAACAACCAAGGCAATTATCATAATATTGAACTTGGCTCTCATTTCACATTTATGTTTTTGATTGGATTATTCTTATAACAACGTTCTTGATTTTCTTCAATAAACGTGATACCTTAATATTGTATATTGGACTGCGACAGACTGGTGATCATGATGATGATGACAATGTGTAGTTAGAAATGACAAACATAAATTGGAATATTGAAATTTATTTAAATCACACTCGATTTTGGAAAAAAAATGCCCTCCTTTTTAGCCCTTTCGCGATGGTACCCTGATGATGTTGGGGTCCGCGGCCGCCGGGCCCGCCAGCGCCGCGAGCGCCGCCGCCACCAGAGCGAATGCTGCCAGGAGTTTCATCTTCAGAGGATACTTTAGAGAACTGATGATATACCTTTCAATGGCCCAGCTTATATAGTCGTTGCGGAAGTAGAAAAACAAATTGGACTGTCTATCAATGCCCTGTCATTGTAACAGAACCGATGCAATGTAATTAAAATGCCTGTACAATAAGAATATTAATTAACTACTTCACATAACGCTTTCACTTGAGGTTACCTCAGTGGGTGGAAGTTGGTAGGAATTCTAAAAAATGGTCTAAATTGGTCTACACACGATATTAGAAGTAGCAAATACATAGCTACTTACTGCCTGACGTTTCGACTGGGTTACACCAATGATGGTTGCGAGCGAAATTGCGCCGCCCGTCTTCGTCTGCCACAGTTTTGATACCTTGGTACGATAGAATTTCTTTGACTGCTTCGTTGGTCTATTGGTAGCAAGTGTTGCGTTAGGACTGAGAGGTCCCCGGTTCGAATCCGGGGTCGGACAAAATTTGTGTGAGTTTTTCTGTTAAGAAATTACACAGCCCGGAGTAAGAAAGTTTGCGGATGCACCGGCTTAATGTGCTTTTCGAGGAACGGGCACGTTAAGCCGGTGGTCCTGCACCTGATCTGTCATTAGTCTTGTCGGATTGCCGCCTCACCTATCTACGAGGGTAAGAGAACAGAAAGTGCGCTTGTGTTTGAACGTACATTAGTGCACTGTAATATGTCCTGCGCAATTGGCTGATCTTTATTGAGATCGGCCGCTTTAGCATTAATCGGTTGGACGCCTTATATTGTTCGCTCGCGACCACGATTGGTGTAACCCAGTCGAAATGTCGGGCAGTAAGTAGCTATGTAATTTGCTACTCCTAATATCGCGTGTAGACCCAAAAAGACTAATTTTAGTTATATTGTCTTACCTTAAAGAAGTTTACGTTTATTTCATTACTTATGTAACATCATCATGTCACTGCCTCAGCCTATAGTAATAAAATGTAAAAAAATCAACATCTAATATAAATATAAATTACTTCATGCCATAAGTTTTCCTGCATCGGGCTTCCATAAAATGATAATAACATATTAATAGGCATGAATTTCGTCAAATTGCAGTATAAAAGCGGAGCCCAATAAACGGCTTCATCATTCACTCACTCCCTGAAGATGCAGGTACTGAAGGCATTCGCACTGGGCGCGCTGCTGCTCGTCGCGCTGGTCGGCTCCGCGGCCGCCGAGCCCAACATCATCAACCCGCCCGCGCGGGGCTCCGGGAGGGAAAGAGTATAAGGACCATCCTTAACCATCTACTGCATAATTTTTATTGTGGATTTTGAAAATTAATAACAATGTAAATATACCACTAAGTAGTTATCATTTTATTATTAGGTTTAGTTTTGATTACCTTTCGATTCAACAAGCCATCGATGTAGCGTACCGTATAACAAAATGAAAAAAAATAATATCCAGCTACATGCAATGCAGGTGCTGGTGGCTCGGACCAAGAGGTTTAGTTCCACTTCTCTGCTACGTGTGAAAATGGCATGGAATGCCCTTCCAGTTCAAGTTTCCGTCTCTCTTATAATCCCGGCTCTTCAGGCGGAGCATGGAGGTATTCCTCGAACCGCTCCCATTTGAAACGCTCCTAAACTATCCCTCAGAGTGCTCCCATTTATTTTTCACCTAAAATTTTAATCATCGTAGCTTTTCAAAATAATACTTTTCAAAATAGCAAAATCCTTTTTATTTCTCGAAGCAATTCAGGCCATTTTCGAGCTCCTGTAACTTAGCTGTGGACAAAACTAGAAGACTGAATTTTCAGTAACCATACAGGCATTGTAGAGACACAGTATATTTCCATTCAATTTGACCTAGTAGTTTAATAATTATAATCGGTAAAATTTCTTTTTTTTGTCACTCACTGACTAACTGACAGACTCACTGATCATCAAAATTCTATATAAGTAGTGTTGGGTGTATGAATCAAGGAAAAATTAAAACATTTGGGGGCACGGTAGTGCAACCGCAAAGTCTAGCAATTTTTCTCAATTTCCGTCCAGTTTTATAATTTTTCACTTCTAGCAGGCCTAGACGCTTCGGAATATAAGTAGTGATTGGTGTATGAATCAAGGAGAAACTAAAATATTTGGGGGCACGGTAGTGCAACCGCTAAGTCTAGCAATTTTTCTCAATTTTCGTCTAGATTTATAAATTTTAACTACTTACTTAAATAACTTTGTAATACCATATAAATATAAAGGCGCACGGTAGTGCCCCCGCCAAGTCGAGTAAAATTTATAAAAATGTTCTTCCAGTTTTCTAAATATATAACTGCTAAAATAACTTTGTAATCTAAATATATTATGTTACTGTAAAAGCTCGAAGTGCGGTAAATCTTAAGATTGAAGTGTTAGTCTTAAGATTTACCTATATGAGTTGGTAATGTAAGTATTTTTGAAAATACAACGATATTTTCGAGCTTTTACCATTCGAATTCAGTAAATCTAAGGTTTTACTACAGTCAGCTGGTAGATGTTGGATTGAGGGATAAAACAATGATTAATTCTTAATTAACTATAATGAATAATTAGATAAAACCGGTAAAAGTATTAAATAGGTTGGCAAGCTCCCCTGGTCCTTAACTCTGACTCTGCCTTGGCTTTTCGAGTACGATTTTAAAATCTTACAGCATA
Organism: Maruca vitrata; assembly: GCA_039566165.1. Classification (NCBI taxonomy): domain Eukaryota; kingdom Metazoa; phylum Arthropoda; class Insecta; order Lepidoptera; family Crambidae; genus Maruca; species Maruca vitrata. The sequence goes on along the minus strand of CM076928.1, from coordinate 2,922,342 downwards.
ATTTTTCAATTTTTTAAAGAATGATAAATAACAGATAACGGAATTGACGGCCTTTATCGGAATGAAGGATGTTCGGCGCTCCAAAAATGGTCAAATATCCAAAAAATAATGCAGGCAATGCAAAATATCTCGAATTAAGTGAGATAATGAGTCTAGATAAACATAATTATAGTTATAACTTCCGTCAGGATTCGTTTGTAGATTTAAAAGTTCTACTTGACAACATGAGTTAATTTTATTATAAAGTACTCAGCTGTAATATTATTATACTTGCGGTAATATTCTTTGAACATCCTCGTTCTTCGACCGGATTCACCAGCAAAATATGTTTCGTCGAGAATATTACAGCTTCCTTCTTTTAATTATTTTTTTACTTTTTACTTACTCTAAATGCTTAAGGTATTAGCCCTTATAGAGATGAAAGTTATCACTTTTTTGTTTGCCACAAGATCGTTCATCATATCATAAAATCATTTTTTTAACATATACCGTGCCATTAATGTATATTCTAAGATCTACCAACTGAATGGTAGTAAAAGTTCGAATCGCAATCTTTTCCGGACATTTACCATTAAAATTGATAGATCATAGGTTTTACTGGAAGATCTTAGGATTTACTGCAGTTCGAGCTTTTACAGTAACATATACAACGAGTAACTAACTGACTGACTGACATATCGACGCACAACCGAAACTGCTAAACGTAGGCACTTGAAGTTTGGAAGGGACCTAGCTTGGGTAGGTACCGTAGAAGTGCACTAAGAAAGAAACTCCCGAAATTCTCACGGAAACGGAAAAAATCGGGAAAATCCTTTTGTATGAAAAATCTAAACCGCGTAAGATGGATAATTGAAACTTAGCACGCAGGTAAATTAGTAAACTTTAAGCTTAGTTGTCATAGGATATATAAAATTCCCACGGGAACGAGAGTGAGCGGGAAAAAACTTTTGTATAACAAAATCTAAACCGTGTAAGAAAGATGATTGAAATTTGGCATGCAGGAACCCTAATAAGCGACAAGCTTACTTACAACGCGCTATTGAAAAATTCCCACGGGAACGGGAGTAACTGAGAAAAAACTTTTATATCTTGAAATTTTGAAGGGACGTGGCTTGGGGTTTCGTGCTCACTTCAGGTTCGAATGACGTTAGCTCAAAGCTCGATACCTCGATGTCCCTACCTCGATGGTATGCTTTGTTGAAGGGTCATTACCTCAAAAGATCACTACCTCGAGGGGTTTCTGCCTCGACGGTACGCTATATCGATGGCTTGTTGTATCGAAAGGTAATCAAAACCACACCTAATAATAAAATTATAACTACTTAGTGGTATATATTACATTGTTATTTATTTTCAAAATCCAAAATAAACATTATGCAGTAGATGGTTACGGATGGTCTTTATACTCTTTCCCTCCCGGAGCCCCGCGCGGGCGGGTTGATGATGTTGGGCTCGGCGGCCGCGGAGCCGACCAGCGCGGCGAGCAGCAGCGCGCCCAGTGCGAATGCCTTCAGTACCTACATCTTGAGGGAGTGAGTGAATGATGAAGCCGTTTATTGGGCTCTGCTTTTATACTGCAATTTGACGAAATTCATGCCTATTAATATTTATTATCATTTTATGGAAACCCGATTAAACATGCAGGAAAACTTATGGTATAGAGTAATTTATATTTAAATTAAGTAATTCATTTTTAAAATAGATGTTGAATTTTTTTTTACATTTTACAACAAACTTTAGGCTTATACGATGACGTGATGAAGTTACATAAGTAATAAAATAAACGTAAACTTCTAAAGGATAAGACAATATAAATAAGGCGTCCAACCGATTTATGCTAACGCGGCCGATGTCAATCAGCCAACTGCGCAGGACATATTACAGTGCACAAATGTACGCTCAAACACAAGCGCACTTTCTGTTCTCTTACCCTCGTAGTTAGGTGAGGCGGCAATCCGACATGACTGATGACAGATCAGGTGCAGGACCACCGACTTAACGTGCTTTACGAGGGCCCGTGCCACGAAAACCACTTTAAGCTGGTACATCCGCAAACTTTCTTACTCCGGGCTGAGTAATTTCTTAACAGAAAAACTCACACAAATTTTTCCCGACCCCGGATTCGAAACGGGGACCTCTCGGTCCTAACACAGCACTTGCTACCAATAGACCAACGAAGCAGTCAAATAACCAAACGGGACCAAACGGGATGCTTCCCGTTTGGCACCAGCTTTCAAATAAATCCAATCCAAAACGGTTCACCCAGGTGAGAGATCTGAGGTAACAAACATTAAAAAAAATACAGACGAATTGAGAATCTCCTCCTTTTTTTGCAGACGGTTGAAAAAACATCAATGGTCTCGAGTTTTCGCTCCCCGGTTCACACACCTATCGAACTCTATTACCACAGATTAGCAGCTCTATATCATAGGCTACTATCTCGATAGAGATAAATACGCTACCGCAAACACTACAATACCCAATTTTTGTTTCACTACAGAACACACTTAGGTCCAATTTCACCAAATTATGTTTGTTAAATCTTTATTAGTCATTTACTAAAGAGTTGTTAAAAATTAACGTCATTAAGGGTTCCAGGAAAAAAATTAACAAGCCGTTATTAAACTGAACATTTAATTTTAACTGAATGACAAGTATGTAACTCACTCATATCTTAAAGGAACCGAATTGAAATGCTTATTTGTGACATGTTATTTAGACGGAGTTCGGTAATATTTTATCTAATCGTAAAATAAGTCATTTGTTGCTATGCGACGCGACCAATGTCAAACGTCGCGTCATCCAATCAAGCGTCCATCTTGATTTTAATTGTCTGTTAAGGACTAACGAACCTCTGAAGCGGTGATTTAATTTAACGGCTTGTTATGACAAATAAACACGCGTTAACTCGTGGTGGGACATTCGAAAACTTAAACAGCCCGTTAACTGACTCAACAATACGTTAAATATTTAACAGAGTATGGTGAAACTGGACCTTAGTCTGTTATGATTAGATCTCATGTTTTCCCTCCCTCCTATGATCCCGGGCTCTTCAGGCGGGGCGTGAAACGGCATTTAAGCAGGCCTTCAGGGTGAGTGCGACAGGCTCAATACGATCTATTGTGCCTGTCGACCTCATATTTGGATCTCACTACCGCTTACCATCAGGTGGAGTGAGGTCATCTTGTTAGCCTTTTTATAAAAAAAAAAAAAAAAAAAAAAAAAAAAAAAAAAAAAACTTAAAAGAACGACGGACTTGTTTAGCAAACTGTGTGTTAAGTTGAAACTCTCTCATATATAATAACGCTACAAACATTGACTAAACACGCGAATTGATGTCGGGATATTACTTTTGTAAACGCCTGTTGACTTTGGCGTTTATAAATTGTCACCACTTATCTACACACCACCTGTGAGGAAAGCAAATAAAATCGCTCCATGATTACACTTCACACAACATCGGATTTTGAACCTTATCTTCGGATGGACCATTATACTTAGACCTCTGATTCTGAAGAGCCTCAACGGTTGTGCAATCCAAGTGTCGTTGGTTTTCCAAGTTTATAGGTCTAAACAATATTGATGAAAAGCCAAAATGTTGTCTTTCCCTTCATTGAGGGGACATATTTTATAAAGACTCGCTGTCAACTCACCCCTTTGTGGCTCGGCTTATTTATGGGTAAAATTTGACGCAGCTATTGTAAACTGGGGTGATGGAGATAACATTGTGTCGGATTTTAAGTTGTAACGAGATTTCAAGTGTTTAGGATTAATGAGGACGAAGGAAAAATCACAGACTAGACAATAGACATACAATATTATACTAGAGATACCACCTCATTTTTCACACAACATTTTTCATTTTCTTATTTTAAAAGTTAGGGTGTGGGGGGGTGGGTCAGCTTGTTTCTTCTTTAGAAGCGCCTGTAACGTAAAGTATTTGGTTCAAAAAAAAATTGAAAACTCGATATAATTTTTGAAAACCTATCTATAGATTCTTTGAATTATTATTTTTACTGCCAGCACACTTACTTCCGTGACAACTGTCGTATGATGACCACTTCTTTCTTCTTCCCCCAAAGTGAGGCGACCGCACTTGAACTCGTTAAACCAGCGGTTTGCTTTTGAAGGTCCTTCACCCATAAAAGGCATTTTACTCGTAAGTCGATCAAATGAGTCATTAGGTTTTTGGCCACATTTAAAATCGTAGAAAATCATCGCACGAAAATGTTCTCGATATTTTGATGTGACTCTCGAAAAGATGAATGACGAAAATTCAATATTAAAAAAATGGTAATTTTACTTATAAATATGTAACCGATGTTTTTAAAAAATACATATTACAAGTGGCCAGTGCCTTATGCAAAAAAACTTTTCTCGCCAAACTTTCTGAGTGGCCTGGTATAAATATGCCAGTTTTATTCAGTTCTCAAATGCCATATCAGTTGAAAGTATTATACAATTTTCACTCACTTTATATTGGATGTTGGTGATGGATATTTTTTTTCTATTTTCACCCCCTTCATTCCCATGACACTCCCTAAAATTATTTGAACGCTCGTTCGTGGTGCTGATCCGGAAGTCTTAGCCCCTTCAAATCACAACACCAGCGGGGGTCCGTGTCGATGCACCCTTATTGAAAAATGCAAAACCTTACATTTTCCTGGTGTATTAACCCCTGTGTAAATACTTGAGGGACTTTGAGTTAAAAGAAGTGAGCGATTTCTGCGTCCTTTCTTGAAATAACAAGTTTTTTTTCAAGAATTTTGAGTTTAAGATGAATAAAATACTTAAAAAATAAAAGTTATTTGTACTTTTATGGTTTTAGAACCTTGAACCTTTGCTTTTTTTTCCTTACTGACATACGATGATGGCTTGGGGTAGCCTCTTCATCATCAACGGATTTGCTGGATTGGGGCGGATGGCTTTCACCCCAAAAGTTTCTCTGCAAACAGTAGGTAAGCAGTACTTCTTTAGTAATCGTTTAGTTACTAAAGCCAGCTCTTGTAAGCAATCACTATACATTCTGGATCTTAAGCAGGCCTTCAGGGTGAGTGCGACAGGCTCAATATGATCTATTGTGCCTGTCGACCTCATATTTGGATCTCACGACCGCTTACCATCAGGTGGTAATTTTGGTGTTAAAATGTTCGTGATAGTCCAGGGAAGGTTTATAGTATTGGCGGTATGAAATTCGCCGGGACCACTAGAATTTAATATACAAAAGCATACAAGGGCAAAACATTCATGAATTTCTTGAACTATGTAGTCGGATTTTGTTTGATTCGCTTGCAGCTTCACACCCTCCCGATCCTGAGCAAAGGCTTGCTTGCCTCCAAATCTGTCCTTCAATTAAAAAATGACTGGCTCGGTGGAACCGTGGTTAGTGACCCTGGCTGGCGATTCCAAGAGTCGTGGGTGGGAACAAATATTTGTGTGACGAACATCCCCCCCAATGGGAATCGTGGGGTGGGCCCCACAATAATAATTGGTGTTCGTTCTGTGTCTGGGTGTGATTATGTATTTACAAATATGTATGTGTGTATATGAGTCTCTGATATCCATAATGTCCCAGATATTAAAATACAATATTTTATTTTTATTTTAGTCTTGCCCGTGACCACGAGCGCTGTAAAGAGCTCGAAACGTCGGATCTCTGAATAATGTTTAGAATATCAATACACGCGAGTTCAATCCGTAAAATTATATCCGTTTTTTTTTAAATGTGTAGTGCTCGCGCAAATAAAAATAGACAATAATATTTTAATATATTTAAAATCTCCTACAGTGTGTCACTTGCAACCGATCGGAATGTGTCTGACACTCCCAAACAACGCACCCACCCTTCGCAAAAATCTTAGCCGCGTCAATGATTCAGAAGCTCGTGAAATGCTCTCAAATCCATTAAAACGAGATACTTCCATAATGTTTTATTTCCTTTTAGTATTTCGGATTCAATGTTTATTATTTCAATCCTTAAGGTTGAGTTGTAATTACGGCTCCAATCTTGTATTATCAGTTTCAGTTCCAAGTCCAATCAGTGATCAGCCCAGCTCATTTTTTTTCAGCGCATCTGGAAAATATTATTAAAATTATTAAGTTTAGTTTAATTACGAGTATAAAATAAATAAATTGGATGCGAGTGGCCGAGGATAGAGAGAAGTGGCGTGCATTTGGAGAGGCCTATGTCCAGCAGTGGACAGGAATGGGCTGATGATAATGATGATGATGATAAATAAATAAATAAATATAATTCAAATCTCTACTAATATTATAAATCTAAAGAGTTTATTTAATTGTTTGAACGTGAATCGAATCTCAGGAACTACTAATACGAATTGAAAAAATATTTTTGATTTGGATAGACCGTTTATCAAGGAAGGCTTAAAAGCCTAAAAGCTAAAAAGCGTCGATGGCCGAGTGGTTAAGGTCGTTGCTTGCCATGCGAGAGGTCGCCAGTTCAAACCCCGCCAGGTACCAATGTGTTTTATAAATTTGAAATTCATATGTACCATCATTCGTCCCTTTAACGGTTAAGGAAAACATCATGAGGAAACCAGCACACCTGAGAGATTTTTCAACGGTGTGTGAAGCCATGTCAGAGGCCTACGGGCGGTTTAAACGCCGATAATTCGAACTATTAGTTCCTGAAATTAGGGCGCTAAAACAAAAAAGCAAACTCTTCAGCTTTAAGATATTGGTATAGATAAATTATTTATAATACCAAATATTTATTACCGGTTTTGGGTTCCATGAGTATTTTTCATATATTTTGTCCCATAAGTAGTAACTATCAGTATATATGTTTTTCTTTGGCTCCAATTTGCTTCCTATTGATAAGTATTGTGGATTTTCTTTTGTAAACACCGGCCATTTTGTACTTAAAATTGGGCTTTCGTACGCAGTTGGGTTCCTGAAAACAAAATTTTGTAAAGTTAGTTGACGTGACGTAGGATTTATGGATAATACTATAGGTACATAAGTAATATGCAACATATTATTAAGTATTCAAATAAAAAAAATACAAAATCATGAAAGTACTTTTGCTTTTTTTTCCTAACTGACATACGATGATGGCTTGGTACCCTTGTCATCATCACCGGAGTTGAGGCGAGCGGCTGGCTCTCACCCTTAAAAGTACTTTTGCATTTGCATTGTATGCTATTTTTCAACAGCTAGCAACTGAAATATCTGTGTTGCTTAAATATTTAATCAATACATACATAAATTAATACATGATAAAATTGAATAATAAAGAAAAAATCAACCACTCACTCGTATTTTATGAAGTCAGTCCACATCGATGTCATTCGATCTCTAGTATCTAGATCTTTCAGGCTTTTCGTGAATCCATACAAGTCTAGAATGTACGAAGTCTGATCTCTATGGCTTGCTCCTTTTATCTTATCCATAAATAAATGTTTTGAATTCAACTGTCCCACATATGAAAACTCATAGAAATAAATCGGCCTCGTAGTTATACCACTATGCAATGATGCTGATTTTAGAATCGAATACATAAACATAACATCGGAAAAGTAGTCAACGTACGCTTGCACATTGTCATGAGTGACTTCTTCATTTTTGAAGTAAAAAGTTTTTATTTCCTTTGCTATTTTCTCTTCTACCGCATCATTATCGAATTTCAAGTCGGCTGGTAAGAAATCACTGAATTTTTCATTCATCATTTCACTCCACTCGTCAAATTTGGAAGCACGGCTTGTTCCCTCCATGTTTGCGAAACCGGTCAATATTGACAGTTTCTTTGAGAAGCCCTTTCTTTTCAAAGTGTCTATGGGAAACTCCGTCAAAAACGCTTGAGGATTATTCTCAGTTGTCTCAATACAAGGTGCAAAACCAAATGTACTGTTAGGTATGAAGAAATGAATACTCCGATGAGCCAATTCCTTGTAATCAGCAGTAGCATTAATGTAAAAATCGGTTAGGTCTTTTATTTTACCCGTATCCTTATACCCCATAGAGACAGCAATATTTTTAGCAGTGCTTATAGGATCTCTATTAATTGCAAATGGAGCTAGAGCTGATCCACTTTCCAAAATAAGTTTATCAAATAAACCATCAGTTTGTTCAGATATGGCCATTAACTCAGCCATCGTCGCTCCTACACTGAATCCAGCTAGAGTGATCTTGTCAGGGTCTCCACCGAATTTCCGGACGTTCTTTTTGATCCATTTCAGAGCTGCTAGTTGGTCTTTTAAAGCAGCATTTCCAGGTATCTCCTCTGTTCGTAGACATGCGAAACCTATGGCGCCTACTCTGTAGTTGAAGGATATAGCAATGACGTCATGTCGTGCTAGGTAGTTTAGTTTGCCCATGGTTCCACTGCCGCCAGCAAAAGCGCCACTATGTGTGTATACAACCACAGGAAGAAGATTATCTTTGCTTGCCACTTCAGGTACAAGAAGGTTCACAACCAAACAGTCTTCCTCACCGCTCATGAAAAGTTCATCTTCTTCCTCGCCGGTGTAGAACACTTGCTGGCAAATTATGTTTACATTGGATGCGTCATACGGGGCATCTCTTTTTTTCACCGGTAGCGGGGCCTGTGGATAAAATAAATAACAGTCGTTATTGTAGCAAAATACTGGAACTGATTTTTTTTTCGATCTCAAATTTACTGAAAAAAAAAAAATAATTTTAGACATTTTCTTCGAAGATTTTTAATCAGCAATACAATAACAATTACATTTTTGGGCAGCAATTACATAATATTCATAGTTAGTTCATACTCTGAAGTTATCAACTTAATTTCAGGTAATGATTGTGGTTATCACTTATATCTTATAACTTATAACTGTTCTTCGCAAACGTGGACACTGGACAAACCGGAGTACCTACATACTAACTTACTTGCCGCGTGGAAACTGCCAATCAGCAAACATTGTGTGGGACGCCCTCCAGGCCTGGCGGAGTGCCGTTCTGTGCAAGAAAGCTGATAGAACCTGGATGCGAGTAGCTTACTATAGATAGGAATGGCGAGCATTTGGGGAACCCTGGCTGGCTGAAGCTGCATACGAAGTAGCCGAAAATAGACGGAAGTAGCCAGGATTTGGGGAGGCCTATGTCCAGGAGTGTAGTAAGATGGGCTGATGATGATACAACGATGATGAACTTACTAACCTTAAATCTATCCCGGCCGGTAGGCGCCGTCGCATAAGGGATACCCATAAATTCAAAGAAGTCCCCATTCCAATGTTTCATCCCTACGACTGATCCTTCATCTAGGTTCACAATCCTGGTCTCAGGCTCATTTCTGCTACAAACACTCACAAATAAAACAGAAACGATAAGCAAACGAAACGCGTCCTTGCCCATTGCAGTGATATTTGGAACTACGGTATCTAATCTCTTTTGTGATTGATTTGGTAATGATAACCAGTAATTATTTAACATTATTATGTTTGGCCACGTATGTTTTTTTGTTATCTTAATTCTTTTCTTCGCTGGTAGGTAATCTGGTTTATTTAATACTAGCTGTACCAGCGACTTTGTCCGCGTCTATCCCCGTTTTTTACAATTCCATTTCCTACTGTTTCTTTGCTCCTATTGGTTGCAGCGTGATTTTATAATACACGAGTTTTTTGATTCGATTGATGATTCGAGCGAGTAGTTCCTGAGATTAACACATGCAAACAAACACTTCAGCTTTATATTAGTAGGTACTAGTTTTACATACAAAAGTTTATTATAATTTTGTGGATGGATTCAATCAAACGACCATGTTACTCAACGGCTGCTTTCAGAGAGAGAGCGGATTTTAATTTGAAAAAGAGTTACAGGGTTCGGTCAATGTCAACAGATTATAAAACATTTATCTGACAGAACAAAAGATGACGTTTCATGAGATGTACATTATACACGACACATAATAATTTTAACACCCCCACTACATCACATGAAACCTGAAAAAACAATTTTTATACAAATTAGCTACCAAGTCCTAGAGCTTCAATACAATTATAATGTCTAGTTGCACCAAGCGCTTTTGTGAGAACATCTGCTGGCATATCATTGGTACACATATATTCCACCTTTATAATATTATTATTTAAAGCATCTCTAATAAAGTGGTAACGAATATCAATATGTTTACTTTTCCTATTCAAGGCATAATTACCAATGAATTTTTGAGCACTCTGGCTATCATTATATAAGGTAATAGGACCTACATCCTGGTTAGTAACCTCTGACAACAAAACTTTCAAGTACATGGACTCCTTACATGCCTCTGCCATTGACATGTACTCTGCTTCCATACTGGAAAGGGCAACAGTCCTTTGCTTCCTACTTTCCCATGATATGACTCCATCTGACATTATGAAACAATACCCTGTATATGATTTTCGGTCAATAACATTGTTAGCCCAGTCGGCATCAGCAAATCCTAATAAATGTGAGTTTCCTTTTACATACCTTATACAATAATGCTTAGTTCTCTTTAAGTATCTGAGAATTCGTTTAGCATAACTCCAATGTGTGCTAGTATGACAACAATTAAACTGACTTAAAAAACTAACACTAAAGGCTATGTCAGGCCTTGTTAACACAGATAAGTACATGAGGCTCCCTATTAGTTGTTGATAAGGGATGCTAGTATCATTAACATTATCATTTTTATCAATATTTAGTTTAGACTCCATAGGTGTACTAGCCTCTTTACAATTTACCATATTAAATCTTATTAATAACTGATCTATGTATTGTTCCTGATCTAAGGTACAAATATTATTCTTGCTATCAATATTTACTCTCATTCCTAAGCATTGCTTTACTTGTCCAAGATCTTTTATTTTAAATTTAGAACTCAATATTGAAATTAAATTATCTGTCTCTACATTACAATTTGAATACACAAAGAAATCATCCACATATAAAGCAATAATAACTTTAACATTGTTATGAAATTTTGTAAATACACATGGTTCTATTTCACTTCTTTTAAAATCTAATTCTGTCAAACACTGGTCAACCTTCTCATACCATGACCTTGACGACTGTTTTAATCCATAAATAGCTTTATTCAATTTAACAATTTTTTCTGTTACTATTACTTTCCATATCAACTTGTGGATAAAACATATAAATATCTTCTTTAATATACCATTCAAAAATGCAGTCTTAACATCTAAATGAGTGACTTTTAAATCTAATTGTACAGAGAGTGCATACAACATTCTTAGGGTGGAGTGACGAACTACAGGGGAAAATGTCTCATCATAGTCCACACCGGGTTTTTGGGTAAACCCCTTTGCCACTAGACGAGCACGATATCGAACACTGTTATCACTGCCTAACTTCTTTTTATAGACCCACTTACACTGCACTAATGTCTTTCCTTGAGGTACTTCACTCACTACTGCCCATGCATCATTCTCTTCAAATGCCTGAATTTCTTCTTTCATCGCAGCGACCCAGTTGTCTTTATCGGCGCCTTGTAGTGCTTGTTGGACACTAACTGGATCACATTGATTCTCAGCATTTGACTGCATGCATAAGTTTGTGAAACCATAGCGCTTTGGAGGTCTCCTGATCCTCTTCGGTTCTTGTGGGGAAGGAATCTCTTCTACATTCTGCAATATAGAGTTATTAGCCTGGTCAATATTATCTGTTGGGTTAACATCATCTTCAGGTTCTATATTAGCAACTATATCAACCGACTCATCTATATCACTCTGTTGTTGCGTTTCTGAGATTTCCCCCCCACTGAAACTGATATCCTATCATCTATGTTACTCTTCAGGTTTTCCTGTATTACTACATCCCTGCTTACAGAAACACTCTTCTTGATTGGATCATATATCCTATACCCCTTGACATTCTCAGCATAGCCAACCAAGATGTGCGGTTTTGACTTGGTGTCCCATTTATGTCTTTTTCTTTCGGGACATGCACCATAACTCTGCTACCGAAAAACCCGAACATGACTAACATCTGGTTTCCTATTCATCCAAAGCTCAAATGGTGTTGCATTCTGTAATCCTGATGCTGGTGATCTATTCTTTAAGTAAACTGCTGTATTTATCGCTTCAGCCCAAAAACTTTTGTCCAGCCCAGCATCAAACAGCATGCAACGTGCTCTTTCTACTAATGTTCTATTTGAGCGTTCACTAACACCATTCTGCTCTGGTGTATAAATGTTAGTTCTTTGGTGCACTATGCCTGTCTCAGTCAAGAAACTATCAAATTCTGCATTACAGAATTCAAGGCCATTGTCGGTTCTAAATATTTTAATTTTCTTGTTCTGTTGATTTTCAACCAAGGCTTTAAATTCTTTGAAATATTTAAACACCTGATTCTTGGCTTTCAAAAAATAAACAAAGGTCATGCGAGTGTGGTCATCTATAAAGATCAAAAATACCTGCAGCCGCCAATTGATGTCACCTCCATGGGTCCGCACACATCTGCATGTACAATGCTGAGCGCCTCATCGCTCCTAGTGCTCATGTGGTTGAATGGCAATCTGGTCTGCTTGCCTTGACAGCACACTACACATGTACTCTTGCTGATCTCGCTTGTATCTTTATAGTCCACTCCCACAACTGCACCATCTTTCATTTTGTTAAGATCACTGCTGTTCAAATGACCCATTCTTCGATGCCATAACTCGTTCTTGATACTATCAGGTACTGTAAACAAACATTGTCTGTTGTCTTCCACATTCAGTTTGTAAACACCGTTGACCAATCTGGCCTCTCCAACTAGTTGATTTCTGCTGTTATAGATATAACTTACATTTTTCCGAAAGTCAACTCTGTTTCCATTCTGAATTAGTTTGCTCACTGACAACAAGTTTGTGGCAACAGTAGGCACACACAATACATCCTTTACTGTGATATTATTTCTGCTTTTCGACGTTATTGTGACAATATCAACATCACCCGAGCACAACACAGGCATGACTCCTCTATTAGCCGCTGTTATCTCCTTGATACACGTGTTTTCTGATGTATTTCGAATATTGTTTACATTTGACGTGATGTGTGTACTTGCACCAGAATCCAAATACCAGTCATTCTTACTGAAGTTTCCGCTTAAAAACACTGCAGAAAACGCATTCGAATTATTTGTCTTCGTATCTTGAGCTTGTGGACACTTATTCTTATAGTGTCCGATCTGTTTGCATCGATAACACTTGATGACTTTGTTTTTGTTTTGTTCATTTGACGCTTGGCCATTTTTGAATGAATGAACGGACTGGAATGAAGTAGGTTTCCGATTGACATGCTGCTGCCGCCCTCTAGTCAACAATGCTGTTTCCGTTGAATCTTCACTTCCGACCAAATCAAGTAATTTTGATTTTACAACATCCGCCGTAATGGCGATGCCCGAATGTTCGATAGCCATCAACATTGGGAAATACTTTTCAGGCAATCCTGCGAGCATAAGACAGCCAATCCACTCATCATTTACCAAAAATCCAGTTCTTGATAATTTCTGCCCCGTTTCAATAATCTGAGTAATATAACTTGTCATAGAATCCGAAGTTTCGAGACGTATTGAGATTAGAGTCCTCAACAACATAATTCGTCTCGAAAAACCCGAGTCGTCAAACATATGTTGTAATTTCTGCCATAGTTCTCTTGTAGTCGCAGCGTTCTTGACATGCACATACAACGACGGGTCTATTGTAAGAATCAACTTGGCTTTTGTCATAGCATCCTCCGCCATATTTGTGCCGGCTCCTTCAGTCTTGAGAAAATCTAATTTTCCTTCGAGTATTAGCAGATTTTCAGCTGCAAACGCCCACTCGCTATAATTTTCTCGGCCCTTGAGTTTCGGCACATTTGCAATAAACGAGTTCATGCTTAAAGCCATATCTGTTGTTCACAACCGGCGTTTTGTCCAAACACGTGCACCGCAATGTGAGTACACGACAGTGAAACAAAACAAATCGCGCAATCGTCTTTTGTGCACTCACGATTCCTACGCTAATTACAAAAACTATCAACTCTTCAATTAACTAAGGGACTGGGCCCATAACCTATTATAATTTTGTGGATGGATTCAATCAAACGACCATGTTACTCAACGGCTGCTTTCAGAGAGAGAGCGGATTTTAATTTGAAAAAGAGTTACAGGGTTCGGTCAATGTCAACAGATTATAAAACATTTATCTGACAGAACAAAAGATGACGTTTCATGAGATGTACATTATACACGACACATAATAATTTTAACAAAGTTGTTACTTAGTTATTTGATTTTATTGTAAGTAACTGTTAGTTAATTTGCTCAGTTTTAGTTAGTAAGCAATCAATTTAACATTGAAATAATAAACCGTCTTTTATGCTTGCTAAAGTTTTTATTCTTATAATTTCTTATGTATGTCATATGTATTTGTTGTTGGTAAGCCTTACTATATAAATAAATAAGTGAATGTTATCCTCCGAACAAATCCTCTTCACTTCTCATTCCATAAATATATCTTCAGACAGCATACTCGCGAAAACTTTTGCGGAAAACGAAAAAATATAACACACCCGCTCTTGTCATAAACACATCAGCTCGTGAAATACGCAAACAGGGAAGTATTCGAGGAAATCGCAAAGCCATGCCGTGCGAGAAATATTATCGTGTGATATCCTATGTGGAGTGTGGGGGCATTACCCATGTCCGGCACCGCAAGACCGTTTGCACGCTTCGATCGGTGAAAAACGAGAACGAAAAAAAAATTTGGGTCGGATAAATGTATTTTAACTTTTTACTTCTTCTTATCGTATGGTTGATGAACAACCTGGTGTCAGAGTTTTTAAACCGCCCGTAGGCCTCTGACATGGCTTCACACACCGTTGAAAAATTTCTCAGGTGTGCTGGTTTCCTCACGATGCTTTCCTTCACCGGTAAAGCGTCGAATATATGAATTAAAAATTTTAAAAATACATTGGTACCTGGCGGGGTTTGAACTGGCGACCTCTCGCTTGGCAAGCAACCACTCGGCCATCGACGCTTTTTTCCACTCGGCCATTTTTCACTTTTTTAACTTTTCACTTACGCCGTTGTTTGTTCAGTTTAGAAAAAAAAACATGCAGACTATCACTTCGTCCTCATCATCATTAGCCTATCATAGCTACAGATAAGCAAAATGTAAAGTTGCAAAACGAAAATAATAAAAATCAAAAGTAACAGACCAATCAAAAGGAAATCTTAGAGAGGTCAAATCAAAGTACCCGTAATCGACGAGCATGCATGAAGAGGTTAATCGATGTGGATGAAGCGAAAGTGGTGTGCCAGGATCGTATGACCCTATTGAGCCTGCCGACTTAACCCTGGAGGCCTGCTAAGATGCCTTTTCATTGTTCCAGTTTTGATGTAATCTTTCCAGGTTTGATGGTAGAAGTTATGATGTGGATATGGAAAGGATTACTTTGTTAACTTTAACATACCACAGAAGTTTTTTAGGAAATACACTACGTATTTCTACCAATACATCATGGCTGCCTACCGACCATCCTGATCATACCGGTTAGGTCTTCCTGTACGGGTCCCATGAGTTAGCTTTCGAAAACTAAGGTACGTTAAAAACCTATCGATTTTAGTTCTTAACGTTCTTAGCTATATGAAAAACTCGAACAGTCCCCTCTATAGCCCCAAGTTTTTCATATACATATTTACATAGGCGATATTGAGTCTGTCACTTTTAAACTCATGGTAGCGCTACTGATCGTCAATCTAAAGAAAGGTAAATAAGAATCGTCTAATGTAAATGCGCCCTATCCTGTCTTTATGCGAAATATATTCGGTTTAGTATATTCCTGTGTAGACCTGTGCATAAAATATGCTCTCTCGTTCACTTCGCGTCGAGTCTTACAGTAGATATTATTTGCGTTGTGGCCGGTGAGTCGGGCGGCCATCTTGCAAACGGAAAAGGAGGCATCTGCCTGTATATCATACTAGCTGTGAAATTTTGCAATATCGCGTTGCAAGTAAGCTTTATCCTCATTAAGGCATGTCAAATTTCAAGCGTCTAACTTAAGCGGTTCAGATTTTTATACAAAAGGATTTTCCCGCTAATTCCCGTTCCCGTGAGACTTTCGGGAATTCTTAGGGCAACTCTACGGTACCTTAGCTACGTCCCTTCCAAATTTTAGGTGACTACGTTAAGCCTCACCTTAATAATTAAAAAAACTATTAGTCTTCGAAACAAAAATGTGGTGTGAATATTTCACTTATATAGTCAGCTCGCTGTGACAATTTTTACTCCAAAAGCCATTCTCTAACATAGACCTTTCCAAGCAAATTACATTGACTCTGTCAATATGAGTAAGTAACTATAACTCTTACTTTTGAAAACATTAAAAAAAAATAACTAATTTTAACTGCCTCGTTGGTCTATTGGTAGCAAATGCTGCGTTCGGACCGAGAGGACCCCGGTTAGAGTCCGGGGTCGGGCAAAATTTGTGTGAGTTTTTCTGTAATGAAATTACTCAGCCCGGACTTAGGAAGTTGGCGGTTGAACGCCCGTGCCTCGGAAAGCACGTTAAGCCGGTGGTCCTGCGCCCGATCTCTCATCGGTCATGTCGGATTGCCGTCTCACCGAATTATGAGAGTAAGGGAATGGAGAGTGCATTTGTGCTTACGCGCACACTTGTGCACTATGATATGTCCTGCGCACTTGGCTGATCTCAATTGAGATCGGCCGCCATGGCTGAATTCAGTCGGACGCCTTACTCTTAACTTTTTAAAACATTTAAATGGTAACGCCCAGTTTCCAGAGGTGACGGCTGATTTATTGCAAAAATTAATTCCAAATAGGTTCGCAGTTATTCGTGTAATTAAAAAATATCTCCCAGTGTTTGTTGGAAATTTATTCGGGCCGCTTCTAATTGGTCGAAACTGTAATTTCCCAAAGGACTGATTGGCCTAAGCGATAAGCTTTGTTATTATAACACAAGTTTAACACAAGTGCTTTAGCTACTTACCACGGGATCAGATCGATGTATGTGATGTTGTGAAATATTTTAAATATTTATTTATATTTATTATCAATTACTAGCGGCCACGACTTCGACCGCGTGGAAATTGTTTCGACAGCTATGATTTATTTAAATAGTCTAAAATATATCTTGTAAAATTACCTATTTATCAGTAAAATTCCGTATCAGAGATTAGCGAGAATAAACAGACAAAGGTGTGTTAAGGTGTGTACTTTTCAGATCAATCTGACAACAGGAAGGTACTTACTTAATTTTCTAATTTTGACTCGAATAAAAAAATAAATAAATACCGTACCGTTTAAAAAACAATCCAATCCGCTTTCTCTTATGACTTACAAGAATGCTTTGATCTGCGATGAAATAATTATCTGACCGGTTGAGTTATTCGCTAATGAGTCTAACTGATGGCCACTTTGGATTATTATTACGTCTTTTCTTTGATTCTTTCTTTGGTATGTGATTAAATAGGAACAATTTATGGTATGTTTCATCATCATCATCATCATCAGCCCATATACGTCCCCATTGCTTGGGCACGGGCCTACCCTAAACTAGGGTGATAAGGCTTTAGTCAACCACGCTGGCCCATTGTGGGTTGTTTAAAGCACCGTTAAAACGACGAATAATCGAAATTTTAATTTGGAAAACACATTGGTAAGGTGGCAGGGTTTGAACTGGTGACCTCTCGCATGGCAAGCAACGACCACCACCTTCAAAAATATATAAAATTCTAACCCAGATCATTATAAATGTTCATATTATATTATTTTGTAATTTATGGCGTGTCGGGTTTTTGAAGGCGGTGTTTTTGTTTTTGGTTAAAATTAATTTTTTCATACTTTTCAATGTTACATTTGATATTATAACTAGTAGCCTGAATATGCGTACAGTATTGAAAGAATTACCCTTTACTTCTTACTATTAAGGAGTTGACCTTTCATCATTTATGGATGCCATTGTCAGAACTGGACCAAATTGCTATGGGACCAAACGGGAAGCACCAGCTTTCACAAAACATTAAACATACAAATCGGTTCAACCGGGCGGAAGTTCTGAGGTAACAAACATAATAAGAAATACAGACGAATTGGGAACCTCCTCCTTTTTTGAAGTCAGTTAAAAACAAAATAAATTAACATATAAACTTAAAAAAATAATCATCCCACTCGAAAACGTGAAAAGCCATATTACAAGACGTGAGTACTGCTTGCCGCATGAAGTCGATAATTAAAGCTTAAGAAGTTCTACGCCGTAAGTTATAATGCGATTCGAGCGTGGTTTCGAGTTTCGTTTGTCGCTTTCGTAAAAGTGATATTTAGATATAAATAACAAAGACATGTGGCACTCGGGGACTGCCGCGGTATAGCTATTGCATAACATCGTTCGATTTCGGAGCAGCTCGTCTCGATTCGTGCGAGTTTCGTAGAGTCGTACAATACGTCTAACCGAACGCACACAAACACCGTGCCGAAGTCTACCGAACTGAAACGACGTTAGACGATTGTGAGGTTTTTTCGTTACGGAACTTCTTGGTTCGGTCGCCGCGCTCAAAGCCCGCGATAAAAGCTATGCAATAGCTTAAAAAACTTCACAAACCGATGGGTGTATTAAGATAGAATCATTTTACAGCGGGTAAACTACCGCTAAAAATTCTCGATGTATAATATAAACGATTGTAAGTAGATAAAGCTAGACATTTTCGTTTCTCCGCAACATTGCTTGCAAAAACTATTTTCTCATTCAACAAAAAGACTATCAGGCGTTATTATAGCTTTCCCATTGCATCGCAATAGGATAATCCTTGTTCTGCTTAATTCATTGGAAAATTGAGTCGGATTTGGGGAGTATACGCGGTTTTTCCGCTTATGTAATAATAATATGTAATAGAAATGCTGACAAAACCACACAAGTGCTACTAAACATAAATGTATTACGTACGTCTGGGAAAAGTAATACAAACAATCAACATTAATGTGGGCGGTATTCAATCAGTAGTGATTGAATAACATAAACATGGTACACCGTGAAATTTTAGTCGTTGTTTTCCCGCAGTAAAATGATTCTACCTGAGTAGCAAAATAGATTTCTTTTTTATTAAAATCAATAAAGGCCGGTTTTACGAAAGGTACAACCGAAACTCGAAAGCACTTTCTAACCGCTTTATTACTTAGGGCGTAGAGCTTCTATAGTTTTAAGCGTCGATTTCATGCGGCAAGAAGTACCTGATTACGTCACATCTTTTAAAAGAACGATAACTTCTCTCGTATTCGAGTTGGAAAATTATTAATTTAAAAACATGAAAAAAAATTTTTTTTTTTCGTTTAATAATTTGCATGATTGTATAGTATTACTAAAGGCAAATCTTTCTGCCACGGGAAAACAACTACTCAAATTTCACGGTGTATAAAACAAAGTCGCTTACTCTGTCCCTATATTACTACACTACGCAACGGATTTTGATGCGGTTTCTTTAATTAGGGATTAAGAGGAAGGTTTTTATGAATATTTATCCGAAGCTAAGCGAAGATGGATACTAGTATTGTATACAACGGCCGAGTGGTTAAGGTCGTTGCTTGCCATGCGAGAGGTCGCCAGTTCAAACCCCGCCAGGTACCAATGTGTTTTTCAAATTTGAAATACATATGTATGGTACATCCGACATCCGACGCTTTAACAGTTAAGGAAAACATCGTGAGGAAACCAGCACACCTGAGAGATTTTTCTACGGTGTATGAAGCCATGTCAGGAGGCCTGAGGCGGTTTAAAAACTCTGACACCAGGTTGTTCATCAACCATACGATAAGAAGAAAATTGTATACAATCATAACGTAGTTATGTTAAACTACCAAAGGTCACACGTGCACGTTAATGTTGACATGCACCATATCAAATCAAATCACCCATTATCTAAACCAGAAGAAAAATCATACTTAAAGCTATGTATTTACACAAAAACTAACCAACCATTTTGGAACAGGAAAATCATATCTGATTAATTATGTGTTAATTAACTTTAGTAAGCAATTTTTAATAATCTTCGCCACAGCGTATGCAACATTTCAGCAGGTTTTCTTTTCCTTATACCCGCTTCTAGAATTTTACGTAATCGAAAAGGTAAGATTGGCTCGGTAGTGTTCCAGTGGTTGGTGGCTGGCGGTTCCATGAGTCGTGAGTTCGATTCCCGCTTGGGACAAATATTTGTGTGATGAACATCGGTGTTTGTTCCGTATTTGGGTGCGTTATTTATTTATTTAAGACTATTTGTGTATCCACTGCAGTTTCTGATAACCGTGACATAAGTGTAGAATGTAAAATACAAGTTACTACACCAATACCCGCACTGTGGCCTAGGTATATCAAGTTAATTAACTTCAAGATCTAGTGGGAGGGAAAGTGTGCGGATGACAAGTTTAATTTCTAAGTGGAAATTAGTGACTTGCACCACTTATACCTACCACATTCACTGGCGTGTTTCTGATGTCGGAAGATTGTAATTAACAAGATGTTGAACTAGCGATAGTTAAGTCATTTATGAAGAGGACTATTGATTTTGATTGAACAAGAATTCGGTGGATAGTGACAATAATTGATTGTTCAGGTTCATGATAATATTGATAACACTTTTCTGACAGACTAGTATTAAAATTTGTAGGCCTGACTTTTTTGAAAGTATTATTATTTATGTAAATAAAAATAAACACTACTTATCTACTAGTGGTGTGCTAAGACCGTAACACGTGGCTGGAATTGTTAGATATCTATACCCCTCTGAGAAAAAGGCGTGACTATACACCGTGAAATTTTAGTGGTTGTTTTCCCGTGGCAGAACGATTTGCCTTTAGTAATACTATCGAATCATGCAAATAATTCCTCGAAAAAAAAATTTTTTTTTTATAAATTTTCAAAATAATAATTTTCCAACTCGAAAACGAGAGAAGCTATCGTTGTTTTTGAAGATGTGACGTATTCAGGTACTGCTTGCCGCATGAAATCGATGCTTAAAGCTGAAGAAGCTCGACACCCTAAGTCATAAAGCGGTTCGAACGTGCTTTCGAGTTTCGGTTAAACCTTTCGTAAAACCGGCATTTATTGATTTTAACAAAAAAGAACTGCACAGATCTATTGTGCTACTAAGATAGAATCATTTTGCTGCGGGAAAACAACCACTAAAATTTCACGGTGTATATAAAAATATTTATAAGTATGTACTACTTCGAATTCAAGAGAAAATCTAGATTATAGAAATGAAAATTGTAATATGTATGTTAATTTATTGGAAATATGGTATAAACAGGTGTAAAATTTAATCCGGTACAGATTTTTCAAAAATAATCACTACCTATGAAGTGTTCTGGACTATTACGTCCTCATACATTTATGACTAATAAATAAACAAAGTGTCAAAGCAATTGTTACTGCAATAAAAGTCAAGCATTTTAAAATGCATTGTCAAGCTCTTATCTTCAACAAAGTACGCGAAGGGTTACCCGCCTAATTACTGCTGCCATATTTGTGTACCGTATATTTGCATTTAATCAGCACACAACATTGTAGACACTGTTACAAACTGTACTACAAAGACAGATTAAACACGTCTCGATGTTTGCACCTTATAAAGACAAGGTTTAACGGCGGACATTTTAATATTCGAAAAGAAAATGGCGTCGTAAAGATGGCGGACTATGAAGCCGCCATGTTGGATCGTCATTTAAAAATGCGTTAACGCCTTTACGGTTTACAGAAAATGGTACCCAAATTGGAAGATGTAAAAAGTTTATGTGGACGTTCGTTCGGAAGTTGAATATTGTTTCCAGCTTTTCATAAATACACGGAAAGAATCCTATTTTATATAAGAACTATACATAAGTACTTACTTACTTACTTATGTACATTTCGGGTACTAAAAGATCAAAAATCCAAAATCTAAATCAAAATTTATTTGTTTTGTGGTCCACAGGTAATTATGTAGATCTTATTCTATAATATTAGCATCTCCGTGTTCTGCCCTTGGGCGTACAAAATATATTATATGTATTTAATTTGGTATAGCTACAAAATTAATTAAAAAATTATATTCATTCATTTTAAAAAATTAATTATAACAAAGAAATTAAATTGCAGTATGTAATAAATGTCAAAACAAATAATAGGGAATATATTAATATGAAAAGATTGCATCATATGTATATCGGACATGTCATTCGATTTTATCAATTAAATAATCATTCACGTCATAGTAGACTTTGGTCAAAAGCAACTTTTTTAAACTTTGTTACATTCAATGATATTATCCATTTCCCTGACTTCCTTTGGAAGTTTGTTAAATATCCTTGAAGCCATATCAAGAACACTTTTACTGAACATAGCTGTCTTCGTTATCACGTTCACTTTCTTGAATATAAACGTTCAAAGTAAACGATAATTTGCATGTGATTTGGATAATTAATTATCATTATAACCCCCATAACAATGAAACTTGCCTGACAAATGACACACTCAATATCGTTTTAGAAGGAATCAATCATTCGTAACAAATCTCTAAAACCCAAAATATCAATGCTTGAAAGCTTGAATTAATGAACGAATTTCAACTTTATCATTTCAATAATACGGTTGAGAGGATTTCAAATTGCATTGTAGGTGTGAATTGGTAGATTGCAAGCCATCTGTCATGAACAATGATTGAATTCAGCTGTGGTTCTGATTTATAACGGGGAAAATGATTGAATGATCACTGTCGCTTTTAGGTTATATTGTTGAGTTGTTTCTCTTTTTGGGAAATTATGTTCATTGAGTACAATTTAAATGTCTGTTAAAGTTGTATTGAAGAGCTAAAAATGTTATAATTTGAATAAGAAATATTCCCTCTAGTTTAGGGCAGACTCGTGCCTCTCGGTAGGAACGTAAATGAGCAACATAAAAAAAGAAATCAGGTTACAAATTATCTGAAAGAACAAACTGATACAGAAATAGTAAATAAAAAGATAATACAAAGATTACTGTGATTCATAGTTTCCATGCGATAATAATGATAAAGCACAAAATATTCAGTATAATATTGGAAAAGCGATTCCATTGTTAAGATGTCACGAACAGACGCGATTGCAAAGAGATAACGCAATTTTCTTTGGCAATGCCACAGGACTGAATATTTCACGTATCAAAATGCACACTGAAATCATTATGGTTGTGTTTACCTTTCCTATCCTTTGAAAAGGCAAAAGGTCTCGTATCTAGACTTCCACAAGTCATAACAAAAAAAAGGAATGGAATTCTTGTGCTATTCACTGAAAAACTGCGATGGAAGAAATATTGGATAAGGTATTTTGACTAATGCAAAGATCTTAAAAGTCACTACCTTCATCCGAAGATGTTTAAAGGTCAGTAAAAGGAATAAATTTGATATTTGTTTTGACACTTGAACGTGAAAACACATTTAAAACATATATTTAGATATAATAAATCTAGAAAGGACTTCAGTCCTTTCTAGACTCTTCACTCCTCAGACTCTCTCAGAGAACTCTTCAGAGTTTGACATAAATAATTTAATCACAATGTATTAAAATTAATTAATGTAATAAAATTATTAAATGTAAGCTTTATCCCAAATCACTTAACTTTTGTATAATTTGACTACAATAGCACCTGGATTTGTCAAAATATCTACCACGTCCATACTTTTTAGTATTTGTATGTAAACGTTTACTTCTAAGAAATTCTTTGCGAAATGGAAACAGAGAATTGTACAGCTAAAGCTCCTGTGTGTTCAAATCCAGAATTATGGTTAAATTTAATTTATGGCATATTATGACTTGACTTGACTTGATGTACTATCGGAGTATTTGGCGGTCGACCACCTATAAGGTGAAAATCGCTTGGCGCTTATACGTCTGTCAAAGCAAGCCCCGCCAAAATTGTGGTCCGAGAGCCTGCAAGAATTTTTCGGTAGGTATATGAGGCAAGCTGAAAACTTGTCCTATACCTTTAATATTATAACTCAACACAAAACCGCAGACCTGGCTGAGTACCGGGGCTAAACCAAACCCCCAATTTTTCTTATTTTAAAATATATTTTATAATCCAAAAAAATATACTTTGTCAGTTCACCTGACAGGTAGAATTTCCATCGAAATAATTTGTCTTACAACGTGAGTCTTATTTTTTAGTTATAACTAAATAAATAGATGAAAAATATTTTTGGGGGTTTGCTTTAGCCCCGCTACTCACCAGCCAGGTCTGCAGTTTCGTACTGGGATATAATAGGAGAGGTACAGGATAAGTTTTCAGCTTGCCTCAAATACCTACCAAAAAATTCTTGCTAGCTCTCCTACTATTGGAACGTTTTTGCTTGGATTTTGACAGATTTTCTTTAAGTGCTCTTCTATTGGCCAGTGGGCGGGGCTATTGGCGTTTAAAGAAATCTATTTGAAAAGTGTACTACCGCCAGCGTTGCCACACTCAGCTAAGGTCCAAGCCACGACTCCGATGTAACCGGCAAACCAAGGAGTACTATTTGTATGAGAAAAGGTGCATTGGAATGGGATAGGAGGTATTAGACAGCCTCATCATCAGCTCATATACATCCCCACTGCTGGGGCACGGGCCTATCCTAAACTAGGGTGAGAAGGCTTTAGTCAACTACGCTGGCCAAGTGCGGGTTGGTCGACTACACAAACTCAGAATTTCTTCAGGCAGTTTCCTCACGATGTTTTCCTTCACCGTTAAAGCGTTGAATAATCGTTCACATGAATTTCAAATTTAAAAATCACAGTGGTGACCACACAAGTGTCCTTAACCGAGTGGTCATCCGAGTGGCCGAGTGGCCATCGACACTTTTGAACAAAACAACATGGTAAATATACCGGACATTTTCAGTTTTCTAACCAATGTTACTTGTACAACTACCCACGTTAGTCCGACACACAACTTAGTGTTGTGTAATGTAATGGAACGCGTAAGTCTAAAATCTTAGATATCAAACTAAGTTAGGTAAATCTAATTTGGAAAATACTTTGCAATTCAGCGGCAAATTGTATTAACAGCATCCCCAATTTACTGTGGTAAACAATTTAATCATAAATGCACATTTGAAGCCGTGTTATCAGGCACGGCAATCAGTGGAGCGTAATACTGATTGTTCGATTGTTTTAAAACGGAATTAGGCCTGGAGCACACTGGGTGTACGGTTATAGCGTACAAACTTTGCGTTTTGAGCAGGAACGCTTAGATCTTGGATGGCTTCAATAAGCCTCTTGGTTCTCGATACACGTGTAAGGAAGTCAAACTGAGTTCGATTGAAAACGTCAAAGGGTGGCCTTAAAAAAACATTCATTCTTTTTTTAAATTTAGGTGATATCAAATACAGGGTATTCGATACATAAATCCAAACTTTACTAATATTATAAATCAGAAGAATTTGTTTGTTTGTTTGAACGCGCTAAGGAACTACTGGTTAGAATTGAAAAAATATTTTGCGAGAAAGGCTATAATACACCGTGAAATTTGAGTGGTTGTTTTTCCGTGGCAGAACGATTTGCTTTTAGTAATACTATCGAATCATGCAAATTATTCCTTTATAAAGTTTCGGTTATACCTTTCGTAAAACCGGCATTTATTGATTTTTATGAAAAATAACTGCACAAATCTATTTTGCTACTAAGGTAGAATCATTTTGCTGCGGGAAAACAACCACTCAAATTTCACGGTGTATAAAAATTTGTCGCAAATTCTTAGTAAACGGACCACGCATTATGGAATGCGATTCGGGCCATGCCATAATAGAAAAAAACAAAAGGTGAAGATAAATCATTTATATGATTGGTTGTTATTAATAAGAACCTGTAAAGTACAAAAACCTACAATGGAAGATTTTTTGCATTTCTTTTAAAACCAAAAAAAAGGTGCTTATACTATAAAGAAACATAATATGATGAGTAGGTACAGTGAAAAAAAATTTTTTTTTCTCAGCCAGTTCATTGGTTACAATGAAAGAAAACTGTTTCAGGAATATTTTTGTTTAAAGTCAATCTCGAACGTAACTTTGCATTTAAATCAATATAATATTATAATGAACAAGGCAAGATAAGCAACAACTCTTTTCGTTGGAACCAAATTTCCAAAGAGTCCTTGCCCATCAGTGCTGAGGAGAAGGAGAAGAAAGATTCATGTATCTTCTTGATTTAATTGATGTATCTTTTCGAAAATTTACATAAACCTACAAAATACTTATCGTCGGAGCACTGACCCAGTCACCAATGAAGTGAATCCTGATCTAGAAGAAGACTAACTACTAACTAATAAATACTTTTTTAAAAGAAAATGAAACTGAAAAAAATAAGGAGAAGAGCAATTAAAAGAAAGAAAATATTAACAAAAATAAATACACACTTACCTTTAAATAGCAGATAAATTTCCAAACTGCCTTTTCAAAAAAAAGTGTTGAAAATTTGATTAAAAATATTTTTGAGCGGGATTTGAATATTTTTTTTATAATTTATATTTCTGAAAATTGTAAGTTATAAATTTTATTGTGATTAAATACATTAAACTTGATATTTTAGTGAAGTACATAATTATCCTTAATATATGGGTGCATAAGTTGATAAGTCGTTGGTGAATGAATTGACAAGTCTTATTTAAAGAAAACTTTAATAAATTAAGCTTTGAGGTTTACACCGTTCGAAAGATCAGAAAAAAATACCACTCTACAAACACAGCCATTTACTAATTTAATTATCCTTATTTACCAGGCGAAGCCGAACTTTAAAACTGCCGCCCTGTAAAATAGCCATTTTCACTTATTCACGCCTGGCATGGATATAACATCACGCTGCAACCGAAAGGTGCAAAGAAACAATGGAAAATGTGTAACGGGGGGAAACGTGGACGAAGTCGTTAACAATATAATTTTAAACTGTAATGGTTACATACGTTAGAAAATTGAACATTTCGAGCTCCCGATATTTCGACGCTGATACAAGCGCCATGATCACGGGTCAACATGGCGCTTGCAAAAGTGCCAAATATCGAGAGCTCATTGAAATAAAACCACCGGCTTAACGTGCTTTCCGAGGCACCGCCAATTTCCTAACTCCGGGCTGAGTAATTTCTTTATTGAAACTCACACAAATTTCATTCAACCCCGGACCCTAACTGGTGACCTCTCTGTCCTTACGAAGGGCTTGCTACCAATAAACCAAGGAGGCTGTTTAATTTCGGGGTTTTATTATAGCATGTACGACGTAGGTACGTGGAACTTCCGTAGAAATAGCTATACAGAAGCCGCGGCAATTTAGGTCTTCTATAACACTAATTGGCGCTGAATAGTTCAACAAACTCTACGCTTGGTTCGTACGAGGATCCTAGTGTGTAGAATTTAATATCAAAGAGCAGCAGCTTGTTGTTCAGTTACTATTAAATGCCGTAGGTACTACACGCCCTAATGTTTAATTACAGATCAATAATAGCGATGGTGGTGCTTTTTTATTTTGATGCAGCTTGGTGGGCAACACAACATAAAAATAAATGTAAATCCTTACTAATATTATAAATCCGAAAGTAACTCTTTCTGTCTGTCTATCTGTTACGCTTTCACGCATAGAGTACTTGACCGATTTAAATGAAATTTGCCCCTGTGGTGTGGTACAGATATAGTCCAGAGCCTAGAAAAGATTATAGGCTACTTTTTAACCGACTGCGCTATAAGGAAGTAATGTTTTACCCATTAAACGTCTCTTCGCGGAAGAAGTCGCGGGCGGAAAGCTAGTTTAAAATAAAGAAAAAAGAAATTAAAAAATCGCATTCATGACCCCGCCTGAACGGGGACAAAAAATTATGTTAAAAGAATTATTGTCATAACTTAAATACACGCCGAGATACGAGTATTACTGTTTCAATAGCACATCTTTTAAACGAGCTCAAAACGCTTCATACAAAAAATGACATAAAAGTGAAGTCACTCTTGTTGATATTTATATGCAACACGCGTCAGAAATTCGGCAAGTAGGTACATTAACAAATATTGCGTTTATGAAAATGGCTTAAAAGCAAAAGTTGATATTAATTCTGTAATTTGAAAGCATGGTATTGTTGATTTTAATAATTTTTGAGATTTTAAAATGGACCCGCTTACCCAACTTTTAAAGTCTTTGTCGTCACAATTATAAAAAAAAAGACGTTTGGCACTCGGGGACTGCCGCGGTATAGCTATTGCATAGCATTGTCCGATTTCGAAGCAGCTCGTCTCGATTCGTGCGAGTTTCGTAGAGTCGTACAATACGTCTAACCGCACGCACATAAACACCGTGCCGAAGTCTACCGAACTGAAACGACGTTAGACGATTGTGAGGTTTTTTTCGTTACGGAATTTCTTGGTTCGGTGCCGCGCTCAAAGCCCGCGATAAAAGCTATGCAATAGCTTAAAAATTAAACTAGTGACAATTGAGCGGCTATCGACGCTGGACTTGATAGTTAGATAAATACTAATTTATATGTTAATAATGTACGTAGGCAATTACTTTCATTTTATTAATTTCTCATTATGTAAAAATCTATATTTAGAAGTAATTTGTGTTTATGTAAGGAAGTAATTAATATGATAATAATCTAATAGCGATTATTTTAATAATTTAAAACTAAGTATACGCCAATAAAATGTATCAGCTATATGACACGTAATAGGTAAGTCATATGAGTTAGCGCGAGTTAAATGCCATTATATTTTTAGTTCTAACGGAACGTGACAGTTTTCTTAATTCTAAGATAGGGAACACAGGAAAACACTCGCGACACCTGTGAGGGCGGAGGACACAAACAGAGACACCTCTTATTTCCCTCGCGGCCCTCACTCATAAGGCGTTTTTAAGGTTCCGTACCTAGAAGGTAAAAACGGGACCAGCTAGTTAGGTAGGTAACCGGGCTAGTTTTCTTTAGTTAGTTAGTTAGTAGTCTAGTTAGTTGTCTTGGTTAGTTTGGTATTTGTCGGTATTTATTTTATAATTCCGAAAATTTGGATTGTTGGTAGAAACTAGCGAGCGAACATAATAATACGTTGGTAGGTTTATAGAAACTAGCCAAGACAGACCTTCATAGGCTACCACCATACATTATCTTATGTTATAAGAAGATATGATAGGTATGTTATAGTGTTACTTATAAATAAATTTCAGGGTTGAGCATTGAACTTGGCACCCATTTAGATCTCACTTCTTTTGTCGTTGAAGTCAACAACCAAGGCAATTATCATAATATTGAACTTGGCTCTCATTTCACAGTTATGTTTTTGATTGGATTGGTACTTTGTCTAGGGGGCCAGTATCTCGTAAGCCGTGATAGCAGAATTTTTCACAAATGATGCGATATCCCGCTAAAAATATAATATCAAACCTTGGGTTACTGCAAACTATGGTGGAGATAACTGGGGATGACGATGGTGGTTGAAGGAACTATGGAAACGATGTATACCTTCAGCTGTTTCCAGATTCTAGTTACTAATCAATAAAACTTACTAAAAAAGATCATGTCTAAAATATTATTATTATTATCAGTCATTTCCAATGCTCGGGACTACAGAGTCCCGGATTTTTGGGAGGCGTGTGGCCAAAGCCAACACCTAGAGGCCCTTTTATTATTATTATTTCCGTTGCCGCTATAACAATAAATATTAAGAAAAATAATTAAGGGGGGTTCCAATACAATAAAAGTGTTTTTTTATCATAATTGGTACGGAACCCATTGTGCGAGAGTCCTACTTGCACTTGGCCTGTTTTTTACGTGTTCGTGCTTATGACGGCTCTAAAGACGTCTCCTATGGAAAAGGATAGTGTGTTTATGGATGAATGGTTTCCGTAGTTTCTTTCTATTGAAACATGATGAGCATGTCCATCAACACATTCATTGAAATCAAATCAATCATCACACCTTCAACCTTCAATTACTTATCACCGAACTATGCAGTAGGCTTATCTCCATTGGGATCAGCCACCATGGCCGTATTTGGAAAAATTCCGTATGTAATTCTCTATTAAAATTGATACTATGTTTAGTTTGAGAAATATATACACAACGTTTAATTAATCAATTAATATTAATTAAAACATTAACACAAATTAAATACTTATAAGGCTATGAATATCATTACTTTTCAGTATAAAAGCTGTGCATGACTGTAGATTTGATCACACACTCGGAACCGTCTCAAGATGCAGTTATACGCAGTACTGACCTTAGGAGCACTTCTGGTAGCCGCGCTGGTGAGCACGACGGCCGCGGACCCGTTCATCATCGACGTGCCCAGGAGACCCAGGCCCAGAGAGAGGGTCTGATGACCGTAATACAACAACTCCGAACATATTGCACCTACTCGGAATTTGGAACTACTGCGACCGTATTGATTATAATTTTTTTTAAACTTTATTTTTTTTTTTTTTTCCTTGTCTTGCCCGTGACCACGAGCTCTGTTTTATAGTGTACTAGCCGTGCCCGCCTGAAAGCCTCCTCTGGCGCATTCCACTTTTCTCTGTATTCTCCCACTCTCATCCAGTCCAGAGGAGGCCTTCACCCAGAAATGGGTTCATATCTCAGAATTTAACATACAATAATTTAACAAAAACATACTACCTAATATTTCCAATAATAAAAATTTACTAATACTAAAAACAACATTTGCAATGTAATTTTTTCAATTATTTGGGGATACGAAATAAATAGGCTTTATTATTATTTTTATTATTAGCCGTGCACATACAAAATACAAAAGTGTTTTCTCGTAACTCCCGCTCCCGTGGAAATTTGTAATATTGCGTTGCAAGTAAGCTTCACGTTCATTAGGATACCTGTTTGCCAAATTTCAATCATCTATATCTTGCGCGATTTGGATTTTTTCATACAAAAGTTTTTTCCCTTCCGTTACCGTAGGAATTTTGAAATATATTTTTGCAACTATGCTTTTCAGTTTACTAAGGTACCTGCTTGCCAAATTTCAAGCGTCTAACTAAGCGGCTTAGATTTTTTTTTCATACAAAAGGACTTTCCGCTAATTCCCGTTCCCGTGGGAATTTCGAAAATTCCTTCTAAGTGCACCTTTACGGTACCTAAGCTATGTCTTTTCCAAATATCAAGTGCCTAAGTTTAGCCGTTTAGGCTGTGCGTTGATATGTCAGTCAGTCAATCAGTCAGTCAGTTTCTCATTTTATATACACCGTGAAATCTTAGTGGTTGTTTTCCCGCGGCAGAACGATTTGCCTTTAGTAATACTATCGAATCATGCAAATAATTCCTCGAAAAAAAAATTCATAATATTTTTCCAACTCGAAAACGAGAGAAGCTATCGTTCTTTTATACGATGTGACGTAATGAAGTACTGCTTGCCGCATGAAATCGATGCTTAAAGCTGAAGAAGCTCGACACCCTAAGTCATAAAGCGGTTCGAACATGCTTTCGAGTTTCGGTTAAACCTTTTGTAAAACCGGCATTTATTGATTTTAACAAAATATAACTGCACAAATCTATTGTACTACTAAGATAGAATCATTTTACTGCGGGAAAACAACCACTAAAATTTCACGGTGTATTTTGATAGTGTTTGCGCAAATAATAGAAAACTCAACACACTTCGAAGTATTTAAGTGAACGTGACATCTTCTTTGGTTATACCTAGTCCGATGTAGCTACATTTGTTTCTTTAACGACTCTACATAATAACAGTAAGATATTTAAAACGTTCGAAAGACAAGCAAATGTAATTTACTTGTCTTTCGAACGTTTTTTTTTTAAATTACGATGCGTTAAAAGCATTAAACTTTTTCCGTTCCACCCCGAGTGAAATTGGGCGTGAACTTGCCAAGGAACATAAATGAAAGCTGTTTTTTGGATATGGTATTTGCAAAACCGTATTCAATTACCCATTTTAACGATTTCTGTCCATTTATTATCCTAGGGAGTCCTCATTAAAAGATGGTGTGATGATCTAGTCAATATATCAAAAAACTGGAAAGTACTAGCGTTAAAATCAGTAGACAATTTGGAGCAGCCTTTTGCTCAGCGTTGAAATGATATAGCTACGAAGAATGCTTTTGACGTGATAACGTCTTTAAAATCGTTTTAGTCGGGTGACATGTTCAGAAACTTATGTCACACCAAAACCTCACGAGCGCGATCGCAGATATAACGAGAGAGAGACGGACCGATCTACCGTCTCATCTCGAGCACTGCCAGTCATTCCGTGAAACTTGTCACGCGGAATCCTCACGAGCGGAGGCTGGCATAGCGTTCGAGTGAGTGGACCGATCTTCCGTCTCTCTCACTCTAGCGGCATAGAAACGAATGGAGATTTTCTCTTAATAAGACGTTATCACGTAAACATCTCGATCGTAAACCTACTTTACAAACAACCAATTTTTTTTTATGCAAAATATGTATACTCGTGATGAATTAGAAACAACTAGTGACCCGCCCTCGCTTTACTTCGGGTATATACACAAAAACCTTCCTTTATCTATTAAAACAACCCTATCAAAATTACGTGTAAAAGGAACAACTAGAAATACATAATTATAAATTAACCTAGCCTAAGTAATCTTACACTTTGAAATGTAAACGTACCTTTATACTGAAATAAAAAGCTTGATTATTATTATTATCAAAATAACGTTGAAAACAACCAAAAGGTTTTAAGTTTTAGTTTTATGTATGTAACCTTGATTATTTTTATGCACCAAAAAAAAAAATTTTTCATTTAATTTCAAATAAAAAGATGAAAATAAATTAACGGAAAAAAAATCTATTTTATAAACAAGATTTTATTATGCACGTCACGTTAATAAAATAAACTAAGTCATTCATTAATATTCTTAAGTCAGCGAGTATATTTTAGCGTTGGTAGTTACTTACATACATAATTTAAATAAGTGACGCATCGCCTATTCGTTATACCTGGGCAATATCCACAACAGTGGAAAATAATAAAGAGATTTGGGCGTTAATAACTTTCAAACCTTGCAGATGTCAGCGACGGAAAAACGATTCCCTTTATTTACAAGCAGTAGATCCAAGGGAAATCGTAACTAAGGATGTAGCAGAGTCTTAGTTCAGCTGCGTAATTATGCAGTTAGAAAAATCAGGAGTCTTCTTCTTCTTATCGTATGGTTGATGAACAACCTGGTGTCAGCGTTTTTAAACCGCCCGTAGGCCTCTGACATGGCTTCACACACCGTTGAAAATTATTGACTAAATTATGTCCTGCAAAACCGTCAAACAGATTGACAGCAGGATCAGCGAGTTGCATAATACTTATATAAATAACTAAAAATCTACGTATTTATAGGTATAATTAATATGAAAAAATCTCTTCAGCGATATATAGTCCAGTCAAATTAGCATCTAAATTATGGGTAAGGTTGCATTAATTCCCAACAAGCTGGATTTTTGTGCAGGCCTTGAATACGTCATTACAAATGATATGTCAAAAGTCCCCATCGATCCGACGTGTGCAAAAAAAAATATTCATGGTCAAATGTCACAAATATCAGTTTTATGCACTTTTGAGCGAAACGGTAAGTTTTATGATAAAAGTATGTATGACAAAATTACTTATCACCTAATTATCTATAAAAATTGTCTTACACTTTATTCCTAAGATTCACCATTTCAGAGATAAAGCGATGCACAAAGTTGAAAAAGTTGTATTTTCAAATGCTGCCAGGCCCCCGTGCGATTGTGCTAGACAGTTAAAATTTTCACGAATGATGTATTTCAGTTGGCTCTTTAACATCTAATACTAAATACAACATTAAACTATCACTCAAGGTGGGCTCTTTTTCTTTTCTCTACGAAAGCTTTTTTTTATTTGCTCGCACTTGGCCGGTTTTTAACGTGGTAACCACGTTAAGCCATGGTCACCTCGTTAATGTGGAATAGGTTTACTAGGGTAACCACGATAAAAACCGTCCAAGTGCGAGCAAATAAAAAAAAGCGTTAGTATGAGAGCCCACCTTAAGTGATGGTTTTATGTTGTATTTAGTATTAGCGATAATAGAGGCAACTGAAATCCATCATTCGTAAAAATTTTATCTGTCTAGCACAATAGCACGGGGGCCTGGAAGCATTTGAAAATACAACATTTCAACTTTGTGCATCGCTGTATCTCTGAAATGGTGAATCTTAGGAACAAAGTGTAAAGACAATTTTTATAGATAATTAGATGATAAGTAATTTTGTCATACATATTTTTATGATAAAACTTACCATTTTGCTAAAAATCCCGAAAAACTCATTTTTTTTACCTTTGACCTTGAATAACATTTTTTCCTTACAGGGGAAAGATGGGGAACTTTCAAATTTTGTTTTTAATGATATTTTAAGCAATCTTACCGATTTTCAGCTTGGTGGGAATTTATGTAACTTCGAATGTCTAAATTGACCGGACTAATAATTGTAAATAGAATGAATGAATGAATGAATATGTGGCATAGGTTCTCAATTCGTCTGTATGTATAATGTTTTTATTTTTTTTTTATGTATGTTCACCGATATTTTCGTCAATTATAGACGGATTTCAAAAATTATTTTTTTGTTGGATACAGTTCACTTCCGAGGTGGTCCCATTTTCACCAGTCTAGGATCTGATGATGGGATCCAGGAGAAATCGAGGGCAACCCTCAAATTTTATAGGCACATGTACCGCGTTTTACATATTTTCTGAAGTAATATTGGCATTTGCTTCTGGCAATCATAATGTTATGATGCTGAGCTGATGATGGAAGGTCAACTCCTTAATAGTTGGGAGTAAAGGGATATTTCTTTCAAATCTGTGTACATATTAATAGTACTAGTTATAATATCAGTAGAATTATAGGTGAGCTGAACTAATAGGGTCCAGTCTAGGATCTGATAATGGGATCCAGGAGAAATCGAGGGCAACCCTCAAATTTTATAGGCACATGTACCGCGTTTTACATATTTTCTAAAGTTATATTGGCATTTGCTTCTGGCAATCATAATGTTATGATGCTGAGCTGATGATGGAAGGTCAACTCCTTAATAGATGGGGGTAAAGGGATATTTCTTTCAAATCTGTGTATATATTAATACTACTAGTTATAATATCAGTAGACGTATAGATGAGCTGAACTAATAGGGTCCAGTCTAGGATCTGATTATGGGATCCAGGAGAAATCAAGGGCAACCCTCAAATTTTATAGGCACATGTACCACGTTTTACATATTTTGTGAAGTAATATTGGCATTTGCTTCGTGCAATCATAATGTTATGATGCTGAGCTGTTGATGGAAGGTCATCTCCTTAATAGTTGGGAGTAAAAGGATAATTCTTTCAATACTGTATACATATTAAGACTACTAGTTATAATATCAGTAGTATTAAAGGTGAGCTAAACTATTAGGGTGACCAGTCTAGGATCTGATGATGGGATCCAGGAGAAATCGAGGGCAACCCTCAAATTTTATAGGCACATGTACCGCGTTTTACATATTTTCTGAAGTTATATTGGCACTGCTTCTGGCTATCATAATCTTATGATGCTGAGCTGATGATGGAAGGTCAACTGCTTAATTGTTTGGAGTAAAAGGATAATTATTTCAATACTGTATACATATTAAGACTACTAGTTATAATATCAGAAGTATTACAGGTGAGCTGAACTAATAGGGTGAAAAAAAAATTGAACACTAAAAAGTATGAAAAAAAATTGTAAGCAAAAAAAAAAACCGCCTTCAAAAACCCGACTCACTAAAAACTACAAAATAATATGGAATAATACGAACATTTATATCCTCTGGGTATGAATTTTATATGTTGTTGAAGGCGGTGCCAATCACAATTTTGAGGAAAACGAAGCTTGTCTGTATGAAATATAAACGGCTCCGCCTTCAAAAACATATAAAATTCATACCCAGAGGATATAAATGTTCGTATTATTCCATATTATTTTGTAGTTTTTAGTGAGTCGGGTTTTTGAAGGCGGTTTTTTTTTTTTTATTTTCATATTACGTTAAGTGGGCGTATCGCATACTACTAGTTCTTGACGAGGTCGATTCGCACGCGTTTAAAGTTCATTCGTGCGAAACGCCTACTAAATAATATTATTATTCAAAGTGGACATTTCGCACGTTCGAGCGAAGGAATTTCGTGCGAATCGACAATCAAGCCATTAAGAAAAAACACAAAACTTTTGTCGAAAACTACAGCTACTACTACAAATTACTACATACTACTACAGCAAATGTGGAATTTATATGCACACTAGCGGCCGCCCGCGACTTTGTCCGCGTATTAATGGTTTTAGTAGCAACTGATGTATTAAAGTAGCCTACATGCCTTGTAAAATTTGTTATTTATTAGTGAAAGTTACGTCAACTTTCTCCCATAGTACGCCCCCCCTCCCCCCATTAACTTCCATGGGGGTCGAATTTTGAAAAAAAGGTAACGCTGGTGTCTTTCCAGTGTGCCAGCTACCTCCATACCAAATTTTATGAAAATCTATAAACACGTAAAAATTCTCCCATACTAATTTTCACCCCCCCAATGAACCACATGGGGGTTGAATTTAAAAAAAAAAAGTAACCTATATGTTATTCCATAGTGCCAGCTACCATCATACCGAATTTCATGAAAATCGGTTCAGAAGTTTGAGCGTGAAAGAGTAACAAACATCCATACATACATCCACACATACATCCATACATACAAACTTTCACCTTTATAATATTAGTAAGGAGTAAGGATTATTGAAACCATCACTCTTAATTCTTATTCCGTTTCGTATAAGTTTCCCGCCCTACTATGAACTTGAACGGTGATAACACCCCGATTTACTTTTGATGGAAAATAAGGATTTAGTTCCGGTATTAACCGACATTTAACCGACCAGCGGCGACGTGGTCCACAACCCGTCACGTCACGTTTCCCACAGAGGTGAAAAGACCGCTGGAAGTGATCTCTGCCTACCCCTCTGGGAAAAAGGCGAGATTTTATGTATGTATGTATGAACCGACATCATTGACAGGCTTTTTGGCAAATACTGACTCGTATGTCGAAATTTGTGGGTTCGATTCCCACTTGGTAGATAATATTTGTGTAATAAGTCTGCGTGAAGTGTCCAAAACATTGGGTTTTGAATAATTTAAATACTTTTTGGCTTAACATGTTTGTCATCTTTATACACGCGTGTTTTATCCGCAAAAGTAAGGCAAACAATACTTACTTCCATTAAAACGTTTGAATTAAACTAAAGAGCTTGTTTGTTTGTCTGAACGCCCTAATCTCAGGACCTACAGGTTCAAATAAAAAATAATAGTTTTGTGTTGGATAGACCATTTATCGGCGAAGGCTTTAACATCCCGCTGTGACCAATAGGAGCGAAGAAATAGTGGAAAATTGTATCTCTTATCTACACGGACGAAGTCGCTGACACAGCTAGTTTATGTAAATTTTGTATATTCCAGGGGATAGGCATATTATGTGACTTTTTACATGACTGCGCTGAAATGAGATTGTTTTAATATCCTGATAAATAAATGCCTTTACGCAAAAACGTTCACCAATTATGAGCGTCTTTATGGGTCTACACGCGATATTGGGAGTAGCAAATACAAAGCTACTTACTGCCCGACGTTTTGACTGGGTTACACCAATCATGGTCGCGAGTGATCTGTAGGGCTACCATGAGTTTAAAACTTACGCACTCGATATCGCCTACGTAAATATGTCTATGAAAAACTTGTACAGCGCCGCTGGTGGTTACGCGAAGAACTAAAATCGGCCGTATGAAAAAACAACTCGATAGGTTTTTAACGTACATAAGTTTTCGATAGCCAACTCATGGTAGGCCCTCTGAACCCAATATCGTGTAGACCGATAAAGACTAATATTTAATCATGAGCGTGGTAGCCCGCAATAGTTCCCCGTGTATCCCGCGGCCAGGGGACTGTTTGATTTGACAAATTGCATCCTTTGTTGGCACCGAACTGTCGATAACCCCGGCTATTTGTCCTCCTATTCCATTTAAACGGTTGGATTCTTCTTCGCCACTTCAGGGAATGGAGGTCTTTGTCATTTTTTTCAACGGTCCCCTTTTTTGAGATCTGGATTATACAATTTTTTCGGAAAAACTAATTCCGTTTAGGCGTCAGCTTTGAATTGGGGGTGATGCTTTGTGCGAATATTGATGTCATATAAAGTAAGTGCTTATCTTTTGCCCTATTTGGAAGCAAAAAGAGGGTTTTTTTTTATTTTTATCTTCTTATTTTAGAACAACTTTCTGACAAATGATGACTGGCTCGGTGGAACAGTGGTTAGTGACCCTGGCTGGCGGTTCCAAGAGTCGTGGGTTCGATTCCCACTCGGGACAAATATTTGTGTGATGAACATCGGTGTCTTTTCCGTGTCTGGGTGTGATTATGTATTTAAGTATGCATTTAAAAATATATATGTGTGTATATCAGTCTCTGACGCCCATATTACAAGCTCTGCTTAGTTTGGGGTCAGATGACCGTGTGTGGAAATGCCCCAGATTATTATGATTATTATTATTTATTTTATTTTATTTAAATTTGAACTGTTAGAATAGTTCATTAAAATGTTATATGAACTTTGCATTTGTTGAGGATTCAATTTTATTTTTGGAACATGTAGAAGCTTAACTTGAAGTTTGTGGGGTGGCCACTTTGCCATCCTTAAAAAAAATGTAAATTGCTACAAATTATCTTGCCTACAAATATGTTGGAAAACTCTTTGCCTAAATTAAAATTCAAAAAATGTATAAGCTAAATAGTGCTCCATGACCAACCACACAAACTTAATTATCTTTATTACTAATACAGGTAAGGCAGTAAGTATAAAATAAGAAAAATTTGTAGGGAAAATATCAAAACATCCACTTAAAACTGCCATCAGCATGAAGAATACTAATCACTGAACAGCTTTGTACCTTACAAAGCTTCCTCTCATTTATCCCCTGGACATTTCCAGCAAAGGGTTGTCTAAGAGATTAATAAAAAGCATCAAAACCAAATTCTCTTGTGAGTCAAACAATACCTAACAAAAATAAACAACGATGTATATTTTAGTAGCTGGCAAGTCCGGGCCTGTGGTTGGGATCAGTGGACGGGTTTGAGACCCCCGGGTAATGACCCTGGACTCGAACCGAGAGGCCCCCTTTTCGAGTCCGAGGTCGGGTAACATTAGTGTGAGTTTTCCTGGTAGAAATTAATTAGTCAGGCTGGAGTCAGGAAGTTTGCGGATGCACACTCATTAAGCCGGTGTACCTGCGGCTTTTTGGTTTTGCCGGATTACCGTCTCACCGAATCATGAGAGTAATTAAATAGACAAAGCATTTATGCTTTCCCACACACTTGTACACTATTATAATATCGACAGTGACTATTAACAATGTCGGATGTGCAAAACAGCAACTTTACAGGAGAGCTAATCAAAGTTTAATTTGGATGTATCTTTTTACTTATTTGAGGCAGGATTACAAAATTTTAGGTTTATGCTATACAAATAATGTTTGTTCAGGCCAATATTATGGGACGCCGTTATTAAATGTGTAAATATGAGAAAAGTCAGTTGCGACTTTTTTACGGGTCTAAACTAATGTTAAATTGTCAGAAGTACCAGAACCGACATTTTTGCTTGTATAAAATTAGTCATTGTTTGCCGGAACTGGTACTTACGACATTGTTTAGTGATTATATAAAAAAATATTAGGTCGTATGTGACAAGTAGTGGACGAAATATTAATTAAAATCACATTAAACTAACCAAAATCAGTTCGGGTCTCTTTCCACCTATAGACCCAGACTATGTGCCGCCACGGATGCCCTCACGTCTGAGATCTATCTTAGAATTAGAGACCATAACGCCGCTTACTCCAGAGGAGTTCGAGTCGGCTGTCCTCCCTCTCTGGGCGAAGAAGACGGCCCCAGGTCCGGGCGGTGTCCCGGCCCGAGACATCGCTCTGGCCTACTCAGAACTGGAGCAGTCTTTCCGGGGTCTGCCCGCCGAGGGCCGCCCCTCAGAGTCACCTTCCGCGTATCGGTCGATTGCGGAGTGCGATTAAACGACCATCGGCGGAGCGTGGGGCCGGACCGCTCAGAGAACCAGTTCGGATTCAGGACAGGGCGATCTACCTTAGACGCCCTGTCCCGAATGAAGAACCTTGAGGAGGCAGCGCGAAGAGTGACGGAGGCGAGCGCGCTGTTGGCGCAGCGTATCAGTACTTTGGTCCTGCGTTTGGCGCTGGAGAAGACCGAGGCCGTCTATTTCCATAGGCCTCGGAAAGGACCTCTCCCCAACTCGTACATCTTGATTGGGGGAGTTCGGGTGGCAATCCAGTGCCAAATGAAGTACCGTAGTAGTTAGTAAGTAAGAAGGACTAGTCTTGGATGCGCGGAAGTAGTTTGTCCCACATTTCAGAGGGCTGTCGCCGTGCCTCAAGGCAGCGGACACGTTGGGGTGGTTCTTTCCGAATATAAGAGGGCCTAGGGCTAGATACCGGCAACTCTACGCCGGCATACTCAGAAGCATGGCCCTTTACGGAGCTCTCATCTGTGCGGATTCCCTCCATATCAGCGAGAACTCCGTCCTACTCCGTAGACCTCAGCGGGCGATAGCGTGTCGCGTGACGCGTGCCTACCGCACTGTGGGCTTTTCAGCGGTCTGTACCTTGGCAAGCCGCCGAAAAGCCTACCTTGGAAGCTGGAGGCATAGCTGCTGGCCGCGAAGTATGAGTGGCTTAAGTAGCAACGAGATCTGGGTCTTAGTCCAGTGAGGAGAGAGCGCGAGGAGTTTGCGAACGGAGCTCGCGAGTTTTTGGTGTGGGCAGATAGCTTAGCCAAGTAGGTGGCAGGGCGTCATCTGTTGGATGCGCTCGGACCAGTGCTCAACAGCTGGCTCGAACGGACGGGCGGTTTCTTGTCGTTCCGTCTGGTGCAGGTGCTGACCGGGCATGGTTGCTTCGGCCACTATCTGCACCGCATTCAGCGGGAGGACGCGCCTACTACTACGACGAACATAGGCTACTTTTCAACCGATTGCGCTGTAACGAAGAAATATTTTACCCGTTAAACATCTCTACGCGGACAAAGTCGCGGGCGGAAAGCTAGTACAATAAAAAACAATTAATTAACTCCTTTAAAAGCCCAAGTTGAATAAAACAGTACTGACTTTTCGCAAAGAACCCTATCCAAGGTGGTTGCATAGCTACCTTAATTAAAGTTTTAAAGAAATTTAAAATAGTAACTTAGAAAAAATGAAAGTGCGTTTATTTTTTAAATCGTTTATTGCTGTCATAATCATATAGATAAAAAATTATAAAGGAGAAATCTAAAGGACTATTAACACCCCGTTTTATTGGCGGCGCGTTTGAAACTCAAGGAGGACAAGGATTGAATCTGTAACAAAACTTTTCAAATATAGTGTGTGCGTGTCATTTTAATAGTTCTTGAATTTCTATACAACATGTTGACAACTTAACTTTTGTATTACTATGAAATCAGCTGAACGAAATGTATGTAAATTTTATTCTTTTCTTAACTTCGTTATCGTTTCGATATTGTTTTTGTCTACGAGGCCTGTTACTTTAAATCAGTGTACGCTACGCTTCCCACGGCCCATGTTGACTCCGCCCGGGCCCACCGCGCCCCCCAGTCCACCCCCCGCCACGTGTCCTCTCGGCCTTCCTCCCATGCTGACGCCGCCGCCCCCGCCGATGCCGAAGCACGCCGCTTCCCCGAGCAGCGCCACCAGCACTACCGCTACCGCCACAAATGCCGTGAACTTCATCTTCAAAGTCGATTCAAATGAATGGTGACAAACTTATAAAGAAGAGCGGCTTTTATACATTTTTAGACCATCAGTGACATTGCGGTAATTCCACAAAGTTAATAGAATACAAAGGTATAATTTGACTCAAAATGAGTTTTCTGATAATTACCTATTCCAGTTTGATTGATATTTCTTATCAACAATTGGAAACTGCAAAACAAGCTGCTTTTTTTAATAATCATAAAGATAATACAAACGACCTTACTGACAACTTATTTCGAATAATAACTTTTATTTAAATCATCAAGTAGGTAAAAAAGGTAACAAAGAAATAATTAAAAAGGAGATTATCTCAGAACGATATTTTTTATGTTAACAGATGCATTCCAAATTCCTTTTTTAACCTTGTTAAGGACAGCTATCTTATAAAGTTAAATAATGTTAATTA
The DNA here is from genome assembly GCA_039566165.1 of Maruca vitrata. Taxonomy (NCBI): domain Eukaryota; kingdom Metazoa; phylum Arthropoda; class Insecta; order Lepidoptera; family Crambidae; genus Maruca; species Maruca vitrata. Next base: position 2,880,155 of record CM076928.1, on the reverse strand, counting down.
ATGTCAAAGGGTACATGTAAAAGACATTGAATGTCAAAGAAATTTAATATAAAAGCTGTTGAGTGTGGATACATTTTATCATACCTTTCAAGTCAACTACGAAGATGAAGTTCGCGGCATTTGTGGCGGTAGCGGTAGTGCTGGTGGCGCTGCTAGGGGAAGCGGCGTGCTTCGGCATCGGCGGGGGCGGCGGCGTCAGCATGGGAGGAAGGCCGGGAGGACACGTGGCGGGCGGCGGACTGGGGGGCGCGGTGGGCCCGGGCGGAGTCAACATGGGCCGTGGGAAGCGTAGCGTACACTGATTTAAAGTAACAGGCCTCGTAGACAAAATAACAATATCGAAACGATAACGAAGTTAAGAAAAGAATAAAATTTCCATACATTTCGTTCAATCCCATGATTGACATTAGACGCGATTAATCACGTGGTCAATCCCATACATTTTGTTCTTTTCGAACTTCGTTATCGATTCGATATTGTTATTTTGTCTAACCTCCCAGAAAAGTTACGTTGTCAACATTATGTAGAATAAAATTTCAAAAACAATGAACGTGGCGTTTATAAACACCCCGACACGCACACTGTATCTTTGACCAGTTTTATTATATGAAGCTTCAATCTTCGTGACCGTCAAAAAAAAGCGCAACCATATAACGCCGTTTTCGTTGGCTTTAGATTTCTTCTTGATAACATTTTATCTACGTATGTATATGATTATGACAGCAATAAATGATGCTACTGATATTACAACTAGTAGTCTGAATATGCAAATAATATTGAAAGAATTATCCTTTGACTTCCAACTATAAGAAAGTTTACCTTCCAATATTATGACCAGATGTAAATACTAGTATAGGTTTGGAAAATACACAAAAAAAATATATTTATTATGTGCCTATAAAACATGTGGGTTGCCCTCGATACTCTCGTATCCCATCGTCAGACCCTAACTTCCTTATCATGGGACAACCTTGGGACCATCCTCTTTCCAAGAAAAATATAACTATAAAAAGCGGTTCATAAACGACGAACAAACATAAAAAAGCATCTATACGGTCAAATTGAGGAACCTACTTATTTTAAGCCGGTTATAATGAACCTTTTTCCGAAACCTGGGCTGGAACCTCTTCGTAACTTGTTGTTTACGCAGTGCTGGCCACTAAAAAAACAACGAGCTGTCAAAAGTCAACACCAACGAAAATATATTTATTTATTTATATACGTCGTACTCACTGCTGGGGCAAGGGCCTTAACTAAACTTGGGCGATAAGGCTTTAGTCAACCACGCCGGCCAACAGCGGTTTGGTAGTCATTAAGTGTGCGTTCCCTTCGATGTTTTCCATCATAGTACCTACTAAACTCCGCAGCGTACCTCATTACCCACCCGGGCACTGTGGATTTCAAATTTGAAAAGCACAGTGCCCGGGTTTGAACAAGCAACCTCTCGCATGGCAAGCAACGACCTTAACTACTCGGCCATCGACTCTTTTGCCGCCCATTATTGCAGTAGCATTGATCATTAGGGTAAAAGTAGGGTTGAGCAAGGCTACGAACCATGACGCCGCTAAGGCGATGAGGCACGCTACGGAGTATAGTAGGTACACCCCTGGGCAATGCACCCTAGCCCAGGAGCAGATGACGATTTTCCATCTCAGCACTGGCAGCCGGAGTGTGGGACTGCGGGACGCCACCTTGGGTTCCTAACCCCTGCCCAAGGTGATCAATTATTATTCTTCGCAGTAAAAGAACATTTTGATAATCATGTGTGTTGTTGACTGTTCTTGTAAGTTAACCTGTGCCAATAGGTTGGCTGGTTTGGATGACTTAAAAAGTGATGATAAGAAAAGGGGTACGTGAGTACTATTTATTAATTATATAAATAAAAAGAAAAAAATAAAGAGGTATTTTTAAACACATATTCAAATTAAACAATAGTTTCACAATTAACATTTAAATTGACAGAATTATCCGGTCCAGGGTTATGTCTGAAACAGGCACCAGGAAACTTGAGCAAACGTAGTCATTAACATCAACCAATGCGCTTGCCGCGTGGTATTCCGATGGCCCTGTTGCCGCCCACCGCGCCCCCGAGTCCCCCACAGGAAGCTTCGCCCAACAGCGCCACCACCACTATCACCGCTAATGCTGACAGGAACTTCATCTTCAGTGTCGACTTCAGTAAATCTACCTTGTTTCACAGCTCAATCAAGGCTTATAAATACTAGAAATTGGAAAAATAAAACGTAATTGTTTTCAATTTGTTTTGACAACTGATTGGCACTTGTCAACTTTAAAGACCGGTTAACAACACACGCGCAAACAAACAACATTTTTACGTCACCTTGGACAGGGATTACCCAAGGGGGCTTGTGGGACTCCCGGCTGCCGCTGCTGACATTTAAAACCGGCAGCTGCTCCTGGGCTATGGTGCATTACCCAGGATCTATGTATAAAAAGTAAACAATAAATACTTGTTGGTCTTATAATTTTTTTCATTTATTTTATTTTTAGAAGAAGAGTTTAAAGAAGTACCCTTGAGTACCCTTCAACGGCCAAGTCACACAACACTAACTACATATAATAATGAAGAAATTCCAGTAAGGAACCATAGACTTGGCACGATTTTGTCCAGATTTCATTACTTTTTAAATATGAGCAAGCAACTCCATCGAGACTTGGCTAGTTTTTAACCGATTTCAAAAAAGAAGGAGGTTCTCATTTCGTCTGTATGTATGTATAATATTTTTTTTATGTAATACTATGTTCACCGATATCTTCGTCAAATATAGACGGATTTCTTTTTGTTGGATAGAGTTGACTTCCGAGGTGGTCCCATTTTCACCAGTCCAGGATCTGATAATGGGATACAGGAGAAATCGAGGACAACCCTCAAATTTTATAGGCACATGTACCGCGTTTTACATATTTTCTGAAGTTACATTGTCATTTGCTTCTGGCAATTTTAATGTTATGATGCTGAGCTGATGATGGAAGGTCAACTCCTTAATTGTTAGGAGTAAAAGGATAATTTTTTTAATACTGTGTACATATTAGGACTACTAGTTATAATATCAATAGTATTACAGGTGAGCTGAACTAATAGGGTGACCAGTCGAGGATCTGATGATGGGATCCAGGAGAAATCAAGGGCAACCCTCAAATTTTATAGGCATTTCATACATATTATTATCTTGGTATCTTCGTCGCGTGGGGTGGAGGGATGATGGGCCATGAGGGCGGGGAGTCCTGTCCTCCAACCCGTTTACTTTTTATATGTTTTATATTGAGTCGGGGGTTGTTATTTTGTTTTATTTAATTTTAACTTCACTCTTTTTAGACTAGGTCTATGTTACTAACAGTATGTCGATCCACTCATTTATTTATTTATTTATTATTATAAGGACATCCAATGGTTGTTATATTATCATCGATCCCTTTTCAATGAGCCTTGACGCGATTTATCTGCAGTTAGTTCTCGATCTGCAGACTTTCCTGGCTGCAGCATCAGGTCAAGGTCACCATATTAATATCATGCTATGTGATTTGCTATATGTATGAAGTTTCAACTCAATCAGTGCATTAGAAGTGTCCTAATAGTCCGTTTAATCAACAAAGAGAAGACTATCGTGACGTGTTTTGTTAACTAGTCTTTAAAGTTGACATATGCCAATCACTTGTCAAAACAAATTTGAAAAATTACATTTTATTTTTCGAAATTCTAGTATATAAGCCTTGATTGAGCTGTGAAACAATGTAGATTTACTGAAGTCGACACTGAAGATGAAGTTCCTGTCAGCATTAGCGGTGATAGTGGTGGTGGCGCTGTTGGGCGAAGCTTCCTGTGGGGGACTCGGGGGCGCGGTGGGCGGCAACAGGGCCATCGGAATACCACGCGGCAAGCGCATTGGTTGATGTTAATGACTACGTTTGCTCAAGTTTCCTGGTGCCCGCTTCAAACACAACCTTGGATCGTTTAACGGATATTTCTGTCAATTTAGATGTTTATTGTGTAACTGTTGTTTTATTTAAATATGTGTTTTATAATACCTCTTTCTTAAATGAATATGTTTTTCAGTATCTAAGTCTAAACACAATCAATAAATAGTTCCCATGTATTTCTTATTTTTTATTATCCTTACTTTTGACGTGACAACGTCTTATAAATTGGTTTGCCGGGTGTCACTTCAAGAAACTGCGTTACGCTCCGCTCACGTTATGCGCTCACAATGAGAGCGAGTGAGAGGCACGCGTCCCTTCCACCCGGGCATGGTTTGCCCGCCTAAGAGCGAGAGAGACAGACATAAAAAGTGAAAGGCACGCGTCCCTTCCACAGATAGCCCGCCGCCGTATTTTACCACTCAAAGTCGTTGTCACGTAAAACTTTCGACCAACAGGCAACCAATTTTTAAATCATCCAAACTTTGGTTAGTCCAGTCAATTAACTCCCATCAAAAACAATACTTGTCAAAAAAACAAGTCTCACAACTCTGTTGTTCTACGGTAAAAAGTTGCGAGATCCATGTTACCAACTTGGTTATTAATTGACGCGGACATCGCATGAAATCCCGTGTGAATTAAATAATTTAATGCAATGGCCAAGTCAATTTGACAACAAAAAATTTGAAAAGCGTCGATGGCCGAGTGGTTATGGTCGTTGCTTGCCATGCGAGAGGTCGCCAGTTCAAACCCCGCCAGGTACCAATGTGCTTTTCAAATTTGAAATTCATATACTAAAAAATTGTAAACAAAAAAAAAACCGCCTTCAAAAACCCGACTCACTAAAAATTACAAAATAATATAATACGAACATTAATCTGGGTATGAATTTCATATGTTGTTGAAGGCGGTGCCGTTTATATTTCATGCAGTTTTCCTCAAAAATTTTATTGGCACCGCCTTCAACAACATATCAAATTCATACCCAGATTAATGTTCGTATTATATTATTTTGTAATTTTTAGTGAGTCGTGTTTGAAGGCGGTTTTTTTTTTGTTTACAATTTTTTTTATCCTTTTTAGTGTTACATTTTTTTACACCCTATTAGTTCAGCTCACCTATAATTCTACTGATATTATAACTAGTAGTATCAATATGTACACAGATTTGAAAGAATTATCCCTTTACTCCCAACTATTAAGGAGTTGACCTTCCATCATCAGCTCAGCATCATAACATTATGATTGCCAGAAGCAAATGCCAATATAACTTCAGAAAATATGTAAAACGCGGTACATGTGCCTATAAAATTTGAGGGTTGCCCTCGATTTCTCCTGGATCCCATCATCAGATCCTAGACTGGTCGACCTAACAGTTTAGCTCTCCTGTAATGCTACTGATATTATAACTAGTAGTCTTAATATGTATACAGTATTGAAATAGTTATTCTTTTACTCATAACTATTAAGGAGTTGACCTTCCATCATCAGCTCAGCATCATAAGATTATGATAGCCAGAAGCAAATGCCAATATAAATTCAGATAATATGCAAAACGCGGTACATGTCCCTATAAAATTTGAAGGTTGCCCTCGATTTCTCCTGGATCCCATCATCAGATCCGGGACTGGTGAAAATGGGACCACCTCGGAAGTGAACTCTATCCAACCAAAAAAAAATTTTTGAAATCCGTCTATAATTGACGAAATTATCGGTGAACATACATAAAAAAAAAAAAAAAAAAAAAAAAAAAATATTATACATACAGACGAATTGAGAACCTCCTCCTTTTTTTGAAGTCGGTTAAAAATTAGTCTTTATGGGTCTACACGCGATATTAGGAGTAGCAAATTACATAGCTACTTACTGCCCGACGTTTCCGTCGCTCGCGACCACGATTGGTGTAACCCAGTCGAAACCCATAAAGACTAATTTTAGTGTAATGGAACGCGAAAGTCTAAAATCTTTGAAATTCATATGTACCATAATTCGACGCTTTAACGGTGAAGGAAAACATCGTGAGGAAACCTGCACACCTAAGAAGAAATTCTAAGGTTGTGTAGTCGACCAACCAGCACTTGGCCAGCGTGGTCGACTAAGGCCTTATCGCCCTAGTTTAGGGTAGGCCCGTGCCCCAGCAGTGGGGACGTATATGGGCTGATGATGATGATAAAGAATTATAACGGGTCAAATTTCTTAATTTTGTCACTGACCGACTGACTGTGGCTGATGCTATGGCCAAGGGGCGGACCCTTATTGGGTGGAGCTCCGTGGAGCTGAGAGTCCTGGGCCGTGGTCCTTTACGCTGCTTCAAATGTTTGGGTACCGGCCATACTGCTCCGGTCTGTCCGTCGGCCGACGATCGCCGCGGGCTCTGTTTTCGGTGTGGCAGCCAGGAACACCCGCATCCACGCACGGGAGGCTATGCTATTTCCCGCCGCACCGCCATACGGCTTTGTGGTTGCACCGCGGAGTTTTAGTGGGTACACCCCTGAGACATCTTCTCAGGAGCAGCTTGTCGGAAGAGTATAGTAGGTACACCCCTGGGCAATGCACTAGCCCAGGAGCAGATGTCAATTTTCCATCTCAGCACTGGCAGCCGGAGTGTGGGACTGCGGGACGCCACCTTGGGTGCCCAACTCCTGCCCAAGGTGATCAATTATTCTTCGCAGTAAAAGAACATTTTGACAATCATGTGTGTTGTTGACTGTTCTTATAAGTGGACATGTGCCAAAAGGTTGGCTGGTTTGGATGACTTAAAAAGTAATGATAAAAAAAGGGATACGTGAGTTCCATTTATTATTGTTTTTAGACTACATAATTATTAAAAAGAAACAAATAAAGAGGTATTTTTAAACACATATTCAAATAAAACAATTGTTACACAATAAACAGTTAAATTGACAGAAATATCCGTGGAACGATCCAAGGTTGTGTCTGAAGCGGGCACCAGGAAACTTGAGCAAACGTAGTCATCAACATCAACCAATGCGCTTGCCGCGTGGTATTCCGATGGCCTTGTTGCCGCCCACTGCGCCCCCGAGTCCGCCCCCCCAACAGGAAGCTTCGCCCAACAGCGCCACCACCACTATCACCGCTAATGCTGACAGGAACTTCATCTTCAGTGTCGACTTCAGTAAATCTACCTTGTTTCACAGCTCAAACAAGGCTTATATACTAGAATTTCGAAAAATAAAATGTCATTTTTCAAATTTGTTTTGACAAGTGATTGGCACATGTCACCTTTAAAGACAATTAGTTAACAAAATACGTCATGATAGTCTTCTCTTTGTTGATTAAACGGACTATTAGGACACTTCTAATGCACTGATTGAGTTATAACTTCAGACATATAGCAAATCACATAGCATGATATTAATATGGTGACCTTGACCTGATGCTGCAGCCAGGAAAGTCTGCAGATCATAACTGCTCGAGAACTAACTGCAGATATATCGCGTCAAGGCTCATTAAAAAGGGATCGATGAGTGGATCGACATATTGTTAGTAACATAGACCTTGTCTAAAAATAGTGAAGTTAAAATTGAATAAAACAACATAAAAACCCCTGACTCAATATAAAACATATAAAAAGTAAACGGGGTGGAGGACAGAACTCCCCGCCCTCATGGCCCATCATCCCTCTACACCACGCGACGAAGATACCAAGATATTAATCTGTATAAAATGCCTATAAAATTTAAGGGTTGCCCTTAATTTCTCCTGGATCCCATCATCAGATCCTAGACTGGTCACCCTTTTAGTTCGGCTCACCTGTAATACTATTGATATTATACTAGTAGTCTTAATATGTACACAGTATTAAAAGAATTATCCTTTTACTCCCAACTATTAATGAGTTGACCTTCCATCATCAGCTCAGCATCATAACATTATGATTGCCAGGAGGAAATGCCACTATAACTTCAGAAAATATGTAAAACGCGGTACATGTGCCTATAAAATTTGAGGGTTGTCCTCGATTTCTCCTGTATCCCATTATCAGATCCTGGACTGGTGAAAATGGGACCACCTCCGTCGGAAGTCAACTCTATCCAACAAAAAAAATTTTTGAAATCCGTCTATAATTGACGAAGATATCGGTGAACATAATATTACATAAAAAAATATTATACATACAGACGAAATGAGAACCTCCTTCTTTTTTGAAATCGGTTAAAAACTAGCCAAATCTCGATGGAGTTGCTTGCTCATCTCTAAAAATTAATGAAATCTGGACAAAATCGTGCCAAGTCTAAGGTTCCTTACTGCAATTTCTTCATTATTCTATTTAGTTAGTGTTGTGTGACTTGGCCGTTGAAGGGTACTTCTTTAAACTCTTCTTCTAAAAATAAAATAAATGAAAAAAATAATAAGACCAACAAGTATTTATTGTTTACTTTTTATACATAGATCCTGGGTAATGCACCATAGCCCAGGAGCAGCTGCCGGTTTTAAATGTCAGCAGCGGCAGCCGGGAGTCCCACAAGCCCCCTTGGGTAATCCCTGTCCAAGGTGACGTAAAAATGTTGTTTGTTTGCGCGTGTGTTGTTAACCGGTCTTTAAAGTTTTTTTTTTTTTTTTTTAATTTATTTATTTTAGAACCATAAAACAAGTTTACAATAAAAAGTTACATTAAAGATTATAAAACACATTATATCATTGTGAACTCAGCAGCAATGGTTACATTTGAATTTTATAACATAAAAAAATAATAGATGGACCCAGACGTAATAATGTTAATTATTGTCTTGAGTATTTATCTGACAATGAAATCAAACTCAAGCTTGTCACAAACCAAAGATGGTGAGGTATGGGTATAATAATATAGTTAATGATGTTAACAATGTAAACAATTGATGAAAACAATAAAAAAAAACAACAACAAAAATAAAAAGAAAGAGAAAGACCTTATGTGTATGAGTGATTGAGTGTGTGTGTGTGTGCGAGTGCGCGTATATGTGTGTAAGTGTGTGCGTGTGTGTGCGTGTGTGTGCATGTGTATGTGTGCGTGTGTGAGTGTTTGCATGCATTTATAAAAATATACCAGATTGGTGTATGTACCTAATTCTTGTATTATATATTTTTATATTTCATAATTAATTATGTATGTATATCCTAAATAAATAAATAAATAAATAAATTTCTTTAATTGTTTGCATTTAGTAAAATATCTATAATTTGTGTTTTGTAGGACCTGGCATGACTACAGAACATGTCAATTGAGGCAAATTTTTTATTATACATATAGGCCATACGGCGCAGAGGTGACCGAGTGCCAGCGTTTGTTCTACTGGTTGGAACGGCAAATAGCGGTTTTGTGCGTAGGGATCGCCTGCTTGCGCGCGTCGGTACCGAGTAACTCAGGCGGTTTAGTATTTCTATACAATCGTATTTATTGTGACAAATATCGTATAATAGCGTTGCCTCGAGTTGAGTACGTCTGGATGTTAAGTCTAAAAGTTTGTATTTACTTAAGAGCAGTGGGTATGGTAATCGCTTCTGACGACACTTGTAATTTACACTGCGCAAGTATTTCTTTTGGACTACTTGAAGTTGACAAGTGCCAATCAGTTGTCAAAACAAATTGAAAACAATCACATTTTATTTTTCCAAATTCTAGTATTTATAAGTCTTGATTGAGCTGTGAAACAAGGTAGATTTACTGAAGTCGACACTGAAGATGAAGTTCCTGTCAGCATTAGCGGTGATAGTGGTGGTGGCGCTGTTGGGCGAAGCTTCCTGTTGGGGGGGCGGACTCGGGGGCGCGGTGGGCGGCAACAAGGCCATCGGAATACCACGCGGCAAGCGCATTGGTTGATGTTAATGACCACGTTTGCTCAAGTTTCCTGGTGCCCGCTTCAGACACAACCTTGGATCGTTTTACGGATATTTCTGTCAATTTAGATGTTTATTGTGTAACTTTTGTTTTATTTAAATATGTGTTTAATAATACCTCTTTCTTTATCGAATATGTTTTTCAATATCTAAGTCTAAACACAATCAATAAATAGTTCCCATGTATTTCTTATTTTTTATTATTATCCCATGTATTACGTATTTTTTATTATCCTTACTTTTTAAATCATCCAAACTTTGGTTAGTCCAGTCAAAAATCTCCCATCAAAAACAATACTTGTCAAAAAAAACAAGTCTCGCAACTTTGTTGTTCTGCGGTAAAAAGTTGCGAGATCCATGTTACCAACTTAGTTATTAATTGACGCGGCCATCGCATGAAATCACGTGTAAATCCAATTATTTGTGTTTGTATTGTGTAAATTAAAATTTAATGCAATGGCCAAGTCAATTAATAACCGACTTGATAACATGGATCTCACAACTTTTTACCATAGAACAACTGAGTTGCGAGACTTGGTTTTTTTTGACAAGTTTTGTTATTGTTGAAAACAACATGGTAATAGAGGAAGATCCCAGAGCTGCCAGACGTCACTTATTTTCTAATGGACAAAATATATACGATTGAGTAGTGGTGGGGTGTACTATCATCATATGACTAGTTGCTACCTTGACCAGACGGCAATTTTGAGGTATCAATTGATCTAGGTACATAGAAACACTGCTCACCTCACTTAAATTCTGATGGCTGATTTTAACATATATTTCACACAATATCATTAAAAATCAGGATTCATTACTCCCAGACACATGCGGTCGGCGGTTTTACCCTACAGACGCTTTAAAGCTATGACAAAAATTAATTTTTAATAATCGAATGAACAGATTTTCTGTTCATGTGTTCTTTTCCCCTTTTAACAAAGCCTGCTCACTCTTGAGCGATCACCCGGCCTATGTATGCCTGTAGTCTCGTATTAAGAATCCAATCAAAAACATAAATGTGAAATGAGAGCCAAGTTCAATATTATGATAATAGCCTTGGTTGTTGACTTCAACGACAAAAGAAGTGAGATCTAAGTGGGTGCCAAATTCAATGGTCAACCCAGAAATTTATTTATAAGTAACACTATAACATACCTATCATATCTTCTTATAACATAAGATAATGTATGGTGGTAGCCTATGAAGGTCTGTCTTGGCTAGTTTCTATAAACCTACCAACGTATTATTATGTTCGCTCGCTAGTTTCTACCAACAATCCAAATTTTCGGAATTATAAAATAAACACCGACAAATACTTGTAGGCTTAGAACTTGCGACGGCTAATAATTCATATATGAAAACTAGCCAAGACAGACCTTCATAGGTAGGCTACCACCATACATTATCTTGTGTTATAAGAAGATATGATAGGTATGTTATAGTGTTACTTATAAATAAATTTCAGGGTTGACCATTGAACTTGGCATCCATTTAGATCTCACTTCTTTTGTCGTTGAAGTCAACAACCAAGGCAATTATCATAATATTGAACTTGGCTCTCATTTCACATTTATGTTTTTGATTGGATATCATTACTTTTTGTAGAAAAGTATATATCATCGTAACGCCGTGGGTCCTTTGAAAAGGACAAATTCAAAACTAAAACTAGACTTTATAAATATAAAACAATTGAATCAGTTACTGTATTTTCCTACGTTCACGGGGTGTAACCCTATGTAATAAATATGAAAACCGACTATAAGTACCTACTCTTAATTGTAAATAAGTAAGTATACCTAAATATATACTTAGTGCTCTGCCTTCCCCGGTATATAGGCGTGATTAGGCACTAATTAGGTATTTATGTTAAGCGTTCATAATATAACCTAACCTAATTATTAAAAAACCGGCCAAGTGCGAGTCGGGCTCGCGCACAAAGGGTTCCGTAGCAGCAAATATAATAAAAATCAACCTATCTCAAAAACTATAAGAGATACTTTGATCAAACCAAAAATCGTTGAAAGAGTTAATTAGCATGCATCACCTCTATTTTTTTTAGAATTTTATACCCCGTAGTTATAAAAATAGAGGGGGGGACATACTTTTACGACTTTGAGAGCTGATATCTCAAAAACCGTTCACTTTAAGAAAAATGTTTTTTAGAAAACTTTATATCATTTTAAAAGACCTTTCCATTGATACCCCACACGGGTATGTACATCGAAAAAAAAAATTTCATCCCTCAGTTACATGTATGGGGGGCCCCACCCCCAATTCTTTTTTTTACTATTTAGTGTCATATTTTTGTAGCGGTTCATACAACACATATTCCCATCAAATTTCATCACTGTAGTACTTATAGTTTCCGAGTAAATCGGCTGTGACAGACGGACAGACGGACAGACGGACATGACGAAACTATAAGGGTTCCGTTTTTGCCATTTTGGCTACGGAACCCTAAAAATGGCCAGTTTTTTATTTATTCCTTTGTATTCATGTAATTACCTATCTGCAAACCAAATTTGAACTCTCTAGGTCATTTGGAACTGGGTTAGAATTTTGATCTGTCAGTCAGTCAATGATAAAAATGAGGATTTTTGGACATTAATATCTAAATAACTGTTTGAGATAAGCTTATGAAATTTAGAACACATATTCATCTCGCAAGTCTCAATATACAGGGTGTAACAGGGGGGGTGGATCATCGTAAGTCAATCGATGGGGGACTTCAATACCTATCGATATAACCCCCATGTATGTTCAGCGATTTTCAATAGTTCCAAAGTTATTGAGATTTTTGTGAAATTTTTGTAAGAAGCCGGAATTCAGTATAAAAGTCTTCACTGTTGCTTAACTACTGGACCTGCTTGCATGATTTTTTTTCTAGAAATTGTTCAATAGTGGGTCTTCATAATTACGATACCGATTTGAATCATAACCCTATCATATTGGAGTAAAAAAATAATTCTTCACAAAAGTTTTACGAATCGAATTGTGTCTATCAACTTTCAAAGCCTCCAGTGAAAAAAAAATGCCTGTGTTTTTTTTCTAGAACTTATTTTAAAAACTACCTACATCCATGGATAGTATACCCTGAAAATTTCATACCGCTACTGCCAGAGCATCAGAACGAAAATTGAACGCGAATGGCACAGGTGCCATAAATCAGTTTTTTTATTTTTCATGTAAAACTTTAATTTTAAATTAAAACGATACGTTTCAGCAAATATATGCTATGTTAGTAACATTAGTAGCAGTAACTTTACAGAATTGAAAATTAAAGGGGTGAAAATCAAACAAAGAAAATTTACATAATTTTTGTTAATTATTTTTTTTTCAGTAAGTGTTCACAATGAGCATTATTATTGGCTATGCATAGCTTACACCGTCTAAAAAGCTTTTTTGGAGGTTGTGGAATGCTTCTTTTTGTCAAATTTTTCAGGGGCCCAAATTGTGATAAGGCAAAATGTAGTAGTAGCATTTTGCAACATCCGAAAAACCTTTGTAAAAAGGTGTCGTACTCGTTTATGCATAGCTCCATTATTTGGAGCCCATTATGAACACTTACTGTAAAAAAAATAATTAACAAAAATTATGTAAATTTTCTTTGTTTGATGTTCACCCCTTCAATTTGCAATTCTGTAAAATTACTGCTACTAATGTTGCTAACATAGCATAAATTTGCTGAAACATATCGATTTATTCTTTAAATTAAAGTTTTACATGAATAAACAAAAAAAAAACCGCCTTCAAAAACCCGACTCACTAAAAATTACAAAATAATATAATACGAACATTTATATCTGGGTATGAATTTTATATGTTGTTGAACGCGGTGCCGTTTATATTTCAAACAGACAAGCACAGAGTGCTTCTTTTTCCTCAAAATTTTGATTGGCACCGCCTTCAAAAACATATAAAATTCATACCCAGATATAAATGTTCGTATTATATTATTTTGTAATTTTTAGTGAGTCGGGTTTTTGAAGGCGGTTTTTTTTTTGTTTACAATTTTTTTTCATACTTTTTAGTGTTAAATCTTTTGTTACCCTATTAGTTCAGCTCACCTGTAATACTACTGATATTATAACTAGTAGTCTTAATATGTATACAGTATTGAAAGAATTATCCTTTTACTCCAAACAATTAAGGAGTTGACCTTCCATCATCAGCTCAGCATCATAACATTATGATTGCAAGAAGCAATGCCAATATCACTTCAGAAAATATATAAAACGCGGTACATGTGCCTATAAAATTTGAGGGTTGCCCTCGATTTCTCCTGGATCTCATCATCAGATCCTAGACTGGTCACCCTATTAGTTCAGCTCACCTATAATGCTACTGATATTATAACTAGTAGTCTTAATATGTACACAGTATTGAAAGAATTATCCTTTTACTCCTAAGTATTAAGAAGTTGACCTTCCATCATCAGCTCAGCATCATAAGATTATGATTTCCAGAAGCAAATGCCAATATAACTTCAGATAATATGCAAAACGCGGTACATGTCCCTATAAAATTTGAGGGTTGCCCTCGATTTCTCCTGGATCTCATCATCAGATCCTAGACTGGTCACCCTAATAGTTCAGCTCACCTATAATGCTACTGATATTATAACTAGTAGTCTTAATATGTATACAGTATTGAAAGAATTATCCTTTTACTCCTTTTACTCCTAAGTATTAAGGAGTTGACCTTCCATCATCAGCTCAGCCTCATAAGATTATGATTTCCAGAAGCAAATGCCAATATAACTTCAGATAATATGCAAAACGCGGTACATGTCCCTATAAAATTTGAGGGTTGCCCTCGATTTCTCCTCGATCCCATCATCAGATCCGGGACTGGTGAAAATGGGACCACCTCGGAAGTAAACTGTATCCAACCAAAAAAAAATTTTTGAAATCCGTCTATAATTGACGAAAATATCGGTGAACATACATAAAAAAAAAAAAAAAAAAAAATTATACATACAGACGAATTGAGAACCTCCTCCTTTTTTTGAAGTCGGTTAAAAATAAAAACACTGGTTTATGGCACCTGTGCCATTCGCGTTCAATTTTCGTTCTGATGCTCTGGCAGTAGCGGTATGAAATTTTCAGGGTATACTATCCATGGATGTAGGTAGTTTTTAAAATAATTTCTAGAAAAAAAACACAGGCATTTTTTTTTCACTGGAGGCTTTGAAAGTTGATAGACACAATTCGATTCGTAAAACTTTTGTGAAGAATTATTTTTTTACTCCAATATGATAGGATTATGACTCAAATCGGTATCATAATTATGAAGACCCACTATTGAACTATTTCTAGAAAAAAAATCATGCAAACAGGTCCAGTAGTTAAGCTACAGTGAAGACTTTTATACTGAATTCCGGCTTCTTACAAAAATTTCACAAAAATCTCAATAACTTTGGAACTATTGAAAATCGCTGAACATACATGGGGGTTATATGGATAGGTATTGAAGTCCCCCATCGATTGACTTACGATGATCCACCCCTCCTGTTACACCCTGTATGAGCCAAATTTGATACGTTTATCTGAAATAGTTTTTGATTTATGAGGGGTTCAAAAGTGGTTCCAAATGGTTCGTGTACGAGTAATATTACACACGGTGCGGTTCGCCAGTTCTGTTTCTTGAACTTGGTTTGACACGCTACCGCGTGTCTAGATATCCATATTTGAAGACGGACCTTGCTAGCGTGTGATATTAGATAGGCCTCTTTCCCGTACTCCATATTGGTGAACAGATGACTTGTAAGATATCCACACGTACATCGTCCATAATCTTAAATATTTCGATGGGGATTTCATCCGCTTCTGTGGATTTGTCGCATTCGAGATGCGATTATAGCGGCTTCTATTTCTAATCTCAATATACGCGGTTCCTCTTCTGTAGATGTTGTGTTAACCTCAAGAAAATTTGATCGTTGTTTTTCTAGGAACATAGACTTGCATTAATATTCTCACACTTTAACAATCTGGCCAATCTCTGTAATAATGACCTTCAGAATTTTCTATAGCCCAGGTCTACGTTTAAAATTGGTTCGTAATGGTTTTTATTTTCATGCGTGCTGTTCCATTCTGTACAGATGGTCTTTAGTTCCGCATTTCGAACTCTGCGACAAGCTGTTTGAATTTCAGCGTTAAGGTTTTTTATCTTCCCATATTGACTACAGATGCTTTTTCGTTTTACCGTTTCTCTACCAGATCCCATGTGTCATTTGACATTCAATGCTGCCTTTTATAAATTTTTAATTTCGGCTGAAATATTGCAATTACCGACTTAATTGTCATCTTGGTGGATTGCCAAAGTTAAGCATCTTGCAGTGATTTGTGGAACGCCTTCTTGTTCACAGCTTTCATCCACCAACTTAAGCTTGAGACTGCATATCAAAAACTTATGATCCAAGAGACAGTCGGCCCCAGGCAGAGTGTGGGCATTAAAAAAAGAGCTCCTCCACCTAGATCTGATCAGAACGTAATCGATCTAGTTACGGTGTTTGCCATCAGGGCTGGCCCGGGTTTAGTCTCTTGAACACAGTTTTCCAACACCACCCGTGTTGGAAACCGGTGTTCATAATGGTGAGATTATTATCAGCAGCAAATTTAATAAGGCGCTCAGCTCTGTCATTTCGTGTTCCCAAACCATATAACCCAACTTTATGCTACAGTCCGGGCTCATTTTCTGTATTGTCCACCTTTGCATTGAAATCACCCAGAACAATTAGAGGTTTCCTACTTGGGACTTGCGCCATGTGAAACTCCAGTTTGCTGTAAAAGGCCTTTATGATATCATCGTCAGCTGCTGATGCAGGTGCATAAACCTGAATCATATTAATTGGTGGAGGTAAAGCAATCATTTTGATAGAAATAATCCTCTCATCAATTGAATCCTCTGGTCAAATTGACGCATTCATATAATGCGTAGTATTATGAAAAAATACCAATCTTCAATAACATTGTAAGAGCATAATATGGAATACGTATATTTAAATTAATTCAACAAAAACCTGAAAATTAGTATGGGAGAACTTTAACGTGTTTATGCTATTTACCATGTTGTTTTGATATAATGAGCTCCCAATGTTTCGGCACTGTTGCAAGCGCCATGATCACGGATAAACTGTAGGACGTATGAACTGTAGGACTGTGTCAGGAGCTCAATAAAACAAAACAACCATGGTAAATATCCCGGACACTTTCATTTTTCATATAATTATTTAGAGATCCAACGTTTTGAGTCCTCGCGCTCGTCAGGTGCATGTCCGCGATATGTTAACTGTTTTCGAAGAGTAGGTAATAAGATACGAAAGTCTAAAATTGAATATGAAAAACTGGAAAATAGAAAAAAATACATAATGTACAATTTAAATACTTTAATGACCACCGCATTGGGTTAACTGAAGGTCGAGACGTTCTGACATTGACTGTCTTCAAAGTAATTGATTTTATTTACGTAAGGTGGTATGCGCGACGACTATATAAGCTTACTTATTGCAAGGCTCATCAATAGTTCTCTGAAGTATCCTCTGAAGATGAAACTCCTAGCAGCATTCGCTCTGGTGGCGGTGGCGCTCGCGGCGCTGGCGGGCCCGGCGGCCGCCGAGCCCCACATCATCGGGGCGCCACGACGAGGAGGCAAATAAGGATTCAATAATAATTCTTCCAAAATCGATTGTCGTTTAAATAAATATAAATATTTTTATATTTTAATTTTTTGTTTGTTGTTACCAACCACTTCCATTATCATCAGCCTATAGCAGTCTATTGCTGGAAATAGGCAACCTAAATGTTTGCCGCCTTACAAAGTGCAACCAACAGATGACACTGTGAATAGTTAAATCGTGATATCAACATTTGTCTCCGGCATCATATACTACTAGTGCCCCCCTTCGCTTCGGGTGTATCTGTCTAACATGCACTTCCCCAGACAAAAGACTAAATTAGATCGATTTCTCGTCCCCGAAAACCCTTACATATTTTCAGCGAAATCCGATTTCGAGATCACATGCTCTATCTAAGCAATCAGCGCCATCTGCTGGGCTGATTTGTGAATTGGTCAAGCCGTTGAGGAGGAGTTCAATTACATAAACAGGTACAGCAGAAAAAATATTAAGATAAATTTTCAATAGTGGTAAATAAAAAGTAAGAAATATTGGCTATTTTTTATGGGCGAACTACCTGGCACGATTTTATGTGCTTGGTCTTTTTAATTATCGTATACAATGAAATGAAATGAAATCAAGTAATGACATGAAATGAAATAGTTTATTATTTTATTCTGCAAATAGATTTTCATGAAATACTCTTGCATGTCAAAATATCTATACAGATAAATAAATTGAAGTGTCTGATTGTAATCTATGCATCTATACTGATAAATAATATTGAAGTGTCTGATTGTAATGTTAAGATACAATTTTTATACTATAGTGTTTTTCAGCTAAGATGATCCCTGTGACACTTCATTGTGTTCTGAATCACGCATGATACGTTTGATAAACGAAAATAATTTTATTGCACACTTTTTTCATTTCCTAATGACGCCGCATCATTAGGAAAAATATTAAAATAAATAATTTTATAATTTTTAAAGTCAAACAGTATCGTTTAGTTTAATTTTATGTAATAGATTTTTTTTAAAATACCTATGCAGTTCGTATACGTAGAACGGAACGTAGTACGAGCATAAAACTGGGACTAACATAATCGGGTGCAATATAGCGAACACTTGACAATCGCTTTAGTCACACGTGAAAAGTGGTCGAAAGTAGTCGAAAAGACCAACTTATAAAATAAATGTCGAGGATGGTGACTCATCAAGCGATTCTTCTGACAGTGATTTATTAAATACTGAATAAAAAAAATACTACCTCCTTATTATTTCACTTTACCGAATAGCACTATGTAAAGCATACATATATATATATATACAATAAACTTTCCCTATCTATACTAATATTATAAAGCTGAAGAGTTTGTTTGTTTGTTTGTTTGAACGCGCTAATCTCAGGTTCGATTTGAAAAAATCTTTTTTCGTTGTATAGACCATTTATCGAGAAAGGCTTTAGGCTATATAACATCACGCTGCGACCAATTAGGAGCAAAGATACAATGGAAAATGTGTAAAAAACGAGGGAAACGCGAACGAAGTCGCTGGCACAGCTAGTAATACATAAAGACAGATCATGCTTTAAATTTTGGTAGTTTAATAAAATCGATTTCATTTCCTTATAAAATATTATTGATTACCAAAAATAATCTAAATTATTTCATTGTAAAAAAGCGTCGATGGCCGAGTGGTTAACGAAACCTGCACACCAAAGAAGAAATTCTAAGGTTGTGTAGTCGACCAACCCGCACTTGGCCAGCGTGGTGGACTAAGGCCTTATCGCCCTAGTTTAGGGTAGGCTCGTGCCCCAGCAGTGGGGACGTATATGGGCTGATGATGATGATGATTTCATTGTAGGACATCTCTACAATTTTATTGTCAAAATCGATGTGTCACAGGGATCATCTTAGCTGAAAACATACATTCATAAAATCACGCCTATTTCCCAGAGGGGCAGGCAGAGATCATTCCAGCGATCCACTTTTCACCTCTGTTGGAAACGTGACGTGACGGGTTGTGGACCACGTCGCCGCCATTCTGCCTTGTGTATTGTTTTAACAAGGTCATTGCGTTCCCACGAGTAGCGATTAGCTAAAAGGACTATAAATAGGTATGAATGTATATCGGATACCAATAAGATAAAAAAAAGATAAAGATAAAATAATATTTATTACAACAACAAGGCAAGATACCCAAAATACAGTATTTACTAAAAATACAACAAAAAAGAATAGCCCAAAATAGTTGACAGACTTTACAATCGGTATATACTGTAATACCAAAAATACAACTAGAAATTTTTTGTCTGTCTGTTTATTACCGCTAATCTCCGGAACGGCTGGATCGAATAAGACGTAACTTTCACTTATATGAAGCTAATAGTATTACCTCAAGAGTGGTTCCATTTAAATTTAATAATAAAAAAAAACAACCCCCAAGGGTGGAAAATTGGGGATGAACTTTTTTATAAATATCTCCGGCGATTATAAACCAATTTGAACGATTATCTGAAGTTTAATTTGCATTTGCTTCAGACAATCATAATGTTATATTGCTGAGCTGATGATGGAAGATCAACAACAGTTAGGAGTAAAAGGATAATTATTGCGATACTGTATACATATTCAGACTACTAGTTATAATATCAGTAGTATTACAGATGAGCTGAACTGATAAATTGAAAAAAAATTAACACTAAAAAGTATTATACATTTTTATTTAATCAATTTCTTTTTGTATAGATTGGATAGACGTGAAACGAAATTTTCATATTTCAGCAGTTCAAACTAATAATAATATTACATAAAACCCGTAAAATAGTTGTAGTATTATAGTGGGTCCTAAAAACAAGGGGATTTGAAAATAAGTTGTCTATGTGTGTGTATGTAACTATACCTAATATTTGTGTATGGATGCGTTTGTGTGTGCGCATCGGCTAAGGGGTGACAGCAAGTCCGGTGATGAAGACGAGGCTACGGCCAGCTGTCCTCGTATATCAGCTAGGAAAAAAAAAGTGCGCATGTGTGTTTCTGCTTGAGATCATCTATATGCATGAATAAACATAATTACTGCAGTAAAATAAGAAAAAAAATTAAATCTTTCGTACTCAATCATTTTAATTACCAAATCATTTGCAATTGACGATGTTATTTGCAGCATAATTGCTTAGGGTTATCATGTCCGAATTGTGTTATCCCTGCGGCTTGCGTGACGGGAGTTTGATGATGTAGGGCTCGGGCTCGCCGGCCGCCGGGCCCGCGAGCGCGGCGAGCGCCGCCACCACCAGGGCGAATGCAGCGAGGAGTTTCATCTTCAGGGGATACAGCAGGGAACTGATGAGTATGACTACCTATGGCTTCACTTATATAGTCATCTTGCATAAAGAAAATACATTATTTGACGTCAATTTAAGTATGCATCATTAGTTAAAATGTAGGTATTTTTTACAAAAAATTATAAAATAAAAATAATTACCATCATAACATTTTTTCTCTGACGCACGAAATTTCAGTAACAGTAATGGTAGACTGACTGACTGACTTTCGACACCAAGCATGATCAATCTTTCCCTTAAATTAATAATGTTTAACATTTCTCCGAATTGTAGGAATGAATATTCCCTCATTTACTAGGCAACAAAAACTATTCAATAATCTTAATTTAAAATACACAAGGGAAATTCCCCGCTGCGTCCTATAGTGAGCCAAATTGATTCACCAACATACAAATTGGCGAAACACGTAGCAAATATAAAAAAGTGTCGATGGCCGAGTGGTTAATGTCGTTGCTTGCCATCCAAAGTTGGCCAGTTCAAACCCGCACTTGGCCAGCGTGGTGGACTAAGGCCTTATCGCCCTAGTTTAGGGTAGGCTCGTGCCCCTGCAGTGGGGACGTATATGGGCTGATGATGATGATGATGTAGCAAATATACTATCACCACTAAGAGGCAACACCGAAGCATATGTGAAGGATTCTCTCCATTTTATCAATGACTAGCGACCCGCCCTCGCTTCGCTTCGGGGATATCTCTATCTCTATGTAATATATTTTAACCCCGTAAGAGAAATCTATTTTTTTTTATCTAAAAAAAGCCTATGACACTCAGGGATAGTGTAGCTTTCCAACAGTGAAAGATTTTTTCAAATCGGTGCAGTAGTTTCGGAGCCTATTCGAAACAAACAAACAAACAAACAAAAAAATCAAACCTTTCCTCTTTATAATTATTATATTATATTATTATATTACATATTACATTGACTCCCCCGTACCCCAGTGACGCTTACATGGAGCCTGCAACGAATGCTGGCTAGCTGAGCGCGGTGGCGGCATCCACGCGACTTTTTTCTAATACTTGCATTTTTAAACTCGTGATATCTTCCGAATTAAATGTCCGAATTGAATAATTCAAAAAGCTATAAAAAGGTATTGAAGCCGTCTTGAATATAAAGTAACTTATTTTTTTAAGGATTAATACCAAGGTACAAATAAAGAGCCCTTTCAAGCGGCGGCATATAAATTAAATTTTTAGAATAAAAAACCGATTGTTGTGACATAACTATAATATTTAGACATATGCTGTCGCGACACTTTTTGTAGATAATGATGAGTTCTGCAAAGTCTTAGTAAATGGTTTTGTTCTATCTTCAATAGTTTTCGCAGCGCAGGCGACGTAAGGAATTTTTCAGGTCTATTTTTTACACCTTGGGTTACATTATTGGAGTTTTAGTAAGGATCCCTAATTTTTTTAAAAATATAATGTAGCCTATGTAACTTCTGAATAATGCAGCTTTCTAATGGTGAAAAAATTATTGCAATCGGTCCAGTAGTTTTTGAGTTTATTCATTACAAACATACAAAAATACAAAAATACAAAAATACAAAAATACAAATCTTTCCTCTTTATAATATTAGTATAGATATTCAACACCTACATATCGCTGATTTTGATGTCCAGTCCTTATTTAAATCTTTACCAGCTAAGGATTGCATTGAAATTGTTAAGAGAAGACTGGTAAAGACTGACTTACCAATGGAGTATGCAGAATTTTCATTCTTTTTTTTATACGGCTCGGTGAAACAGTGGTTAGTGACCCAGGTTTACTACCTACGGTTCCAAGAGTCTTGGGTTCGTTTCCCACCCGGGACAAATATTTGTATGACGAACATCGGTGTTTGTTCCGTGTCTGGGTGTGTTATTAAATATATTTGAGTATATTTGTGTATCCACTGTTGATTCTGATATCTGAAACACAAATGCTTAAGCTACTTACCACGGGATCGGAACAATGTATGTGATGCATGTAGTACTTATAAAAAAATTAAAATTCTGCATACTCCATTGATGGTAAGTCAGTCTTCAACAGTCTTCTCTTAACAATTTCAATAAAATCCTTAACTGGTAAAGATGAAAATAAGGATGGACATCAGAACTGACCATAGTTTCATTATAAGCGATATGTAGGTGTCGAATATCATTGATACAATGGTAGGAATTTAGACTTTCGCGTTCCATTAGACTAAATATTAGTCTTTTTGGGTCCACACGCGTTATTGGGAGTGGCAAATTACATAGCTACTTACTGCCCGACGTTTCGACCGCTCAGCCCGGAGTTCGCTCGCGACCACGATTGGTGTAACCCAGTCGAAACGTCGGGCAGTAAGTAGCTATGTAATTTGCTACTCCTAATAACGCGTGTAGACTCATAAAGACTCATATTTAGTACAATGGTAGGAATCCTTCACATAAGCTCGACGTTGCCTGTGATAGTATCTTCGCTACGTGTTTCGCCAATTTGTATGTTGGTGAATCAATTTGGCTCACTATAGGACGCAGCGGGGAATTTTCCTTTGTTGAATAGTTTAGTGTTGCGTAGTCAATGAGAAATAATCCTCTCATCAATTGAATCCTCTGGTCAAATTGACGCATTCATATAATGCGTAGTATTATGAAAAAATACCAATCTTCAATAACATTGTAAGAGCATAATATGGAATACGTATATTTAAATTACTGTAAGAAAACTGTAGGACGTATGAACTGTAGGACTGTGTCAGGAGCTCAATAAAACAAAACAACCATGGTAAATATCCCGGACACTTTCATTTTTCATATAATTATTTAGAGATCCAACGTTTTGAGTCCTCGCGCTCGTCAGGTGCATGTCCGCGATATGTTAACTGTTTTCGAGAGTAGGTAATAAGATACGAAAGTCTAAAATTGAATATGAAAAACTGGAAAATAGAAAAAAATACATAATGTACAATTTAAATACTTTAATGACCACCGCATTGGGTTAACTGAAGGTCGAGACGTTCTGACATTGACTGTCTTTAAAGTAATTGATTTTATTTACGTAAGGTGGTATGCGCGACGACTATATAAGCTTACTTATTGCAAGGCTCATCATCAGTTCTCTGAAGTATCCTGAAGATGAAACTCCTGGCAGCATTCGCTCTGGTGGCGGTGGCGCTCGCGGCGCTGGCGGGCCCGGCGGCCGCAGAGCCCCACATCATCGGGGCGCCACGACGAGGAGGCAAATAAGAATTCAATAATTAATAATTCTTCCAAAATCGATTGTCGTTTAAATAAATATAAATATTTTTATATTTTAATTTTTTGTTTCTTGTTAACAACCACTTCCATTATCATCAGCCTATCGCAGTCTATTGCTGGAAATAGGCAACCTAAATGTTTGTCACTTACAAAGTGCAACCAACAGATGACACTGAATAGTTAAATCGTGATATCAACATTTGTCTCCGGCATCATATACTACTAGTGCCCCCCTTCGCTTCGGGTGTATCTGTCTAACATGCACTTCCCAAGACAAAAGACTAAATTAGATCGATTTCTCGTCCCCGAAAACCCTTACATATCAAATTTCAGCGAAATCCGATTTCGAGATCACATGCTCTATCTAAGCAATCAGCGCCATCTGCTGGGCTGATTTGTGAATTGGTCAAGCCGTTGAGGAGGAGTTCAATTACATAAACAGGTACAGCAGAAAACATATTAAGATAAATTTTCATATTTGAAATTTTTCTATAAAAAAAATCATTATTTTCGGCTATCATCATCTTAGATACTTCAAAATGTGTAGGTCTTATTTAAACGATTCTTACTTACGATTATAACTTTATAATCTTTATTTTGAAAAATTGTTTTTATATTAACAACCCCTGGACTCGATAAATAAATTATGCAAATAACTTAATTGTATTGGCCACAGTGAAGGCAAAAAAGTCAAATAAAATAATTGATAATACAAGATACTTGCTTTCAAGAAATATTAAATTTTTGCGTAAAATATTGTGAATTATCTAACTTATTCAATACCATTTAAATAACAATAAATAGCACAGGTTTCTGCAAGGTCGTGCTAAGAAGTATTCTTATCATCCTTGATTTAGTCGGTAGAAATTTTCAAAATAGTGGTCAATAAAAAGTAAGAAATATTGGCTATTTTTTATGGGCGTACTACCTGGCACGATTTTATGTGCTTGGTCTTTTTAATTATCGTATACAATGAAATGAAATGAAATAGTTTATTATTTTATTCTGCAAATAGATTTTCATGAAATACTCTTGCATGTCAAGATATCTATACAGATAAATAAATTGAAGTGTCTGATTGTAATCTATACATCTATACAGATAAATAAAATTGAAGTGTTTGCTTGTAATGTTAAAATACAATTTTTATACTATAGTGTTTTTCAGCTAAGATGATCCCTGTGACACTTCATTGTGTTCTGAATCACGCATGTTACGTTTGATAAACGAAAATAATTTTATTGCACACTTTTTTCATTTATTGCGGCGTCGTTAGGAAAAATATTAAAATAAATAATTTTATATTTTTTAAAGTTAAACAGTATCGTTTACTTAAATTTAATGTAATAGATTTTTTTTTTAAATACCTATGCCGTTCGTAAAAGTAGAACGGAACGTAGTATGAGCATAGAGCTGGGACTACCATAATCGGGTGCAATATTGCGAACACTTGACAATCGCTTCAGTCACACGTGAAAATTGGACGAAAGTAGTCGAAAAGACCAACTTATAATAAATGTCGGGGATGGTGACTCATCAAGAGATTCTTCTGACAGTGATTTATCAAATACTGAATAAAAAAATTACTACCTCCTTATTATTTCACTTTACCGAATAGCACTATGTAAAGCATACATATATATACAATAAACTTTCCCTATAATACATAAAGACAGATCATGCTTTAAATTTTGGTAGTTTAATAAAATCGATTACATTTCCTTATAATTTTTTTTTTTTTTTTATAAAAGGCTAACAAGATGACCTCACTCCACCTGATGGTAAGCGGTAGTGAGATCCAAATATGAGGTCGACAAGCACAATAGATCGTATTGAGCCTGTCGCACTCACCCTGAAGGCCTGCTTAAATGCCGTTTCACGCCCCGCCTGAAGATTATTCGAAGATTTATCGATTACCAGAAATAATCGAAATTATTTCATTGTAGGACATCTCTACAATTTTATTGTCAAAATCGATGTGTCACAGGGATCATCTTAGCTGAAAACATACATACATAAAATCACGCCTTTTTCCCAGAGGGGCAGGCAGAAATCATTCCAGCGATCCACTTTTCACCTCTGTTGGAAACGTGACGTGACGGGTTGTGGACCACGTCGCCGCCATTCTGCCTTGTGTATTGTTTTAACAAGGTCATTGCGTTCCCACGAGTAGCGATTAGCTAAAAAGGACTATAAATAGGTATGAATGTATATCGGATACCAATAAGATAAAAAAAAGATAAAGATAAAAAAATATTTATTACAATAACAAGGCAAGATACACAAAATACAATATTTACTAAAACAAACAACAATAAAGAATGGCCTAAAATTGTTGACAGAATTTACAATCGGTATATACTGTAATACCAAAAATACAACAAAAATTTTTTTTCCGTCTGTCTGTTTATTATCGCTAATCTCCGGAACGGCTGGATCGAATGACACGTAACTTTCACTTAGGTATATGAAGCTAATAGTATTACCTCAAGAGTGGTTCCATTTAAATTTAATAATATAAAAAAACAATCCCCAAGGGTGGAAAATTGGGGATGAACTTTTTTATAAATATCTACGCCGATTATAAACCAATTTGAACGATTATCTGAAGTTTAATTTGCATTTGCTTCAGGCAATCATAATGTTATATTGCTGAGCTGATGATGAAGGTCAACAACAGTTAGGAGTAAAAGAATAATTCTTGCGATACTGTATAAATATTTATACTACTAGTTATAATAGCAGTAGTATTACAGATGAACTGAACTAATAGAGTGAAAAAAAATTTAACACTTAAAAGTATGATAATACATTTTTATTTACTCAATTTCTTTTTGTATAGATTGATAGTGATGTGAAACGAAATTTTCTATTTCAGCAGTTGAAACTAATAATGATATTACAAAAAACCCGTAAAATAGTTGTAGTATTATAGTGGGTCCTAAAAAAAGGGGATTTGCAAATAAGTTGTCTTTGTGTGTGTGTATGTCACTATACCTAATATTTGTGTATTGTGTGTGCGCATCGGCTAAGGGGTGAGAGCAAGTCCGGTGATGAAGACGAGGCTACGGCAAGCCATCCTCGTATATCAGCTTGAAAAAAAAAGTGCGCATGTGTGTTTCTGCATGAGATCATCTATATGCATGAATAAACATAATTACTGCAATAAAAAAAAAATCTTTCGTACTTAATCATTTTAATTACCAAATCATTTGCAATTGACGATGTTATTTGCAGCATAGTTGCTTAGGGTTATCATGTCCGAATTGTGTTATCCCTGCGGCTTGCGTGACGGGAGTTTGATGATGTAGGGCTCGGGCTCGCCGGCCGCCGGGCCCGCGAGCGCGGCGAGCGCCGCCACCACCAGGGCGAATGCTGCGAGGAGTTTCATCTTCAGGGGATACAGCAGGGAACTGATGAGTATGACTACCTATGGCTTCACTTATATAGTCATCTTGCATAAAGAAAATACATAAATTGACGTCAATTTAAGTATGCATCATTAGTTAAAATGTAGGTATTTTTTACAAAATATTTTAAAATAAAAAGAATTACCATCATAACATTTTTTCTCTGACGCACGAATTTTCAGTACAGTACTAGTTTATGACTGACTGACTGACTTTCGACACCAAGAATAATTTATCTCTTCCTTAAATGATAATTTTTAACATTTCTCCGAATTGTAGGAATGAATATTCCCTTATTTACTAGGCAACAAAAACTATTCAATAATCTTAATTTAAAATACACAAGGGAAATTCCCCGCTGCGTCCTATAATAGTGAGCCAAATTGATTCACTAACATACAAATTGGCGAAACACGTAGCAAATATAAAAAAGTGTCGATGGCCGAGTGGTTAACGTTGTTGCTTGCCATCCAAAGTTGGCCAGTTCAAACCCGCACTTGGCCAGCGTGGTGGACTAAGGCCTATCGCCCTAGTTTAGGGTAGGCTCGTGCCCCTGCAGTGGGGACGTATATGGGCTGATGATGATGATGATGTAGCAAATATACTATCACCACTAAGAGGCAACACCGAAGCTTTTGTGAAGGATTCCCTCCATTTTATCAATGATATTCAACACCTACATATCGCTGATTTTGATGTCCAGTCCTTATTTAAATCTTTACCAGCTAAGGATTGCATTGAAATTGTTAAGAGAAGACTGGTGAAGACTGACTTACCAATGGAGTATGCAGAATTTTCATTCTTTTTTTATACGGCTCGGTGAAACAGTGGTTAGTGACCCAGGTTTACTACCTACGGTTCCAAGAGTCGTGGGTTCGATTCCCACCCGAGACAAATATTTGTGTGACGAACATCGGTGTTTGTTCCGTGTCTGGGTGTGTTATTAAATATATTAAAGTATATTTGTGTATCCACTGTTGATTCTGATATCTGAAACACAAATGCTTAAGCTACTTACCACGGAATCGGAACAATGTATGTGATGCATGTAGTATAAAAAAATGAAAATTCTGCATACTCCATTGATGGTAAGTCAGTCTTCAACAGTCTTCTCTTAACAATTTCAATAAAATCCTTAACTGGTAAAGATGAAAATAAGGATGGACATCAGAACTGACCATAGTTTCATTATAAGCGATATGTAGATTGTAGGTGTCGAATATCATTGATACAATGGTAGGAATTTAGACTTTCGCGTTCCATTAGACTAAATATTAGTCTTTATGGGTCCACACGCGTTATTGGGAGTAGCAAATTACATAGCTACTTACTGCCCGACGTTTCGACCGCTCAGCCCGGAGTTCGCTCGCGACCACGATTGGTGTAACCCAGTCGAAACGTCGGGCAGTAAGTAGCTATGTAATTTGCTACTCCTAATAACGCGTGTAGACTCATAAAGACTAATATTTAGTACAATGGTAGGAATCCTTCACATAAGCTCTATGTTGCCTCTTAGTGGTGATAATATCTTCGCTACGTGTTTCGCCAATTTGTATGTTGGTGAACCAATTTGGCTCACTATAGTACGCAGCGGGGAATTTTCCTTGTGTATTTTAAATTAAGATTGTTGAATAGTTTTTGTTGCGTAGTAAATGAGGGATTATTCATTCCTAAGATTCGGAGAGATTAAAAAATATTAATTTAAGGAATAGATTAATCATTCTTGCTGTCCAAAGTCAGTCGTCAGTCTACCATTACTTTACTGAAATTTTGTGCGTCAGAGAAAAAATGTTATGATGGTAATTCTTTTTATTTTAAAATATTTTGTTAAAAAAATACCTACATTTTAACTAATGAATCATACTTAAATTGACGTCAATTAATGTATTTTCTTTATGCTAGATGACTATATAAGTGAAGCCATAGGTAGTCATAATCATCAGTTCCATGCTGTATCCACTGAAGATGAAACTCCTCGCAGCATTCGCCCTGGTGGTGGCGCTCGCCGCGCTCGCGGGCCCGGCGGCCGGCGAGCCCGAGCCCTACATCATCAAACTCCCGTCACGCAAGCCGCAGGGATAACACAATTCGGACATGATAACCCCAAGCAGTTATTCTGCAAATAACATCGTCAATTGCAAATGATTTGGTAATTAAAATTATTGAGTACGAAAGATTATATTTTTTTCCTTTTTTTATTGCAGTAATTATGTTTATTCATGCATATAGATGATCTCATGCAGAAACACACATGCGCACTTTTTTTTCCTAGCTGATATATGAGGTTGGCTGGCCGTAGCCTCGTCTTCATCACCGGACTTGCTCTCACCCCTTAGCCGATGCGCATACACAAACGCATCCATACACAAATATTAGGTATAGTTACATACACACACACATAGACAATTTTTTTTTCAAATCCCCTTTTTTTGGACCCATCATAATACTACAACTATTTTACGGGTTTTATGTTATAATCATTATTAGTTTGAACTGCTGAAATATGAAAATTTCGTTTCGCATCTATCCAATCTATAGATACAAAAAGAAACTGATTTAAAAAAATATTATCATACTTTTTAGTGTTACATTTTTTTTCATAAACTCTATTAGTTCAGCTCATCGGTAATACTACTGATACTATAACTAGTAGTTTGAATATGTATACAGTATCGCAAGAATTATCCTTTTACTCCTAACTGTTAAGGAGTTGACCTTCCATCATAAGCTTAGCAATATAACATTATGATTTCCTGAAGCAAATGCAAATTAAACTTGAGATAATCGTTCAAATTGGTTTATAATCGGCGGAGATATTGCGAATAATTTACTAATATACGGGTTTTATGTAATATCATTATTAGTTTGAACTGCTCAAATATGAAAATTTCGTTTCGCATCTATCCAATCCAAACAAAGAGAAATTGATAACAAAATAGACCGCGTGATTTTCTTAGACATAATAGGTATAATATACCTATTATGTCTAAGAAAATCACGCGGTCGCGACAAGCAGGTCGAGTAGTTAAGCTACAGTGAAGACTTTTATACTGAATTCCGGCTTCTTACAAAAATTTCACAAAAATCTCAATAACTTTGGAACTATTGAAAATCGCTGAACATACATGGGGGTTATATCGATAGGTATTGAGGTCCCCCATCGATTGATTTACGATGATCCACCCCTCCAGTTACACCCTGTATACTCTAAAAGAGTGCAATAACACAAAATTATTTTTTAACTAGGCTCCAAAAATTATAAAAAGTTTTTTGCACTTCTTCAGCGCAACGGTAAGTTTGAGAATAAAAGTATGTAGGACAAAAATTACTCATCATCTTATTGTCTATAAAAATGTCCTAACGCTTTTTTCGCATGAAGAACAAGAATAACACGTTGTTCGTATGGGAGCCTAGTTAAAAAAAGGTTTTGTGTTATTGCACTCTTTGAAGAGTAGGTATATTATTATTGT
This sequence comes from Maruca vitrata, assembly GCA_039566165.1. Classification (NCBI taxonomy): domain Eukaryota; kingdom Metazoa; phylum Arthropoda; class Insecta; order Lepidoptera; family Crambidae; genus Maruca; species Maruca vitrata. Next base: position 2,849,326 of record CM076928.1, on the reverse strand, counting down.
GATGTACAAGTCAAAACCATCATCATCATCATCATTTTATACCCCACTTAACATTTTGCAGACATTCGGTTATAAAACTAACCGTTTCGCTAAAAAATGCAAAAAACTGACATCTGTGATATTTCACCCTAATTTTTTTTTCACACGTCGATGTTGATGGGTCCCTTTGACATATTATTTGTAACAGTGTTAATAATATTCATGCCAATTTTCCACTTTATGCGAATTATAATAAATAGATGATAAGTAGTTTTGTCCTACACACTTTTATGATAAAACTTTCCGTTGCGCTGAAGAAGCGCAAAAAACAGACATTTGTAATAATTAACCTTGATTTTTTTTGCACACGTAGAATCGATCCGAACTTTTGGTAGACTATTTGTGATAGTGCTTCCAATATTTGTGCCAATTTTCAGCTTTGTGCGAATTAATGTAACGCTACCCCTATTTTTCACGCTTAGTTGACTGAACTATTAAACTATTTTGTGCTTAAACTTAGAAACGAACCTTGTGTTACACAGTATGACCTGAACTATTATTTGATTTTAATTCCATTGTAAACTGAATACTAGGATGAATGGAGTTTAAATATGTTAGGAAGGCAGAAATTCTATCAGTTGGTAGTATTGTGAAGGTGCCATCTACGAACCGTTTATAAAACCGGGGTGTTACTGGTGCAGTAGCAAGGGCCCTCTCCTCAAATTATTTCATAAAGATATTGTTCATTTCACAATAGGTAGCCAGAAGTAAAGCAATGTTCCAGTAATTCTTTGACTGGCTCGGTGGAACAGTGGTTAGTGACCCAGGTTTACTACCTACGGTTCCCAGACTCGTGGGCTCGATTCCCACCCGGGACAAATATTTGTGTGACGAACATCGGTGTTTGTTCCGTGTCTGGGTGTGTTATTAAATATATTTAAGTATGTTTGTGCATCCACTGTTGATTCTGATATCTGTAATACAAGTGCTTAAGCTACTTACCACGGGATCAGATCAATGTATGTGATGTTGTATAAAAAAAAAAATTAAAATTCTGCATACTCCATTGCTAAGTCTTCACCAGTCTCCTCTTAACATTTTCAATGCAATCCTTAACTGGTAATGATTTAAATAAGGACTGGGCATCACAACTGACCATAGTTTCATTATCAGCGATATGTAGGTGTTGAATATCATTGATAAAATGGTAGGAATCCTTCATATAAGCTTCGGTGTTGCCTCTTAGTGGTGATAATATCTTCGCTACGTGTTTCGCCAATTTGTATGTTGGTGAATCAATTTGGCTCACTAAAGGACGCAGCGGGGAATTTTCCTTGTGTATTTTAAATTAAGATTGTTGAATAGTTTATGTTGCGTAGTAAATGAGGGAATATTCATTCCTAAGATTCGGAGAAATGTTAAAAAATATTAATTTAAGGAATAGATTAATCATTCTTGCTGTCCAAAGTCAGTCGTCAGTCTACCATTACTTTACTGAAATTTCGTGCGTCAGAGAAAAAATGTTATGATGGTAATTATTTTATTTTAAAATATTTTGTAAAAAAATACCTACATTTTAACTAATGAATCATACTTAAATTGACGTCAATTAATGTATTTTCTTTATGCTAGATGACTATATAAGTGAAGCCATAGGTAGTCATAATCATCAGTTCCCTGCTGTATCCACTGAAGATGAAACTCCTCGCAGCATTCGCCCTGGTGGTGGCGGCGCTCGCCGCGCTCGCGGGCCCGGCGGCCGGCGAGCCCGAGCCCTACATCATCAAACTCCCGTCACGCAAGCCGCAGGGATAACACAATTCGGACATGATAACCCCAAGCAGTTATTCTGCAAATAACATCGTCAATTGCAAATGATTTGGTAATTAAAATTATTGAGTACGAAAGATTATTTTTTTTTCCTTTTTTTATTGCAGTAATTATGATTATTCATGCATATAGATGATCTCATGCAGAAACACACATGCGCAATTTTTTTTTCCTAGCTGATATACGAGGATGGCCTGCCGTAGCCTCGTCTTCATCACCGGACTTGCTCTCACCCCTTAGCCGATGCGCACACACAAACGCATCCATACACAAATATTAGGTATAGTTACATTCACACACACATAGATAACATATTTTTAAATCCCCTGTTTTTTAGGACCCACCATAATACTACAACTATTTTACGGGTTTTATGTAATAATTTTATTAGTTTGAACTGCTGAAATATGAAAATTTCGATTTGCATCTTGGATAGATAGATCCATACAAAAAGAATTTGATCAAAAAAAAATAGACCGCGTGATTTTCTTAGACATAATATAATAAAAAGACATAGATATTTTAACCGTAGCCTCTAAGAACATTTTGTAACATAAGGTTCGTTTGTAGGTTTACACACAAAATTGATTAATTGTCCAGTCAACTTAGCATGAAAAATAGGGGTAACGTAACATTAATTCGCATAAAGCGGATAATTGGCATGAATATTATTAACACTGTTACGAATAATATGTCAAAGGGTCCCATTGATACGAAGTGTGCAAAAAAAAATTCAAGGTCAAATATCACAAATGTCAGTTTTTTGCACTTTTTAGCGAACTAGTAGTATGCGATAATAGTGTAGTCGTTTTGTCAGTGCGTTATAAATTCTCAGTGTGATTGGGGTATAATGGTTGTCATTTAATTTTTTTAGGTATTAATAACTAGTCTAAGGAAAAGACATAATATTTTATAATGATACGTTATTTAATTCATCATGAAAACAAAATACAGTAACATAACAATTAATTTCCAAAGTGAACAAAGCAGTAGTAGAAAATTTTAACAATGTATATTTTTGAAGTGAATTTTGAGAATAAAAATATTTCTATGACGCAGACCTGGTATATTGAGTCATATTTGACGAAGGCTTTGACGCTGGATGCTTGAGCCTCTTAGTGAAAGAGGAATGAAAAAAAGGGGGGGGGGGTGATGATGTTGATGTGACAATGTCTAGACTTTTGGCCTGGGCGGCCTCCTCGTAGGTACCCTGATTATATAGGGCTCAGGGTCTGCAGCCGCAAAGCCAACCAGCGTTGCGAGCACCATTACCGATAGAGAAACAAGTGCGAATAGCTTCATCTTCAGAACTGAACTGATGATGATTCAGTACAGTCAGATTTATTATATACTCGTCATGAATGTAGACATGATGAATGACAATATTCGTTTGTCAATCATTATTGTTTACTCGATGCAATAAAAAACAATTTTACACGTGAAAATCATAAGTTCTTGCCTGCCTGGTCTCAGAAATCACTGATAAATAATATTGTGTAATGTGTATCTATCAGGTCAGGGGATACCAGTCACAACTATCTGTCCAGTGGTTGGTGAACGGTATACGGGTACGTGACCCCGGCTCCTCGAGCTACTATCAAACTCAGTCCAAATCATCCGAGGCGATAGTATCCTTCCTCCCTTCTCCTTCCCACGTCATATATCCTTGCTACTCGTGGGAACGCAATGACCTTGTTAAAACAATGCACAAGGCAGAATGGCGGCGACGTGGTCCACAACCCGTCACGTCACGTTTCCCACACAGGTGAAAAGTGGATCGCTGGAAGTGATCTCTGCCTACCCCTCTGGGAAAAAGGCGTGATTGTATGTATGAATGTATCTATCTAAATATATACATATATACATCAATATATGTAACTCAAAGGAAACTGACTAACTGACATAGTGATCTATCAACGAACAGCCCAAACCACTGGACGGATCGAGGTGAAATTCGGCATGCAGGTAGATGTTATGACGTAGGCATCCGCTATGAAAGGATTGCCCGAAGCGAAGCGAGGGCGGGTTACTAGTCACTCATGTGTCTTACTCTATGTATCCTTATTTAGCTGAAAATCGAAAAGTTTCCGTTTCACAATCTAAGAGCTGTAATTCTACATCCTTACTGATATTATAAATGCGAAAGTAACTCTGTCTGTCTGTTACGCTTTCACGCATAGAGTACTGAACCGATTTAAACGAAATTTGGTACAGATATAGTGCAGAGCCTAGGAAAGGATATAGGCTACTTTTTAACCGACTGCGCTATAAAGAAGTAATGTTTTACCCGTTAAACGCGGACGAAGTCGCGGGCGGAAAGCTAGTCTTAAATAAAATACGATTTTAAAATTTTAAATATGTTATTTTATTCAAAACCCATGCAAAGTACGATCTTTATTTTATTTGACAATAAAATCAGTACCTCCTCTGTTTTTGAAAACAAATATTAACAAGAAAAACGAAGAAAAAGAGCGTCGATGGCGAGTAGTCAGTGTTGCTTGCCATGCGAGAGGTCTCCAGTTCAAACCACACCACGTACCACTGTGAATTTCAAATTTGAAATTAATATGTACGATTATTCAACGCTTAAACGGTGAAGGAAACCATCACGAGGAAACCTGCACAAATGCACACCTACGAAGACATTTTTAGGTTATGTAGGTAGTCGACCAACCCGCACTTGCTTTGTTACTTTGCACGACTAGCTTTGTTGACTAAGGAATTATAACCCTAGTTTAGGGTAGGCGCGGGCCCCAGCAGTGGGAACGTATATGAACAAATGATGATGATGATGAGTAACGAGATTAGCCTGGTGGTTACATTGTATACGAGATAAATCAGCCACTACTAACAAATGCTGCCCTTCAAATTGCAAAGGTGAGAAAGTTAACAACATTTAAGAAAAATAAAAATCAACAATCTATTTTTAATTAATAGGTAGCGCGTCAATCATCTTGACAACACATTTTAAATATAGATATCGCAGTATATGTGATGAATATATAAGCCATATCGCTCAAAGGGACACCATCAGTTCTCTGAAGTATCCTCTGAAGATGAAACTCCTGGCAGCATTCGCTCTGGTGGCGGTGGCGCTCGCGGCGCTGGCGGGCCCGGCGGCCGCCGAGCCCCACATCATTGGGGCGCCACGACGAGGGGGCAAATAAAAAAAAATAAAGTCTGTAGTAAATTCTTAAATTTATATTATGATAGTATGCATTGAAATATTCAAACGGAATAAATACTAATAATCAAAATATATTTCATTTCATAATTTTCATACTCCAGTTTGTCAAAAATCTACTTTGTAAAAGCGAGGCTTTCCCTATCACACTCAAGTAGGTATCATCTTATAACTTTCTGATTTACAGAAATGCAATATATTTTTCTTTTTAACATCCTTTCACAAGAACAGAAGAAGGGTTCTAAAGGTTCCAGGTTATATGTAATTACAAAGTTATTTAAGCAGTTATGTGTCTAGAAAACTGGACCGAAATTTCGAAAAATTTTACTCGACTTGGCAGGCCATTTATTTACCAAGTTTTAACTTGGCTGTGTTGCTGTAAGCGGCAAACATGTCGAATCTATATGGCTACTATTTTTTCCTTGTAAGCTCTCTACGTAAAACGTACTTCAAGTAAGTAAGTCTTAACCGTGACCACGAGCGCTGTAAAGAGCTCGAAACGTCGGATCTCTAAATAATGTTTAGAATACCAATACACGCGAGTTTAATCCGTAAAATTATTTTTATTTCAAATGTGTAGTGCTCGCGCAAATAAAAATAGACAATTCAAGTAAGTATCCAAATACACCGTGAAATTATAGTATGTAGTTGTTTTCACGTAGCAACACGATTTCCCTTGGTAGTTCTTCTATTACTAGCGAATCATGTTAGTAATTTCGTAAAAAAAATACACTTTTTTTTCCAAAAAATACTTATCCAACTCGAAAATGAAAGTGTGTGTGTGTGTGTGTGTGATTTGGCCGTTAGGGTCATATACGGGAAAAATTCGACGGCTTCAATTAATAGCTGCTTGTTTGGTATGATGGTAATGCACGTCTGGGCGCGATTCCTAGAAGGACGGGTGTTCGAGTCCCCGGGCCGCAGTGAGGCAGTTGAAATTTTTCCGTTTTTATAAATATTAGTACAGCTAGTGCAAGCTTTAGCACTTACAAATTTTAAATTTACATTAATTGCCAGTGTGTCATCATTTTCTGTAGTTTACATTTCTGTAATGAAATGTCTACGGCTGTCAGTGTGTATCATTGTTAGAAGATGGCGCCACCTGTGGCTTAACAGGTCAAAACGGGAAAAATTCGACGGCTTCAATAATTAATAGCTGCTGGTCTGGTGTGATGGTAATGCACGACTGGGCGCGATTCCTAGAAGGACGGGTGTTCGAATCCCCGGGCCGCGATTAGGCCGTTGAAATTTTTCCGTTTTTATAAATATTTGCACAAATCTATTTTACTACTAAGATAGAATCATTTTACTGAGGGAAAACAAACACTAATATTTCACGGAGACATGTCAAGAAACTATTTTATTAATCGCTTTTTGAAGGTTGAACCTTTCTCTTTAAGTCATTTACATTATCATATGGTGGTCACACAATTTTCGTAGGTAAAAGGTCCTGACCTAGTGAAAATGGGACCACCTCAGAAGTAAAATATCCAACAAACTCAAAAATATGTAGTCCGTCCATATTTGACGGAAATATCGATATTAAAAATACACACAAATAATAATACACACTAAAAATTTTAGTAACATCATCATTTATTTACCAAAATCAATATACTTAATAAATTTTCGATGTTTTTTTTTTATTTGTTTTCTTATTTTTCAAATTTAAAATTTACATTGAGCTTTAATATCATTAAAGACACTAAAGACAACAAACTAAAAATATAATTGCCGAGTGCAACCATTCTGCATAATATTTCTGTAAAGAAATGTTTGCGGACCGATAGTGGTGGCGCCGCCCGTGGCTAAAGGGTAAAAGGTGATGGAAAAATTCGCATAGGTGACTCAACACCTGGATAGCTCAGAGGAAAGAGCACCCGACGCGATATCGGAAGGTCCGGTGGTTGAAGTCCCCGTTCAGGCGGGGTCATGAATGCGAATTTTTAAATTTAATTTTCGATGTGTTTGTAATATTAATAAAATGATAATTATATGCTATTATTCTTATCCCTGTGGTCTGCGTGACGGCAGGTTGATGATGTAGGGCTCGGGCTCGGCGGCCGCCGGGCCCGCGAGCGCGGCGAGCGCCGCCACCACCAGGGCGAATGCTGCGAGGAGTTTCATCTTCAGGGGATACAGCAGAGAACTGATGCTGTTCCTTTCAAAATCGCAGCTTATATAGGCGTTGCAAATTCACAAAAAAAAGTTTCACCTTATAATTTTTTGCAATGTTGTTCTTATTGTACGGTGGTACATAAATTGAACCAATGAATTTAGAATATTCATAGAAATGCGTCAATTAGAAATGCAATTAATTTGTTATCTTATTGGTAGCACATTAACGATAACACTCTGAACGATGATCTCATTGGAAATCGGTCAAATGCAGGTCATTACGAGGGCGACACTGAAAGTTCATAAAAAATCAAAAACTAAACAAACTAGTAAGTTATTCGTTTTATTATATTATCTTTTCAAAATAGTATTCATTTACATTAATACATCGCAGCATCCGATAGAACCACTGTGTCTCTTCGACGGCGTTTCTAAACGCAGTCACTGCTTCCTCAGCGTTCATAAAACTTTTTCCTCAAAGTTTTTCTTTTATTTTCGGAAATAAATAAAAATTGCAAAGTGCGAGGTCGGGGCTATAAATAAATAATAAATAAATAAATATTGCACAACATCACATACATTGATCTGATCCCGTGGTAAGTAGCTTAAGCACTTGTGTTACGGATATCAGAATCAACAGTGGATACACAAATAAACTTAAATATATTTAATAATACACCCAGACACGGAACAAACACCGATGTTCGTCACACAAATATTTGTCCCGAGTGGGAATCGAACCCACGACTCTTGGAACCGTAGGTTATGAACCTGAGTCACTAGCCACTGTTCCACCGAGCCAGTCAATATCCGCTATAGGGCGGATGACCCAGTAATTCCATGTCTGACGTCGTCGATTAGTCGATTGTTTGCTTGGCGGTTTGTGACGAGGCGATATCACGAGGTCGTTTTCCCGAACTTTTATTAAGACGAGTGGCAAACTATAGGCGTGACGACTGGGTCAAAATCTTATTATTATATTTAGTCCGTAAGTTAGTTTATACAAAAATATGGGACACGTATTTTTTTGTTTTTCAATTGATTGAAAAATGACAAAATTATAGCTTATCAAACTTCTGGAGTGGGGGCTTGTGACGTCACAGTTACACAAAAATTGTACGTAAACGTGACGTCATACGAAACTTCTAAGCACTATATCTTCATAATTTCTTGTTTGTGAAACAAAATAAAAAATACGTTACGTTTACGTACAATAAGAACAACATTGCAATATTTTTAAATAATCTATATAACCGACTAATTATATTTTTTTATTGTTAGTGTACCACTGTGCAGTTACTCTTCTTCCTCTAAAGCAATTGCTGCATGACCGTCTTTCCAAAGAACGAGACCACCATATTTTTTCCCACGCTTCGAGCTCTCTTCACTTTAATTGGCAACTAAACGGAAGGAAACACCCAAACATCAGACTGTCTCTTAGTTTCGGGATCATAACAATAAATCCAGCTTTTGTCACCTGTGAGTATGTTGAACACAGCATTTGAGTCCGTTAAATCTTTTAACCATTTCACGACACTTATCAACACGACGGAGTTTTTGGGCCTCTGTCAAATTATGATTATATTCACCTGCACAAAGCTTCCTGACTGCTAAATATTAATGGACCGGCGGCCCGCGACTTTGTCTGCGTATTAATGGGTTTTAGTAGCAATGATGTATTAAAAAATTGTAAACAAAAAAAACCGCCTTCAAAAACCCGACTCACTAAAAATTACAAAATAATATAATACGAACATTAATCTGGGTATGAATTTGATATGTTGTTGAAGGCGGTGCCAATTAAATTTTTGAGGAAAACTGCATGAAATATAAACGGCACCGCCTTCAACAACATATCAAATTCATACCCAGATTAATGTTCGTATTATATTATTTTGTAATTTTTAGTGAGTCGGGTTTTTGAAGGCGGTTTTTTTTTTGGTTTACAATTTTTTTACACCCTATTAGTTCAGCTCACCTATAATTCTGCTGATATTATAACTAGTAGTATCAATATGTACACAGATTTGAAAGAATTATCCCTTTACTCCCAACTATTAAGGAGTTGACCTTCCATCATCAGCTCAGCATCATAACATTATGATTGCCAGAAGCAAATGCCAATATAACTTCAGAAAATATGTAAAACGCGGTACATGTGCCTATAAAATTTGAGGGTTGCCCTCGATTACTCCTGGATCCCATCATCAGATCCTAGACTGGTCAACCTAATAGTTTAGCTCACCTGTAATGCTACTGATATTATAACTAGTTAATCTCAATATGTATACAGTATTGAAATAATTATTCTTTTACTCATAACTACTAAGGAGTTGACCTTCCATCATCAGCTCAGCATCATAAGATTATGATTGCCAGAAGCAAATGCCAATTTGACTTCAGATAATATGCAAAACGCGGTACATGTCCCTATAAAATTTGAAGGTTGCCCTCGATTTCTCCAGGATCCCATCATCAGATCCGAGACTGGTGAAAATGGGACCACCTCGGAAGTGAATTCTATCCAACCAAAAAAAAATTTTTGAAATCCGTCTATAATTGACAGAAATATCGGTGAACATACATAAAAAAAAAAAATATTATACATACAGACGAATTGAGAACCTCCTCCTTTTTTTGAAGTCGGTTAAATAGTCAGCTATGTACCTCCATACCACGTTTTATAAAAATCTATAAACGTAAAAGTTCTCCTATACTAATTTTCACAAAAATTTAAAAAAAATAGCGCTGGTGTCTCTCCGGAGTACCAGCTACCTCCATACCAAGTTTTATAAAAATCGACAAACACATAAAAATTCTCCCATACTAATTTTCACTCTCCCAATGAACCACATGGGGGTTGAATTTAAAAAAAAAAGGAGCCTATATGTTATTTCAGAGTGCCACCATCACACCAAATTTCATGAAAATAGGTTCAGAAGTTTGAGAATGAAAGAGTAACAAACATCCATACATCCATATATACATCCATACATCCATACTTACAAACTTTCACGTTTATAAAATTAGTGAGGATTTTGTGCACTTGATTCATACCCATGCCTAAGCGTGCTGTCCAAATCTGCTGATAAGTCACTCTTTTGTCAGTCTTTATCATATGCCGCACATCACTGATGTTATCTTCAATCGTCGCCGTAGAAGGCCGTCTTTGTGCGATCACGTTCAAACTCTTTGAACGAGTTGTAAATAGTGGCACGAGATGGGGTTTTATCGTGAAAGGCCAACCAATCAAAAACATAAATGTGAAATGAGAGCCAAGTTCAATATTATGATAATTGCCTTGGTTGTTGACTTCAACGACAAAAGAAGTGAGATCTAAATGGGTGCCAAGTTCAATGGTCAACCCTGAAATTTATTTATAAGTAACACTATAACATACCTATCATATCTTCTTATAACATAAGATAATATATGGTGGTAGCCTATGAAGGTCTGTCTTGGCTAGTTTTCATATATGAATTATAGCCGTCGCAAGTTCTAAGCCTACAAGTATTTGTCGGTTTTTATTTTATAATTCCGAAAATTTGGATTGTTGGTAGAAACTAGCGAGCCAACATAATAATACGTTGGTAGGTTTATAGAAACTAGCCAAGACAGACCTTCATAGGCTACCACCATACATTATCTTATGTTATATGAAGATATGATAGGTATGTTATAGTGTTACTTATAAATAAATTTCAGGGTTGACCATTGAACTTGGCACCCATTTAGATCTCACTTCTTGTCGTTGAAGTCAACAACCAAGGCAATTATCATAATATTGAACTTGGCTCTCATTTCACATTTATGTTTTTGATTGGATATCATTACTTTTTGTAGAAAAGTATATATCATCGTAACGCCGTGGGTCCTTTGAAAAGGACAAATTCAAAACTAAAACTAGACTTTATAAACATAAAACAATTGAATCAGTTACTGTATTTTCCTACGTTTACGGGGTATAATTTTCTTCTGAGTGTTATTTTCTATATTTTCTTGTACCTTTGAAATATTATGAGTAGGTAATAATTTTATACTATTGATGGGCGCTAAATATAAAAATAATAATTAATCCCAGTTAATAAAGTAGGTACCTACCCTAAGTAATAAATATGAAAACCGACTATAAGTACCTACTCTTAATTGTAAATAAGTAAGTATACCTAAATATATACTTAGTACTCTGCCTTCCCCGGTATATAGGCGTGATTAGGCACTAATTAGGTATTTATGTTAAGCGTTCATACTAGAACCTAACCTAATTATTAAAAAATTGCCAGTTTTATATTTATTCCTTAGTATTCATGTAATTACCTATCTGCATACCAAATTTTAACTCTCTAGGTCATTTGGAACTGGGTTAGAATTTTGATCTGTCAGTCAGTCAATGATAAAAATGAGAATTTTTGGACATTAATATCTAAATAACTGTTTGAGATAAGCTTATGAAATTTAGAACACATATTTATCTCGCAAGTCTCAATATATGAGCCAAATTTGATATGTTTATGTGAAATAGTTTTTGATTTATGAGGGGTTCAAAAGTGGTTCCAAATGGTTCGTGTAATATTACACACGGTGCGGCTCGCCAGTTCTGTTTCTTGAACCTTGGCTTGACACGCTACCGCGTGTCTAGATCGAATCATAAATTTCTCGTTGACTTAAATGACATCGAAAGTTATAAAAGATCATTACCCGAAAATTTTCTCGTGTTGTCGCGTCGCGACGTAACAAGGACAATTTTAAATTTGCCACCAATGTTGGCAAATTTTTCAAAATCAAAATTTTTTTTTCATTTCGTGTACAAGTGGCCAGTTCTAAAAACTTTCAGTGTCGCCGTCGTATTATAGTACCTACCCAAGTAGCGCCCTAACACAAGTGCGCTGTCTGATCTTCTCATATTTCACTGACATGGCGATCCGATATGACCGATGAATATCAATCGCAGGCTTTACGCGCTTTGTCCATCTAAAAAACAAAATTACAAACAAATTAATTGCTATTCAAATTTAAATAAGTTCATGAATATTCTATAATATTGAAACAAACAAAGATCAGTACTATAAACGTTACAAAAAATAAGGTGTGACATTGTTTTTTTTTTAATTATCGCCGACTATATAAGATAAACCGTTGAAAGGAACAGTATTAATTCTCTGCTTCGAGGATACACCTCGAAGATGAAACTCCTCGCAGCATTCGCCCTGGTGGTGGCGGCGCTCGCCGCGCTCGCGGGCCCGGCGGCCGGCGAGCCCGAGCCCTACATCATCAAGTTCCCGTCACGCAAGCCACAGGGATAGGAATTTCCGAATGATAGTTTATTATTTAACCTTTTCTTCACTTAAAAATCGTATCAAAGTTGTAAATGATTTTTATGGAGAATATTAAAATGAAATGAATAAATTTTTACGTTTTATTCAATCCACAAACAATTTATTTACAATACAGTCAGATATATTTTGACATACTCGTACGGCTAGTTGTCCAGTTGGTAAGCTTAAGGTCTGAAACCGAAGTTGCAGTATCATCAGAATTGTGTTGACTTTTCAGCATTTTTTTGGTGTTCTTATAAAACTTAACAACTTTCCAACTTTCCAAAAATTTATAATTATACCAAGCAAAAGGAAACACAAACATTTCTAGCTGATCTTGGTGCAAACTTTTAAGTACTAATATTGTGAATGCGAAAGTGATTTTGTCACCTTTTCACATTTATCTACTCAATTCTCGTTCTGGGCTTAATGTTCTCTAAATTAGGTAATGCTATGAAGAATACTTTCCACTAGTCCCCTTTCCAATCCCGAACAACACGTGCTGGACTGGACACGCATAGGTATGCGTGTCCAGTCCAGACCACCAGTGCTTGTGCATCCAGTCCAGACTGGATGCACAAGTCCAAGTCAGTGGTGGTCCCGACCAAGAAAGAGGGCCATATCAACATTATAATGTTATACCACTAGTACAGTGATTAAACATGCAAATTTTGAATTTTGCGGTCCTAGCTCATGTATATTTATGTAGTTTTGGTTTTATTCATGTCTTGACCCCCATTACGTCACTGATTCAAAATTTAAGGGGTACTTCTTAAAGTTTACCTCGACTTTCGAACTTCAGTCGTTGTATTGGTGGTGTTCATTCCGAGAGATCTCTGATCTCCCGGAAGGGAATACTAGCCTCCTCGTTCAAAAACTCGAAACGGATGACGCCCTACTGGGTTGCGTCTAGTAACTGTCCAAAATCGCGTATTGATTTCCCGAAACCTTCGGGATCTCTGCACAACTAAGACAAACCCGCAGCTCCCCAGGTTGCGCCGGTGAACTGAGCCGTCCACATGTGACAGCCTTTTCGGCCTAAGCTTTACCACGCCACCTTCCAACGACGTGGTCCCCTCTCCACTATCATTCCTAGTATGACTCCTACTGCTCCCACTTAAACGCCTTGGGGCACTTCTCTTGGCAACAACCATAACAATATAATGAACGCGTGAGGTGGAATACGCGGGCTGGCCGCCACACAAAGGCGACTGAAGGCGTTCCCCCACACCGGAGCTGTAAGAACCCCCCTTGGGTAAAATTCAATTGCTTCGGCGTGCTCATGATTACATTTGGCCGTAGTTTTTGAGAGGTACGACCGACCCTCTCGGTACCCCCCATATCTGGGGGGCTTTCTCCTATTCGCAACCTGGAGACGTATCCGATAGCAGATCTCGTAATGCCACGGAGCTTCTTAATGTCATAGAAAGCTGAAATTTTGTAGTAAGGCTAGTATAGTTTTTTTTGTTGTTTGAGTGCTTATGCACTCAAACAAACAAACGTGTTTCTAAATATTTGTGTATTGATTAAAAAGCAAATTTTTTTCATTTCAATTTAATATTCCTCAAAATAATTTACAAGTTTTGATGCGTTTGTAAAATCAGAGAAGGATAATGAATACATTATTATCCCGATGTCTCTTAACCCTGTGGCCTGCGTGACGGGAGGTTGATGATGTAGGGCTCGGGCTCGCCGGCCGCCGGGCCCGCGAGCGCGGCGAGCGCCGCCACCACCAGGGCGAATGCTGCGAGGAGTTTCATCTTCAGGGGATACAGCAGAGAACTGATGCAGTTCCTTTCAATGCTGTAGCTTATATAGTCATCGCGGATTTACAAAAAAAAGTATTTGACCTTATTATTGTTTTTATATGTAGTTGTTATAACATCATTTAACAAATAAATTTAGAATAGAATATTCATAGAATTTGAAAAGCAATTAATTTGTTTTCTTATTGGTGGCACAATATTGCTTAATGCGCTTTCCAAGGCACTGAGCGGCATGCATCTGTCAACTTCCTAGTTCCAGATTCCATTTTCTAGTCAGAATCATCAAATTTTTTCCCTATACCTTGGGATACAGTTAATCACAAATGCCACAGAATGTGCCCGTTATAAAAAATATGATTTGTTATTAATTGACGCAAGTCTATGAATATTTATAATTATTGCAACAAATAAAGTTCTGTAATGGCACATTGCAAAAAACGAGATATTTTTTTGTTTATTGGTTTTATCGATGACTATATAAGATGCAACATTGAAAGGAACAGCATCAGTTCTCTGCTGTATCTCCTGAAGATGAAACTCCTCGCAGCATTCGCCCTGGTGGTGGCGGCGCTCGCCGCGCTCGCGGGCCCGGCGGCCGCCGAGCCCGAGCCCTACATCATCAACCTCCCGTCACGCAGACCACAGGGTTAAGAGACATCGGGATAATAATGTATAAATTCCTTCTCTAATTTTACAAACGCATCAAAACTTGTAAATTATTTTGAGGAATATTAAAATGAAATGAAAAAGATTTTGCTTTTTAATCAATACACAAATATTTAGAAACACTACGTTCAGAAATATTTTTCATACGGCTAGTTGAGCAGTTGTTAAGATAAAGGTAAATGATACAAGGTTAAGGTCAAAAATGTAGAGTATGTGGTAACTCAGGTCTGAAAAAGCTGAACTATTTAGAATCATCTAAATAAAAGTTATATGTGAGTTCATAATATATCTAATCTCATACGGAATTCCATTTTATAATTCAAAGGGTGGGGGGATGAAAGTCCCAAGTTATAATTTTATTTTTTGTTGTTTGAGTGCTTATACTAGCCTTCCTACAAAGTTTCAGGTTTCTATGAGATTAAGAAGCTCCGTGGCGGTACGGGTTCTGCTATCGGATACGTCTCCAGGTTGCGAATAGGGAAAGCCCCCCAGATATGGGGGGTACCGAGACGGTCGGTCGTACCTCTCAAAAACTACGGCCAAATGTAATCATGAGCACGCCGAAGCAATTGAATTTTACCCAAAGAGGGTTTTTATAGCTCCGGTGTGGGGAACACCTTCGGTCGCCTTTGTGTGGCGGCCGGCCCGCCATTCCACCTCACGCGTTCATTATATTGCTATGGTTTTTGCCAAGGGAAGTGCCCCAAGGCGTTTAAGTGGGAGCGGTAGGAGTCATACTAGGAATTCTAGTGGAGAGAGGATCACGTCGTCGGAAGGTGGCGTGGTAAAGGTTAGGCCAAATAGGCTGTCACATGTGGACGGCTCAGTTCACCGGCGCAACCTGGGGAGCTGCGGGTTTGTCTTAGTTGTGCAGAGATCCCGAAGGTTTCAGGAAATCAATACGCGATTTTGGACAGTTACTAGCCGCAACCCAGTAGGGCGTCATCCATTTCGAGTTTTGAGAATGAGGAGGCTAGTGTTCCTTTCGGGAGATCAGAGATCTCTCGGAATGAACAACACCAATACATCGACTGAAGTTCGAAAGTCGAGGAGAACTTTAAGAAGTACCCCTTATATTTTGAATCAGTGACGTAATGGATGGTCTTAACCAGACATGAATAACACCAAAACTACATATACATTAGCTGAGACCGCAAAATTCAAAATTTGCATATTTAATCACTGTTGATTTTTTTACTATTGGGCATCATCCTCAGATCATTGGGAGTTAAAAAAAACGACGAAACGTTTCAAGAAAATGTCAGTAGTATCCCATCAAAAACATCCTGTAAAAAAACTAGCCAAGTCTCGATGGAGCAGATTGCTCATCTCTAAAAAGTAATGAAATTTAGACAAAATCCTGCCAAGCCTAAGGTTCCTTACTGCGATTTCTTCATTATTATAGTTAGTGTTGTGTGACTTGGAAGTTGAAGGGAACACAAGGGTACATAACCAGGTTTTCCGGAACAATATTATACCAATCTGTCGCCAGAACCGCTACCTATTGACGATGAAAAATTGCCAATTGGACAACGTTGAAGGAATAACAATTGAAAATTAAGGCTTGATACTGGTTTTGTACCCTTGTGTTCCCTTCAACTTCCAAGTCACACAACACTAACTATAATAATGAAGAAATCGCAGTAAGGAACCTTAGGCTTGGCAGGATTTTGTCTAAATTTCATTACTTTTTAGAGATGAGCAGTCTGCTCCATCGAGACTTGGCTAGTTTTTTTACAGGATGTTTTTGATGGGATTTCACTTCTTTTTGTAGAAGCAGCTAACCAAATTAAATATTTTTTTTAAAGGCGGTATGGCGTTTTTTAATATTTTTAGACGACTTTATAATATTGGGCTGATGTTTTCTAATCAGGATCACCAGGTACTCCAGATCTTCGATTATCGTAGTTTTTATAGTTTTCCCTTTATGTGACTATTAAACCCTAACTCTGTACCAAATTTCAGCGCTCTGAGTTTATGGAAAGTACTAGTTCTATTTTGATGATCATGAGTAGGTGAGTGTGTGAGTGAGTGTCATAAATGCGAAACTTTGCTTTCGCTTAACTTCGGAACTATAAGTCTCACACACTTGAAATTTTGGGTTTTAAGTATGTTATCATAGGTTACTGGATGATAAAAATTTCAGCGTTCTGGTCTTACACAGAAGTTCTCAAATAGGCGTCTGAAAATGCGGCGAAATGGTTCCAGTAAAGGATGGTACGGCGGTGTTTGCTTCGCGCTCGACTTGGCGGGGGCACTGCCGTGCCCCCAGATCCTTGCGCTTTCACTAGGTGATTTTCCACTAGCATTCCTAGTATGACTCCTACTGCTCCCACTTAAACGCCTTGGGACACTTCTCTTGGCAACAACCATAACAATATAATGAACGCGTGAGGTGGAATACGCGGGCCGGCCGCCACACAAAGGCGACTGAAGGGGTTCCTCCACACCGGAGCTGTAAAAACCCTCCTGGGGTAAAATTCAATCGCTTCGGCGTGCTCATGATTACATTTGACCGTAGTTTTTGAGAGGTACGACCGACCCCCTCGGTACCCCCCATATCTGGGGGGCTTTCCCCTAATTGCAACTTGTAGACGTATCCGATAGCAGATCTCGTACCGCCACGGAGCTTCTTAATGTCAAATAAAGCTGAACTTTATTATATAAGCACTCAAACAACAAAAAATAAAATTATAACTTGGAACTTTCAACTCCCCAACCTTCAAATTATGAGATGGAATTTCTTATGAGATTAGATATACATATTATGAACTCATATATAACTATTGTTTAGATGATTCTAAATAGTTCAGCTTTTTCAGACCTCAGTTACCACATACTCTACATTTTTGACCTTAACCTTGTATCATTTACCTTTATCTTAACAACTGCTCAACTAGCGGTATGAAAAATATTTCTGAACGTAGTGTTTCTAAATATTTGTGTATTGATTAAAAAGCAATATTTTTTCATTTCATTTTAATATTCCTCAAAATCATTTACAAGTTTTGATGTGTTTGTAAAATCAGAGAAGGATAATTAATACATTATTATCCCGATGTCTCTTAACCCTGTGGCCTGCGTGACGGGAGGTTGATGATGTAGGGCTCGGGCTCGCCGGCCGCCGGGCCCGCGAGCGCGGCGAGCGCCGCCACCACCAGGGCGAATGCTGCGAGGAGTTTCATCTTCAGGGGATACAGCAGAGAACTGATGCTGTTCCCTTCAATGCTGTAGCTTATAAAGTCATCGCGGATTTACAAAAAAAAAGTATTTGACCTTATTATTGTTTTTAAATGTAGTTGTTATAACATCATTTAACAAATAAATTTAGAATAGAATATTCAATATTCATAGAATTTGAAAAGCAATTAATTTGTTTTTTTATTGGTAGCACAATATTGCTTAATGCGCTTTCCGAGGCACTGAGCGGCATGCATCTGTCAACTTCCTAGTTCCAGATTTCATTTTCTGGTCAGAATCATCAAAATTTTTCCCTTTACACTGGGATACAGTTAATCGCGAATGCCCCAGAATGTGCCTGTTTTAAAAAATATAATTTGTTATTAATTGACGCAAGTCTATGAATATTTATAATTATTGCATCAAATAAAGTTCTGTAATGGCAAATTGCAAAAAACGAGATAAGTTTTTTTTTTAATTGGGATTATCGAAGACTATATAAGATACAACATTGAAAGGAACCGCATCAGTTCTCTGCTGTATCCCCTGAAGATGAAACTCCTCGCAGCATTCGCCCTGGTGGTGGCGGCGCTCGCCGCGCTCGCGGGCCCGGCGGCCGGCGAGCCCGAGCCCTACATCATCAACCTCCCGTCACGCAGGCCACAGGGTTAAGAGACATCGGGATAATAATATATTAATTATCCTTCTCTGATTTTACAAACGCATCAAAACTTGTAAATGATTTTGAGGAATATTAAAATTAAATGAAAAAGATTTTGCTTTTTAATCAATACACAAATATTTAGAAACACTACATTCAGAAATATTTTTGTAAATTATACAAGGTTATCGAAGCATCACGCTTGGTCAAAAATGTAGAGTATGTGGTAACACAGGTCTGCAAAAGCCGAAAAATCACAGCGTGAACTATTTAGAATCATCCAAACAATAGTTATATGTGAGTACATATATCTAATCACATACAAAATTCCATCTCATAATTTAAAGGGTGGGGGGATTAAAGTCCCAAGTTATAATTTTTTCATAATGTTTGAATGCTTATACTAGCCTTCCTACAAAATTTCAGCTTTCTATGACATTAAGAAGCTCCGTGGCGGTACGGGATCTGCTATCGGTTACGTCTCCAGGTTGCGAATAGGGGAAAGCCCCCCAGATATGGGGGGTACCGAGAGGGTCGGTCGTACCTCTCAAAAACTACGGCCAAATGTAATCATGAGCACGCCGAAGCAATTGAATTTTACCCAAGGAGGGTTCTTACAGCTCCGGGTGGTGGAACCCCTTCAGTCACCTTTGTGTGGCGGCCGGCCCGCGTATTCCACCTCACGCGTTCATTATATTGCTATGGTTTTTGCCAAGAGAAGTGCCCCAAGGCGTTTAGTGGGAGCAGTAGGAGTCGTACCATGAATGCTAGTAGAGAGGGGACCACGTCGTTGGAAGGTGGCGTGGTAAAGGTTAGGCCAAAAAGGCTGTCACATGTGGACGGCTCAGTTCACCGGCGCAACCTGGGGAGCTGCGGGTTTGTCTTAGTTGTGCAGAGATCCCGAAGGTTTCGGGAAATCAATACGCGATTTTGGACATTTACTAGGCGCAACCGAGTAGGGCGTCATCCGTTTCGAGTTTTGGGAATGAGGAGGCTAGTGTTCCCTTCCGGGAGATCAGAGATCTCTCGGAATGAACACCACCAATACAACGACTGAAGTTCGAAAGTCGAGGAGAACTTTATGAAGTACCCCTTATATTTTGAATCAGTGACGTAATGGATGGTCTTAACCAGACATGATTAAAACCAAAACTCCATATTTATATTAGCTATGACCGCAAAATTCAAAGGAGAACACCCGATTCCATACAAACTTGGGCCCAAAGTTACAAAGCTGAAAGTAGGCCATCAGACAAAGCATATAAAAGGTTTCCATGAGACGAATTTTCATGTTGATCCGCAATGGCCAAATCACTAAAAATACAGTGAATATTTTTGAGGTTATCTGTTTTTCTATTATGAAAGAAAGCTTGTAGGGTGTTTCTTTTTTAAGTTTTGCATTACAGATTGTGTACAAGCTATCCAACAGTACAGATAAAGTGGTAAAATGGTATCAAGACATAGGCTATATGTCATCTATATTGGTCAGGGAACCTTGCATGTGTCCGTGAAATATGATTTTGTGATTTGTTAAGTTGTTGGGTAATTCTGAATATTAATAACAGAATATTAACAACATATATTCCCAAGCGTCGTTGACGGCGCAATGCCCGGTCAACCCTGCGCCCCACTGCACCGCGCACACACGCAAGCACGCTACATAGTAGGTAATGAGAATAAATCTATGGATATTGCAATCATTCGACTTATGATGAACTACTAATAGGGTGAAAAAAAATGTAACACTAAAAAGTATGAAAAAAAATTGTAAACAAAAAAAAAACCGCCTTCAAAAACCCGACTCACTAAAAATTACAAAATAATATAACGAACATTAATCTGGGTATGAATTTGATTTGTTGTTGAAGGCGGTGCCGTTTATATTTCATGCAGCTTTCCTCAAAATTTTAATTGGCACCGCCTTCAACAACATATCAAATTCATACCCAGATTAATGTTCGTTATATTATTTTGTAATTTTTAGTGAGTCGGGTTTTTGAAGGCGGTTTTTTTTTTGTTTACAATTTTTTTTCATACTTTTTAGTGTTACATTTTTTTTCACCCTATTAGTTCGGCTCACCTATAATTCTACTGAAATTAAAACTAGTAGTCTTAATATGTATACAGTATTGAAAGGAATATCCTTTTACTCCCAACCATTAAGGAGTTGACCTTCCATCATCAGCTAAGCATCATAACATTATGATTGCCAGACGCAAATGCCAATATTACTTCTGAAAATATGTAAAACGCGGTACATGTGCCTAAACAATTTGAGGGTTGCCCTCGATTTCTCCTGGATCCTATCATCAGATCCTAGACTGGACCCTATTAGTGCAGCTCACCTATAATTCTACTGAAATTAAAACTAGTAGTCTTAATATGAACACAGACTTGAAAGAATTATCCCTTTACTCCCAACTATTAAGGAGTTGACCTTCCATCATCAGCTCAGCATCATAACATTATGATTGCAAGAAGCAAATGCCAATATAACTTCAGAAAATATGTGAAACGGGGTACATGTGCCTATAAAATTTGAGGGTTGCCCTGGATTTCTCCTGGATCCCATCATCAGATCCTAGACTGGTCCCTATTAGTTCAGCTCACCTATAATTCTACTGAAATTAAAACTAGTAGTCTTAATATGAACACAGACTTGAAAGGATTATCCCTTTACTCCCAACTATTAAGGAGTTGACCTTCCATCATCAGCTCAGCATCATAACATTATGATTGCAAGAAGCAAATGCCAATATAACTTCAGAAAATATGTGAAACGGGGTACATGTGCCTATAAAATTTGAGGGTTGCCCTGGATTTCTCCTGGATCCCATCATCAGATCCTAGACTGGTCCCTAATAGTTCAGCTCACCTATAATTCTACTGAAATTAAAACTAGTAGTCTTAATATGTATACAGTAGTGAAAGAAATATCCCTTTACTCCCAACCATTAAAGAGTTGACCTTCCATCATCAGCTAAGCATCATAACATTATGATTGCCAGACGCAAATGCCAATATTACTTCTGAAATATGTAAAACGCGGTACATGTGCCTATAAAATTTGAGGGTTGCCCTCGATTTCTCCTGGATCCCATCATCAGATCCTAGACTGGTCCCTATTAGTTCAGCTCACCTATAATTCTACTGAAATTAAAACTAGTAGTCTTAATATGTATACAGTAGTGAAAGAATTATCCCTTTACTCCCAACTATTAAGGAGTTGACCTTCCATCATCAGCTCAGCATCATAACATTATGATTGCAAGAAGCAATGCCAATATAACTTCAGAAAATATGTAAACGCGGTACATGTGCCTATAAAATTTGAGGGTTGCCCACGATTTCTCCTGGATCCCATCATCAGATCCTAGACTGGTCCACCTAATAGTTTAGCTCACCTGTAATGCTACTGATTTATAACTAATAGTCTTAATATGTATAGAGTATTGAAAGAATTATCCTTTTACTCATAACTATTATTAAGGAGTTGACCTTCCATCATCAGCTCAGCATCATAAGATTATGATAGCCAGAAGCAAATGCCAATATTACTTCAGATAATATGCAAAACGCGGTACATGTCCCTATAAAATTTGAAGGTTGCCCTCGATTTCTCCTGGATCCCATCATCAGATCCGAGACTGGTGAAAATGGGACCACCTCGGAAGTGAACCTTATCCAACCAAAAAAAAATTTTTGAAATCCGTCTATAATTGACGAAAATATCGGTGAACATACATAAAAAAAAAAAAAAAAAAAAAAAAAATTATACATACAGACGAATTGAGAACCTCCTCCTTTTTTTGAAGTCGGTTAAAAATAGACCGATTTTTTGATATATAATTTAATCCTGTAACGTTGGGCCCAAAATGGTGGTTCTCCTTTGCATGTTAAATCACTGTTGATATTTTTACTATTGAGCATCATCCTCAGATCATTGGGAGTTAAAAAAAACGACGAAACGTTTCAAGAAAATGTCAGTAGTATCCTTGCGCTTTCACTGGGTCATTTTCCACTAGCATTCCTAGTATGACTCCTACTGCTCCCACTTAAACGCCTTGGGGCACTTCTCTTGGCAACAACCATAACAATATAATGAACGCGTGAGGTGGAATACGCGGGCCGGCCGCCACACAAAGGCGACTGAAGGCGTTCCCCCACACCGGAGCTGTAAGAACCCTCCTTGGGTAAAATTCAATTGCTTCGGCGTGCTCATGATTACATTTGGCCGTAGTTTTTGAGAGGTACGACCGACCCTCTCAGTATAGGCCCCCCATATCTGGGGGGCTTTCCCCTATTCGCAACCTGGAGACGTATCCGATAGCAGATCTCGTACCGCCACGGAGCTTCTTAATGTCATAGAAAGCTGAAATTTTGTAGTAAGGCTAGTATAGTTTTTTTGTTGTTTCTAAATATTTGTGTATTGATTAAAAAGCAAAATCTTTTTCATTTCATTTTAATATTCCTCAAAATCATTTACAAGTTTTGATGCGTTTGTAAAATCAGAGAAGGATAATGAATACATTATTATCCCGATGATTCTTAGCCCTGTGGCCTGCGTGACGGGAGGTTGATGATGTAGGGCTCGGGCTCGCCGGCCGCCGGGCCCGCGAGCGCGGCGAGCGCCGCCACCACCAGGGCGAATGCTGCGAGGAGTTTCATCTTCAGGGGATACAGCAGAGAACTGATGCAGTTCCTTTCAATGCTGTAGCTTATATAGTAATCGCGGACTTACAAAAAAAAGTATTTGACCTTATTATTGTTTTTAAATGTAGTTGTTATAACATCATTTAACAAATAAATTTAGAATAGAATATTCATAGAATTTGAAAAGCAATTAATTTGTTTTCTTATTGGTGGCACAATATTGCTTAATGCGCTTTCCGAGGCACTGAGCGGCATGCATCTGTCAACTTCCTAGTTCCAGATTCAATTTTCTAGTCAGAATCAACAATTTTTTTCCCTAAACCTTGGGATTCAGTTAATCACAAATGCCACAGAATGTGCCCATTATCTACACTAATATTATAAAGAGGAAATATTTGTATTTTTGTATGTTTGTAATGAATAAACTCAAAAACTACTGGACCGATTGCAATAATTTTTGCACCATTAGAAAGCTGCATTATTCAGAAGTAACATAGGCTATATTATATCCCGGTACGGGAAGTAGTTCCCTCGGGACGCGGGTGAAACCGCGTGAAACAGCTAGTAAAAAATATAATTTGTTATTGATTGACGCAAGTCTATGAATATTTATAATTATTGCAACAAATAAAGTTCTGTAATGGCACATTGCAAAAAACTAGATATTTTTTTGTTTATTGGTTTTATCGATGACTATATAAGATGCAACATTGAAAGGAACAGCATCAGTTCTCTGCTGTATCCCCTGAAGATGCAATGCAATCGCAGCATTCGCCTTGGTGGTGGCGGCGCTCGCCGCGCTCGCGGGCCCGGCGGCCGGCGAGCCCGAGCCCTACATCATCAACCTCCCGTCACGCAGACCACAGGGTTAAGAGACATCGGGATAATAATGTATTAATTGCTTCTCTAATTTTACAAACGCATCAAAACTTGTATTTGATTTTGAGGAATATTAAAATGAAATGAAAAAGATTTTGCTTTTTAATCAATACACAAATATTTAGAAACACTACATTCAGAAATATTTTTCATACGGCTAGTTGAGCAGTTGTTAAGATAAAGGTAAATGATACAAGGTTAAGGCCAAAAATGCAGAGTATGTGGTAACTCAGGTCTGAAAATGCTGAACTATTTAGAATCATCTATACAATAGTTATATGTGAGTTCATAATATATCTAATCTCATACGAAAAATTCCATCTCATAATTTAAAGGGTGGGGGGATGAAAGTCCCAAGTTTATTTTTTGTTGTTTGAGTGCTTATACTAGCCTTCCTACAAAGTTTCAGCTTTCTATGACGTTAAGAAGCTCCGTGGCGGTACGGGATCTGCTATCGGATACGTCTCCAGGTTGCGAATAGGAGAAAGCCCCCCAGATATGGGGGCCCTATACCGAGAGGGACGGTCGTACTTCTCAAAAACTACGGCCAAATTGAAATCATGAGCACGCCGAAGCAATTGATTTTACCCAAGGGGGGTTCTTACAGCTCCGACGTGGGGGAAGCCCTTCAGTCGCCTTTGTGTGGCGGCCGGCCCGCGTATTCCACCTCACGCGTTCATTATATTGCTAGTTTTTGCCAAGGGAAGTACCCCAAAGCGTTTAAGTGGGAGCTGTAGGAGTCATACTAAGAATGCTAGTGGAGAGGGGACCACGTCGTCGGAAGGTGGCGTGGTAAAGGTTAGGCCAAATAGGCTGTCATATGTGGACTTCTCAGTTCACCGGCGCAACCTGGGGAGCTGCGGGTTTGTCTTAGTTGTGCAGAGATCCCGAAGGTTTCGGTAAATCAATACGCGATTTTGGACAGTTACTAGCCGCAACCCAGTAGGGCGTTATCCATTTCGAGTTTTGAGAATGAGGAGGCTAGTGTTCCTTACGGGAGATCAGAGATCTCTCGGAATGAACACCACCAATACATCGACTGAAGTTCGAAAGTCGAGGAGAACTTTAAGAAGTACCCCTTATATTTTGAATCAGTGACGTAATGGATGGTCTTAACCAGACATGAATAACACCAAAACTACATATACATTAGCTGAGACCGCAAAATTCAAAATTTGCATGTTTAATCACTGTTGATTTTTTTACTATTGGGCATCATCCTCAGATCATTGGGAGTTAAAAAAAACGACGAAACGTTTTAAGAAAATGTCAGTAGTATCCCATCAAAAACATCCTGTAAAAGAACTAGCCAAGTCTCGATGGAGCAGATTGCTCATCCCTAAAAAGTAATGAAATTTAGACAAAATCCTGCCAAGCCTAAGGTTCCTTACTGCGATTTCTTCATTATTATAGTTAGTGTTGTGTGACTTGGAAGTTGAAGGGAACACAAGGGTACATAACCAGGTTTTCCGTAACAATATTATACCAATCTGTCGCCAGAACCGCTACCTATTGACGATGAAAAATTGCCAATTGGACAACGTTTAATGAATAACAATTGAAAATTAAGGCTTGATACTGGTTTTGTACCCTTGAGTACCCTTCAACGGCCAAGTCACACAACACTAACTATAATAATGAAGAAATCGCAGTAAGGAACCTTAGGCTTGTCAGGATTTTGTCTAGATTTCATTACTTTTTAGAGATGAGCAATCTGCTCCAACGAGACTTGGCTAGTTTTTTTACAGGATGTTTTTGATGGGATTTCACTTCTTTTTGTAGAAGCAGCTAACCAAATTAAATATTTTTTGTAAAGGCGGTATGGCGTTTTTTAACATTTTTAGACGACTTTATAATATTGGGCTGATGTTTTCTAATCAGGATCACCAGGTACTCCAGATCTTCGATTATCGTAGTTTTTATAGTTTTTCCTTTGTGTGACTATTAAACCCTAACTCTGTACCAAATTTCAGCGCTCTGAGTTTATGGGAAGTACTAGTTCTATTTTGATGATCATGAGTAGGTGAGTGTGTGAGTGAGTGTCATAAATGCGAAACTTTGCTTTCGCTTAACTTCGGAACTATAAGTCCCACAGACTTGAAATTTTGGATTTTAAGTATGTTATCATAGGTTATTGGATGATAAAAATTTCAGCGTTCTGGTCTTTTCCAGAAGTTCTCAAATAGGCGTCTGAAAATGCGGCGAAATGGTTCCAGTAAAGGATGGTACGGCGGTGTTTGCTTCGCGCTCGACTTGGCGGGGGCACTGCCGTGCCCCCAGATCCTTGCGCTTTCTCTAGGTGATTTTCCACTAGCATTCCTAGTATGACTCCTACTGCTCCCACTTAACCGCCTTGGGACACTTCTCTTGGCAATAACCATAACAATATAATGAACGCGTGAGGTGGAATACGCGGGCCGGCCGCCACACAAAGGCGACTGAAGGGGTTCCTCCACACCGGAGCTGTAAAAACCCTCCTGGGGTAAAATTCAATTGCTTCGGCGTGCTCATGATTACATTTGACCGTAGTTTTTGAGAGGTACGACCGACCCCCTCGGTACCCCCCATATCTGGGGGGCTTTCCCCTAATTGCAACCTGTAGACGTATCCGATAGCAGATCTCGTACCGCCACGGAGCTTCTTAATGTCATAGAAAGCTGAACTTTTGTAATAAGCACTCAAACAACAAAAAATAAAATTATAACTTGGAACTTTCAACCCCCCACACTTTAAATTATAAAATGGAATTCCGTATGAGATTAGATATATTATGAACTCACATATAACTTTTATTTAGATGATTCTAAATAGTTCAGCTTTTTCAGACCTGAGTTACCACATACTCTACATTTTTGACCTTAACCTTGTATCATTTACCTTTATCTTAACAACTGCTCAACTAGCCGTATAAAAAATATTTCTGAACGTAGTGTTTCTAAATATTTGTGTATTGATTAAAAAGCAACATTTTTTCATTTCATTTTAATATTCCTCAAAATTATTTACAAGTTTTGATGTGTTTGTAAAATCAGAGAAGGATAATTAATACATTATTATCCCGATGTCTCTTAACCCTGTGGCCTGCGTGACGGGAGGTTGATGATGTAGGGCTCGGGCTCGCCGGCCGCCGGGCCCGCGAGCGCGGCGAGCGCCGCCACCACCAGGGCGAATGCTGCGAGGAGTTTCATCTTCAAGGGATACAGCAGAACTGATGCTGCTCCCTTCAATGCTGTAGCTTATATAGCCATCGCGGATTTACAAAAAAAAAGTATTTGACCGTATTATTGTTTTTAAATGTAGTTGTTATAACATCATTTAACAAATAAATTTAGAATAGAGTATTCATAGAATTTGAAAAGCAATTAATTTGTTTTCTTATTGGTAGCACAATATTGCTTAATGCGCTTTCCGAGCGAATTTCCTCGTTCCAGATTTCATTTTCAGAATCATCAAATTTTTTCCCTATACCTTGGGATACAGTTAATCACAAATGCCACAGAATGTGCCCGTTTTAAAAAATATAATTGTTATTAATTGGCGCAAGTCAATTAATATTTATAACTAGCTGTGCCAGCGACTTCGTTCGCGTTTTCCCCGTTTTTTACACATTTTCCATTGTATCTTTGCTCCTATTGGTCGCAGCGTGATGTTATATAGCCTAAAGCCTTCCTCGATAAATGGTCTATACAACGCAAAAAGATTTTTTCAAATCGAACCAGTAGTTCCTGAGATTAGCGCGTTCAAACAAACAAACAAACAAACAATCAAACAAACAAACAAACAAACTCTTCTGCTTTATAATATTAGTATAGATTATTGCATCAAATAAAGTTCTGTAATGGCAAATTGCAAAAAACGAGATAAGATTTTTTTTTCAATTGAGATTATCGAAGACTATATAAGATACAACATTGCAAGGAACCGCATCAGTTCTCTGCTGTATCCCCTGAAGATGAAACTCCTCGCAGCATTCGCCCTGGTGGTGGCGGCGCTCGCCGCGCTCGCGGGCCCGGCGGCCGGCGAGCCCGAGCCCTACATCATCAACCTCCCGTCACGCAGGCCACAGGGTTAAGAGACATGGGATAATAATGTATTAATTATCCTTCTCTGATTTTACAAACACATCAAAACTTGTAAAAGATTTTGAGGAATATTAAAATGAAATGAAAAAGATTTTGCTTTTTAATCATTACACAAATATTTAGAAACACTACATTCAGAAATATTTTTTATACGGCTAGTTGTGCAGTTGTTAAGATAAAGGTAAATGATACAAGGTTAAGGTCAAAAATGTAGAGTATGTGGTAACACAGGTCTGAAAAAGCTGAACTATTTAGAATCATCTAAACAATAGTTATGTGTGAGTTCATAATATATCTAATCTTATACGAAATTCCATCTCATAATTTAATGGGTAGGGGGGATGAAGGTCCCAAGTAATAATTTTAATTTTTGTTGTCTGAGTGCTTATACTAGCCGTCATACAAAATTTCAGCTTTCTATGACATTAAGAAGCTCCGTGGCAATACGGGATCTGCTATCGGATACGTCTCCAGGTTGCGAATAGGGGAAAGCCCCCCAGATATGGGGGTACCGAGAGGGTCGGGCGTACCTCTCAAAAAGTACGGCCAAATGTAATCATGAGTACGCCGAAGTAATTGAATTTTACCCTAGGAGGTTTCTTCCAGCTCCGGTGTGGGGAACTCCTTCAGTCACCTTTGTGTGGCGGCCGGCCCGCGTGTTCCACCTCACGCGTTCATTATATTGCTATGGTTGTTGCCAAGGAAAGTGCCCCAAGGCATTTAAGTGGGAGCAGTAGGATTAATACTAAGAATGCTAGTAGAAAGGGGACCACGTCGTTGGAAGGTGGCGTGGTAAAGGTTAGGCCAAATAGGCTGTCACATGTGGACTTCTCAGTTCACCGGCGCAACCTGGGGAGCTGCGGGTTTGTCTTAGTTGTGCAGAGATCCCGAAGGTTTCGGGAAATCAATACGCGATTTTGGACAGTTACTAGGCGCAACCTAGTAGGGCTTCATCCGTTTCGAGTTTTTGGAACGAGGAGGCTAGTGTTCCCTTCCGGGAGATCAGAGATCTCTCGGAATGATACCACCAATACAACGACTGAAGTTCGAAAGTCGAGGAAAACTTTAAGAAATACCCCTTAAATTTTGAATCAGTGACGTAATGGGGATTAAGACATTAATAAAACCAAAACTATATATATATATACAAAATAAAATAAAAATAAAATAAAAAAAATATTTTTATTTATTTTTATTAAAACCAAAACTACATATATACATTAGCTATGACCGCAAAATTCAAAATTTGCATGTTTAATCACTGTACTAGTGGTATAACATTATAATGTTGATATGGCCCTCTTTCTTGGTCCGGACCACCAGTGCTTGGGAGGTATGCGTGTCCAGTCCAGCACGTGTTGTTCGGGATTGGAAAGGGGACTAGTGGAAATTATTCTTCATAGCATTACCTAATTTAGAGAACATTAAGCCCAGAACGAGAATTGAGTAGATAAATGTGAAAAGGTGACAAAATCACTTTCGCATTCACAATATTAGTACCCAAAAGTTTGAACCAAGATCAGCTAGAAATGTTATCTGTTTGCTTTTGCTTGGAATAATGATTACTTTTAAGAAAGTTGTTAAGTTTTATAAGAACACCAAAAAAAGTGCTGAATAGTCAACACAATTCTGATGATACTGCAACTTCGGATTCAGACCTTAAGCTTACCAACTGCACAACTAGCCGTATGTCAAAATATGTCTGACTGTATGTAAGTAAATTGTTTGTGGATTGAATAAAATGTAAAAATTTATTCATTTCATTTTAATATTCTCCATAAAAATCATTTACAACTTTTGATACGATTTTTAAATGAAGAAAAGGTTTATTTAATCTTTTATTCATACATCATAAACTATCCTCAGTTGAGAGTTAAAAAAAAACGACTAAACGTTTCAAAACAAGGTCGGTAGTATCCTTACGCTTTCACTCGTCTAGTCGTTAGGCTCGTCTTAACGATCCTTAAGAAATTTATATTCATGATTATCATTTAACATTATCATCATGAGAAAATATTTCAGACTGAAAATATGTCTTTTCTTTAATCATCCGGCATCTTTTCATTCCCTTTCGTTTTTAGATTATCAGTCTCTAATTTAACACTCACTTGAACTTTCTCGTATGGTCTGCCCGACTTGAACTACATATTATTTATGATCTTCCCATTTTTCATAATTCACTATTTAACTTAAGTCGAATGCCCTACCAGCTTTGATCCTGTGTTTGGGTTCTATAAAATGTTAAATAACTAGAATCGAATGGTCGTAACTACATTTGAAAGCATGGCACATTTAAAGTTATGAGGTTTCCAGTTTGGTTATTGTGCTTCCGATATAACGGCACTGTTGCAAGCGCCATGATCACGGAAAAACTGTAGGACTGCAAGACTGCCTGTAGGTCTAAGAACAGACATATCGGACTACCCTCTTTCTATGTCTTTAACTTAACAACATGGTAAATATTTCGTACTTTGTCTAACGTATGTAACGATGACAGTTTGAAATAATATACAGTTTTATTTTGTTTGTTATGTGCATTCAAAAATCATTTTTATGATCTTTACTTAAATTAAAAGTATGTTAAGATGTTATTAGAGAACAATTGGTAGTCATATTGGATAAACAAAAAATTGTAAATTAGAATCATTTTTTAATTTTAATTGCCAAAATATTTACAATAACCGATGTGTTTGTGAAGTCAATAAAAGGTGGATTATCCAATGTTTTAACCCTGTGGCTTGCGTGACGGGAACTTGATGATGTAGGGCTCGGGCTCGCCGGCCGCCGGGCCCGCGAGCGCGGCGAGCGCCACCACCACCAGGGCGAATGCTGCGAGGAGTTTCATCTTCAGGGGATACAGCAGAGAACTGATGCGGTTCCTTTTAATGGTTCAGCTTATATAGTCGTCAAGAATCTACACAAAAATGTTTGGCATTATAAATTTTTTGCAATGTTGTTGTTATTGTTACATCATTGAACCAATTAATCTAAAATATTCATAGAATTTGAAAAGCAATTAATTTGTTTTCTTATTAGTAGCACATTCTGGGTGACCCTTTTGTTCGATGATCTCATTTTAGACGGGCAAAGGTCATTATTATAGTGCCTAAGTAAGCACTCCAACACAGATAAGTATACTTTCGGATCCACCACTCTTATATATTTTTTTATTTCATACTTCTTAGTGTTAACATTTTTGGACCTTTTACTTTTTGAGTACAGCTCACCAGATCCTAACTTATCCACCTTGCCTCTAACTAACTACCTCGTTGGTCTATTGGTAGCAAGCGCTGCGTTAGGACCGAAAGGTCCCCGGTTCGAATCCGGGGTCGGGCAAAATTTATGTGAGTTTTTCTGTAATGAAATTACTCAGCCCGGAGTTAGAAAGTTGGCGGTTGAACGCCCGTGTCTCGGAAAGCACGTTAAGCCGGTGGTCCTGCGCCCGATCTCTCATCGGTCATGTCGGATTGCCGTCTCACCGAATTATGAGAGTAAGGGAATAGAGAGTGCCCTTGTGTTTGCGCGCACACTTGTGCACTATAATATGTCCTGCGCACTTGGCTGATCTCAATTGAGATCGGCCGCCATGGCTGAAATCGGTCGGACGCCTTATTTTATCCACCTTGATGTACTGCTGATATTATTAGATCCATAAAACTTAAACATTGCGTGTGACTTGGCCGTTGAAGGGTACTCAAGGGTACAAAACCAGTATCTAGCCTTAATTTTCACTTGTTATTCATTCAACGTTGTCAAATTGGCAATTTTTCATCGTCAATAGGTAGCGGTTCTGGCGACAGATTGGTATAATATTGTTATGGAGCACTTGGTTATGTACCCTTGTGTTCCCTTCAACGGCCAAGTCACACAACACTAACTATAATAATGAAGAAATCGCAGTAAGGAACCTTAGGCTTGGCACGATTTTGTCTAGATTTCATTACTTTTTAGAGATGAGCAATCTGCTCCATCGAGACTTGGCTAGTTTTTTTACAGGATGTTTTTGGTGGGATTACTTTTTAGAGATGAGCAAGCTGCTCCATCGAGTATTGGCTGGTTTTTTTACAGGATGTTTTTGGTGGGATTTCACTTCTTTTTGTAGAAGCAGCTAACCAAATTAAATATTTTTTGTAAAGGCGGTATGTCGTTTTTTTAATATTTTTAGACGATTTTATAATATTGGGCTGTTGTGTTTTCTAATCAGGGTCACCAGGTACTCCAGATCTTCGATTATCGTAGTTTTTATAGTTTTCCCTTTATGTGACTATCGAACTCTAACTCTGTACCAAATTTCAGCGCTCTGAGTTTATGGGAAGTACTAGTTCTATTTTGATGATCATGAGTATGTAGTGGTGTAACGTACCTCCCCACACACACATTGTTAGGTTAAGGTATATATAAGCGTAGGTTAAGTAAACTGATACAGATATTATACAGAGTCTGATCATAATAACATCTTTCATTGTATTCGCCAACGTCCCACATTACATGGCGACCCTGCCAGTGCTGCCTTGTAGGGCAGCGCTGAGCAATACAAAATTATATTAATTTTACGCGGTGTTCTGTTGCACGACTAAAAGACGTGCAAAGTGAAAAAAAAAATGGACTAAAAAGAGACCAGACACAAGTGGAAGTGATGGCGGTTTAACTATGGTGAGGCGACACTGGAGTGCGCAGGCAGCCGGGCGATAACATGGAGTCAGATGAGGGATTCAGTTTGCTGGCTGCCGGGAGTTGTTCGTGTCCAGGGAGAATGGTTTTGCAGGCAGCCGGGCGATAAAATGGAGCCAGATGAAGGATTCAGTTGCTGGCTGCCGGGTGTTGATCGTGTCGTGGAAGATGGCATGAGAAATGTAGCAGGGTGCCGGGAGAGGTCGGTGCCTAGTGCAACTAACGAGGAGTAGCAGCAGTGCTATTTAGTTTTGTCTTTTTTTTATTTTTATTAGAATAGCGCGCTTAATTTTAATATAGTGGCCACTAAGATAGGTAAACGATTATTTTAATTAATATATTTCATAATGTAAACGGAGTCGGGTCAGTTAATAATTATTTTCAGTAAAGCCATTTTTTAATTTGTATTTTTTTTAATTTGTATTTCTTTTTGAGCATGGTAACGGTAACGGTATATCGTACAAATTATTTTAATTATCGTTTTAAAAAAAGGTATTAAAAATTCACGTGGTGAATATTAGGGAACTTATTCTAGCAAATTAATAATTACATTTTGGGAATTATTAGAGACATCTAGCAGTGGAATGTGATAGGCTGATGATGATGAAGAGATAGCATTACATATTTATTGTAAGTGACACAGTAGAGAGACCTTGAGCTTTGAACTTGCGCTCGCGCATCTGCATTAGTCACGTTTTGCTCTCTTTTTTGGAGGCTCTTAAATAAACTCTTTTATATTCCTATCAAATTATGGAATTTAATTTTCTTATGGAACTAATGGCAAAATTCATAATTATTAATATTTTTTCAGACATACTTTATCTTATTTAAATTAGAACAGTATTTTTCAGTTCGATTATTGTCTATCTATAATACTATTAATAGAGCAATTCGTGTTTATTATAACAAATATATTTTAAAACGCTGATTTAAAAAGAACGTTAGGAAAATGTATTGAATTAAAAACCAATTTTAATAATACTTATTTTATAGTTCATGAGAGATATTTAATTACAACTTTTATCAATACATATTATAGTGATTAATTCATTGAAGATTTGGCCATGAGATTCGAACTTCGTTACGAACTTAGTACTTACATAGTACTACGATTCCCATAAGACATAAATAAGAGTAATTTTAAATATTTTATAGATCACGGAGAAATACAATAAATGGAGAATTGGTGATATATTTTGTGTTTTGGACTTGCACAGAAGACCATTTAATGGCTTACTATAATTTAATCATCAACATTTTTAAATTTTTTCATACAAATTTAATAAAAAGTAATACTATCATGATATATGAACTCAAGTGTTGGGGCGTTGTACGGCAAAATCTGGAATCTGATTATTTAATGAAAACATTTTTTTTTATTAATTATTGGAGTATAATATTTTCTGTTATCTATTTATTGGATGCGTTTACAGAATTGCATTTGGAACAGAGTTGATTTAAAAGTATATTTTCGCGTATAGGCCAGAACAAAGTTAAATTTTCAAAATATTTTTGTCAATAAAGAATAGAATAGAATATTTTGTATGAAATTTATGGTACAATACTTTTAAATTAATTAGAAATAAAATTTTTGGTTAAAATACAATTCAATTTTCTTAAATGGGATTTCAAATAGTTTAGACTTTTTTTTTGGGTTCTATGAAATAGAAAGATTTTATTTACGATGTTTTGGACTAAATAAACATAGTTACACGTTCTAGTAAATAAATGGAGTTATAATGGATTAATAATAACGTGAGGTAGGTATGTATTTTCAAAGAGATCATTAGCTGAGTTTATATTCTGTCTATCTGTAAACCTGATTCATCGGATTCCTTAAATATATCTTTATCTCAAAATATCCTACACGTATAGGACCAAATAGTCTCTTGTAACAATTAGCCAATACGTAATTGAAATGATTTAATGTTCTTTTAACAGTTTTCAGAACAAAGGGAATTGACATCCAAATTATATTAAGTTAGTTTGTTCACTTAATAAAGTAGTTAGGTAGTCATTTTACGTTGACCTATATTCACCAGTAAGTGTAAGTGACGCGCGGCGTAAGCGCATCAGGTAGTCAGCTTAGGTGGTGTCTCGTTGCAACATTCTTGTATTCCATATTAAGAGCGATTTTGTGTCATCGTGATGTTATTATCACTTTTAAAAGAAAGGTATGCATCTAAATGTTTTAAGCGATCGAACTAGTTATTACTCTGTGTTTTGGAGAGTTGTTCGAATAAAATATGAAAGTAAAATAAAGTTATTAGGTATCAGGGATATGTTGTTATAACAAATGTAGGAAATTCAAGGAAAGGTTTAATTTTAGTGTGTAGCTTTGAAATGTATTAAATTAAGTAAATAGCTTTGGTTACCTGCAGAGTACCATTAGTTACATTTCAAAGGGTAGAAAAACGGTTCAGAATGGAAAAGTTATTATGAAGTAACGATATGAAATTATTATTATGAAAGTAGGTATTGTAATGAGAATGATGTGAAGAGAGCGGAAAGGATTATTAGAGATTGCGAATACTTTGGTGTAAATATTTTTTGTTATACATTGGATTGATCACCCAAGAGTAAGCAAAATTATTTATGTTAAAGGATTTAATTTGGAATGAATTTAGTGAAAAGTTAATTGAGAAAGGAATTTGTATGATTGGAATTACGTAGGTATACGTATAGATGGAGATGGATAAGAAGGCCACACAATATGAGGGTATAAACGCGGTCTCATATCCTTCGGTCTGATCATGGTGTAACTGAATGTTCTCTGTGAGGTCAGTTGGTGATGAAATATCTTAAATCATGAGCCGTGAGAAGTTGAATAAGAGGTACACAATGGTACAAGGTACAGTATAGGGTTCAGGTCCTTCATTTTGATCATGGTGTAGACGAGATCTCTCTGTGAAAATTGTTGGAGATCCAAGGCATCTTAATTCATGGCCCTAGGAAAAAGAAATTGCTGTGCACAAGCAATAAAAAGACATAAAGTGTCTTTTATAAGTTAAAAATAAATAAACTCGACGTCGTTAATAAAACTGTACCAAATATGTATATGAGAATAATAAGAATTAAGAAAAGGGACCGGCCGGCCCAAGGAAATATACCTAAGAGGTAATTAAATGAATGTACCACTATGAGTCTGTAGGACCATAGATATTATTGATGTGTTGTGCCGTTATGAAATTGAAAATGAAAGTTATAAGAGAGGATAGAGAGAACAAATAGGCATTTTGTAAGTCTTTTGTATGAGAAATGAATAATTAAGTTGTAGAGCAATTTACTTAAAGGAGAATTGATGTATGAATGAATAAATAAAGGCGTCTAACTTATATAAGTAGCCAGTGGATATTGAAATATAAAAATATTACAAAAAAGAAGGAGTCAAATTATTATGGAATAATAAATTGAGAGACTTATTTATCAAAAAGAGTAAATATTTTTTTTTATTTTTTAGGAATACAAGAATGGATAAGCAAAATATATTTTATAATACATTTATTATCTATGAAGCAAACATGCTATAAGACAGAATATTTTTTTTTGTTGAATAAAATGAGAAAGTCAATGTTATCAAAGTAAGAAAGAAATTAATTACAATTAGTTATGTCTTTATGACTTCAGAGAAAAAGATGCAACCTGACCCGTCTTCCGTATTAGGTACATCAATGTGTTGTTAGTAAGAAACTAAGATAAGAAATACTAGAACTTGTCCTTGTTATTGAAATTGTTTTCTGATACATAATTATGGTCATGTATAATGTTAAATAATGATTTCAGTTTGTTTGTGACCACTAAAAAGATTCTGCTAAAAATAAATTTTCACTTTTATTACAGCATAGGTACTTAAAATATATTTTTGGCACTGTTATTTATATATTTTTTTTTCAAATTAGAGAAGGTTCATTGTAATTTTAAAGATTTTATAACTTACTTAAATTGTTTTATGTAATTTAATCTTTTACAAATTTACACTTTTTAGCAAAACCTAGGAAACCTATAATATTTATATAATGTTTTTAAATAAAATGAGTTACATGTTTGTCAAACCATCTTCAAATTAATTATGAGAAATTAAAAAAAAATGTATTAATATTTTTTTTTTCTAGAAAGGGGGGAGGTGTAGTGGTGTAACGTACCTCCCCACACACACATTGTTAGGTTAAGGTATATATAAGCGTAGGTTAAGTAAACTGATACAGATATTATACAGAGTCTGATCATAATAACATCTTTCATTGTATTCGCCAACGTCCCACATTACAAGTAGGTGAGTGTGTGAGTGTGTGTCGTAATTGCGAAACTTTGCTTTCGCTTGACTTCGGAACTATAAGTCCCACAGACTTGAAATTTTGGATTTTTAGTATGGTATCATACCTTAATGGATGATGAAAATTTCTGCGTTCTAGTCCTATCCAGAGGTTCTCAAATAGGGGCCTGAAAATGCGGCGAAATGGTTCCAGTAAAGGATGGTACGGCAGTGTTTGCATCGCACTCGACTTGGCAGGGGCACTGCCGTGCCCCCAGATTTCTGATGGTAGTGGTAGGTACGACTAAAATAAAAACGTGGGGCCTCTCTGAAATCCTACCTATGGCAGAGCATATTTTTATACTTTGGCAGATCATAGCTCTCTCATAGCTCACGTTTTTATTTTAGTCGTACCTACCACTACCATCAGAAATAATAATAATGACTGGGACCACCTTTGTGGGCTGATTGGTAAGTTGTAACTATTTATTTATTTTCTAGTTTTCAGTGCAATTAAAAAATTTATATTTCACTTACATTATTATTATTATTTAATGTATTTATTAAACACAAACAGTGTGTTTCTTAATATTACAAACAGTAGTCCCACAAAACTATTTACATAGTTTGTTTTGAGTCTTTTAGCATTTTCAGGTCGAACCTACATTTTGGAATTGTTTGGAACTTTGCAATGTTACTTTTTGAGGTTTTGACTTAGTTATTGTGTCACTGTAGCGGTACCATGAGTTGGCTATCAACAAAAACTCACGTACGTTAAAAACCTATCGAGTTGTTTTTTGCATACGACCGATTTTATTTCTTAGCGCAACCACAAGGGGCGCTGTACAAGTTTTTCATAGACATATTTACGTAGGCGATATCGAGTCCGTGACTTTTAAACTCATGGTAGTGCTACAGGTCTGTATAGTTTGTTAAGTGCATGAAATCATTATATGTGATGCTGACTTAAATTAAAAAGTGTGTTAAGATGTTAGGTATTAAACAAAAATTGGTGATTAATTTGGATAAATAAAAAATTGTATTTTAACCATTTTATGATTTAATTGCCAAAACTATTTACAACATCGATGTGTTTGTAAAATTGATAAAAGGTTAACTATCATAGGATAGTTAACCTTGTGATAAAATCATAGGATTTTATCCCTGTGGCCTGCGTGACGGGAGGTTGATGATGTAGGGCTCGGGCTCGCCGGCCGCCGGGCCCGCGAGCGCGGCGAGCGCCGCCACCACCAGGGCGAATGCTGCGAGGAGTTTCATCTTCAGGGGATACAGCAGAGAACTGATGATGTTCCTTTTAATGGTTCAGCTTATATAGCTGTCGTGAATCTACAAGATTAATAGAGGAAGATCCCAGAGCCGCCAGACATCACTTATTTTCTAATGGACAAAATATATACGATTGAGTAGTGGTGGGGTGTACTATCATCATATGACTAGTTGCTACCTTGACCAGACGGCCATTTTTCAGATATCAACCAATCAAGGTACATAGAAACACTGCTCACCTCACTTAAATTCTGATGGCTGATTTTAACATATATTTCACACAATATCATTAAAAATCAGGTTTTATTACTCCCAGACACATGCGGTCGGCGGTTTTACTTTACAGACGCTTTAAAGCTATGAAAAAAAATTTACTTTTACTTAATTTTACTTATTTTCTGATGCTTGATTTTTATATATGTTATTCAAACAACTATTTCAAAACGTTTTGCAAACGGACAGACCGATCCAAGGGGCCAAACATTCACCAGATCCAACTGTTTTAGATTTTTTTTTAAATTGAATTTACTTAAGTTTTTCTAATAAAATAGTTTGTAAGGTACAATTCTATAATTCTTGCGGTCAGATGAGCACTTTTTAGTTGTTTGAATAACATATATAAAAATCAAGCATCAGAAAATAAGTAAACTTAATAAATTTTTTCATAGCTTTAAAGCGTCTGTAAGGTAAAACCGCCGACCGCATGTGTCTGGGAGTAATGAATCCTGATTTTTAATGATATTGTGTGAAATATATGTTAAAATCAGCCATCAGAATTTAAGTGAGGTGAGCAGTGTTTCTATGTACCTTGATTGGTTGATATCTGAAAAATGGCCGTCTGGTCAAGGTAGCAACTAGTCATATGATGATAGTACACCCCAACACTACTCAATCGTATATATTTTGTCCATTAGAAAATAAGTGATGTCTGGCAGCTCTGGGATCTTGGACCATAACATTGATTGACCTTATTTTCATTGCTGCAATGTTATTGTTATCACACGAATGGCACATCAGTGAACCAATAAATTAAAAATATTCATAGGCACACATCAATTTGCAAAGTAATAATTAATTTGTGTTTTTTGGTAGCACATTCTCTAGATCGATGATGTCCGACTTTTGATAGGCTTTTGGACTGGCTCGTGGGAACAGTGGTAAGTGACCCAGGCTAGCTACCTAAGAGTCGTGTGTTCGATTCTCACCCGGGACAGGTGTTTATCGGGATACGGCTAGACACAGGTGTCTAGCTGTGTCATGAAATCCTTACTTCCTTACTAATATTATAAATCCGAAATTAACTCTGTCTGTCTGTCTGTCCGTCTGTTACGCTTTCACGCATAGAGTACATACAGAGAGTACGGTACATATATAGTCCAGAGCCTGAGAAAGGATATAGGCTACTTTTTAACCGACTGCGCTATAAAGAAGTAATGTTTTACCCGTTAAACGTCTTTACGCAGACGAAGTCGCGGGCGGAAAGCTAGTATTTATATATGCAAATTTACTAATCTTATTTGTGTATCTGTCGTGGCCACATCGTAGAATTGCCCATTTCATGAAATGATTGGCCATTTCATGAAATGGTTGCATTTCATGAAATATTTCACTGTCCATTGGCCATTTCATGATATGGCCAGGTCAGATCAATGATGAGAAATCGTTTGACGATTGGGCCAGCTAGACGCACTGCCATGTCATGAAACGATCAATCTCATTCGATCATATCGTGGAATTGTTTCGTTGACTTTACCGGTAGAGTGCCAGAGTTGCCATACCAATTAAGCACTTTGTGCAAATATGCTAAATTTGCACAAAGTGCTAAATTTGGTATATTATTTTCTTCCTGTTTAGCATATTATTTTATCTTTCATTTAAGAATAGCATATTTTTAGCAAAAAAAATTTTTAATTCATGTAATTTTGAAAGTAGGTACATTTCATTTTAAATAATAATATAATATAATAATAATCTTTATAATAACCACAGACAGACAAGTTTACAATAAAAATACAGAGATGACATTCATACAGGTAAATATGGCATAAAAGTATCCTGAAGCAAAAGATAGTTATACACAATTACACAGATTCGGACAAAATTGTCGGAAGTTTGCCTATTTTAGGCAGTAAATATACTTATTTGGCAACACTGGTTGTTTTTGTGCAGTTTATGTCAAAATGGAGGCCCTTGTTGTAAACAAAGACGAATTTTCTCTCAGAAAAAATGCGAATAATTCTATATTAAACACGGAAGAAAGTTAAATTGAAAGATGAAGAATTCGATGAAAACGTATTAAAATTGATCCTGGTTTTCATTAAATATTTTATAGTCGCCCTCTTTTTACGATATGGCCAAACGTGGGTGACTAAATCGCTAAACGTTTATCGTTTAATGATTTGGTCACCATTTGTTGGCCACTTCATGAAACGTGAACACTTCACGAAATGGCCAACCATTTCATGAAATGATCAATTCATCGATTTGGCCACGACATATCCACTGTTGATTCTGATATCCGTAACACAAGTGCTTAAGCTACGTACAATGGGATTAGATCAATGTATGTGATTTTGTATATAATATTTATTTATTTTGAATTGACGCCAGTCTCTTTTGCCAAATCAAATCATAAAGATTTGTAACTAATTTCTTCCATTTGTACGTCACAAGTCAAATTTATGCGCTCCATTCCATTAGGTACTAATTCCCGCCCAAGTATGCGCGCAAACACAAGTGCACTCTCTGATCCATCACTCTCATAGTTCAGTAAGACGGCAGGTCGACCTCACTTATTGGATATTAATTGCAGGACAATCGGCTTGATGTTCTTTCCGACATGCATTTGTCAGACAGAATCACTCAAATTTTGCCCGACTAATCTAAAGGATTACCGGTCTTAGGCTTAAAGGTCCGAGTGCCAAAAAGTGTACCCGTGTTAAAAATAAACGTAAGTTACGTTTCGAATAGACGCAAGTCTATGAATATTCTTAATTATTGAAAGAAATTTTAATAAAGTTCTAATGGCATATTGCAAAAAAATAAGGTCAAACATTTTTTTGTGGATTTGTGTTGACTATATAAGCTGCACTATTGAACGGAACATCATCAGTTCTGTGCTGTATCCCCTGAAGATGAAACTCCTCGCAGCATTCGCCCTGGTGGTGGCGGCGCTCGCCGCGCTCGCGGGCCCGGCGGCCGCCGAGCCCGAGCCCTACATCATCAAGTTCCCGTCACGCAAGCCACAGGGATAACACATTTCGTTTGACCCTAAGATGTTATTTTGCAAATAACATCGACAATTGCAAAGGATTTGGTACCTAATTAAAATGATTAAGTATTAAAGATTATAATTTTAATTTCATTTTTGTAGAAATAATTATGTTCATGACACATTATTAGCATTCTCCGACATATTAAAATACAATGAATGCACATAGAAGATCTGAAGCAGAACACACACACGCGCACTTTTTTTTTCCTAACTGATATACCTACGATGATGGCAAGCCACTACTCCAAGGAGTAGCCTCGCTTCATCACCGGACTAGCTCTCACCCCTTGCGCACACACAAACACATCCATACACAAATATTATACATAGGGGAACCTGTTGTACCTAGGCCAGTTTTCTAAATTTTTAATTTTTAAAAATAAATGGTAAGAATAAGATCCGTCAAATATGGAATAATGGAAAGATCAGTTACTCAACTATATAATAAATTCATAAAATATGAGGATTTTCGGTAAAGCTGGAAACAAAAGCAACTTGAAAAAAAAAGGGAAAACTGTCCAAGGTACAACAGCCCTGATGTACCTTGGACCGTTCCAGTTGTACTTTTTACATTCCAGGGTAGAATGAAGATAAACACTAGCAATTGCAGAAGGGAGTTTTATTTTTAATATAGGTAAGTACAACAATAATGCTTATACCTGTAATCAACAAAAACATTAATGTAAATAGCTAATTAACAGTTATCTTAATTAAAAGTCTCTTGTCTCTTTATTTTGTGACAATAAAATAACAATGTTTACATATTTAAATATTTATTTTTTGTTTTGTATAAATAGAATAAAAATGTAATAAAAAATATGTTTTTATAAGGTTATATTATCTATATCAAAATTATCTATCTATTATCTATGTCCAAGGTACATACTCAGTTGGGGGGCCAAGGTACAACGTCATTACAATTTTAGGTTACAACTTGTTTAAACACACTTTTAATTGAGGTTGGGTTCTCAATACTATACTATCTAAAACCTTAATAAACTGAGATTATATCGGAAGTAAAAGATATTTTATAAATACATATCGTGACAAATTAAGAGGCCATAAGTCAATTCCAAAAAACGAACTTTTAAGGCAAAAAATAATAAATTTCCTTTTTTAACTGCATTGACGCAGCGCCGGCGAATCACAACTAACTTCACGTGAGTCTTATCAAAGCAGGCTTCGACTGCCATATACAATATTTTTCTAAAGCGCGGGAGTTTACGAAAAATTACAATTGTCCAAGGTACAACACTGTCCAAGGTACAACAGGTTCCCCTACATACACACATAATAATATAACCTAACCTATTTTGAAATTCCCTGTTTCTTAGGACCCACCATAATACT
Source organism: Maruca vitrata (assembly GCA_039566165.1). Classification (NCBI taxonomy): domain Eukaryota; kingdom Metazoa; phylum Arthropoda; class Insecta; order Lepidoptera; family Crambidae; genus Maruca; species Maruca vitrata. The sequence goes on along the minus strand of CM076928.1, from coordinate 2,806,179 downwards.
ACAACTACTTTAAGGGTTTCATGTATGTACTATCATTATTAGTTTGAACTTCTGAAATATGAAAATTATCATCTTGGTTTTAATCTGATCCAATCTCAGAAAAATATACTTATCAGTGCATAAGTGCACGAACAAACACACTTTATTTCCAACCCTCGTAAATGGGGATCTGTCAAAATTAAGACGATTGAGAGGTCACTTGCAATACCAATAACTTAAGTACACGTTCATGTATGCATCACGTATACACGTTGGTTGTTGGTGCTTGGACGCGTGACTGCGGCGCGTTTTTAGTTTTATAATTCCCTTATTTTAGAAAATTAGAGGGGGGACCGGGCACACTTATTTTACCACGTATCTCTCGGAAAAACTTTTCATTTGAGAAAAAATTTTTAATCCTCAATTATTGAAGTTTGAAATGATTTATGAAATAATTATGTTTAAAGATCTATGCATAAATACCCCACATGCTGGTTTCATTAAAACTTAATGTATTTTTTGTACAGGATACCCAAAAAAAGGTTTTTTGTTTTTATCAAGAAATCAAAATCCCGACAAACTCTCAATTTGTTATTCAACAGCAAATCTCATGTTCTATTGGATCTTTACTAGAGTAATCTTACTCTAGTAGTGATCCCAGGCCCTCCAGACCTTACGTAATTTTGAAGTAATTTTACGGTATAGACTCTCTTGCTCATGTATGAGTTGGACCTCACGCTAACGTATTGCCATCTAGTGAATTTCTCATACGCGCATACACTCTGGAATTTAAGTTGTTTCCACTGTAAGGCGATGTAGTAGGTATATCCAATATACCCAATATACCTACTACATAGATCGCACCACAAGCCATTTACAAGCCATCATCATGGTCAGTTCAAAAAACAACTTGTGAATACTTAGAACTCGTAATACAACTGATGATGACTCTTCTATAGCACAGCTTTTATATCAGTTTCGTATGTCAGAAAATAAATAAGTAAACACACAGAGCAAGGTTAACAAACTAATTGAAAACATGATTTGTTTTTTCATCCAATGTCGAATTATGAATGTTTACCTGAATAATAGTTATGTTGTACCTAAAATTTTTTTTTAACTGTTATACGTTTTGCCATAACGTAAATTCAGTTCAGAAACTTAAAATTGTATTGAGATAATTAACAGAACAAGTGAACCACTGGTGTTAAGCTCCTCATACTCTATTATAACTCCTATTATAAATAATTATCTGGGATATTTCCACGCACGGTCACCTGACCCTAAACTAAGCAGAGCTTGTACCTACTATGGGCGTCAGAAACTGATATACATAGTACATACATAGATATACATAATCATACCCAGACACTGGTAATTGTAGTATACTAGTGTCCTGCCCGAGGGCAGGTCCCTAGTATACTATTGGTTTAGCGAGCTTCGTTTAAGATATATTATACGTAAAAACCTTCCTCTTGATTCTCTATCTATTAAAAAAGCCAAAATCCGTAGCGTAGTTTTAAAGATTTAAGCATACATACAGACAGACAGACGCGGGAAAAGACTTAGCTTTATAATAAAATAATGACTTTTATTATAACGGTATGAATAGCAAAAATAAAATTTAAAACATTTTGTGTTCTCACGAACCTCCGAAACGGCTGGACCAACTTCAATTGGACTTTAACTAATAAATTGATCATTTTACAAGGTATATTGTAGACTATTTTAATAAATCATTATCTATCTAATGCGGACAAAGTCGTAAGCGGTTGCTAGTATTAATCCTTACTAATATTAAATGCGAAAGTAACTCTGTCTGTCTACTGAACCGATTTAAATGAAATTTGGTACATATATAGTCCAGAGCTTAAGAAAGGACAAAGGCTACTTTTTACCTGACGTATAAAGAAGTAATGTCTTACCCGTTAAACATCCCTACGGGGACGAAGTCGCGGATGGAAAGCTAGTTTTAAATATAATCGAGACACGAATCAAGTAAACAACAAAACAACATGTTATTTCAATCTTCGTAAACTATATATACCACAGTGTAAGTAAACATCACCATCAGTCCTCTGAAGAACCCTGAAGATGACGCTTAACGCACTTGTCGTATCAGTGTTGCTGGTTGTAGTGGGGCTGGTAGAACCTGCCTTATTCCACTATAAGAGGAAGGGATAATAATCTTCGGACATAAAAACCTTCACTTTGATCATCTCATCTCTTCATCATGCGATAAAAAAAAATATTTTATAATTGTTTTAAAATTTTATATTTATATTTGCATAAAAAACTAGTGGTCCCGACGAATTTCAGACCGCCCAGCAGTTTTTTTCTGATTAGGAACAAACTTAAAGGGTTAACTACTACATTACGACTTATAACCATGGAAACGAATCAACAATGCTTGCCATCAAAAATAATAAATAAATAAATTCGATTTGTCAAACTTTTGTGAAGAATTATTTTTTTTATTCCAATATGATATGGTTATGACTCATTTCGGTATCATCTATACTAATATTATAAAGAGGAAAGATTTGTATTTTTGTATGTTTGTAATGAATAAACTCAAAAACTACTGGACCGATTGCAATAATTTTTTCACCATTAGAAAGCTGCATTATTCAGAAGTAACATGGGCTATATTATATTGTTTTAAAAATTAGGGATCCTTACTAAAACTCCAATAATGTAACCCAAGGTGTAAAAAAATGTCCTGAAAAATTACTTACGTCGCATACGCTGCGAAAACTATTGATGATAGAATAAAATCATTTACTACGACTTTGCAGAACTCTCCATTATCTACAAAAAGTGTCGCGACAGCATATGTCTAAATATTATAGTTATGTCACAGTAAGCGGTTTTTTATTCTAAAAATTTAATTTATATGTCGCCGCTTCAAAAGGCTCTTTATTTGTACCTTGGTATTAATCCTTATCAAAATAAATTTCTTTATATTCAAGATGGCTTCAGTACCTTTAAATAACTTTTTGAATTATTCAATTCGGACATTTCTTTCGGAAGATATCACGAATTTAAAAATGCAAGTATTAGAAAAAAGTTGCGTGGTTGCCACTTTGATTTTAACTTGAAGGAATTTCGAATTCGCTTTAAATTCGTTTCATAGGTAAATGAGTACCTGATAATAAATATTATATTTTAATGTAATATTTTGTATAGAGATAGAGGTATACCGAAGCGAAGCGAGGGCGGGTCGCTAGTAATTAATAAGACCCACTATTGAACTACTTCTAGAAAAAAAATTATGCAAGTTGGTCCAGTAGTTAGGCTACGGTGAAGACTTATATTGAATTCCGGCTTTTTACTAAAATGTCACTAAAATCTCAATAACTTTGGAACCATTGAAAATCGCGGAACATACATGGGGGTTATATCGATAGGTATTGAACTCCCCCATCGATTGACTTACAGTCACAGTAGTGGATCATCATCCACCCCTCCTGTTACACCCTGTATAAGATATCGTTTTTGTAACATATTATAAAGTGATCAATTAATTAAAATACAAATTTACTTACGAAATATTTTTGTTTCATTTTACTGCGTTTGACATGTTACTGTTAGTACTGTTAACTGTCATGATATCGTATAATATTGAATATTATGTATATGTCGCAGTCATCTGGTTGAATCAGCGATTTCATTGTATCACTAGCGCGTTCATTAAATGACGACGATCAATTGAATAACTAGGTCGAACGTTGAATGAACAATCCTCACTCAACGTCCAACAAGTTAGCGGATCGAAACATAGCCCTTTGAACATAGCGGACGTAAAATCAGTCGGGTGATTGTAATTTAGTTAATTTTTTTTTCCACTGCGGCGTTAGCGCTCATCAAAATAAAGATGGCGTCAAACAGCTGGTACAGATCTAATCAAATAGCACTGTATTGATATTTTTTTGAGTGAAATTGAGATTTAAAGTGACTTATTCGTAAAAATATTGAGACAGCATAGATGTACCGATTCATACGCTGTCGCCGGCTACTTTAAAAGAAAAAAATCTGGCATAACTGGCTGGTTACTAAGGCGTGTTATGTTATGTCCTCATTTTTTAATCTAAAGTTAGTTATCTTTTAATTTGCTAACTTATGGTCACCCTAATTAAACATTACAAAGTCAGCTATATCCCATTCAATGACTACGCTAAATGATGTTCAGTCAAGATGTTGAACGTTATATTCAACAACTTCACGAGTTGTCCTTTAGTCATTCAATTAAACGTCGTCATTCAATGAACGCGCTAGTGATCCAATCAAATCGCTGATTTAACCAGTTGATTGCGACATATACACCGAAATGTTGACCGACCCCGGACTCGTACCGGGGACCTCTTGGTCCTTACGCAGCGCTTGCTACCAATAGACTAACGAGGCAGTTACAACTATGTACACGCTATGAGTCACACTCGCTAGTAGACCTGCAGTAGATCAGCAGCACTTGGCGCTCACAACCTGCAGAGGCGCGTGTCTCGCTACGCCCTCCACCCCGCGCTGCTGCTGCAGATGCTGTGAGTCCTGAGTGTGACGCGGGGCGGAAGGCGAGGCGGGACTCGCATCTAAGTTTTATCGAACAGGGATTTTCTGAACCTAGTTTTAGCCGAAACGGTATCGGATAGACCTAGTTTTATCCGAAAACAATCGGCTCCACCTAGGATTAGCCAAGAGTAAGTGGCTACACCAAGTTCTAACCGGCTAAAACTAGGTGTAGCCGCACTTCGGGTATTAGCCGTGACATATACATAATTACGAATACGAATTTTTTCTTGTGTGATTCGAAAGTATTACCAAAGAGGCAAATCATTCTGCTACTGGAAAACAACCACTAAAATTTCACGGTGTATACTTATGTACAAAACTGAAATCTCCACTCTCCCTCTCTTCAGCGCCATGCTATGAACTAAAATCGGTAGTATGAAAAATAAAATTCGATAGGTTTTTAACGTACGTAAGTTTTCGAAAGCTAACTCATGGTACCGCTACTTATTCTATCTCGTAGAGTGATACCGTTCTCACTGTTATTGTTGGCTGTACCAGGGACTTCGTCTTCGAGGAAAAGAGAGTTTAAATACTATTTTTAGGGTTCCGTAGCCAAATGGCAAAAAACGGTACCTTCACGTTTGTCCGTGTCTCTCCGTCTGTCCGTCCTGATGTCACAGCCATTTTTTCCGAAACTATAAGAGCTATACTGTTGAAACTTGGTAGGTAGATGTGTTTTGTGAATCGCATTTAGATTTTGATGCAATATTAAAAAAAATATAATAAATATTGGGGGCTCGCGTTACTTAGATCTGAAACTTATTTTATTTTTCATCAAACACATATGAATGTCTATGGATAGGTCTTCAAAAATGCCGCTTTAAGGCCGTAACTACTGAACCGATTGCCATGAAATTTTGCAGACGTAAAGTTAGAAGTCCGAATCAAATAGGGTAAAGTTTATCCCGAAAAAATTGACATTCCCGAGGGAGAACAACAATATTGTTAACTGGATGGATGGATTGGAGATGGCGCTGTGTGTCGTTGTAGTTCTTTATACCTCAACTAGTCACCCGCTCTAGCTTCGCTTCGGGTAATCCTTTCTTAGCGGATACCGACGTCATAACATCTACCTGAATGCCAATTTTCAGCCTGATCCGACCAGTAGTTTGGGCTGTGCGTTGATATGGTTGATAGATCACTATGTCAGTCACCTTTGATCGTCGAAGCCGCGGGAGAAAAGCTAGTAGTTCAATAACATAATAATGATAAGACATGAAACCAGTAAAGTTGTTGTAGAATTATGGCGGGATCTAATAAAAAGGGTATTCGAAAATTCCCTATGTGTGTATGGATGTGTATGTGTGTGCGCGTATGTCACTGCACGAGACCATCCGGAGAATGCTTATAATGTGTCATAAACATAATTATTGCAATAAAATAAAGAATTCAAAAGTATCTAGACACGCGGTAGCGTGTCAAGCCAAGTTCAAGAAACAGAACTGGCGGACCGCACCGTGTGTAATATTACACGAACCATTTGGAACCACTTTTGAACCCCTCATAAATCAAAAACTATTTCACATAAACGTATCAAATTTGGCTCATATATTGTGACTTGCGAGATAAATATGTGTTCTAAATTTCATAAGCTTATCTCAAACAGTTATTTAGATATTAATGTCCAAAAATCCTCATTTTTATCATTGACTGACTGACAGATCAAAATTCTAACCCAGTTCCAAATGACCTAGAGAGTTAAAATTTGGTATGCAGATAGGTAATTACATGAATACAAAGGAAAAAATAAAAAAACTGGCAATTTTTGAAAATTAGGTTTTTTTTTTTTTTTTTTTTTTATTTTTATAAGAGGCTAACAAGATGACCTCACTCCACCTGATGGTAAGCGGTAGTGAGATCCACATATGAGGTCGACAGGCACAATAGACCATGTTGAGCCTGTCGCACTCACCCTGAAAGCCGTGAAAAAGGAGACTACTGCTGCGGTTAGGTTCTATTATGAACGCTTAACATAAATACCTAATTAGTGCCTAATCACGCCTATATACCGGGGAAGGCAGAGCACTAAGTATATATTTTGGTATACATACTTACTTATTTACAATTAAGAGTAGGTACTTATAGTCGGTTCTCATATTTATTACTTAGGGTTATACCCCGTAAACGTAGGAAAATACAGTAACTGATTCAATTGTTTTATATTTATAAAGTCTAGTTGTAGTTTTGAATTTTTCCTTTTCAAAGGACCTACGGCGTTACGATGATATATACTTTTCTACAAAAAGTAATGATATCCAATCAAAAACATAAATGTGAAATGAGAGCCACGTTCAATATTATGATAATTGCCTTGGTTGTTGACTTCAACGACAAAAGAAGTGAGATCTAAATGGGTGCCAAGTTCAATGGTCAACCCTAAAATTTATTTATAAGTAACACTATAACATACCTATCATATTATCTTCTTATAACATAAGATAATGTATGGTGGTAGCCTATGAAGGTCTGTCTTGGCTAGTTTTCTTTATTTAGTTAGTTAGTTGTCTTGGTTAGTTTGGTATTTGTCGGTATTTATTTTATAATTCCGAAAATTTGGATTGTTGGTAGAAACTAGCGAGCGAACATAATAATACGTTGGTAGGTTTATAGAAACTAGCCAAGACAGACCTTCATAGGCTACCACCATACATTATCTTATGTTATAAGAAGATAATATGATAGGTATGTTATAGTGTTACTTATAAATAAATTTTAGGGTTGACCATTGAACTTGGCACCCATTTAGATCTCACTTCTTTTGTCGTTGAAGTCAACAACCAAGGCAATTATCATAATATTGAACGTGGCTCTCATTTCACATTTATGTTTTTGATTGGATAACTTTAATACGTAATAATTTTAGTTACCAATTAATTTGCAATTTAGATGTTATTTGCAGAATAACTGCTTAGGGTATAAAGGATGTTTTTTTAACCCTGTGGCTTGCGTGACGGGAATTTGATGATGTAGGGCTCGGGCTCGGCGGCCGCCGGGCCCGCGAGCGCGGCGAGCGCCACCACCACCAGGGCGAATGCTGCGAGGAGTTTCATCTTCAGAGGATATTTCAGAGAACTGATGATTACGACTACCTATGGCTACACTTATATAGTCATCTTGCATAAAGAAAAAAAAAAATTTTAACTTCACTTGAAGGGCATTGTATGATTTTAATGAATAAATTGTCATAATGTAGGTATTTTTATATAAAATATTTTAAAACGAAAACTAATTACCATGATGACATTTTTTCTCTGACGTTTGAAATTTCTGTGCCTACATTATTTCAAAATCGTAGCCTTAAATTATTAAGGCTGCAAGTAAATCTGTTAAAAGAAAATCCTCAATAAAAAAATCCGTAGCAGCCAGTAATAATATAGGTTATATAAAAGTTATTAAATATGTAACTTTTAACGGATAAATTGAATCCTATAAAAACTATTATATTATAACATACCTATATTTTAAGAGCGTTACAAAAGCTTTTAGTATTAGTATTTTAAACTATTATTTTTTGATGGCCAAAGACCGCCATATTGGATTTTTAATGATGTTTCTTACCTATCAGAACTCAGAGCGTGTGCAAAATTTCATTCTATTCAAAAACCGACATGTGGGTCAAATTAAGATTCCAAGATATTCTTACATAGTTACAAGTGAAGCTAATAAATGCGTGTTAAAAACTGTATATTATTATGTTTTTCAATCAATGTCAAATCATAATTGTTTTCTCAAACTAAACGTGTTATACCTACATAATATATTAAGATAATTTTTGGATTTTTTTTATGTACCTACCTACATTTGTCGATATGTCAATTATTCGTCAAAGAAAACTTTACAATTTTGAGAATTTTTAAACATTGTTGTACATTTTTAATTAACACTCTGATGTTAAGAGCCAAAATTATTATCTTGGTAAAATATTGCGCAGAATTATAAGATTTTGTTACGCAATGGAAGGTAGTGTAAGCAGTCAAAGAGTATTACCTACATTAATAAATAAAAATCATTATAAATTCAAGAAACAGAACTGGCGAGCCGCACCGTGTGTGTTACACAAACCATTTGGAGCCACTTTTGACCCAACAAAATTTTGTCCCGAGTGGGAATCGAAGCCACGGCTCTTGAAACCGTAGGTAGTGAACCTGGGCCACTGTTCCACCGTGCCCGTCAAACAACTAAAAGCAATACTGTTGGAGGATAAACAAAAGTGGTGACAATTTGGGTGTGCCTATATCCAATATTGGACTGCGACAGGCTGCTGATCATGATGATAATGATGTGTAGTTAGAAATGACAAAAAAAAATTACATATAAAATTTATTTAAATCACACTCGATTTTGGAAAAAAAAAGGAGTCCTTTTTAGCCCCGTCGCGGTGGTACCCTGATGATGTTGGGGTCCGCGGCCGCCGGGCCCGCCAGCGCCGCGAGCGCCGCCGCCACCAGAGCGAATGCTGCCAGGAGTTTCATCTTCAGAGGATACTTCAGAGAACTGATGATATACCTTTCAATGGCCCAGCTTATATAGTCGTCGCGGAAGTAAAAAAACAAATTAGACTGTCAATCCATGTCATGTCATTGTAGATTGTAGAACCGATGATGCAATGTAATGAAAATACCTGTAAAATAAGAAAATTAACTAACCACTTCAGATAACGCTTTTACTTGAGGTTACCACAGTGGGTGGAAGTTGGTAGGAATCCTTAGTATAATAATTATATATCGGAAAATGAGTTTATTTGTTTATTTATTCAAATACTCAAGCAATCGCTTTAAAAATTTGCTACCGTAAAGTTAGAAGTCCAAATTAAATAAAAGGGTGCTTTTTTTATCCTCGAAAAAAAATTATATTCTCGAAGGAAACCAAAAGTATTGTTTTGTGTGTGCTTGTTGGCCTACAAATGTGTCCACGCGGGCGAAGCCGCGGGCGGAAAGCTGTTCTAAATAATATATTAGTCTTTTTGGGTCCACACACGATATTAGGAGTAGCAAATACATAGCTCCTTACTGCCCGACTTTTCGACTGAGTTACAGCCAATGATGGTCGCGAGCGAAATGGCGCCGCCCGTCTTCGTCTGCCACAGTGGTTGTGAATTTCTAAATCTATCCCCGAACCAGCATTAATTTCATTTGTACAGCTACCCATATTATACCCATATTTGTCCGACACACATGACTGGGGAGGCCCTAAAACCTCTGAAGTTACATAAAGACATGGCCAGTCTAAGTGTTATCTGCCGTCTTTACAGTGGGGAATGCTCTGAAGAGTTATTCCAACATGTCCCTCCTACCCCTTTCTACTCCTGAAGAACACGTGCTGGATATATGTAACTTTGGGTTTAATTTGTGTGCTAAACGGATACATTTTATTTTGCTCTCATAATAGAGGAAGATCCCAGAGCCGCCAGACATCACTTATTTTCTAATGGACAAAATATATACCATTGAGTAGTGGTGGGGTGTACTATCATCATATGACTAGTTGCTATCTTGACCAGACGGCCATTTTTCAGATATCAACCAATCAAGGTACATAGAAACACTGCTCACCTCACTTAAATTCTGATGGCTGATTTTAACATATATTTCACACAATATCATTAAAAATCAGGTTTTATTACTCCCAGACACATGCGGTCGGCGGTTTTACCTTACAGACGCTTTAAAGCTATGAAAAAAATTTTACTTTTACTTAATTTTACTTATTTTGTGATGCTTGATTTTTATATATGTTATTCAAACAACTATTTTAAAACGTTTTGCAAACGGACAGACCGATCCAAGGGGCCAAACATTCACCAGACCCAACTGTTTTAGATTTTTTTTTTAAATTGAATTTAGTTAAGTTTTTCTAATAAAATAGTTTGTAAGGTACAATTCTATAATTATTGCGGTCAGATGAACACTTTTTAGTTGTTTGAATAACATATATAAAAATCAAGCATCAGAAAATAAGTAAAAGTAAAATTATTTTCATAGCTTTAAAGCGTCTGTAAGGTAAAACCGCCGACCGCATGTGTCTGGGAGTAATGAATCCTGATTTTTAATGATATTGTGTGAAATATATGTTAAAATCAGCCATCAGAATTTAAGTGAGGTGAGCAGTGTTTCTATGTACCTTGATTAGTTGATATCTGAAAAATGGCCGTCTGGTCAAGGTAGCAACTAGTCATATGATGATAGTACACCCCAACACTACTCAATCGTATATATTTTGTCCATTAGAAAATAAGTGATGTCTGGCAGCTCTGGGATCTTGGACCATAATTAAAAGTATTCGTCATCACATCGCACCTCAAAAGACTGTTTCCTGTATGTATATGTATTAGTTATTGTTGTTTAGGTATTATCGTAATTAGTGTTACTTTAAAACTTTAAAATAAAAAGGTGGTTCTATTTATTTTATACCTTATGATTTTGTACATTGTGTGCCATATTGTACATAAATACCTGTCCTAATAATATCTTTCTAATACGTCTCAAAACATCAAACACAAGAATTTATTGCAAAAATATTTATTTTATCGTAAATTTGCTCTCCTGTAAAATTTTACATTTATGTATAGAAACGGTTTGTCTTTATAGTAGGGGAGCCCAAGCGGGGATTTTGGGATTTACTCGAGCGTGGCAGATTAACATACGGGGTGATACCTTGCACCTTGTTGAGTACCTCCAGCATATCTAAGCCCTCTATATAGGGCCGCGCGCGTAGGGCAGCCCATCAGAATAGTAAAAAAAAAACGATAGTTGGAAATTCTCGAGCGCGTCAGATTAAGGTATAGTAGGTTAATTACATGCTAAAAAGTATGCATTTTAATAATCTGACGATTTGCGCGTGACGTAAGAGTGTGGGAGGGTGACAAAGTTGAAAAAAAAAAACGACACCTGGACATTCTCGAGCGCGGTTGAATTTTTTTTTATTTTGAAGGAAATAATTCAAGGATAACGGCAAAAATATAATCTGACGATTACCATAAGCCGAAGTAACAAAAATCGTCAATAACGTGTAGCGCGTGCAGCTGTAGTAAAGCATGTATGCCCCCTCCGCGCCACTCGCTCTATCTCTCTCGCTCCATCACCAAACTACTTTCCGTCGGCCATCACGCCATTACAACTACAGGTCACAGCACGTGTAGTATTGCATAAACGATGCTCCGGCTTAGACGAGGCAAGAAAAGACCTCTAGAAATTTTCATGAAGTCGGAAACGTTTCAAAGGGCCTTAGCAGATTTGGGATCTGAAGATTATAATGTAAATGAAGGTTTTACAATCATACAATCTTTTATCTGCCACCTGTACGGCTTAAAAAAAATAGCCGATGTCAACCAAGCTAGAATTGAAATCTTCAATAAGACATACAAGGTGTCAGATTCTTTGAATGTACGTAATTACGATGCTTGCAACTTACCACCATGTCAATCAGAGTTACTGCAACATTTATTAAGAACAAGATATATTGCATACTTGTGGAGAAATGCACACAAGTCAAACATCATTGACATGTCACCAACAGATTACGGATGGTCAGAAGTAAATGGGAAATTGGAGATGACCTGGTTCGTTGGCAATCAATTACCAGAATCGTATGAAGAAATAGTCGTAACCCCAGATATACTAGGAGATACTTCAGATTCAGGTATATTTACTTTTCAGTACTTTATTACTATGCTTTTCATAAAATAAAAATATTGTGAAGCATTATAATAATTTCTTGTTACAGATATCCAAACTGTGGAAGAAATTGATGGCGAAATCGAACCAGACTTGTATGATGATAATTTGCTGTATGATGATAATTCCACGGATGAAGATGAAGATTGAAAATAAATTATTTGTAACATTTTTTATGTACAAAATTTTTTTTTTCTTAGTTTTAGTTTCGATAATAAAATTAATAGAGATTTTTAAAATATTTTTATAATGCTCGTTTTCACGATGGACTCTATAAAAAAGAAATAAAAAAAAATCATAAAAAAACGTAAAAAAATTTATTTCAAGCCATCAGATTAAGAAAACCCCTTCAAATAATTGTCAGATTATGAATCAGCACATCAAGGACATCAAGCTGAATCGACTGTATGAAAATCTGCCGCGCTCGAGTATTTCAAAATGGCGAGGTTTTTTTACATTTTCAAAAAACCGCCACGAGCTTGCGTCACATCCGAATCGTCAGTCTTTTGAATAGGAACTTCGTTGGGGCTCACTCAACATCCCCTCCAAATATCTGACGCGCTCGAGTTAATTTTTTTTTTTCCCATTTTTAACCCTTCTGTATGCCCGCCCCCACTATGCAAACTGGCAGATTAGCATACGCTCGTCATCAAAGATACGTAGGGAATATACACTATCGATATCTGACGCGCTCGAGTATTTCCATGTAACTGTTTTTTTTTACATTTTCGCGAGCCTGCAGAAGCTCACCCCACTGGTGAAAGGGTATACATCATATGAACTTTTTTTCTTTCTACCATCTAATAATCAAAATCAAATAGGTCCCGACGACGCTCGAGTAAATCCCAATTTAGCATCGTGGGCTCCCCTACTATTAACGATGAGATGATTTTTTAATTTCTAAGAATTAAGAAACACTTTGTAGTTAGTTTCTTTCTTATCTGTTAATATTTTATTTTAATTTAATACAAGCCAGTTTATTCCATATAATTATATACTTAGCATTTAAATTATCTGTCTCATCAAGATGAAAATAAAAAAAAGTTTGTTGCATATTTTATCGACAATAATATAGTAGTTTCAAAAACCGACCATAAAAAACATATAGAAAATAAATTAAGTATCTACCTTTCAACAAAACTTAAAAAGAGTTTGGTTTCGTAACTGAATTATTATTTAATTTTATTAGTTTGATATTATTTATTTAAACATTGATTTTGCACGCATTCAATTAATTAATATCTTTTACCGAAGTGTTCATTGCCATATTATTAAATTACCTACTATCACCACAACAATGGCTTCAGCAGAGGAAGATCAACTTCTGACGCCACACCGGAATTGCTCAATAATATAGTTCAGTCCCTAAGTGCTAACCAAAGAGTACTCACTATATTTCTCGACCTAGTGAAGGCTTTTGATACTGTCCCCGCTGAGGCGCTACTGGCGAAGTATTAGAGGTCTTCAGCTACATTTATCGTGAAGCTATCTCACTGGTATGACTCAAGCGTCAGAATTAATAACTTCAAGAGCGATGACCTCCCAAAAACCTATGCGGTTCCTCAAGGCAGATATCCTGGTCTAACTCTTTTCCTCGTTTTCATAGACGACCTCAGTAACCTTAAGCTATCAGCTAAGGTTTCTTTCGCGGATGAAACTGCAATTTCTTTTTCAGCTGATTCTTGGTCCGACTTGCAAACTGCTGCTGGTTTTAACACCATCACCAAATGGTTAAAAACAACGAGTATTTCTTTGCTGCGAGCTCTACATACCGCTTAACAGTTTCAATCGACCTATTGCAGTACAGACTTCCAACACCTAATCTTTAAAGAGTTCTTGGTTTCACCAACAGCAGAGAAGCATAAGATTAGGATCACGTTAGCCCTATAAACTGAGAGTATTAGTTGCCATCAAATATTGTGGTACTGTCTCCCAACTCGTAACCGTTTAAGAGTTCTGTAGCTTCATCATCAGAACAAGAGCACCAGATCTTGATACCTTGAAGACATTTCCTGATTATGGCGTGTTAAGCAAAAAAAGGAATCGTATAGACATACAATTGTCGTAAATTGTCTTCGATAACTTTTAGGTCCCAATGGATCTTGACTTTGTGTAAATGGGACCACCTCAGAAGTAAACCCTATCTAAGAAACCTAAAAATATGTAATTCATCCATATTTGACGGAAAATCGATATGTACCTACAATCTACATACAAAAAAAAAATCCACACAGAATAATTGAGAAACTCCTCCTTGTTGGTCCTAGTCATCGGTTAGTAAAATACACTCACTCAGTCACTTTATCATTTTAATTACCATAATTATTATAATTTTCGATGTGTTTGACAATTATACGTGATGTTTCTTAACCCTGTGGCTTGCGTGACGGGAACCTGATGATGTAGGGCTCGGGCTCGGCGGCTGCCGGGCCCGCGAGCGCGGCGAGCGCCACCACCACCAGGGCGAATGCTGCGAGGAGTTTCATCTTCAGGGGATATAGCAGAGAACTGATGATGTTCCGTTCAATAGAGCAGCTTATATAGGTGTTGCAAATCCACAAAAAACGTTAGACCCTATTATTTTTTTGCAATGTTGTTGTTATTGTACGGTGGTACATAATTGCACCAATGAATTTACTATATTCATAGAAATGCGTCAATTTGAAAAGCAATTAATGTGTTTTTTCTTTTTGGTAGCACATTCTAGATGACACTCATTTAAGTTTTCGTTAAAATTATTCAAAGTTTACATTTTTGATCGTCATTCCATCACATCTGGAAAAAAAAGGGGTAAGTACTTAATTAAGTTTCAATTTTATAGTGAAGGGTGTTTTGGGTGGTAGTATTTACTTACACATAAATGCATAATAAAAGTGAGGTTATGTTGTGAGATTTTTTCGGTAATGTTTTATTTCGTCATTCCCTCACCGTCATTCCCTCATTTCAATTTGTAGTTAGGGAATGACGATTCATGAGGGAATAACTTTATGCCTAACCCCAGTAAGCTTTTTTGTCTTCTTGTTTGTGTACCTACCTTAAATTCTTGTTATAGGTTTAAATAATGGCAAGAATAAAAAAGTCGTCTCAAGCAGAAGCTAAACTAAAGAAGAAAGAATACGATAGAAAGCGTAGAGAAAAAATGAAATCAGATCCAGAATCTTTCGAACAGCTTCGCGATAAAGAAAGACTTAAATATCTGAAAAAAAAGAGAAAGGTCAAGTTAAATCCGTATCTGTCATGGGTTCCAGAGAAAGAAGACTAAAACGAAAAAATTGGAAGAAGAGTAGCCAGAAATACAGACACCAAAAAGCTAAAATACGTAAAAATCTATCAAGGCTATTGAATGAAACTCCACCTCCTAGTCCAGGACCAATCGTAGAACCGCTTATTGAAAATAATTTTGAGTTGCGCGGCATGATAGCTGCTCAGAGAAGAAGGAGGCAACTAAGAAGGCGTAGAGCCATGTTTTATGCAAAAATTTCCCGTTTACAGGAAAGATTTCGTGGCACTCAAAAAATTCGTCAGTTTGTCTACACGGGTGAAGTGCTGGAGTTTAGAAGCCTCTCTTGCTTTGACTGTATTGAGAAATGTCGTCATTTTCATTTGGGATATTACGCATCTTCAAAAAATCCTCGTATTGCTACAAATACTAATAAGATACAAACGCGGCAAACGCGGTTCTATGATGCAAATTGTTCAAATAATATTTTTTCTGAAAAGACCGATTATTTAATTGATTTAAATTATGATGTAGGCAATCATGTCCTTGTGAGATGGGAGGAAGAAGTTTATCCAGGTGAAATAGTTTCAGTTTGTGAAGAGGGAGCTTTAGTAAGATGCATGAAGAAGGGAACTAAATCCTAGAGATGGCCTATCTTAAAAGATGAACAGTTATACTCGTGGAAAGGTGTTCTGCAGAAGATCAGGCCACCAACGTTAATTAAAAAAGGGTGTTATTCCATTAAGGAAATAGATCAGCTTTAATTATAAAGTAAATAGATGCTGATGAAGGAAACACTAGTTATGTTATTAACTTTGAGACTGAATAGGAGTTACATGTTAATTTTTTATTTATTTTAAAGGCTTTAAGTTTCAGGCCAAGTGATCTTTTTTTTTTTTTCATTTATTGTTTATTATAATTTTATGCCATTATAATTAAAGTATGATATTCCATAAGTAGTGGCATGATATGTAAACTGCAATTAATGCGGTATAACTTTGTGATTTTTAGTTCTTAGAAATGTTATTTTGCTGATGAAAGAAACGCTAGTTACTTTATTAACTTTGAGATTGAATAGGTTGTTACATGTTAATTATTTTTTGTTTTTAAATTTTAAAGGCATTCAATTTGAAGCCAGATGAGTACAAATTTTTGTTCGTTTTTTCATTTATTGTTTATTGTAATTTTATGCCATTTTATTAAAGTATGGTATTCTATAAGTAATATCATATGTAAACTTCAATGGATGCGGTAAAAAATTGTGATTTTTAGTTCCTAGAAATTTTAAAATACCATAGATGAAGGACAACTACTATGATAATACTAACAAATTATTTTGAATAAAAATATAGCTCCCCCCCCCCAAAACTATTTAGTAGCACGCTTGAAGAGGTTTTTAGGACACTAAAAGAATCTTGGGCAACAAAAGGGATTGGTGTAGGGGATAAGCGACTTACTAACCTTCGCTTCGCAGACGACATTGTTCTCTTTGCAAATACATCGGCAGAGCTTGAGCTAATGCTCGAACAACTGAGCACAGCAAGCCTTGAGGTGGGACTGACGATGAATAAGTTGAAGACTAAGGTTATGACCAACAGCACCAATGTCAGGATATCAGTAAATGGGCAGCCAATAGAATATGTAGACGAGTACATTTACTTGGGCCAGACAGTTTCATTCGAAAACAGGCAGGACAAGGAAATACTCCGCCGAGTAGATAACGCCTGGAAGAGCTTCTGGTCCATGAAGGCGTACATGAAGGGTGACCTTCCAATGTCACTGAAACGCAAACTCGTCGACATTTGCATACTGCCTATCCTTACATATGGTGCACAATCTTGGTCCCTCACTGAAAGTCAGAAGTCCAAACTCAAGGTTTGCCAAAGGGCTATGGAGCGGAGTATTTTACATATTAAGTTAATGGACCGAATCAGGAATACCACCATCTGCTCCAAGACCGGTATCGCTGATGTAGGGCTCAAGACTGCGAAGCTGAAGTGGCAATGGGCGGGGCATGTGTGCAGGATGAAGGACGATAGATGGGCTAAAATCGTAACACAATGGGTGCCTGGGGACGGCTTTCGCCGAAGGAGAAGGCCCAAAAAAAGATGGTGTGACGATTTGGCCCAGATATCAAGGAGCTGGGAAGTGCTGGCCTTGGATAGAGAGCGGTGGACAGGTTTGGAGGAGACCTTTGCCCAGCAGTGGGATGATACGGGTTAAATAAAAAAAAAAAAAAAAAATATAGCTGATTTTCTATAAAAAATAGTGCATCTTGTTCTCAAAGTCATTCCCTCACCTTAGTCGTCATTCCCTCACTCACAGATTTTGAAATACCCCCATAATTCGCTGAAAACACGTTAATTCTGGGGACCACTATATTATTTAAATCTACTGGCATTAGTACTATGAAGTTCACAGAAAAAATATACCAATTTGAAACAATATTTTTTACTAATTTATTCTGAGCGAATTTCGGTATATCGTGAGAAGTACCCATTTACCGGTGATTATAGATAATTACCGATTGCTCACATTGACCGTAACATATATATAGGCACAAGTTCGTCCATGTGTGGAATATTGCTGTCACCTCTGGGATGGCTCCGCAAAATACTTGCTCGACGCCCTCGATAGCTTACAGCGACGTGCTATCCGTATTGTCGGTGATGTAGAGTTGTCCGAAACCTTAGAGCCTCTTCAGCTACGTAGAGACATTGCCGGTCTAAGTGTTCTCTACCGTCTCTATAATGGGGAATGCTCTGAAGAGCTATTTCAGCTAGCCCCTCCCTCCCCTTTCCACTCCCAAACGACACGTGCTGGACAGCGCTGCCATCCACATACAATGCAGGCGCTGGTGGCTCGGACTAAGAGGTTTAGCTCCTCATTTCTGCCCCGTGCCATCAAGGCATGGAATGCTCTTCCAGCTCATGATTTCCCTCCCTCCTATGATCCTGGGCTCTTCAGGCGGGGCATTTAAGCAGGCCTTCAGGGTGAGTGCGACAGGCTCAATACGATCTATTGTGCCTGTTGACCTCATATTTGGATCACACTACCGCTTACCATCAGGTGGAGTGAGGTCATCTTGTTAGCCTTTTTTGTGATGCTTACTTAAATCAAAAGTATGTTAACATGTTATTGTACAACAAGGGGTATTAAAATTGGACAAATAAAAAATTGCATTTAATCATTTTATCAATTTAATTGCCAAAATCATGTATAAATATTGATGTGTTTGCAAAACCAATAAAATGACAATTATACGTGATGTTTCTTAACCCTGTGGCTTGCGTGACGGGAACCTGATGATGTAGGGCTCGGGCTCGGCGGCCGCCGGGCCCGCGAGCGCGGCGAGCGCCACCACCACCAGGGCGAATGCTGCGAGGAGTTTCATCTTCAGGGGATATAGCAGAGAACTGATGATGTTCCGTTCAATAGTGCAGCTTATATAGGCGTTGCGAATCCACAAAAAAATTAGACCCTATTATTTTTTTGCAATGTTGTTGTTATTGTACGGTGGTACATAATTGCACCAATGAATTTACCATATTCATAGAAATGCGTCAATTTGAAAAGCAATTAATGTGTTTTCTTTTTGGTAGCGCATTCTAGATGATACTCATTAACGATGATCTCATTGGAAATCGGTCAGAAGTAGGTTTATAGCCCAATCATTATTATAATGACCAAATATACGCTCAAAGACAAGTGCACTTTCTGATCCATCATTCTTATATTTCAGTAAGACGGCGATTCTACGGTCATGTAGATATCAATCGCTTTTTCCGTCTAAAAAATAAAAATTACAATGAAATTAACTACTTTTCAATGTGACGTTTCCGTTTATGAATATTCCTTAATATTGAAACAAATAAAGTTCAGTAACAATAAGGCGTCCGACCGATTTCAGCCATGGCGGCCGATCTCAATTGAGATCAGCCAAGTGCGCTGGACATAATATTACAGTGCACAAGTGTGCACGCAAACACAAGTGCACTCTCTATTCCCTTACTCTCATAATTCGGTGAGACGGCAATCCGACATGACCGATGAGAGATTTAGCAGCACTTGCTACCAATAGACCAACGAGACAGTGTTTGGGGATTAAGTACGTTTATAAGAGTATTGCTGCGATTAGGGTTGATTATATTAACTTTTTTGTATCGCTATTGATACTTTTTAACCGACTTAAAAAAGCAGGAGGTTCTCAATTCGTCCGTATATTTTTTTTATGTGTGTTCGCTGATTACTCGAAGACTACTGGACCGATTTGGAAAATTCTTTTTTTGTCTGAAAGGATATAGTTTTCAGGTGGTCCCGTTGTCAGCATGTCTTGACTTGATCATGGAATATGAGAGAAATCGAGGTCGACTCAAATTTTATAGGCACATGTACCGCGTTTTACACATTTTTTTAAGTTATATTGGCATTAACTTCTAGAAATCATAATGTTATGATGCTGAGCTGATGATGGAAGGTCAACTCCTTAAAAGTTAGGAGTAAAAGGATAATTCTTTCAATACTGTATACATATTCAGGCTACTAGTCATAATATCAGTAGTATTATAGGTGAGCTGAACTAATAGGGTAAAAAAATTAAAACTAAAAAGTACGAAAAAAAAAATTTTTACAAAAAAAATAACCGCCTTCAAAAACCGGCTCATTAAAAATTACAAAATAATATAATACCTACGAACATTTTTAATTATTATCTGGGTATGAATTTGATATGTTGTTGAAGGCGGTGCCGTATATTTCATGCAGAAAAACACAGTGTGTGTTCGTTGTTCTAAAAAAATTTTTGGCACCGCCTTCAAAAACATATCAAATTCATACCCAAATAATTATAAATGTTCGTAGGTATTATATTATTTTGTAATTTTTAGTCTGTCGAGTTTTTGAAGGCGGTTATTTTTTTTTGTTAATAGGGGTGTAGACTATTTTTTAGATTTTTTTTTTACAGATGTACCTTTATTATACCTAAAAAAAATAAATACAACATTACTTAATTAAAAAAACCATATTTTAAATTTCGTTTTACAACTTCCTGTTAAAAAGCTTAAATTCCAACATGGCGTCGCTATGACGGCACGATCCTCATAACAACAACATTCCTTCAAAGTAAACAGATGCAGTTGACCATATATTTTATGCGTTTAATAATAAAAACTGTACAGAGATGGATTCCAAGTTCTACAAGTATTGTGCAGTGCCTTTGGGTCACAATACTACAATCGAAACACCACAAAAACTGTTTGTGCACGTCCCAAAACAAAAAGCAATACGAAAACAATGGTTTCAACTTGCTAGGAGAGATAAACCACTAACAGTGCAAAATGTTTACATATCCCGACTCCATAATGAATTGCACCGTGTTTTTGGGACAAATGTTCACTTAATTTCATGTTTTTCCAGGTTTTAAACTTAAAGTTCGCTTCGTTTTGTTACATCAAAATGTCATTGTCACAGTGTTTTCGATATCGTTACGTCACACGCTGTTTGCGATCACGTGATATTACGGATTAAATATTAAATTTTCATTTATTAAAACATAAAAGATAATAAACTTAATAATAAAAAAATGTAATTTTCGATAATTCCATGATATCGTTTACTGTTCGTTCTCTGTCTACACCCCTAATCGTTTACTGTCTACACCCCTATTAGTGAGTTCTTACATTAAAATAAGGAATATTGTTTAAAATTCAATAATAAGAAGAAATTCGATTGTGAATGTGGATTTTTATAAAACTTAGTTTTGACAAAATCATTACAATATCTGCAAGTAATTAGAGAACGTTGTGGTGTGAAAGAAGATAGTAGTAACTAGAGTTGATAAAGGTATGCTTAATATTGCTTAGATGGAATGGTCATGTTGAGAGGATCAATGAAAGACGATTAACAAAGGCTAATATAGAAGGTTGTATAAATGGAGATGCCGACAGGGCAAGAAAGACCTTTCATGACCAAAGAGGTCAAATCTTACTCTCCAACTAAAAATTACTATTTGGTCATGAAATATCTTTTCAGGTCTTCCCCTGTCACTGGACAACGAAGCACTCTTCGTTGTCCTCAAAATTTTGATTGGCACCTCCTTCAAAAACATATCAAATTCCTACCCAGATTTATAAATGTTCGTAATATTATATTTTGTAATTTTGAGTAAGTCGGGTTTTTGAAGGAGGTTCTTTTTTGTTATTGAGTCACAGGTTTGGTTTTTCATGGGCATGTGCATTAAAATATTTTTCTAACTTAAGCGGTTTGAATTTTTCATACAAAAGGATTTTCCCGATTATTCCCGATCCCGTGAGAATTTCGGGAATTCCTTTCTTAATGCACCTCTACGGTATCTAAGCTACGTCTCTTCCAAATTTCAAGTGCCTAACTTTAGCCGTTTAGGCTGTGCGTCGATACGCCCTCAAGCTTGCACTCACAGGGAACCTTTGAGGTGTCTGGCAGAATAATTGGCCCATTGGATTGGTCTGGCAGCTTACAATTAGTCTGGAAATAGTACCACGTAGTTATATATGTCAAATTTAGGCTTTCTAAAATGACGTAGGTTGCCTCTGTTTTGAGACACCTTTAGTTCGCGCTACCTGTGAAACGGCTTCGCTTTCGAGCAAGTGAGTACGCGTACTCTCCTAAGTAAATACTAGACTATAAGTCATGGAAATTCTAGCTTTGCTAAAATGACGTAGGTCTGGCGGCCCTGGGATTTGTAGTTTGGTCAGAATTGGACACTATAAATGCATTTTAATCATTTTTTAACTTTATTTGACAAAATCATTAACAATCGATAATTGTTGTACAATCAATAAAATATTGATTATCTGATGTTTTTTAACCCTGTGGCCTGCGTGACGGGAGGTTGATGATGTAGGGCTCGGGCTCGCCGGCCGCCGGGCCCGCGAGCGCGGCGAGCGCCGCCACCACCAGGGCGAATGCTGCGAGGAGTTTCATCTTCAGGGGATACAGCAGAGCACTGATGCTGCTCCCTTCAATGTTGTGGCTTATATAGTCTTCGCGAATTTACAAAAAAAAAAGGTTTGACCTTATTATTGCTTTAATGTTAATTAAGTGTATTCAACGACACCGTTATACAGTGAATCGCAAATGCCAAGGTATATTTTTATTGCCCGTCTAAAAAAATAAAGGTGTATGAATATTTTCAATTATTGAAACAAATAAAGTGCAGTAATTGCACATTGCAAAAAACAAGATGATTTTTTTTTTTGTAATTGTTATAATCGAAGACTATATAAGCTACGAAAATAAAGGGAGCAGCATCAGTGCTCTGCTGTATCCCCTGAAGATGAAACTCCTCGCAGCATTCGCCCTGGTGGTGGCGGCGCTCGCCGCGCTCGCGGGCCCGGCGGCCGGCGAGCCCGAGCCATACATCATCAACCTCCCGTCACGCAAGCCACAAGGTTAAAAAACACCGGGATAATAATATAAATTATAATTTATTAATGAAAAGGATACTTTCCATGATTTTACAAACGCATCAAAAGTTGTAAACGAAGAATATTAAAATGAAGTGAATAAATGTTTGTTCTTTAATCAATCCACAAACAATTCATTTACACTACATCCAGACATATTTTACATACGGCTAGTTGTGAAGTTGGTAAGATAAAGGACACCTTGAATCATAAGATGCGGCATCTTCAGACCTTTATTGACTTTTCAACGCACAAATTCACGAAATAGTTGCACGTTTTTGGTGTTCTTATAAAACTTTGCAACCCTCAAAATAGTTCCTGTAATAATTTTTACAAGCAAAAGAAAACGGATACGATTTTAAACTGACCTACTATTAATCAGGGTCACCAGGTACTCCAGATCTTTTTTTTTTCCTAACTGACTAACGATGATGGCTTGGAGGAGCCTTGTCATCATCACCGGGCTTGCGGGGGAGCGGATATCTTCGATTATCGTAGTTTTTATAGCTTTCCCTTCAAACCCTAACTCTGTACCAAATTTCAGCGCTCTGAGTTTATGGGAAGTACTAAGAACTACTAGTTCTATTTTGATGGTCATGAGTAGATGAGTGAGTGCGTGAGTGTGTGTCATAAATGTAAAACTTTGCTCTCGCTTAACTTTGGGTCTATAAGTCCTACAGACTTACAATTTTGGATTTTAAGTTTGTTATCATAGCTTATAGTTACAGAGCCCACCACCAAAACCATGTCTCATAGCAATACGGCAAAAACCCTATAAAATCGTTAGATCGTATGATTCTGAACCCGACTAGGTATATAGTAACGGTCGAAAGTGTAGCAACTGCGTAGGAGGTCATTTCTGCTGTGTCAAAAAAAAAGGCAGTCGGTATTATAGCAATACGTCTGATAATGAAAATATACATAGATTTTATAATTGTATTAAGAAAAAGTTTGTTTTCAGACATTTTGTGCATAGCACATAGCCTGAGCGCATTTTTGAAAATGTCAAAAAATTTAGCCGACCTGTGTCATAGCAATACGGATAATTTTTTTTTTAACTTTTCGTTTTGCTGCCATGATTACCAAAAATCTGTTTTCAGACACTTTAAGTGTAGCATATAGGGGAACCTGTTATACCTAGGCCAGTTTTTTATATTTTTATTTTTTATAAATAAATGGTAAGAATAAGATCCGTCATATAGGGAATAATGGAAAGATCAGTTATTCAACTATATAATAAATACATAAAATATGAGGATTTTTGGTAAAGCTGAAAACAAAAGCCACTTTAAAAAAAAAAGGGAAAACTGTCCAAGGTACAACAGACCTGATGTACCTTGGACCGTTCCAGTTGTACTTTGGACATTCAAGGGTAGAATGAAGATAAGCACTAGCAATTGCAGCAGAGATTTATTTTTAATATAGGTAAGTACAACAATAATGCTCATACCTGTAATCAACAAAAACATTAATGTAAATAGCAGATTAACAGTTACCTTAATTAACAGTCTCTTGTCTCTTTATTTTGTGTCAATAACATAACAAATGTTTACATATTTAAATATTTATTTTTTGCTTTATATAAATAGAATAAAAATATAATCAAAAAATATGTTTTTATAAGGTTATATTATCTATATCAAAATTATCTATGTATTATCTATGTCCAAGGTACATACTCAGTTGGGGGGCCAAGGTACAACATCATAACAATTTTTAGTTACAACTTGTTTAAACACACTTTTAATTGAGGTTGGGTTCTGACAACTATACTGTCTAAAACCTTAATAAACTGAGATTATATCGGAAGTAAAAGATATTTTATAAATACGTATCGTGACAAATTAAGAGGCCATAAGTAAATTCCAAAAAACGAACTTTTAAGGCAAAAAATAATAAATTACCTTTTTTAACTGCATTAACCCGGCGCCGGCGAATCACAACTAACTTCACGCGAGTCTTATCAAAGCAGGCTTTGACTGCCATATACAATATTATTGTAAAGCGCGGGAGTTTACGAAAAAATTACAATTGTCCTAGGTACAACACTGTCCAAGGTACAACAGGTTCCCCTACTCCCAAAACCAAAATAACAAGTGTGCTTAAATAAAACCAAAACTATCAAATCAATCACTATTTAATTTCAACTGCCTCAGCGCTTGTTACGCCCCTGCCATTTTTAACCGACTTCAAAAAAAGGAGGAGGTTCTCAATTCGTCTGTATGTATATTTTTTTTTTTTTTTTATTTTTTTTTTTTTTTTATGTATGTTCACCGATATTTTCGTCAATTATAGACGGATTTCAAAAATTTTTTTTGGTGTTCACTTCCGTGGTGGTCCCATTTTCACCAGTCCCGGATCTGATGATGGGATCCAGGAGAAATCGAGGGCAACCCTCAAATTTTATAGGAACATGTACCGCGTTTTGCATATTATCTGAAGTTATATTAGCATTTGCTTCTGGAAATCATAATCTTATGATGCTGAGCTGATGATGGAAGGTCAACTCCTTAATACTTAGGAGTAAAAGGATAATTCTTTCAATACTGTATACATATTAAGACTACTAGTTATAATATCAGTAGCATTATAGGTGAGCTAAACTAATAGGGTGACCAGTCTAGGATCTGATGATGGGATCCAGGAGAAATCGAGGGCAACCCTCAAATTTTATAGGCACATGTACCGCGTTTTATATATTTTCTGAAGTGATATTGGCATTGCTTCTTGCAATCATAATGTTATGATGCTGAGCTGATGATGGAAGGTCAACTCCTTAATTGTTTGGAGTAAAAGGATAATTCTTTCAATACTGTATACATATTAAGACTACTAGTTATAATATCAGTAGTATTACAGGTGAGCTGAACTAATAGGGTAACAAAAAATTTAACACTAAAAAGTATGAAAAAAAATTGTAAACAAAAAAAACCGCCTTCAAAATTCCGACACACTAAAAATTACAAAATAATATAATACGAAAATTTATAATAATCATCTGGGTATGAATTTTATATGTTGTTGAAGGCGGTGCCGTTTATATTTCATACAGACAAGCACAGAGTGCTTCATTTTCCTCAAAATTTTGATTGGCACCGCCTTCAACAACAAATAAAATTCATACCCAGATGATTATTATAAATGTTCGTATTATATTATTTTGTAATTTTTAGTGTGTCGGGTTTTTGAAGGCGGTTTTTTTTTTGTTTACAATTTTCTTACTTTTATTTATTGGTTTGTAACAGATAATTCAAGATGCCTCAATACAATTCTTAAATGATATCTGAGTATCGAAAAGTTGTCTGATAGAGAAGATGCTACACTTCATTTGTCTGATATAAATTTTTTGCACATGTGGACCACTTATTCTATCATGTCTAGCAATTTTCAGACATATTGCTATGATACCGAACGGTAAAATTTGTTAACATTTTCAAAACGGTCTCAAAATTTTATGCGTCCACATTTCCGTCTGAAAATTGTTTTGTTCGCATCAAATAACCAAAATTTACTAATAAAAAAGATTTTCAGACGTATTGCTATGAGACATTTTTTTTGTCTCATTTTTAATCTTTTAAAGTGATTTTCTGGGTTTGCGCTACACCACTAACGTCTGAAAAATATGTTTCCGGAATCTCAGAATCATCATTCAACTACAGTCTGCAAATCAGACATATTGCTATGATGCAGTTCGGTAAAATTCTTTGACAATTTTGAAAATTCGGTCAGATCAAACGCTCGCGGAAAATGTCTGATATTGGTATTTTCGAGTTCAGAATAATCTTATCTATCGATTTGATGCGGTTTTGGCTGTATTGCTATGAGACAAAAATTTTGGTCGTGGGCTCTGTAACTATTACTGGATGATCAAAATTTCTGCGTTCTGGTCTTATAAAGAGGTTCTCAAATAGGGCCCTGCAAATGCGGCAAAATGGTTCCAGTAAAAGATGGTACGGCAGTGTTTGCTTCGCGCTTGACTTGGCGATCTATGGCAAATCTATGAAAAAGTAGTCGGTTATCATGTAGAGCTATGATTCTTGATCTTATAACTTCACATTCTCTACAGTTTAGACAAAACGTAAAGTTTCCATTAAAACGTGACCTATTTCGAATCATCCAAACTATTGTTATAATATGAGCTTTATATGAATGTTCAAATACCTAATCTCTTACAAAATTCCATTTTTTAATTAAAATGGTAAGAGGATAAAAGTTCCAAGTTTGTGTGTTAACACTAAAACTAGCGCTAATATACTACTACTAGCATACATACTAGTTAAATTTCAACCTTCTGGAATATTTAGAAATACCCCTTATGGTCCAAGATCCCAGAGCTGCCAGACATCACTTATTTTCTAATGGACAAAATATATACGATTGAGTAGTGTTGGGGTGTACTATCATCATATGACTAGTTGCTACCTTGACCAGACGGCCATTTTTCAGATATCAACCAATCAAGGTACATAGAAACACTGCTCACCTCACTTAAATTCTGATGGCTGATTTTAACATATATTTCACACAATATCATTAAAAATCAGGATTCATTACTCCCAGACACATGCGGTCGGCGGTTTTACCTTACAGACGCTTTAAAGCTATGAAAAAAATTTTACTTTTACTTATTTTCTGATGCTTGATTTTTATATATTATGTCATTCAAACAACTAAAAAGTGCTCATCTGACCGCAATAATTATAGAATTGTACCTTACAAACTATTTTATTAGAAAAACTTAACTAAATTCAATTTAAAAAAAAAATCTAAAACAGTTGGGTCTGGTGAATGTTTGGCCCCTTGGATCGGTCTGTCCGTTTGCAAAACGTTTTAAAATAGTTGTTTGAATAACATATATAAAAATCAAGCATCAGAAAATAAGTAAAATTAAGTAAAAGTAAAATTTTTTTCATAGCTTTAAAGCGTCTGTAAGGTAAAACCGCCGACCGCATGTGTCTGGGAGTAATGAATCCTGATTTTAAATGATATTGTGTGAAATATATGTTAAAATCAGCCATCAGAATTTAAGTGAGGTGAGCAGTGTTTCTATGTACCTTGATTGGTTGATATCTGAAAAATGGCCGTCTGGTCAAGGTAGCAACTAGTCATATGATGATAGTACACCCCACCACTACTCAATCGTATATATTTTGTCCATTAGAAAATAAGTGATGTCTGGCGGCTCTGGGATCTTCCTCTATTAAATTTTGATGATCAGTGAGTCAATCAGTGACATAATCGGGGTTAACTACATTCAAACTTTGCATGATTGATGATTGTACTATACTTGTGTCTTTTTTGTTAATTTTATCTTACTTTTTAGGGTTCCGAAGTCAAATGGCAAAAAACGGAATCCTTATAGATTCGTCATGTCTTCTCTCTGTCCGTCTGTCCGCCTGTCCGTCTGTCCGTCTGTCCATCTGTCCGTCTGTCCGTCTGTCCGTCTGTCCGTCTGTCCGTCTGTCCGTCTGTCCGTCTGTCCGTCTGTCCGTCTGTCCGTCTGTCCGTCTGTCCGTCTGTCCGTCTGTCCGTTTGTCTTGTTTGTTAAGTGTATTTGTGCATTTTTGTGATGCTTACTTAAATCAAAAGTATGTTAACATGTTATTGTACAACAAGGGGTGTTAAAATTGGACAAATAAAAAATTGCATGTTATGAATTTAATTGCCAAAATCATTTATAAATATTGATGTGTTTGCAAAACCAATAAAATGATAATTATACGTGATGTTTCTTATCCCTGTGGCTTGCGTGACGGGAACCTGATGATGTAGGGCTCGGGCTCGGCGGCCGCCGGGCCCGCGAGCGCGGCGAGCGCCACCACCACCAGGGCGAATGCTGCGAGGAGTTTCATCTTCAGGGGATATAGCAGAGAACTGATGATGTTCCGATCAATAGTGCAGCTTATATAGGCGTTGCGAATCCACAAAAAATTAGACCCTATTATTTTTTTGCAATGTTGTTGTTATTGTACTGTGGTACATAATTGAACCAATGAATTTACCATATTCATAGAAATGCGTCAATTTGAAAAGCAATTAATGTGTTTTCTTTTTGGTAGCGCATTCTAGATGACACTCATTAACGATGATCTCATTGGATATCGGTCAGAAGTAGGTTTATAGCCCAATCATTATTATAGTGACCCAGTATACGCTCAAAGACAAGTGCACTTTCTGTTCCATCATTCTCATATTTCAGTAAGACGGCGATTCTACGGTCATGTAGATATCAATCGCTTTTTCCGTCTAAAAAATAAAAATTACAATGAAATTAACTACTTTTCAATGTGACGTATCCGTTCATGAATATTCCTTAATATTGAAACAAATAAAGTTCAGTAACAATAAGGCGTCCGACCGATTTCAGCCATGGCGGCCGATCTCAATTGAGATCAGCCAAGTGCGCAGGACATCGCTGCTTTGGAAGAATACTGTGCTAACTCAAAATGAGTGAATTTTTCAGTAAAGCACTTTAAAGTTTTTTATAATTTTCAAATGCCATAATTTTTTTATTTATTGCGCAAATGTTGGCGAAACTTGAATTAAAACATTAAAAATATATTTAAAATTATATTAAATAAAGGTTTTTCAGAAAAAAATACTTGTTTAGTACTCAAAATTCAAAACAACTACTAAGTCTCAGACTTACAACAAAATAACTTAGACAAAATTTTGAAGATTACTGCCGCATTACAAAAAATACTAGAAAAAAATTTGGTTACTTTTAATAACAGAGGTGTTTTTCGAAATAATACAAAATATTTATTATATTCTTCTCAGTGATACTGATACATTTTGAGTTGTGACATCTTAGCTTTATTTATTTTTAAATAAATAGTGTTACGATACCAATTCGGTCATTGTTTTATAAAAATGCTTGCTGTGTTAAACATGTTTTATGGAAAAGTAAAGTATAAACTAGTTTTACAGCAAGTAATGAACATACTAAAATAGGAAAAATAGAAGTTTAACATCTTTAACAATAGCTAACACTTAAGTATTAAGTAACTTTAACTGTGAATGAAAACATCGTGAGGAAACCTGCACTCCTATGAAGAAATTCTAAGGTTCTGTAGTCGACCAACCAGCACTTGGCCAGCGTGGTAAACTAAGGCCTTATCGGCTTCGTTTAGGGTAGGCCCGTGCCCCAGCACTAGTAGGGACGTATATGGGCTGATGATGATGGATGATGAAGTATTAAGTTAATTAGTAATTGTTGTAGCTTAGATTCTTACTTAAAATAAGGAGAATCTCATAAATTCTAAACACAAAGCTTAGAATTTATGAGATTCCTAATTTTACAGCCTTTTTAAAAAGTTAGTTTAGTTTGTAGTGATTTGAGATTATAATAAACAGATCACATAACGCATTATTAATACGCAAAAAAAATGTGTCGTATTATACTTTTTTAAATTACCTATGATTTCTGCGAAGACCTAATTAATATAATATTGATATAACAACGTAAACGTTTACCGTTAAACGTTACGCTGATGATAAAAAAATTAGATGGAAGTGTGTGGTTACTGAAAGAAATAATTATTATAATCTTTCTTCCAGTAACCATAACGCCGTATTGAAAAGACTAATGTCTATGAGAATCTGTAGGGTTTTTTAATTGTTACTCATTAGAGTAAGAATTTGGAATTGTATTCCTAGGTAGTAAACATAATAATCCTCGTTTCTTCTTTTTACTCTTGTTTTTGTATCATCATCAACATCATCAGCCTACTTCTATCCACTGCTAGACATAGGCCTCCCCAAATGCACGCTACTTCTGACGTTCTTCGGCTACTCGCATCCAGCTCCTACAAGCCGTCCTGCGACAACCTGGCCTGAGGGCGTCATACACTACGTTTGCCGAGACGCGTTCTCCGCTCTAGAACTCGTTTACCCCGGCGGTTGTCGGTTCTACGGCTGATGTGGCCAGCCCACTGCCACTTCAGCTTGCTTAACGATGAGCTAAGTTGATGACTTTCGTTCTCTGTCGGATCGCCTTTTGATTCGATCCCGCAGAGACAAACCGAGCATAGCTCTTTCAATAGCTCGCTGAGCGATTTAGAACTTGTGGACCAGACGTGCCGTCAATGTCCACGTTTTGGCTCCATACGCCATGACGAGTAGGATGCACTGATTAAAACTTTCATCTTCAGGCTTTGTGGGATTGACGATAAGAAGACTCGGCGTAGTTTCCCAAATGCTGCCTTACCCAGCTGAATTCTTCTATTCACCTTGTCCTCAAAGTTGTTTCGATCCAACTGCATAGAGGACGGTGCCGTGACTCGCAATCGGTCCCAGTAGTACATGTTCATTGAACATGACCTTGGTTTTGTCCAAGTAGGCCGATGCATGCAGAAGAATCAGCCAGGTCATTCAGCATCTGTTGAACATCCCGCAGCGTCTCTGTCCGAACGACGATGTCATTTGGAAATCGCAGGTGAGAGATTAATTTACTATTTAAGTTAATAAGCAACGTCCTTTCCAGTTCAGCGTCTTGAACAAATCCTCCATTGCATTTGTGAACAACTTTGGGGAGTTGACATCTCCTTGTCTTACTCCTCAATGCAATGGTATGGGTTTTGTTTGCTGATTCTGTACTTGGACGGACATGGTCGTGGCTTGGTAGAGACATCTCATTACTTGAATGTATCGTCAATCTACTTGGTATTGCTGCAGGGACTCCAGAGCTGACCAGATTTCAACCGAGTCAAAGGCTTTTTCATAGTCCACAAATGCTAGGCACAGGGTCTGATTATACTCCTCAGTCCTCTGTATAATCTTCCACAGTGTGAATGCGGTCTATGGTGCCGTATCCGCTCCGATATATCCAGGCTGTTCCAGTGGTTGTATTCGCCGAGTCTTCGCTGAAGACAGTTCGTGATTACTCTAGAAAATAGCTTGTAGATGTGGCTTAAAAGGGAAATGGGTCGATAGTTCTTCAAAAAGGTTTTGTCACCTTTTCTGAAGAACTGGATGACCACTCTCTTACTTCACGCCTCCGGAGATTGCCCTTCGAACAGAACAGCGTTAAATAGCCTTTGAGGACGAGATGAATAGAAGAATTCAGCTGGGTTGGGTTTGCAGGGTGGCAGTATTTGAAAAACTACGCCAAGTCTTGTTATCGTCAATCCCACAAAGCCTGAAGACGAAAGTCTTTCATCAGTGCGTCCTACCCGTAGGTATTGAGCCAAAACGTGGACATTGATGGCACGGCTGGTCGAGTGATCGACATAGCTCATCGCATCAGCAAGCTGAATTGGCAGTGAGCTGGCCACATTAGCCGTGAAACCGACAACCGCTGGGGTAGCTACCCCAGCGGTTGTCGGTTACTAGTTACTAGTTAGCTCCATACTAGGAAGCTTCCTAGTATGGAGCTAACTAGTAACTACTTGCTTAGCTTTCTATAAAAAGTTAATAGTTAAAAATAATAGAAGATACCTACTGGAACATTAGGTTCTTTGTGCTCAATACAATTAGTTAGGTAGGTGTCTGAAATTTAAAAAAGAAATGCGTTTTCAAATTACTTTTTATCTGAAATACTGTGTCAAGTACTACAATACGACAGATTGTTTATC
The DNA here is from genome assembly GCA_039566165.1 of Maruca vitrata. Taxonomy (NCBI): domain Eukaryota; kingdom Metazoa; phylum Arthropoda; class Insecta; order Lepidoptera; family Crambidae; genus Maruca; species Maruca vitrata. The sequence goes on along the minus strand of CM076928.1, from coordinate 2,773,721 downwards.
AGATAAAGTCTTAATACGAAAAACACAATCACAGTCACGAAAGATTTTTATCTAGAAAAACGTCCTAATTTTAATTGTGCAAATACTATCCTCCCTATCTGTTATAAAAAACAGTAATATCTAATTTTATTACATTCAAGTTATACTTACTTTTTGCAGAACAATGCTGTTATTCCAAATGATACTTTGTTCATGAGAAGTGTCTAAACGTTCCTGTAGATTTATTTTAAATAATAGTGTCACAATCCGAAATAACACAGTGTCCTCGATAATTGCGCACTGAAATCTGTATTATTTTGTAATATGACCAAATTCCAGAAAGGTAACCGAGTGTTCACTTCAAAAGACAAGTTGTAACTGGCGATACAACGATATATAAAAAAAATGGCGGCCGAAATGACCAATAGGAAACAGTCTTTCGATGGCGCCACGCGAGCAATTGTTGTTATAGAAATACGATCTTTACTGAGTATACAGGGTGTCCCAAAAAGTAGTGTCAAGCGGAAGTCCTGAGATAGAACACCCCGTGGGGCATCCGAAACACCCCCATGTATGTTCCGCGATTTTTTATAGTTTTCGAGTTAATATTATTTTTCTAAAATTTTGAGAACAACTGACCTAACCGACTAAAAATATTGTAGAGAAAAAAGTATTTGACTTTTTTGAGTAATTCTTTTTGCAAATAAATTTTCATAAGTTTTTCTTTAATGCCTAAAATATTTGTCTCCATAACTTATATGGAAGTATTCAAAATTATGGTACAAACTGAAAAGTTACGTTCTGTAAATAATGTCTTACAATTTCAACGTTAAATTTAAAATATAAGGAGGTAGTTGCATGGCTCCTAAATAACTTTAAAAACTGCGCTAGACTCTCAGCTTTCATAATCATTAATAAAAACTGGTACTTAATGGGCTACTTTTGCTGAAATCGGACTTCAAAGACAGAGAGGTGGAAAAATCATAAAATTTGCCATTTGAATACAAAGTATTATTTGGACATTTTATTATTTCTAAAGTTAATAAGATTGTTAACAATCAAAATTATACAAGAGATGCTAAGAAATAACCACTCGAAAGTTTAATTTGTGATACTTAAAAAAATAATTAAGTTTAAAATGGGAACTTTATTATGAAAAAAAAAGTTATCGTTTTTGATTATTTATTGTAAAAAGTTTATAAGTAAAAGTTTATTAAAGTCCGTAAAGAAAGCAAAGTTCGTCAAGTTCGTCATAACAAAGGTATTGCATGTGCAAACAGTGTTAGCGCAATGAAACTTAAATTAAACAAAAAAAGCATCCAAATGTTTGCTACTGAGTGCTCCTGTATTAAATTTAGGTTTGTTAACAAACTGACTAACTTTCGGAATAATAAAATGTTCAAATAATGCTTGTTCATCAAATGGCTAATTTTATGATTTTTCCACCTCTCTGTCTTTGTAGTCCGATTTCAGCAAAAGTAGCCCATTAAGTACCAGTTTTTATTAATGATTATGAAAGCTAAAAGTCTAGCGCAGTTTTTAAAGTTACTTACGAGCCATGCAGCTACCTCCTAATATTTTAAATTTAACGTTGAAATTGTAAGACATTATTTACAGAAAGTAACTTTTCAGTTTGTACTATAATTTTGAATACTTCCATATAAGTTATGGAGACAAATATTTTAGGCATTAAAGAAAAACTCATGAAAATTGATTTGCAAAAAGAATTACTCAAAAAAGTCAAATACTTTTTTCTCTACAATATTTTTAGTCGGTTAGGTCAGTTTTTCCCAAAATTTTAGAAAAAATATCATAACACGAAAACTATAAAAAATCGCGGAACATACATGGGGGTGTTTCGGATGCCCCACGGGGTGTTCTATCTCAGGACTTCCGCTTGACACTACTTTTTGGGACACCCTGTATAAAACAGATCATTTTACGTTGAATGGTGTTGAAAACTCAATTTTGTAGTATTTGGCAATAATACGCTATTCTTCCAAAGCAGCGATATAACAGTGCACAATTGTGCACGCAAACACAAGTGCACTCTCTATTCCCTTACTCTCATAATTCGGTGAGACGGCAATCCGACATGACCGATGAGAGATTTAGCGCAGGACCACCGGCTTAACGTGCTTTCCGAGGCACGGGTGTTTAACCGCCATCTTCCTAACTCCGGGCTGAGTAATTTAATTACAGAAAAACTCACGCAAATTTTGCTCGACCCCGGACTCGAACCGGGGACCTCTCGATACTTTCGCAGCACTTGCTGCCAATAGACCAACGAGGCAGTGTTTGGGGATTAAGTACGTTAATAAGAGTACTGCTGCGATTAGGGTTGATTATATTAACTTTTTTGTGTCGCTATAGATACTTTTTAACCGACTTAAAAAAGGAGGAGGTTCTCAATTTGTCCGTATATTTTTTACAGCGCTGCCATCCACATACTATGCAGGCGCTGGTGGCTCGGACTAAGAGGTTTTGCTCCTCATTTCTGCCCCGTGCCTTTAAGGCATGGAATGCTCTTCCAGTTCGTGTTTTCCCTCCCTCCTATGATCCTGGGCTATACAGGCGGGGCGTGAAACGGCATTTAAGCAGGCCTTCAGGGTGAGTGCACAGGCTCAATACGATCTATTGTGCCTGTCGAACTCATATTTGGATCTCACTACCGCTTACCATCAGGTGGAGTGAGGTCATCTTGTTAGCCTTTTGTAAAAAAATATATATAGAAGGTTGTATAAATGGAGATGTCGACAGGGCATTAAGACCTTTCATGACCAACCCTTGAGTAACCTTCAACGGCCAAGTCACACAACACTAACTATAATAATGGAGAAATCGCAGTAAGGAACCTTAGACTTGGCACGATTTTGTCTAGATTTCATTACGTTTTAGAAATGTGCAAGCAGCTTCATCGAGACTTGGCTAGATTTTTTACAGAATGCTTTTGGTGGGATTACACTTCTTTTTGTAGAAGCAGCTAACTAAATCAAATATTTTTTGTAAAGGCGGCAAGTCGATTTTTTTATAGTTTGGTTGGGCTGTTGTGTTTTTAATCAGTGTCACCAGGTACTCCAGATCTTCGAGTATCGTAGTTTTTATAGTTTTACCTGTATTTGACTATTAAACCCTAACTCTGTACCAAATTTCAGCGCTCTGAGTTTATGGGAAGTACTAGCTCTATTTTGATGATCATGAGTAGGTGAGCGTGTGTCATAAATGCGAAACTTTGCTTTCGCTTAACTTCAGAACTATAAGTCCCACAGATTTGAAATTTTGGATTTTTAGTACGTTATCATAGCGTACTGGATGAAAAAAAATCTGCGTTCTGGTCTTATAACGAGGTTCTCAAATAGGGGCCTGAAAATGCGGCGAAATGGTACCAGTAATAGATGGTACGGCAGTGTTTGCTTCGCGCTAGACTTGGTGGGGGCACTGCCGTGCCCTCAGTTGTTAAGACGTTATTATAGAACAAATGGTAGTTTGGTCAGAACGGAAATTAAAAATGCATTTTAATAATTTTTTAACTTTATTTGACAAATTCATTAACAATCGATGATTGTTAAACAATCAATAAAATATTGATTATCCGATGTTTTTTAACCCTGTGGCCTGCGTGACGGGAGGTTGATGATGTAGGGCTCGGGCTCCCCGGCCGCCGGGCCCGCGAGCGCGGCGAGCGCCGCCACCACCAGGGCGAATGCTGCGAGGAGTTTCATCTTCAGGGGATACAGCACAGAACTGATGCTGCTCTCTTTCTATGTTGTAGCTTATATAGTCTTCGCGAATTTACAAAAAAAAAGGTTTGACCTTATTATTATTTTTAAATGTTGTTGTTATTGGAATATCATTGGCCCAATGAATTAAGTATATTCATCGACATACGTAAATTTCAAAAGAAGTTAATTGGTTTTCTTATTAGTAGCACTATCTTGCTAAACGCGCTTTCCGAGGCACCGCACTTCAGAATCTTCAAAATTTTGCCCGAAATTTTTACACCGTTATATAGTAAATCGCGAATGCCAAAGGTTTGTTTTTAATTGCCCGTCTAAAAAATATGATAAGGTTTTAAATTGACGCAAGTGTATGAATATTTTCAATTATTGAAACAAATAAAGTGCAGTAATTGCACATTGCAAAAAACAAGATGATTTTTTTGTAATTGGCATTATAGAAGACTATATAAGCATCAGTTCTGCGGTATACCCTGAAGATGAAACTCGGGCGGGCCCGGCGGCCGGCGAGCCTGAGCCCTACATCATCAAGTTCCCGACACGCAAGCCACAAGGTTAAAAAACACCGGGATAATAATTTATGAATGAAAAGGATACTTTCCATGATTTTACAAACGCATCAAAAGTTGTAAATGATTTTGAAAAATATTAAAATGATGTGAATAAATGTTTGTTCTTTAAACAATTCATTTACACTACATCCAGACATATTTTACATACGGCTAGTTGTGAAGTTGGTAAGATAAAGGACACTTTAAATCCAAAGTTGCGGCATCTTCAGCCCTTTATTGACTTTTTAACACACAAATTCACGAAATAGTTGCACTTTTTTGGTGTTCTTATAAAACTTTTCAACCCTCAAAAAAGTTCCTGCAATCATTTTTACAAGCAAAAGAAAACGGATACGATTTTAAACTGATCTTGGTCCAAAACTTTGGGTACCTACTAGTAATCAGGGTCACCAGGTACTCCAGATCTTCGATTATCGTAGTTTTTATAGCTTTCCCTTTAAACTCTAACTCTGTACCAAATTTCAGCGCTCTGAGTTTATGGGAAGTACTAAGAACTACTAGTTCTATTTTGATGGTCATGAGTAGATGAGTGAGTGCGTGAGTGTGTGTCATAAATGTGAAACTTTGCTTTCGCTTAACTTTGGGACTTTAAGTCCTACAGACTTAAAATTTTGGATTTTAAGTATGTTATCATAGCTTACTGGATGATGAAAATTTCTGCGTTCTGGTCTTATAAAGAGGTTCTCAAATAGGGCCCTGCAAATGCGGCAAAATGGTTCCAGTAAAGGATGGTACGGCAGTGTTTGCTTCGCGCTCGCCTTGGCGGGGGTACTGCCGTGCCCCAGATCTATGAAAAAGTAGTCGGTTATCATGTAGAGCTATGATTCTTGATCTTATAACATCACATTATCTACAGTTTAGACAAAACGTAATGTTTATGTCGCAGTCGGATTGTATAATCCGCCGTATTACATCACGGCTAGCCGTTATCAAAAACAGGGCCGTTATGTATTACGGCGGATCAACGATTAGCCGGATTGAATACGGCTGAATGAAATTCCGCCGGGATGTGTTCGGCGCTAAACGTTATTTAATGCGGCTAGCCGTAATGTCAAAGAGCGGGTCGTTAACCGCCTCTTTGACAGTTTTTAGTTCCCATGTTTATCGCTCGCGGCGCTGCCTGTCATAATAACAACAATGGCCTCGAATACAGAAAGTATTTCACAAAAATGTGATTTTAACAGTGGTTTTAAAGAAATAAACGTGACAAATACGAGTGTAAATAGTGACTTTAAGAATAAATTGGACGTGCAATTGAACTGTTTTTATTCGTCTCAATGTCTCATGGACAAAAGAACGAGTTGTAGAGGTTATTATTTCATATCAAAACTGCTAAAGTGGCTATGGATTCTGGTATTGGGCGGAATCCTACACAGTATTATTGGTGCAAAAAATATGACCTCATGAATCTTGAATAATAATCATGAGGACCATAGCAGTCGCGTTATACCCATGGAGCAATATTTCGATACTCTGATGGAAATTCATAAGGAAATTGGCCACGGCGGGCGAGACAAAATGCTGTATACCGTAAAAAACAAACTTTATATTCAAAAAAAGGCTATTGAAATATTTGTCTTCCTATGCCCAACTGCGAATTTTCTAATTCTTAATTTCTATAAAAAATCTTTAGTTTTTATATTAGGTTACGCAACACAAAGTACAAACCTATTATACATACCTTTATTTTTCTCATTAAAATTGATTTTCAATTAAACCCTGTTTTATTTTGTTATCACATGCCGTGTTCACCCTAAAATATTGAATAAAGTGCAATACGACTGAACGTGAGTCGCAAAAATGTAGAAAGTATCGTAATGACAATCCGGCTAATCGTCGATCCGCCGTAATACATAACGGCCCTGTTTTTGATAACGACTAGCCGTAATGTAATACGGCGGATTATACAATACGACTGCGACATTTACATTAAAACGTGAACTATTTCGAATCATCCAAACCATTGTTATATGAGCTATATATGAGTGTTCAAATACCTTATCTCTTACAAAATTCCATCTTTTAATTTAAATGGTAAGGGGATAAAAGTTCCAAGTTTGTGTGTTAACACTAAAACAAGCGCTAATATACTACTACTAGCATACATACTAGTTAAATTTCAACCTTCTGGGACATTAAGAAATACCCCTTAAATTTTGATGATCAGTGAGTCAATCAGTGACGTAATCGGGCTTAGCTACATTCATACTTTGCATGATTAATGATTGTACGTATCTACTTGTGTCTTTATTATTATTTGTATCTTACTTTTTAGGGTTCCGTAGCCAAATAGCAAAAAACGGAATCCTTATAGATTCTTCATGTCTCTCTGTCCGTCTGTCCGCCTGTCCGTCTGTCTGTCAGTCCGTCCGTCAGTCTGTCCGTCTGTCCGTCCGTCCGTCTGTTCGTTTGTCTTGTTTGTTATAGTCTTTTTTACCTAAGATGATCCCTGTGACACTTCATTATGTTCTGAATTACGCATTTTACGTTTGACACATAAAAATAATTTTATTGCACACTTTTTACATTTTATTGCGGCGTCATTAGGAAAAATATTAAAATAAATAATTTTATACTTTTAAAAGACAAACAGTATCGTTTAGTTTAATTTAAAGTAATAGAAATTTAAAAAAAATACCTATGCAGTTCGTATACGTAGAACGGAACGTAGTATGGGTACCTTTAGAGCTGGGACTAACATAATCGGGTGCAATATTGTGATCACTTGACAATCGCTTCAGTCACTCGTGCAAATTGGACGATAGTAGTCAAAAAGACAAAAAGTACCATATTAGAGGACTGAAAAGACCAACTTAAAATAAATGTCAGGGATGGTGACTCATCAAGCGATTCTTCTGACAGTAATTTTTCAAATACTGAATGAAAAATTTACTCTCTTTTTATTATTTCACTTTACCGAATAGCACCATGTAAAGCATACATATATGTACAATAAACTTTCACTATAATACATAAAGACAAATTATGCTTTAAATTTTGGTAGTTAACTAAATCGATTTGATTTCCTTACAAAATATTATCGATTACCAGAAATAATCGAAATTATTTCATTGTACGACATCTCTACAATTGTCAAAATCGATGTGTCACAGGGATCATCTTAGCTGAAAAAGACTATAAGTGCATTTGTGCATTTTTGTGATGCTTACTTAAATCTAAAGTATGTTAACATGTTATTAAACAACAAGGGGAGTTAAAATTGGACAAATAAAAAATTGCATTTTAATCATTTGATCAATTTAATTGCCAAAATCATTTACCAATATCGATGTGTTTGTAACACCAATAAAATGATAATTATACGTGATGTTTCTTATCCCTGTGGCTTGCGTGAAGGGAACTTGATGATGTAGGGCTCGGGCTCGCCGGCCGCCGGGCCCGCGAGCGCGGCGAGCGCCGCCACCACCAGGGCGAATGCTGCGAGGAGTTTCATCTTCAGGGGATACAGCAGAGAACTGATGATGTTCCGTTCAATAGTGCAGCTTATATAGAAATGCACAAAAAACCATTTGACCTTATTGATTTGCAATATGCCATTAGAACTTTATTAAAATTTCTTTCAATAATTAAGAATATTCAAAGCGTAACTTACGTATCCTTTTTACTACGGCTACACTTTTTGGCTCTCGGACCTTTAAGCCTAAAGACCAGTAATCCTTTAGATTATTCGAGCAAAATTTGAGTGATTCTGTCTGACAAATGCATCCCGGAAAGAACATCAAGCCGATTTTCCTGCAATTAATATCCAATAAGTGAGGTCGACCTGCCGTCTTACTGAACTATGAGAGTGATGGATCAGAGAGTGCACTTGTGTTTGCGCGCATACTTGGGCGGGCATTAGTACCCAATGGAATGGAGTGCATACTTGTGACGTACTAATGGAAGAAATTAGTTACAAATCTTTATGATTTGATTTGGCAAAAGAGACTTCAGAGAGGCATCAATTAAAAATTTATATAATTATGTATATTATACAAAATCACATTCATTGATCTAATCCCATTGTACGTAGCTTAAGCACTTGTGTTACGGATATCAGAATCAACAGTGGATACACAAATAAGTTTAGTAAATTTGGATATATAAATACTAGCTTTCCGCCCGCGACTTCGTCTGCGTAAAGACGTTTAACGGGTAAAACATTACTTCTTTATAGCGCAGTCGGTTAAAAAGTAGCCTATATCCTTTCTCAGGCTCTGGACTATTAGTCCAGTCAATTAAGCTTAAATTAGGTAAGAATCTCGGAATTCGAGATACCCAGCTGTAAGTCTGTAAATACTTGGATATTGACCCCCTAAAAGTGGTCTCAAAACCTACATATGGTAGGGTGTACGCAACTATTAAATTTTCAGGGACAAATGTCACAAATATCAGTTTTATGAACTTTTGAGCGAAACGGGAAGTTTTATCATAAAAGTGTGTAGGAGAAAATTACTTATCATCTATTTATCTTTAAAAATTGTCTGTACGTTTTATTCCTAAGATTCACCATTTCAGAGATACAGCGATGTAAATAGTTGAAAAAGTTGTATTTTCAAAAGCTTCCAGACCCCCGTGGGATTGTGCTAGACAGTTAAAATTTTCACAACTGATGTATTTCAGTAGCCTCTATAACATCTAATACTAGAAAAAGCTTCAAACCAATGTTTAAGTTGGTTCTCATACAAAAACGATGGTTTTTTTTTCTCACCGTTGGCCGGTTTTTATCGTGGTTACCCTAGTAAACCTCTTCCAGACGACACCTTTTATACATGAAGTACACGTTGTTCTTATGGGAGCCCCTTAAATAATCGTTTTATGTTGTTTTTAGTTATAAGTCTTTCGCGTTTCCGTACAATTAAACTGCTTACTATGGGTTAAAAAGTACGAAATAACCAATTATTAGAATTTCTGTTTGAAGTATAACTGAAAAAAAATACATTTTAAAAATGTTAACTGTCCATCTAACTCTATTATGAACGTGAAGATCCATATTAACCAAATTTATTATAATGAAACGCAGAAATCTTAAATCTTCTGAATACTGAAAACAACACAAAACAATTATTTAACTAGGCTTCCATATAAACAACGTGTTCTTCATGTATAAAAGGTGTCGTCTGGAAGAGGTTTACTGGGGTAACCACGTTAAAAACCGGCCAACGGTGAGAAAAAAAAACCATCGTTTTTGTATGAGAACCAACTTAAACATTGGTTTGAAGCTTTTTCTAGTATAAGATGTTATAGAGGCTACTGAAATACATCAGTCGTGAAAATTTTGACTGTCTAGCACAATCCTACGGGGTCTGGAAGCTTTTGAAAATACAACTTTTTCAACTATTTACATCGCTGTATCTCTGAAATGGAGAATCTTAGGAATAAAACGTACAGACAATTTTTATAGAAAAATAGATGATAAGTGATTTTCTCCTACACACTTTTATGATAAAACTTCCCGTTTCGCTCAAAAGTTCATAAAACTGATATTTGTGACATTTGTCCCTGAAAATTTAATAGTTGCGTACACCCTACCATATGTAGGTTTTGAGACCACTTTTAGGGGGTCAATATCCAAGTATTTACAGACTTACAGCTGGGTATCTCGAATTCCGAGATTTTTTCCTAATTTGACTGGACTATATATATTATGTACCGTACTCTCTGTATGTACTCTATGCGTAATAGACGGACAGACAGAGTTAATTTCAGATTTATAATATTAGTAAGGATTTCATGACACAGCTAGACACCTGTGTCTAGCCGTATATCCCGATAAACACCTGTCCCGGGTGAGAATCGAACACACGACTCTTAGGTAGCTAGCCTGGGTCACTTACCACTGTTCCCACGAGCCAGTCCAAAAGCCTATAAAAAGTCGGACATCATCGATCTAGAGAATTTGCTACCAAAAAACACAAATTAATTACTTTGCAAATTGATGTGTGCCTATGAATATTTTTAATTTATTGGTTCACTGATGTACCATTCGTGTGATAACAATAACATTGCAAACAATGAAAATAAGGTCAATCAATGTTAATCTTGTAGATTCACGATAGCTATATAAGCTGAACCATTAAAAGGAACATCATCAGTTCTGTGCTGTATCCCCTGAAGATGAAACTCCTCGCAGCATTCGCCCTGGTGGTGGCGGCGCTCGCCGCGCTCGCGGGCCCGGCGGCCGGCGAGCCCGAGCCCTACATCATCAACCTCCCGTCACGCAGGCCACAGGGATAAAATCATAGGATAGTTAACCTTTTACCAATTTTACAAACACATCGATTTTGTAAATGGTTATGGAAATTAAATCATAAAATGGTCAAAAAAGATTTTTTTTATTATCTTATTTAATTTCCAATTTTTGTATAATAATGTCTTAATTTATTTATTTTTTTATTTAGGAAAAAATACAGCTGTTTCTAAATAAATTTGACTTAAAATAACTTAAAATAATACATCAGCAATTAACATTTTCCACTACAAGTTCATATAGTGTAGTACATTTAGTGTTGTGTGACGAAATAACGCGAAAAGAAAGATTAGGATATGAAATTAGTAACTGAAGTACTTATCTATTTATGATAGCCTTTTTGAATCTTGTGATATTTTCATAAAAAATGTCGATATGGTTGTAGTTTCTATTAAATTTGTCACAAGCTCTAATTACAAAACTATTTTTTTAAATCTTAACACACTTTTAATTTAAGTCAGCATCACATAAAATGATTTCATGCACTTCACAATCATTACAGACCTGTGACACAATAACAAAAGTCGGAATCTCAAAACGTAACATCGCAAAGTTCCAAACAATTCCAAATAGTACGGTCGACCTCGAAAATGGTAAATTTTAAAGGACTCAAACAAAACCAACTATGTAAATCTGGGGGCACGGCAGTGCCCCCGCCAAGTCGAGCGCGAAGCAAACACTGCCGTACCATCCTTTACTGGAACCATTTCGCCGCATTTTCAGGCCCCTATTTGAGAACCTCTGGATAAGAACAGAACGCTGAAATTTTTATCATCCAGTAACCTATGATAACATACTTAAAATCCAAAATTTCAAGTCTGTGGGACTTATAGTTCCGAAGTTAAGCGAAAGCAAAGTTGCGCATTTATGTAACACACTCACACACTCACCTACTCATGATCATCAAAATAGAACTAGTACTTCCCATAAACTCAGAGCGCTGAAATTTGGTACAGAGTTAGGGTTTAATAGTCACATAAAGGGAAAATTATAAAAACTACGATAATCGAAGATCTGGAGTACCTGGTGATCCTGATTAGAAAACAACAGCCTAATATTATAAAGTCGTCTAAAAAATATTTAAAAAACGACATACCGCCTTTACAAAAAATATTTAATTTGGTTAGCTGCTTCTACAAAAAGAAGTGAAATCCCATCAAAAAGATCTTGTAAAAAAACTAGCCAAGTCTCGATGGAGCAGATTGCTCATCTCTAAAAAGTAATGAAATCTAGACAAAATCGTGCCAAGCCTAAGGTTCCTTACTGCGATTTCTTCATTATTATAGTTAGTGTTGTGTGACTTGGCCGTTGAAGGGTACTCAAGGGTACAAAACCAGTATCAAGCCTTAATTTTCACTTGTTTTTTATTTTTTATCGTCAATAGGTATCGGTTCTGGCGACAGATTGGTTTAATATTGTTACGGAGAACCTGGTTATGTACCCTTGTGTTCCCTTTTTTACAGGATGTTTTTGATGGGATAGTTTTGTCTACTGACGTAATATGTATTAAGAAACACACACTTTGTCTACACTAATATTATAAAGAGGAAAGATTTGTATTTTTGTATGTTTGTAATGAATAAACTCAAAAACTACTGGACCGATTGCAAAAAATTTTTCACCATTATAAAGCTGCATTATTCAGAAGTAACATAGTCTATATTATATTTTTTTTTAAATTAGGGATCCTTACTAAAACTCCAATAATGTAACCCAAGTTGTAAAAAAAATACCTGAAAAATTACTTTCGTCGCGTGCGCTGCGAAAACTATTGATGATAGAATAAAATCATTTAGTACGACTTTGCAGAACTCTCCATTATCTACAAAAAGTGTCGCGACAGCATATGTCTAAATATTGTAGTTATGTCACAGTAAGCGGTTTTTTATTCAAAAAAATTAATTTATATGTCGCCGCTTGAAAAGGCTCTTTATTTGTACCTTGGTATTAATCCTTATCAAAATATTTATACCTTTAAATAACTTTTTGAATTATTCAATTCGAACATTTCTTTCGGAAGATATCACGAATTTAAAAATGCAAGTATTAGAAAAAAGTCGCGTGGTTGCCACTTTTTATTTTAACTTGAAGGAATTTTGAATTCGCTTTAAATTAGTTTCGTAGATAAATAAGTACCTGATAATAAAGATTACATTTTAATGTAATATTTTATAGAGATGGAGGTATACCGAAGCGAAGCGAGGGCGGGTTTCGCTAGTATTTTATATAGAGATAGAGGTATACCGTAGCGAAGCGAGCTAGCGTTTAATAAATTCATTAAATAATAATAATAATGTAAGTGAAATATAAAAAAGGAGAAAGTCATAGAGCTCAAATTGGGGAGATGATACAATAAAATAGTAGTGTATAATTCAAATTTTTAACAAAAAGCCGATTTCAAAAAACATGTGACCCAAAAATACCGCCTTCATAAACCTGACTCACTAAAAATTACAAAATAATATAATACGAACATTAACAGCGTGTTCACTCCTAGCGGTTTTTGGGCGATTTCGATCGCGGCTATACCGCCGCGATTTCGCGGTTACGCCTCATCCAACCTACCCGCTAAGCACTTGCGCCGCATTCTACAGCGCAGGTCCGTTCATGTTGGAAATATGAATACAGCACGCGGTGAAATTGCGGCGATATCGCGGCGTGCTAAAAGTAATTGTAACTTGTGCCATATCCAAATCGTTACAATGACACTTATTAGGGATTATTTAACATGCACTTTAAATGACTGACACGGTCAAATAACTTTTTCTTTCAACCGTTTGCTACCTGGCAGCTCCCCTGTATTAATCGCTGTCCCCTCAGTTGTAAAGAAAGTGAAATAAACTTTTTTCTTATTTAGCGTATTCTTTCGATTCCGATTCCATGTCGTTCAAGTACCTGCAAATCTAGCTATTTACCTCCCCTACTATGACGTTTTGCTCAATAAAGTAGTCCGTATAGTCCTAGTCAGACGGTTCATTTTGGTCGATATATTTTTACCATTTTTGTACGCGATCTAATAAAGTTAGATTTTTAACTATCCTACAGGGATTTCTATGACTAAAAGTATTTAAGATCTTGACCGGGCATGTAAGGTACTACCATGCAAAATTTCATTTAAATCGGTGTTACAGTTTTAGAGATCAGTAATTTTTTTAGGTTTTTTAAAATATTCCACGGTAACCAGTTAACTGTCAGTGATTTCAAGTACCCTATGCATTTTTCCGGAATTTTTCGTGCAAATTTTCATTTCAATTGGTTCGGCCGTTTAGAAGGTCAGTCGAAAGAAACAGACAGAGATAACAATTTTTTTTAAAGTATGGATATGTGTTCTATTCCTCCTGTAACATGACTCGGTTTTTTGCGTTTCTAAGCAGAGTACAAGAATTTTTGCCTCTACATTTTTATTAATGTGATGCTTACTTAAATCAAAAGTATGTTAACATGTTATTATACGACAAGGGGTGTTAAAATTGGACCAATAAAAAATTGCATGTTAATTATTCAATCAATTTCATTCCCAAAATCATTTACAAATATCGATGTGTTTGTAAAACCAATAAAATGATAATTATTATGTGATGTTTCTTAACCCTGTGGCTTGCGTGACGGGAACTTGATGATGTAGGGCTCCGGCTCGGCGGCCGCCGGGCCCGCGAGCGCGGCGAGCGCCGCCACCACCAGGGCGAATGCTGCGAGGAGTTTCATCTTCAGGGGATACAGCAGAGAACTGATGATGTGCCTTCCAAATGTTTCACTTATATAGTCGTCGCAGATAAAGAACAAATATACGTATGTACCAGTCAATCAAAGTAAAACCACGAATCTTAACTGTTACATTTATTTATTTATTTTAAATAATATTGCACATGTACAATTATATATTTATAGAGGCTTTAAATTGTTAATGTTTCTTAAAGAATTAAAAATTTTGTAAAAATATAATGAAATTTCTTACGTCAGAGATATCATGATGGTAACAATTCTTGTTTTAAAATATTTTTATAAAAATTGTAAACAAAAAAAAAACCGCCTTCAAAAACACGACTCACTAAAAATTACAAAATAATATAATACGAACATTAATCTGGGTATGAATTTGATATGTTGTTGAAGGCGGTGCCAATTAAATTTTTGAGGAAAACTGCGTGAAATATAAACGGCACCGCCTTCAACAAGATATAAAATTCATACCCAGATTAATGTTCGTATTATATTATTTTGTAATTTTTAGTGAGTCGTGTTTTTGAAGGCGGTTTTTTTTTTGTTTACAATTTTTTTTCATCCTTTTTAGTGTTAATTTTTTTTACACCCTATTAGTTAAGCTCACCTATAATTCTACTGATATTGTAACCAGTAGTATCAATATGTACACAGATTTGAAAGAATAATCCCTTTACTCCCAACTATTAAGGAGTTGACCTTCCATCATCAGCTCAGCATCATAACATTATGATTGCCAGAAGCAAATGCCAATATAACTTCAGAAAATATGTAAAACGCGGTACATGTGCCTATAAAATTTGAGGGTTGCCCTCGATTACTCCTGGATCCCATCATCAGATCCTAGACTGGTCAACCTAATAGTTTAGCTCACCTGTAATGCTACTGATATTATAACTAGTTAGTCTCAATATGTATACAGTATTGAAATAATTATTCTTTTACTCATAACTACTAAGGAGTTGACCTTCCATCATCAGCTCAGCATCATAAGATTATGATTGCCAGAAGCAAATGCCAATATGACTTCAGATAATATGCAAAACGCGGTACATGTCCCTATAAAATTTGAAGGTTGCCCTCGATTTCTCCAGGATCCCATCATCAGATCCGAGACTGGTGAAAATGAGACCACCTCGGAAGTGAACTCTATCCAACCAAAAAAAAATTTTTGAAATCCGTCTATAATTGACGGAAATATCGGTGAACATACATAAAAAAAAAAAAAAAAATATTATACATACAGACGAATTGAGAACCTCCTCCTTTTTTTGAAGTCGGTTAAAAATACCTACATTTTGACAATTGATTCATTAAAAAAATCGAACAATACACTTAAAGTGACGTCAAAAAATGTTTTTTTCTTTATGCAAAATGACTATATAAGTGTAGCCATAGGTAGTCATACTCATCAGTTATCTGAAGTATCCTCTGAAGATGAAACTCCTGGCAGCATTCGCTCTGGTGGCGGTGGCGCTCGCGGCGCTGGCGGGCCTGGCGGCCGCCGAGCCCCACATCATCGGGACGGTTCTCTATTGCATCTCATAAAATTTTTATCCATAATTTTACATCTCATAATGTTTTATGTCCGAATCATCATTTGCCCGAATGATCATTATCCCTAACTACATTTATCATAATATCACTTGCCCTAAAATCGAAATCCCTAAATATTGTTTACCCTAAAATCTTTTGCCATAAATATCACAATCTATAAAGTTTAAAAGACATAAAAGGCTTTTCCATAAACGTCACAAGTCCGAAAGTACTAAAGGTCCTAAATATTTCAATCCATAATATGTGAAATGCACAATGCTATTCTATAATTTGTTACAAATCCTAAATATTCATTTGGCAAACGAGACATTTAACAACAGTACCATCTTACGAAAACTGACTTATTATGTGTGACGAACATCGGTATATATAAATATATTTATTTTTATTTGTATATCCACTGTTACATAGAAATTAAACAGTAGTAAATATTTTCTGGCGCTTCGCCGGCCGCTGCCGCGGCACGCTCGCTTCGCTCGCTCGGCTCGCGCGTTTTATGGTCACCAGTTCTAACCTAACCTAACCAAAATTCTAACCTTACCTAACCAAATTTATCAAAATAATGATTTTCCAAATATTGTGTTTTAATTTGATCCGTACCATATCTATTATCAGATCGATTAATAAAAGAAACATTTGCCAAATAAAACATTTTATCAAACTTTTTAGACCAATAGTAGTTTGGTATGATAACTCAGTTGTTAAATACTCATTTTGCAAAATAATTATTTGTAAAATGAAAATTTAACTGTTGATCATTTGGTCAAAAAGTCAGTCATTTATAAAATGATGATTTGACGAAACCATTTTTTGGCCAAACATTTTTTGAATAAAACAAAATTATTAATAATCATTCATAATTCGGACTAATAATATTATGATAAAGCTCCATTCGTAGTAACGAAGATTATACTATGTAACACTTCGGGCATTTAACTTTATAGCAAGTAATTTTAGGAGATTTGATTATTATAGAAATCGATATTATGACAAAAATTTATTAGAATTAAAGACAATTAGGGATTATGAAATTTCGTACATTCGAACATTATGGATTTTGATGATTATAGCAAACGTGTTAGGGATTTTGATTTTCGGACAAACGATTTTCGGATAAGAAACAGACTCCCCATCGGGACGCCACGACGAGGGGGCAAATAGGACTCCACTGACCCTTCGCTGATTTGGTGCCTTTGATAAAATAAATGCATTTTTAAATACAATCTGCCCTTTTACTAGTTTCCGACTATTCAATCTTGTTTCATGTCTTCCCAATTCTTTTAATTCTAATTATTTTTAAATTATCTAGGCACATTTATATTTTTTTGACTTACCAAGAATTCATTGGGTATTTGCTAGCAATATATGAAAGATCGAATCAGTGCGTCTTGACGTCATCATCATCAGCCCATATACGTCCCCACTGCTGGGGCACGGGCCTACCCTAAACTAGGGCGATAAGGCCTTAGTCGACCACGCTGGCCAAGTGCGGGTTGGTCGACTACACAACCTTAGAATTTCTTCTTACGATGTTTTCCTTCACCGTTAAAGCGTCGAATTATGGTACATATGAATTTCAAATTTGAAAAGCACATTGGTACCTGGCGGGGTTTGAACTGGCGACTCCCGCATGGCAACCAACGACCTTAACCACTCGGCCATCGACGCTTTTTATACGTCTTGACGTATGGAGCCGAAACGTGGACACTGGTCCACACCCGGTGGCAGAATCACTTATCAATTTACTTTAATGACGATTTATACAAATGCCTATATAAATAAAAGAATTTTGACTTTGACTTTGACAAGTTCGAAGTCGCTCAGCGGGCCATGGAAAGAACAATGCTCGAAATGAGGTGACCCGGCAGACAACCAAAGTCATCGACATAGCTCAACCGATTAGCATGCTGAAGTGGCTGGCCATATTAGCCGTAGAACCGACAATCGTTGAGGTAAACGAGTTCTTGAGTGGAGACTGCTCGGCAAACGTAGTGTGAGACGTCCTCAGGCAAGGTGGAGTGACGATCTGCGCAGGACGGCTGGTAGGAGCTGGATGCGAGTAACCGAGAGTATAGGCGGGAGTGTCGAAGACGTGGGGAGGCCTATGTCCAGCAGTGGACAAACCTATAGGAGGAAAGATGACGATTATGGCAGTGTTTACCTAGATATCTTTTAATAAAACCTGTTTTTACTCTTAAAACAGACGAAAAACAAATCTTTTGTAAGCTAGTAGTAAACTAGCTAACGCAACGATACTGAAAATTTCTAGCTATGAAATTAAAACCAGCAAACTATGAGTGGGAATCCCACACGAAGGGTTCCATACCAATACTTACAAAAAAGCGGACGCATATAAAATAGATTTCATCATCAGCCCACATACGTCCCCACTGCTGGGGCACGGGCCTACCCTAAACTAGGGCGATACACCCTTAGTCCCCCTGGCGGCTTGGTTGACAACACAACCTAAGAATTTCTTAGTATGTGTGCAGGTTTCCTCACGATATTTTCCTTCACCGTAAAAGCGTCGTATAATCGTTCATATGAATTTCAAATTTGAAAAACACAGTAAGATGAGCCAGGGTTTGAACTGCATGCTGTCGCATGGCAAGCAACTACCTAAACCACTCGGCCATTGACGCTTTTGAACTACGACAACGAAATTGATTTACGTGTGTTTTATTTCATGAAGTTCTAATGTAATAAACATAAGAACTTTAGATCTTTAAATAGCATTAAAAACAACAAATAATATAATTACCGAGTGCAACCATTCTGTATAACATTTCTGTAAAGAAATTATTGCGGACCGGTAGTGCTTGCTCACCGGTCGTGGCGCCGCCGGGTCACTCCCGGAGGGCCACGTTCCCGGAGGGCCACGTCCCGGAGGGCCACGAATGCGAAAAAAATGATGACGTTATCTTTTGTTTTTATTTCTTTTGTGTTGAACTAATACCGTTGACAAAAAAAACTCAATGAATGTATTTATTTATATTATTTATTTAATCATAAATCACAAATATGAAAAAATCACCATTTATATCAAGTTACTTTTTTCACTTAGATACAAATAAATTTCCGACCACATAAATATATTTCTAATTCTAGAAACACAGCCAGGCGAGATAGGGTTGGATAAAACGGATGCATAGAAAAACCTGTTTCAACAAACAAAAAAGGTCTTACATTTAACATGACTAATTTGACTTTCAAGATAGCGTACATACAGTTATTTCATAAACTGAATTATGACGTATAATATTTTTTCAAATATTACAAGGTATATAACTTATGTATAAATAATCAACTTTATTAATCAACTTTAGTAAAAAAAACAGTATTTTCAAACCTTAACAAAATACGTTTTTAATATATTAAGTATTATTTTAAATTTGGTTTTTGTCTTTGTTTTTTACAACTCTGTCTCACCCGGCTGTGTTTTAACAATTTTAAATAAATATTGTAGACATCATCATCGGAAATCATAAAATCAAATTTGTTGATTTTTGATAGATAGTTAAATAGTGTTTGTTTTTTATTATAATCTAACATTTATAAATATTAAATACCAATAATAATTACATATAAATTTACAAATAGATTTTTTGCTAACGGTACTTTCGTGTTAAAAACGTTACAAAAAACAATACAAGTACATGTTAACACTTTTTTCGCATTCGTGGCCCTCCGGGACGTGGCCCTCTGGGAACGTGGCCCTCCGGGAGTGACCCGTGGCGGGGTGTGGGTTGGCGCCACCCGTGGCTAACGGCTAAAAGTGTGATGGAAAAATTCGCATTGTCGACTAAGTACCTGGATAACCCAGTGGTAAGAGCAGCCGACCGCGATATCGAAAGACCGGTGGTTCAAGACCCCGTTCAGGCTGGGTCATTAGATTTTTCCAAATTAAAATTTACATTAGAGCTTTAAATAGCATTCAAAACAACAAATAAAAATAATTAAAGTTAGTGAGGAGTCGTTCTCGATGCACAGAATCGAGTGGACCATCGATAAATATGCAACAGCCGGGAATAATCGGATAATCGTCGGGTTTCAATAAACGCCATCGGATCTCCCGCGTAGCCTGAATTCATTTAAATATAAAGATGGATGGAAAATATTTTGGTAAAGCCGAGAGCTTTACCAAGCTGTACCACAAGGGTACAGAACCAGGTGCTCCGTAACAATATTATACCAATCTGTCGCCAGTACTGCTACCTATTGACGATGAAAAATTGCCAATCGGACGACGTTGAATGAATAACAAGTAAAAATTAAGGCTTGATATTGGTTTTGTACCCTTGAGTACCCTTCAACGGCCAAGTCACACAACACTTACTATAATAATGAAGAAGTCGCAGTAAGGAACCTTAGGCTTGGCACGATTTTGTCTAGATTTCATCACTTTTTAGAGATGAGCAAGCTGCTCCATCGATACTTGATGACAGGATGTTTTTGGTGGGATTTCACTTATTTTTTTGAAGCAGCTAACCAAATTAATTTTTTTTTGTAAAGGCGGTATGTCGTTTTTTAAATATTTTTAGACGATTTTATACGATTTTATAATAGGACTGTTCTGTTTTCTAATCAGGGTCACCAGGTACTCCGGATCTTCGATTATCGTAGTTTTTATAGTTTTCCCTTTATGTGACTATCAAACCCTAACTCTACCAAATTTCAGCGCTCTGAGTTTATGGGATGTACTAGTTCTATTTTGATGATCATGAGTAGGTGAGTGTGTAAGTGTGTGTCGTAAATGCGAAACTTTGCTTACGCTTAACTTCGGAACTATAAGTCCCACTGACTTGAAATTTTGGATTTTAAGTATGTTATCATACCTTAATGGATGATGAAAATTTCTGCGTAGAACGCAGCAATTTTCATCAGTCTTATCCAGAGGTTCTCAAATAGGGGCCTAAAGGATGGTACGGCAGTGTTTGCTTCGCACTGGACTTGGCGGGTGCACTGCCGTGCCCCCAGATATACCATGTTATTTTGTTTTAATGTTCAGTTCCGGATAGTATCAGTTGTTTAATGTGTGTAACCATGACAATTTAAAAAAAATATTTATATCGATATGTCAATCAGTCAGTCAGTCAGCCAGTTTTTCTTTTTATATATTTAGATTAACAATACACGCGAGTTTAATCCATTAAATTAGTTTAATTGCAAACCAATAAAAGAGTGGATTGTATTTAAAAAAGAATTTATTTCATCAAAGCGACAAAATTAGCGAAGGGTCAATGGAGTCCTAATTGCCCCGTCCGGGGCCTCGCCCCGAAGATGTCGGGCTCGGCGGCCGCCGGGCCCGCCAGCGCCGCGAGCGCCACCGCCACCAGAGCGAATGCTGCCAGGAGTTTCATCTTCAGAGGATACTTCAGAGAACTGATGGTGAGCCTTGCAATAAGTAAGCTTATATAGTCATCGCGCATATCACCTTGTGTAAACAAAAAAATGTTTACTTTGATGTCAGTCAATCAATATCACGACGGCCCGACCTTCTGTTAACCCAATGCGGTGGTCATTAAGGTATTGAAATTGTCCATTATGTAAATATTTTTTTTTTTATTTTCAAGTTTTTAATATTTAATTTAAGACTTTCGTATCTCATAACCTACTGTTGGAAAACAGTTAAAATCATTTTTCTCCTACGAAAAAGTGTGAAAAGTTTAGTTTTTAATGGCTGCCAATTAAAAGGGTGAGGGATGCAACCCCCCTGTGTAATATGGCTAGCCCCCTGCCGCTTCAGCATGCTAATCCGTTGAGCTATGTCGATGACTTTGGTTCTCTGCCGTGTCACCTCATTTCGAGCATAGATCTTTCCATAGCCCGCTGAGTGACTTTGAACTTGTGGACCAGCAATGCCGTCAGAGTATACATTTCGAATCTAAACCGTCATGACGGGACGTAGGACGCAGTAATCCGATCTTTCATACATTGCGAGCAAATGCTCAATGACTCCTTGGTAATGGTAACTCATAAAATATGAATGTGCCTTATAATTATAAATTAATTAAAATTAAAAGAATTGGGAAGACATGAGACAGAATTGAGTAGTCGGAAACCAGTAAAAGAGTAGATTGTATTTAAACATGCATTTACTTAATCAAAGCAACCAAATTAGCGAAGGGTCAGTGGAGTCCTATTTGCCCCCTCGTCGTGGCGCCCCGATGATGTGGGGCTCGGCGGCCGCCGGGCCCGCCAGCGCCGCGAGCGCCACCGCCACCAGAGCGAATGCTGCCAGGAGTTTCATCTTCAGAGGATACTTCAGAGAACTGATGAGTATGACTACCTATGGCTACACTTATATAGTCATCTTGCATATAGAAAAAAACAGTTTTTGACGTCACTTTAAGTATATTGTACGATTTTAATTACTCAATTATTAAAATGTTGGTATTTTTATACAAAATATTTCAAAACCAAAAATTATTACCATCATGACGTTTTTTCTCTGACGTACGAAATTTCAGTATATTTTTACAAAATTGTTTATTCTTAAAGAAACATTAACATATAAAAGTAATACCTCTATAATAAATGAATAATTGAATATGTCCGATTTTTTTAAAAATAAATAATTAAAGGTAACAGTTATGATTCATGGTTTAACTTTGATTGACTGGCACATACGTATATTTATTCTGTATTTGCGACGACTATATAAGTGAAACATTTGGAAGGCACATCATCAGTTCTCTGCTGTATCCCCTGAAGATGAAACTCCTCGCAGCATTCGCCCTGGTGGTGGCGGCGCTCGCCGCGCTCGCGGGCCCGGCGGCCGGCGAGCCCGAGCCCTACATCATCAAGTTCCCGACACGCAAGCCAAAGGGATAACACGTTTCGTTTGACCCTAAGAAGTTATTCTGCAAATAACATCGACAATCGCAAACGATTTGATACCTAATTAAAATGATTAAGTAATATAGATTATAATTTTTATTTCCTTATCTCTAAGCAATCATTATGTTCTTGACACATTATAAGCATTCTCGGACATTTTAAAATACAATTAATGCACATAGATGGTCTGATGCAAAACACACACACGCGCACTTTTTTTTCCTAACTGATATACGATGATGGCTTGGAGTAGCCTCGTCATTATCAACGGACTTGCTTTCACCCCTTAGCCCATGCGCACACACAAAAATCTCCATACACAAATATGAGGTATACACATACACACATAGATAACCTATTTTCGAATTCCGTTTTTCTTAGAACCCACCTTAATACTACAACTACTTTAAGGGTTTCATGGAATATCATTATTAATTTGAACTTATAAAATATGAAAATTATCGTCTCGGTTCTAATCTAATCCAAACTTAGTAAAATTATACTTGTCAGTGCATTAGCGCACGAACAAGCACACTTTATTCCTTCACTCTCGTAAATGGGGATCTGTCAAAATTAAGACCGTCGAGAGGTCACATGCAATACCAATAACTTAAGTACACGTTCATGCATCTACCTACACGTTTCGGGCCCTACCCGGGGCTTGAAGCCTGGACACATTGTTTTTTTTATAATAGGCTAACAAGATGACCTCACTCCACCTGATGGTAAGCGGTAGTGAGATCCAAATAAGAGGTCGACAGGCACAATAGATCGTATTGAGCCTGTCGCACTCACCCTGAAGGCATGCTTAAATGCCGTTTCACGCCCCGCCTGAAGAGCCTGGGATCATAGGAGGGAGGGAAAACATGAGCTGGAAGAGCATTCCATGCATTAATGACACGTGGCAGAAAAGAGGATCTAAACCTCTTAGTCCGGGCCACCAGCGCCTGCATTGATGTCGATGGCAGCGCTGTCCAGCACGTGTCGTTCGGGAGTGGAAAGGGGACGTACGGACTAGCTGAAATAGCTCTTCAGAGCATTCCCCATTATAGAGACGATAGAGAACACTAAGAACGGCAATTTCTCTACATAGTTGTAGAGGCTCTAGAGTTTCGGACACCTCTTCATCACCGACAATAAGAATAACACATCGCTGCAAACTATCGAGGGCATCAAGTAAGTATTTTGCGGAGCCATCCCAGAGGTGACAGCAATATTCCACACATGGGCGAACTTATGCCTTATACAGAACGCAAAAAATTAAAAATTAGACATTAGATTAAAAATACACGCGAGTTTAATCCGTAAAATAACATACATAAAATCACGCCTTTTTCCCAGAGGGGTGGGCAGAGATCACTTCCTGCCATATGCTACGGTCCTGGCACACCACTTTCGCTTCATCCACATTCATCAACCTCTTCATGCACTCTCGTCGATTACGGGTACTTTTGATTTGACCTTTCTTTAAGATTTGACCTATTTGGTCATGAAAGGTCTTTCTTGGTCTTTCCCTGTCGACATCTCCAATTACGCCCTCTCTATATACATATACTCTTCGTTAACATGACCAAACCATCTAAGCATACCTTTCTCAACCTTAGTCACTACATCTTCTTTCACACCACAACGTTCTCTAATTATTTCGTTTCTTTTTCTATCACTCAGTTTCACTCCTAGTATACTTCTGAGTGCTCACATCTCCACTGCATTTATCCTACTTTCGTGCTTCTTCTACCATACCCAACTTTCGCTTCCGTACATTAGTGTCGGGATCAACACTCCTCTATAAACTGCCAGACGTGCCTTTTTGGACACTATCTGACTGTTCACAAAGGTGTGCAGCGCTCCGTTCACCATGTTACCAGCATTCACTCTCCTTTAAATATCGCTATCACACTTACCATCTTTTGTGAGCTTGGATCCCAAATATACAAATTCTTTCACTTGTTCCACTTTTTCACTTCCAATCATAACATCGCAAACTGTCATCAAAAACCATGACTTTCGTCTTACTGACATTCACATTCTTTCCTTTCCCTTTTAAAGATTCATGTTGAACAGTCATCATATCCTGCAACTCCGCAGCCGATGAAGCAAGAAGGACTTGATCATCAGCGTAAAGGAGACACTGGACGATTGACTCATTCATTCTCAAACCTTTCTCACACTCTCTCAGACTAGTCAAGCAACTATCTAAGAATAGGTTGAACAGCCATGGTGACGCTACACATCCCTGTCTAACACCTTTTTCGATGTAAAACCGATCAGTGCATGTCCCATTGATTCTTACACAGGCACTAGAGTCATCATAAAGAGTCTTCAGTGCTCGTATCAAATTACTGCTCACCCCAAACAAAGATAATGCCGACCATAACTCATGCCTCACCACTCTATCATAAGCCTTTTCCAAATCCACGAAAGCGCAATAGACTTTTTGGCTAAAATTAGTTTAGATTAAACCAGTAAAAGAGTAGATTGTATTTAAACATGCATTTATTTTATCAAAGCAACCAAATCAGCGAAGGGTCAGTGGAGTCCTATTTGCCCCCTCGCCGGGGCGCCCCGATGATGTGGGGCTCGGCGGCCGCCGGGCCCGCCAGCGCCGCGAGCGCCACCGCCACCAGAGCGAATGCTGCCAGGAGTTTCATCTTCAGAGGATACTTCAGAGAACTGATGATTAGCCTTGCAATGGGTAAGCTTATATAGTCGTCGCGCATCTTACCTTACGTAAATAAAAAAATAATTACTTTGATGTCAGTCAATGTCAGGACGTCCCGACCTTCAGTAACCCAATGCGTTGGTCATTAAAATATTAAAATTGTACATTAAGTATATTTTTTTTAATATTTTCCAGTTTTATTTTTTTTTTAATTCAATTTTAGACTTTCGTATCTCATAACCTACTCTTCGAAAACAGTAAACATCGTTTTTCTTCTACGAAAAAGTGTGAAAAATAATTTTTTTTATGGCTGCCAATTAGAAGGATGAGGGATGCAACCCCCCTGTGTATAGTTGTATATTTTGTCAATATTTTACTTCCAACACGTTGATAAAGTATCGGAAGATCGATCCTTTACACATAATATTGTCTCGAATAGGAATAGAACCTACAACTCTTGGCGCAACAAACATTGGCATTATGGAATGTACCATCGAGCCTTACCTTGCTAGGTGGAACAGTGGTTAGTGAACTAAGCTACGGTTCCAAGAGCCGTGGGTTCGATTCCCTTCCGATACATGTTTGTGTATACGGTGTTTTTTCCATATACAAATAATCTTATTTGTATACTAGCTGTGCCCGCAACTTCGTCTGCGTAGAATAGTGACTTTCGCCAGCATTTTGATTGTAGGAAATTGCAGTTAAAGTAAATAAAGCTACAAAAATTATAAAAACTATTAGAACAGAAAAGATCATTAAACTTAGTAATTGATAAGATTAATATCCAGGAAAGAACCTGATATTTTTGCAGATTAATAGTTGATAAACAACATGTTACATTTTTCATTACAAATCGGTCAGCTGAAAGAGGATTCACTTGCTCGATAATTTTTTTTTGGTCTAAGCAATGCTCCAGTCTGATGAGGAGAGTAACTTATTTGGCAGAAACAGGTTTCAATTGTTGCAAACAGCATAAGTACTGTACCTACGTAGTTAGTACCTACATAAAATTGATGTTTGATATCAGGATAACTTCAAAAAACGTCTTAAAGTATCTATAAAGCCTGTGTGTCGCCATGTGACGAATTAATCAGTATTTGCTTTGCTACTTTGTTATGTGCCACTTTTGCGTATTGTTTATTTTTTTGTTTATTTCTCGAAGGTTGTATTGTATTCGTAATAAAACAATGATACAACAACGTAAAAACGTAAGTTTAATAAAATATAACTTATTAATTACTTTTAGTATTTGAAGCAATATATCGAAGTTATAGAGCACAGTGACATCTTTTGAACTAACCAAGAACTAAACACTCATATTCATATCAAATGTGACAGCATTAAAATTTGACATGACTTGCCAGCTAAAAACGTGATAGTTGGGGAGCCCAACGAAGGTTTTGCCGTCTTGATCAGACTCAGACTCGGTCTTGTAAGATTTTTATATGGGAGACTTCTTGCACCCTTTCATGTACCTCTACCGAGTATGAACACTTCATACGGGAGGGAGGGAGGTGCGTGATCATAAATAGGATAGTTGTAGTAACAAACATTCAAGGGGCACATGCCCAATTTTCTAATGATCTATGTGATAATATTTGTAACAATCTGTATATACGATAATTTTATAACATCCAAATTTTTTACGTGAATGTTTATAAATTCCCCTTTATATGCTTAGAATAGCGATATCCCTCTATATGAACATTCAGATAATACCGAACAGCCTATCAATTGGAAAAATACAAACCAGCAATGCAAGCCAGCAAGCAAATATTGGACAACTGACCACCTCCATACCGAAAACCAGATAGAAGAGAAATGTGGCGAATTTAATATACTTTTGTACCTGGCCTTTGTGGATTATTCAAAAGTCTTTGACGGTATCACCCACATCAATCCAATTAGCTTTCTCTTCTTCAGCAAAACGTCGAACCCACATACATAAAACTTCTCCATATCATTTACCAACAAAGCACAGTCGATATCAAACTGCACACTGAACGCCTGACATTCTAAATACAAAAAAGGTGACTCCCTATCACCAAGTCCAAAGCTTTCCAGTAGCACGCTCCAAGAAGTCTTTCAGGTCACTATGATATTCTTAGGCAACAAAAGTAATTGGTGTAGGGGATAGATGGCTGATAAACTTTCGCCTTGCAGGTGACTTTTTCTCACCGCAAATAAGTATACCTCTACAGAACTTGAGTTGATACCCGAACAGCTGAGCGTAGAAAGCTTTGAGGTTAGACTGACGATGAATAGATCCAAAACCAAGGTCATGATCAAGAGCACCAATGATAGGATTGCAGTCAACAGCCAGGTAAAGCAATATGTAGAGGAGTATATACTTGGGCTAGGCAGTCCTTCGAAAACAGGCAGGACAAAGAAATAATCCGTAGAGCAGACAAAACCTGGAAAAGCTTCTGGTCCATGAATGGGTACATGAAGGGTGATCTTCTTATTTCACTGAACCGCAAATATATCCTATCCTAACTTCCACACAATCTTGGTCCCCCACCGAAAATCAGAAGTCCAAACTCAACGTTTTTCAAAAAGCTATGAAGCGGAGTGTCATAGGTATTAAGTTAAAAGAAAAAATAAATATGTTACCATCCACTCTCGTACTGGTATTGTTGTTGGTCAAAACTGATGTACTAATGTGATGTGAAATGTACGAAGATAAAGAACAATAGATGGACCAGAATTGTTACACATCGCGTGCCTGAGACGATTTTCGCCGAAGAAGACCCAAAAAAGGTGGTATGAAGATCTGGTCCATGTATCAAAGAACTGGCACGTCCTAGCATGTGCCCAGCAGTGAGGTGATACAGGTTAAGAAAAAAAATTACAGATTATTAAACAGCAGGACTTCGATAGCAACTTGAACCTCCTGCATAAAAATGTAACGCGCTGAAGTATCTCAAGATTATGTGTTTTTCAACAGACGCAAAGATTCATTATA
The DNA here is from genome assembly GCA_039566165.1 of Maruca vitrata. Lineage (NCBI taxonomy): Eukaryota > Metazoa > Arthropoda > Insecta > Lepidoptera > Crambidae > Maruca > Maruca vitrata. Next base: position 2,745,439 of record CM076928.1, on the reverse strand, counting down.
ACTTTGTGGTCCAAATCGTCACAATGTCACTTTTTAGGGATTATTTAACATGTACTTTGAATGACTGACACGGTCAAATAACTTTTTTCTTTAAACAAATTGTTACCAGGTAGCTCTCCTGTATTCAACGCTGTCCCCCCACTTGTAAAGAAAGGGTAATAACCTTTTTTCTTATTTAGCGTAACCTTTTTATTCCGATTCCATGTTGTTCGAGTAACTGCAAATCTAGCTATTGACCTCCCCTAATATAGCGTTTTGCTCAATAAAGTAGTCCGTATAGTCCTAGTCAGAAGGTTCAGTTTGGTCGATATACTCTTACCATTTTTGTATGTGATCTAATAAAGCTAGATTTTTAACTATCCTACAGGAATTTCTGTGACTAAAGGTATTTAAGATCTTGACCGGGGATGTATGTTACCACCATGCAAAATTTTATTTAAAACGGTGTAATAGTTTCAGAGATCAGTTATTTATTAAGGTTTTTTTAATATCCCACGGGAACCAGACAACTTTCAGTGATTTCAAGTATCCTATGCATTTTTCCGAAATTTAAAATACCTTCGTGTAAACTTTCATTTAATTTGGTTCAGCCGTTTAGGAGGTCAGTCGAAACAAACAAACAAACAGACAGAGATACAATTTTTTTTCTAAGTATGAGGATGTGTTCTACTACTCTCAAAACATATCCCTGACTAATTTTTTTTCGTTTCTAAGAAAAGTACAAGAATTTTTGCCTCTACGTTTTTATTATAGTATAGATGGAAAAAACACCGATGTTGGTCATAAGATTGTGTTTTTTCCATGTCTGAGTGTGTAATTGAATCGTGTAACCACTGTTGATTCTGATATCTGTAACACAAGTGCTTACGCTCCTTACCACGGGATCAGATCAGATCAATGTATGTGATGTTGTGTATGATATACTCGTATTTATTAAATATTTATAGTAAGTTTTGTATGCAGCGTACATAACCCCTTCCAGAAAATGTCAAGTGCTATTTCACACAGCTCTCAACTTTTGCTCAAAACAATTACACCGTATTCGGACGCCGGTTGTGTCTAATGCGAAACATTAACGCGAGCTCGGAAAAGTTTAGCGACATATGTCGTTGCAATTTAGACTCTACAATGCATAGTCCAGAATATATGGTTGTTCCTAGTTTTAGGTTATTTGCGCACATGTTATGGGCGCAAAAGAATATAAAAAGCAGCACTTTCTACCTAGATCAGTTTTAGGAGGGTGAAAGAATCTGCCGGCGGCGTTGTGGGTCGAAAGCTAAGCCAGAGAACCAAGACTCCGTCAAGGCGATGAGGTATACCGCGGTGTTAAAGTCCGTGACTGACGTCACTTTTGTGGCACTTTTTGTATGGAGCGTTTTGAGCTTGCCCGAATGATGTGCTATTGAAACAATAATATCCCAATAAGTTTTGAAGTTATCACAATAATTCTTTTTACATTTTTTGTAATGTTAAGTTACACACATTAGAAACTGAAAATGTCCGGGATATTTACCATTTTGTTTGTTTTAATACACACTACCTACTCGTACCTACAGTACAGTTTACCCGTGATCATGGCGCTTCCGAATATAAATAAAATATCGGTAGCTCATTAAAACAAAACAAAAATATCCCGGATATTTTCAGTTTTATATTGCTTTAAGGGTTTTTGTATGTATTTGTTTGTATTATTTGCGTGTATTACTGAGTATAATTACCTAATTATAATTAGTATAAAGATCAAAGATAAATGCACATTACATTGTGATCGTCATTCCCCACTACTAAACACTTTAGCGTCCTATTTATCCAAGTAATTGAAACGCTGCTAATATTAAATTTGCTCTCTATCTATTTATTTTGCCGTCACAAACTAAACCAATTGTTTTCACGCACATCACACAGATATATTTAAGGCAAAATTAAAGTGACAGCATACAGTCAACCACTTCCCTTGACTATAAAGCTTAAATAAAGTTCTTAACAAGGTTTTCATAATTAATCTCCCTTCTGAAATCGCTAGCAATCTTAAAAACGGAACGTCTGGCACTTTTCATTAAGGCACTGAATGTTTTTTTCTCATTATGGCATTAATCTTTTAAAGGCCAAGTGTCACACACTCGTCTTTTGAAATCCTCCAGCCTGTGAAAAAGAGTACTTCAACGGTGACTAAGAAAAGAAAAAAAGAGTTTTTTTTTTTACTTTCTTTTCCTGCATTAGGCTGCGTTTCATCCAGATGTGAAATGGAAATGTGTCGTTGGAGGATGTCCAGCTGTAAGGAAAAATTGTTGTGAAATATTTATTATTTATTATTATTAATCCGCACTTGGCCAGCGTGGTTGACTAAGGCCTTATCGCCCCAGTTTAGGGTAGACCCGTACCTCAGCAGTGGGGACGTATATGGGCTATCCTTACATAGTAAAAAACAAAGTCCCGCGTCTCTCTGTCCCTATGTATGCTTAAATCTTTAAAACTACGCAACGGATTTAGATTTATAGGCTTTTTTTTTATTAGATATTTATGAGTAATGTTTTTATGCATAATATACCCGAAACGAAGCAAGGGTGGATCACTAATAAGTTAAACGGTTCGAGCGTGCTTTCGAGTTCCGTTAATTGCATTCGTAAAACTGGTACTTATTTATTGATTTGAATAAAAAAATCTGCATAAATCAATTTTATTGTTAATAGTCAGAATCATTTTACTGCGGGAAAACCGCCCGCGAAAAGTTAGGTACATAGGTACTACATATTCTACCCGCTTCGTCCGCGTGGAATTTGTAATAACTTTTGGCAACAATTATTTATTAAAATAGCCTTGCCATTCATTATATACCTTGCAAAATTAACTGTTTAGTGAAAGTTCCATTGAAATTTGTCCAGCCTAAAATAATTATTGGTACCCGATATAAATTCAATTTAGTAAAAAGTCATTGTTATAATATTACAAACAGCCACTTCAATTTTATTTAGTTGTATAGATAACTTAATTTTATGTCATTAAAACATCTTATAAAATAATAATTATTTATTATCAATAAATTATTTTCTAATATTTAACTTCAAACTGCAGTTGATGACATATTGCACTTAATAAGCCATTACGCACGTTACTTAACTAAAAGGTCACAGTAAAGGGTTTCAGCCACATAAAATAAAATGTCACATTTAAATGAGAACAAAATGTCTAATTTCTATAAATAATTAGGTACGAATAACCGAAATCTACTGGTAACATGAAAAAATCAATAAACATTATTTTTCAGAGGAAAGATAAATCAAACTGTTGTAGGTACAAGTATGCACTCAATTGTATCTACCATTATTTTTGTTGTTTTTTTTTTCGAGAAACAATTTTTGTTTTAGTTTAATTTGAATACGTTCTACAAGAGAAGCGTTGAGTCTTTTTTTTAAATAAAACTTAAGTCTCAACGTGTAATATTATGAACAGTATCAGAAATGTTGGACTGGGTGGTCTTTCCTAAGAATCGTCGGGCTCCTCAAAGTCAGCATACGAGACATCTCTACGGGATCTGCCTTTTAGAAGCCTCCTCACAATCTTCTCGCAAATGTCCTTTTTGCAGGCGACTTCCCCAAGCAACGCTATCAGCACCATTGCTGCAAGCACGAACGCTACGTACCCCTTCATATTATTATCGTCAACTAGAATGACTCATAAAATCAGCTACCTTTTATACCAAATATCATGGTGCTATCATAAATAAGTAATCACCTGTCATAATCATTTGAAGAGTGACAGTTTTTACTGTGTGACTTTTGGGGCGAACTGTTGGAAGTGTAAACAAGTAATGAATTTCAGTGTCAAATTATAAAATAATAATTTTGATCGACCGGAGTTCGACTTTGTGACCTTCAGGGCATAAAGGTCGAAGTGAGTGTTTGAACACCAACCAAGTTTATTTTTTTCAATCATATCTCCAAGCGATTTATTTTTAGGCACTCTTGTACATGCCGAAGGACGTAGGTACAACGCCTCGTTAAGGCATACAAAATATTTATTTCGGATTTAAAAAATAATTTATCTTCGCGATAAGGGCTTCAAAATAAACAAAATGCTATTTTCGGAACTAAGTAAGTACCTATATTTTATCCTGTTTACATATTAGCGATTTAATGCAATAGATGACTACACAATATATCTAATACTTAGATCTAAACATAAACAGCAAACAGGATACGATTAGTTAGTTGAACATTCAACATTTAAAAAAATTAAAACCGCTCTAATATACAGAACATTATGTTCCATAACGGACTGATGAATGAACTATGTAATGTATCATGAACTGTATGAGCTACTATTATCGTAATAAAACAATAATGTAGCTTGTTCAAAGTATTTTATTTCCAAAGTGAGTTCTAGACATAGCCTATTCGAATAACAATACGCTTGTGCGATGTAAACAACGCACTACGCCATCTAGCGGCGTAATATTGAACGCTCGTCTCTAGGTTGCTGTGTCTAGGTGGGAATCCGGTCTTTGGCTTCACTGCCTACCATCCTCAAATATAGACTACGTACTCTTCGAGATAACCACGCTTTCCGTCTGGCTACATCCCTCCGTTTGGGGGCACACTGCAATGTCCCTCATCGCTGCCCCTGTGGTAAAATGGTCGATGTGCTTGGTCACCACGGGCTTTCATGCAGCAGAAGCGCCGGGAGACTACCCCGGCATTCCGGACTCTACGACATCATCCGTCGGGCCCTTGTTAGCGCTTCGGTTTCAGGTGTGCTCGAACCGAACGGTCTGACACGGAGCGATGGCAAGAGACCTGACGGTTTAACTTTGGTACCCTGGAAGACGGGAAGGCTCATAGTGTGGGATGCTACTTGCGTCGACACTTTGGCCCCTTCGCATCTTCCAGGAACTTCGTTAGAGACCGCAGCCACTGCATGTGGCGCTTCTGGATCAGCGGATAAGCCTCACCTCTCTCACAAATTTTACGTTTTTTTGTCCTTACACAGCGCTTGCTACCAATAGACCAACGAGGCAGTTCGAACAAGAAATAGTCGCACCAATCATACAGGAAATAACGAGCAAAATTTAATGTCAAAAACTGTAAGAAATAAAGGATAGTGTAGGTACTTTTTAAAACATTTATTTATATGTATCTAAATTACAGTAAATATGCAAGGTTATACCAATATGTATTTAAGGTTTTAGACTTTCGCGTTCCATTACACTAAAATTTGTCTCTATGGGTCTACACACGATATTAGGAGTAGCAAATTACATAGCTACTTACTGCCCGACGTTTCGACTGGGTTACACCAATCGTGGTCGCGAGCGAACTGATATCGTGTGTAAACCCATTAAGAATTTTAATGTATTTAAGGTTTCTTCACCCTATTCCTTGGTAGTTGTGATCTTGGTTTCGCAGCTTGAATCATCGACAACTCGGGTTCAGCAGATGCTTCTCTAAGCAACGCTATGAGCATCAACGCTCCCAATGCAAATGCCTTGTATATCTTCATCTTTAGAGTTAGAAACGAGGACTAGGAAGTATTTAATAAGCACGCCTTTTATATTGACATACATAATGAAATTCATACTAATCAATATTTATATTTTGGCGATATGGATTAAGGAAAGTAATTACTATGGTAATATTGGTTATTGCATTTATATTTTCAACGAGCGACAGTAAAAATTATCTGAAATGGTAAACTAGGATTAAAAACTCTTCACCTTTATAATGTTAGTAAGTATAGATATTTTTAAATTCGCATATACAGTTAAGAGTATGGAGAAGGACATAAGGGCACGTATTATCCCGAAAACATAGAGGATTTTCAAGAAACCAGTATTTTGTTTGTTTCACAAGACACTAGATGGCGTTGACTGTATTTTCACGCGAAAAAAAAGCTTTTTTTTCCTAACATTCGGCTTGGAGTAGCCTCTTAAACGGACTAGCGGGGGCGGCGACTAGCTACATATCAGTAAAAGTACCTTCAAAATACGTCCAGACTTGGAGGTTAGCGGTGATGAACAGACTGACAGACATTGTTTTTAAATTGTGCTTATGTAACTGGTACCAAAATGGGAAAAAGGACGTAATTTTAATATTACGAACAGACACTTCAATTTCATATAGTTTGCGTCTTTTTCAGCAAAAAATGTCTGTGTCTAGAGGCGTTGTTTTTCCTTCCAGGGTTGAGAGTAACCGCTCTCCCGAAAGTCCGGTGATGATGACAAGGCTACTCCAAGTCACCATCGTATTCAGTTAGGGAAATAAAGTGTTCCTTTCCATATTATTTGACAGGTAGATAAATAATGCAATATATTTAAGGACAAAGTAAAATGAAATGAAAATGCAAATTGTTACCATATTATTCTCAAATCAGTTATTTATTTTACAATTCTCTATAATGGCTTTATAATCAATCAGTAAATATACAAAGTTGCTGAACTTAACGTTAGTTTTACAAATTAATTTAGAAACAAAAATGTCACTTTATCTTTATGTAAATTTTATAAAATTGGAAAACTATTTCGTTTTATTTATTTTTAAACGTCTTATTTAAGATAATGTTAAATGAGAATTTAGAACATTAAAAGTATTGATTGACATTTTCATGTGATCACATTGTCCAATACCTATCTATACATATTTTTACTAAAATAAATTTCGCTGGCGATTGGCAAAACATATGTCACCTTCATAGACGTAATGTAAAGTGAACATACCTACTAACAAAACTTAGGGGTGAGAGCCATCCGCTCCCCCGCAAGTCCGGTGATGATGACGAGGCTACTCCAAGCCATCATCATCGTAAGTCAGTAAGGAAAAAAAAACTAACAAAACATTATAAATAATAAGCATATTAGTAAGATATCATGGCTTTAGATTTTTAATCTATAAAGGAACATGAGGTTCTGTTAAAAAAAATCTAGTTTTATAGACAGTTGTAGATGCAATTATTGTGACCATCATAAAAAAATGCATTTTCGTTTAATTTATTTGTTTATTACAAACTTATGCCGTACATGGTGCGTGGTTGCAAGGGGCAGATCCAAAGAAGTTGGGGTATTAATCTCCTGTCCCGTATTCACAAAGTCATCTTGAAGTTCGAATTCGAAAAATTAGTCCCACCAATCTGCCCTACTGAAGGAGCAAAGATTGCTATTTGTTTTCAGCGGGGTGTCTTGGCGAGACAAAGTAGATTAATCCGGAAAACGGAGCTCATGCTTGTATAACTCTTAGGTGGATAAAAGACACAGCACGGTTTCCGTTTTCGAATCCGTTTCGTAGGTACACGTTGAGAATAAGGGGGCTGGACTGTCTGAGGGCTTTTACATACGAGCAGTAGTTTTCTGTCGACGTATGATACTAGCGATGTTGTTGGGCGATTTCACGGCGAGGCGATATAGCTGAGCGATATAAAATAATCGCCGCGAGCTCGCTACGATATCGCGGCGGTTACGTAAGAACGCCTCATCCAACCTAAACTCTTAGCGCGCTCGCCGTATTCGAAAGCGCAGGTTCTCTCAAGAACAAATTGAGAATTTAATTCAAAATAAACTCGCGGCGATTATTTTATCGAGGCGATATCACAGCGAGAGGGCGCGTGCACAGGTACTAACTCCATGCCGTCAAGGGTAGATGGCCGTATGCCGTCGACGTGCTGTTGACTCGTCTGCAACAGATATCGCTGGCTAGCTGCCTCCACCATCCTCATAGTCAACTGCATATCAACAGCTAGATCCTGATGACGACGACTGCAGTGGCCTCAACGTCATTTTCAAAGACGTCAACAAGCTGCTCGTTTGCAAAATCCCTAAGGTGGACGTTGGACATTCGCATGATGGCTAGAACATTCCGATAGTGTGTTCAGTCATAATAATGCTAGCATTATTGTGGCCCGACTCGAAAACTAGGTCCGCTCTTGCTTCAATGATTGTTGTTCATATTCAAAGTCAACCGCGCGTCAAAAACTTGAGGAGTTTGTGACACGGTTCCCTTTTGCCGTGTACGTCTCCAACTAACGCGACGAGCAATAATGCCGCAAAAACAAAACTAGTTTGCAATTTCATATTCGATGGATGGTATAAAGTGGCGTTCTTCTGTCAAGTCATCAGCTTTTATATGATTGTGTTTTTGTTGACATGTCAAGTAATATCACTGATTGACATTAATTTATTTGTTTTATACACCTGTCACGTCTCTTAGTTTTAAATACCTATTATTTTATTAATAAAAATTAATTAAAGAAAGATCACGTGGTAAGTACAATAGCGTGATATGCACTTGTGTTAGGAACATCAGAATCAACAGTGGAATAATAAAGTGTTAATAACAAATGCATAGAACACCCAGACACGGGATAAACACAAATGTTTATCACACAAATATTTGTCCCGAGTAGGCATCGAACCCACGACTCTTGTTGCAAGTGACAGGGGGACTACCAAATGTGCCACCAAGACAGTCTACCTAATTGTAGTTTTAATACATCATCATCATCACCAGCCCATATATACCAATCATAGTTGCTCGCTACTATGAATGGAAAATCTAAAATTTTATTTACAGAGAATAAAAAAATCTTTCAGCACATCTTGCATAGTATTAATAACGCGTTCTCCGAAGACCAAATTCATTCTGTCAAAGTAACAACACGTCTGGCCGTTGGAAAAAGCCTCAAAATGCGCGTTAAAAATCGAACAGCAAATACACAGAATCGGTTATTCGAAAGCTATTACCGAAACTACAGATTAAACTGGAATTTCATTACGGGCGGACAGGACGACGGGCATAAATATTCATACTGAGGTGGAGTTGCAGCCATCGGCTGACATCTGCAGCGGGATGATTGGGGATTGTTTGTTTCGGGAATCACGAGGGAACGGGAACGGATTGGGTGAAATGTTAATCACTGTGCGCCGGTTATCCCCCAGATGTTAGGGGAAACACATGCTGAAGTTTAGGCAAAGGTAAAAATGAACGTTATAGTGTACTTAGACAGCAGGCACTATGATAATCTGGGGGCACGCCAGTGCCCCCGCCAAGTCGAGTGCGAAGCAAACACTGCCGTACCATCCTTTACTGGAACCATTTCGCCGCATTTTCAGGTCCAATCGAAGATCTGGAGCACCTGGTGACCCTGATTAGAACATCCCAATATTATAAAATCGACTAAAAATATTTAAAAAACGACATACGCCTTTACAAAAAAATATTTAATTTGGTAAGCTGCTTCTTTCTTAAAAAAAAAGAAGTGAAATCCCGCCAAAACCATCCTGTAAAAAAACTAGCCAAGTCTCGATGGAGCAGCTTGCTCATCTCTAAAAAATAATGAAATCTAGACAAAGTCGTGCCAAGCCTAAGGTTCCTTACTGCCATGTCTTCATTATTATAGTTAGTGTTGTTTGACTTGGCCGTTGAAGGGTACTCAAGGGTATAAAACCAGTATCAAGCCTTGATTTTCACTTGTTATTCATTCAATGTTGTCCAATTGGCAATTTTTCATCGTCATTAGGTAGCGGTTCTGGCGACAGATTGGTATAATTAATATGTTACGGAGCACCTGGTTCTGTGCCCTTGTTGACCTTTCACCAAAGAAAGGCTAGATGGTCATTGTAGAACGACTTGTTAAATATAAAGTCAGCATAAGCACACTGACTGTTATAAGATAAACAAATTTTAATAGTAGGTATACGCTAATACGCTCTCCTGGAAGTAATGTGCTCTTCACAACACTAGCTAGTATGCTGGAATGCACGTTGAAATCGATTTTCATTTAGGCATGGGTTCGAATCCCCGCTGTGGAGGTAGTAATTTATTTTTATTTTTAAAACATTTTGTGTTTAATTATTTCCAATTTTCGTACAAAACAAAAATGTGACTGGCTTGGTGGAACAGCTACCCTGGCTGGCGGTTCCAAAAGTCACGGGTTCGATTCCCACTCGGGACAAATTTGTGTGATGAACATTGGTATTTGTTCCGTGTCTGGGTGTGATTATTTTTTTTTCTTTTTGATATTTCCACACACGGTCATCTGACCCCAAACTAAGCAGAGCTTGTACTATGGGCGTCAGAGACTGATATACATACATATATATTTATAAGTACATACTTAAATACATGCATGCCCAGCACGGAACAAACACCGACGTTCATCACACAAATATTTGTCCCGAGTGGGATTCGAACCCACGACTCTCGGAACCGCCAGACAGGGTCACTAACCACTGTTCCACCGAGCCAGTCATTTATTATTTACGAGATTATCATTATTTACGAGAGTATTGAAGTATGAATTAAATATCTATGTATGTATATCTCTGACGGATCAGTCTCTAACGTCATGACCGTATGTGGATTGTAGAACTGTCCTAGATTATTTATTTATTTATTTGCCCATAAATCTTCATCAACAACACCTCAGTTTGTTCAAGCAATCCGTCTGGGTTTATCGAGTTTTTCAGCGGTCGTAAAAGGGCTGTAAACATGTACACAATGTTAACAGCTTTCTTATTATTTCGCACCGTTTGTTGTTTATTGCAGATCGTTTAACAGTAAGGGCCCGAAGGGTGACCGTTAAAACTCTGACAATGCCTGGCGCCTAAGCTGAAAGCTTTATAGAACCTCTTATTTAGGGTTCTGTACCTAAAAGGTGTGGTTAAGGTCGTTGGATGCCATGCGAGAGGTCGCCAGTTCAAACCCCGCCACGTAATAATGTGATTTTAAAATTTTGAAATTCATATGTTTAACGGTGAAGGAAAACATTTTGAAAGCCTGCACGCCTACGAAGAAATTCTTAGGTTGTGTAGTCAACTAACCCGCACTGGGTCAGGGTGGTTGACTAATGCCTTATCGCCCTAGTTTTGGGTAGGATTGGGCCCGTGCCCAGCAGTGGGGACGTTTATGGGCTGATGATGATGATGATGATGATGACCTAATAGGTAAAAAGTGTCTGCCTGTCTGACTCCAAGCTGTATCTCATAAACTGTGAAAGCTGAAATTTTCACAAAGATGTATTTCCGTTGCTACTTTAACGACAAATACTAAAAGTTTAAAGAGGTGAAAATATATTAAGGGAGGTCCCCATACAATAAACGTTTGTTTTTTTTACATAATTGGTACGGAACCCTTCGTGCGTGAGTCCGACTCGCACTTGGCCGGTTTTTATACGCGTAATGGTGCATTCAAATATTGTTCATTCTAATAACTTATTTTTTTTTGTTATAATGATAATTTGCCTCGAAACATTCAAATACTTACTGCTTTTACTTATTGCTTTGCTGAAGGGCATTTTTCGGTTAAAAAACATGTCCTACACACAAGGTGATCATAATAGCAGATCTGCTGATGATCGACAAACTGATTGCATGAATTGAAAATACGATAAAGCTTTGTCTACGAATCCCTAAAAAGTAAACAATGATTATAACGACTAATGAAACTAAATTTACGGATTAAACTCGCGTGTATTGTTAATCTAAACATATTATTTATTCCGACGTTTTGGCTCTTTCTTACAGCGCTCGTGGTCACGGGCAAGACTGACGACTGACTATACTAGAATCCATAATTCGACGGAGTAGTTTGACAGATAGAGTGTTACTATGTGTGGGAAAAATAAAATAGTGATGAGGTAAATGGTAATATTTATTATCGACAGAATATCCGGTCTAATTATAAACTTGTTGATTAATTATCTAACAACACCGCTCAATTCATTTGAATAAACTTTACAGTAGAGTGAAAAACAACTGCATAATTTTATTAATTTTAAGAGATATTGTAAAATTATGGAACTTATATCCAGATAGGTCGAATAACGCAAGATCGACATTGTAATTTATGCAGGAAAAAAACGTTTAAAAGTGAAAACCGCCAAAATATCGACTTTGGTGGTTTTATTAGATAAACGACAAAATTACAATTAACTATTATAAGAGTTCTAAATGAAACAGTATATTTGTTTCATCAGTATATTCAGAATCGTCACTTTCGCTTTCGTCATCGTTATTGACATTGATAATAAATCCATCAGATACATAATCCATTGAGTGATCTTGATCCTTCATTTTATTTTCTGTTAATACACGGCTAACGTATTGCTATCACTTTTCTTGGGTAATTGTGTTAAGCCCGTCCAAAAATAATTGTTTCCACCGTTTTAAATTTTTCTTTGTGTCTTGCCATTTGCCCTTTCGCTTGAGCATTTCACATCAAAGTCTTAATTATTACATTTCCGTTTTAATAATTAAATTCGAAAAAAATTATCGATTTTTGTTCGGATCGATTCGGATCACAAATTATCGACGCAAACAACACTAGGCTGAACCTGGCAACATAATGCGTTTTGAGTTGTCAAACCGCTCCGTCGAATTACGGATTCTAGTATAGACTAAAGAGCTCGAAACGTCGGAATAAATAATATTTTAAGATAAACAATACACGCGAGTTTAATCCGTAAAATTAGTCTTATTTCAAATGTGTAGTTCTCGCGCAAATAATAGACAATACTATGACCACAGTTTTGCTAAAAATATTAGCCTATTTGGCCGAAAACCGGACAGTCTTTTAGTCCCTTTGAAAACGAGACGTCTGGTCACGTTAATGATGACTTAAATACGTTTCAAAATACTGGAGCTAAAACCGAGGTTTAGCGAAAACCCAGATTTGGACCTTCGTCCAAACATGTCTCGTTTAATAATAAACCCTTTGATAAGACATGGATGGGTCTACGCAAAAAGTTCATTAGTATTCCCTGTACCTAGCTCAGGTGGCTATAAAATGTGACCCAAGTTATGAGTTACTCAATCTGATCTTTGAATTTGTTTTTTGATTATTAACTTGAAAACCTGAATCTACGTTCATTTTTATGAATCATGTAGCTAATCTTCTTCTTATCGTATGGTTGATGATCAACCTGGTGTCAGAGTTTTTAAACCGCCCGTAGGCCTCTGACATGGCTTATACATGCATGTAGCTATTTGCATTATTTGTTAAACTTCTACCTCCCTTGTATTACCTATGATTATATACGAGAACTAGTGACCTGGCCCCGCTTCGCTTCGGGTAATCCTTTCTTAGCGTCATATTTTCACATTCATCCTGACGTCATATCATCTACCTGCTTGCCAAATTTCAGCCCGATCCGCTCAGTAGTATGGTACGATTTTTACGCACACTATGATAATTCTTCCGTCCACACCTAATGTATCGTCGTGTTGTAATTTGAACTATGTGTGGTTCCAACTATGATCTATACATACAGCTAGATTACTACTATACTAGAGAAGGCAGAGTTACCATTGCCACCCGTCCCGATTTTTCTGGGACCGTCCCACGTCTGCGACGGCCTATTGATTTTGTTGCGATTTTTGACAATTTGAGCGGCAAAACGGCAACCAGATAGACTGCTGTGTGTGTAGGTCGAATGTATTGTAAAAAATACTTCACTTTGTTAGTTATAGTTGTAGGGGGGGGGGGGGTTAGTATAGATATATTCCTTGTAATGTTAGATAATATTATAATGTTATTAAGAGAGATTCGCTTTGCGCTTCTACCTTAGACCGACCCAAGCTTCACGGTCTTCGCATCGCGAGCTCGACTTGACACCGGTCCGTGTGAATCGACATATTTTGACAGCTGTCAAGCGTGTCAAACTCGAAAAGGGCAGTTGACAGTCTAATCCAGCGGATTCGGTGTTAAATTTGTTATTCGGCTCCTGTTTGCTAATGGGATTTCGATGTTAATCCTTGGTTTAAATAATTTGAAGATGCCTATAAGCAAATTTGATTAGAATTAGTAATAGAGGTTAAAATACCGTAAGGATTAAACACAAGATACATAGTATTTGTATCTGTTCAAAATGCTCTATTGATTGAGGACAGTAACACCACAATTTGAATATTTTGTAATGAGAAACAAAAACAAAGGCATAAGTCCTTGTCTCGTTGTTGCCGCAGCAACTGGTCTCCTCTTTAAACCGGCTTTCAGGGTGAGTGCGACAGGGTCAATATTATGGTCTATTGTGCCTGTCGACCTCATGTTTGGATTTCACTACCGCTTACCATCAGGTGGAGTGAGGTCATCTTGTTAGCTTAATATAAAAAAAAATACGTATTTAGATTTTCGTCTTTCAATGTTTTAACGGTGAAGGAAAACATCTGAAGAAAACCAGCACACCTGCGAAAAAAATCATAGGTTGTGTGTAGTCAACCAACTCCCACTTAGCCAGGGTGATTGACTAAGGCCTTATCGCCCTAGTTTAGAGCAGGTCTGTGCCCCAGCAGAGAGGACGTAAGTGGACAGATGATGATGATGATGATGAAGAATGTTTTCGACAGACGACTTTTTTGCAAACTACACAGACCAAGAACAAAGAGACAGATAAACTAGGTAATTAATCAGCCAAGTATCTTTAATCAATATGCACTTAGAAGGATTATATTTTATCATAATTTATGATAACATTATAATATTTATCTGTTGTACGATAGTCTATCAAAAGATTAAATAACAATAATGAATTGAAACAGATCTCACTGTGAAATTAAATTGATTTCTTTTTATGAACTGTGATTTTGAAAATGGGGAATGTTAAAATGGAGTCGTCATTATTTTTGTTTTTGTTTATGATTTCTTATAGCAGTATCGTAGATGGCCAAACTGGTATGTAATATTGAAATTAATATGTTTTTTTTTTTGTATTGTCTCTTTGCGCGAACACTACACATTGGAAATAAAACTCATTTTACGGATTAAACTCACGTGCATTGTTATTCTAAACGTATTTTTAGAGACCCGACGTTATCTCGAAATTCGCTTGTATTGTTTAAAATAACAATACACGCGAATTTAACCGTAGTATTAGTCTCATTTCAAATAATGTTATCTATTTGAATTTCAGTGCATTCGTTAAATTGAGAATGTTACTCTGTCACAATTGAAGGGTTGTAAGTCTAGAGGGTCTAAGTGCAAAAAAATCTAAATTCATTATCATATGTAGAGATGCATGGCTGGGCACTTAGATCAGATTTTCGTAAAAATAATGAATATAGGTTTTTCGGCACTTAGACCCTCTAGATTTACAACCCTTCAATTTCACAATTGCACATTTATTTATTAGCACGTTGAATAAAATGTAAAATTTATTTATATTTTTGAACAAGAAGCTTCAAATTTGGAATATAAGTAACGTTTGTAAGATTTTAGACTTTCGCGTTCCATTACACTAAAATTTGTCTTTATCTACACGCGATATTATTAGGAGTAGCAAATTACATAAGCTACTTACTGCCCGACGTTTCGACTGGGTTACACCAATCGTGGTCGCTCGCGACCGAGTGAGATCGCGATGAAGACTAATTTTAGTATATTAGTAATGTTTGGTTGTTGAATCAAGGAAAAAACTAAAATATATGGGGGCACGGTAGTGCAGCCGCTAAGTCTAGAAATTTTCCTTAATTTCCATACTTTACTTTACTTAAATATCTGTGTTACCATATAAATATAAAGACGCACGGTAGTGCCCCCGCCATGTCAATAAAACTTTTTCAAAATTTTGGTCCAGTTTTCTAGATAGGTACATAACTGCTTAAATAACTTTGTAATCCCATATAAATATAGGCGCACGGTAGTGCCCCTGCCAAATCGAGCAAACCGAAAAGGAAAAAAGTAGACTGTCTACAAAATACAAAAAGGAATGAGATCCCATCAAAAACAATACTTGTCAAAAAAAACCAAGTCTCGCAACACAGTTGTTATACGGTAAAAAGCTGTGATGATCCATGTCCAAATCAGTTATTAATTGTCATGGCCATCGCATGAAAACACGTGTGAAAACAAATTAATAATTTAGTGCTATGGCCAAGTCAATTAATAACGGACTTGGTATAACATGGATCTCAAAGCTTTTGACTTGGTTTTTTTTGACATGTATTGTTTTTGATGGCATTAGGTTTGTTTTGTTTAAATGAGTTTACTTAAACTTGAACTTTACTTTGATATTTCAGTTAGGAGGGCCAATTTACTCCATTTCAAACCATACCTGATAGATGTGGTATCAGAGACCATGAAAAAAGTAGAAGAAATGCATTGGTGCAATCTGAAGATTCCGGAGTTCTCCAAAGATGTAAAGTGAGTTTTTAATTTTATTGTTGATTTTCTATGATATGATTTTCGTGTTCCATGACAATAAAAACTAGTTATAGCCTGATTTTTTTTAAAGTAACTGGGGGCTTAGACAAAGTAACAATATCGAAACGATAACGAAGTTCAAAGCGAAAAAGCGTCGATGGCCGAGTGGTTAAGGTCGTTGCTTGCCATGCGAGAGGTCGCCAGTTCAAACCCCGCCAGGTACCAACGTGTTTTTCAAATTTGAAATTCATATGTACCATCATTCGACGCTTTAACGGTGAAGGAAAACATCGTGAGGAAACCTGCACACCTAAGAAACAATAAAATTCTAAGGTTGTGTAGTCGACCAACCCGCACTTGGCCAGCGTGGTCGACTAAGGCCTTATCGCCCTAGTTTAGGATAACCCGTGCCCCAGCAGTGGGGACGTATATGGGCTGATGATGATGATGAACGAAGTTCGAAAAAAACAAAATGTATGGGATTGACATTGCACGCCATAAATCACTCTGGTCAATCCCATACATTTTGTTTTTTATTCGAACTTCGTTACGTTGTTGTCTACGCCACCTGATTTGATGGCGGATTTTGTAAGCCCCTAGCTCAAAATTGCTTAATAAAGCACTTGTGTGAACAGTAAAACTGGCCACTTTTGTAGGTTATCACTTGCGAAGTTTAAAAAACGACGACCTTTATGATTATCTTGGTTTATTTTTTTAATTTTTCGTGCATAATACATATTTCAGTAACACATACTTCGGTCAGAACGTAACGGGGGATGTGTCATACACAAACGGCTTTGTGGTGTCAATCCAGCATGTGGACATCGTTCAGTCGACAGTCCAGCAGGTTTGGACCTGGAATACTGCGAACCAAATCGGCACGGTGGACTTAAGAGCTCAAATGAGGCTGCATAATGTGGTACTGGGATTCGATGTAGTGACCGAATTGAACGGGGAGAGTCGTAGGTACACCTCTACGTTCACGCATCCTTTGTTGTCTTACAATTTCTCGGTAAGTTCTATCCCATTAAAAAAATCAAATATAAAAAAACTAAGTCTCGCAATTCAGTTGTTCTACTGTAAAAAGTTGTGAGATCCATGTAAACCGAGTCCGTTCAAAAAATATAACGTCGGGCACGGCAGTGCCCCCGCCAAGTCTGATTGGTTTGTGTGTTTATATTCGTATAGAATAGAATAGAATCTCATCAAAAACATTAAATGTAAACAAACGCCAAGTCTCTCGATACAGTCTTTGAATCGTAAAAAAATTTGAGATCGCAAACTGTCTTTGATTGTTACTTAACGTTTTTTTTTTTCAAGTACAGAGAATGATAAATTATTACAAGTTTATTAAAAAATATTAAGTAGGTAGTAACCTATTTCAAAGTTTAAATGTGGTTTATTTTTAAAGTTCTGCAGTATGTTGAGTTTGGAATATTTTAGAGTTCAATTATATTAACCGACTTCAAAAAGGAGGAGGCTACTCAATCAGATCGTATAAATGTTTCTTTTTGGTTAATTATAAGCAATTTATAATTTTAAACTATCATGGTTACAAAGTAACACAGTAGAAAACTGAAAATGTCCGGGATATTTACCATGTTGTTTTGTTTTAATGACCTCCGATACAGCGAGCGCCATATTCGCCCGTGATCATGGCGCTTGCAACAGTGCCGAAATATCGGTAATTATAAGCAACTAATAATGTGTGTTTTGCTTACAGATTTTGAAAAATATGAGAGAGAATACAATAACTGTGACTGTCACTGGAGTAGATCCGAGGAGCAGCGGACGAATGGCATACGCCCCTAACGATATTTACAGTGAAATATTAGGAACGTCTGTAAGTGCCTGTTCACACCTAGCGATTTTTGGGCGAGGCGATATCGCCGCGATTTCGCCACTAACTCGCAGTGTGCACGCGCGCGCTCGCTGCGATATCGCCGCGATAAAATAATCGCCGCGAGCGCACTGCGATATCGCGGCGGTTACGCCTCATCCAACCTACCCGCTTAGCGCATGCGCCGCATTCTACAGCGGTCATTCTACAACAATGTCATAATAACACTTTTTTTCCCCCTAACTGACTTACGATGATGGCTTGGAGTAGCCTTGTCATCATCACCGGACTTGCGGGGAGCGGATCGCTCTCACCCCTAGCATATAACACTGCAACTCAACATTGACAAAATAATTATCTAAAAATAATGAAGACTTTATTACCTTGCCAACTTGACTGGCTCGGTGGAACAGTGGTTGACCCAGGTTCACTACCTACGGTTCCAAGAGTCGAGGGTTCGATTCCCACTCGGGACAAATATTTCACTACCCACTGTTGTTTCTGATATTCGTAACGTAAAGAACGTAAGTACTTAGGCAACTTATTTCAGAACAACGTGTCCCTATCGCTGGAGCACGGGCCTACCCTAAATTAGAGCGAAGGGTCGAAGTCGATTTGTTTATTTATTAATATATAATGCATTTGTTGCAGTTTCTACCAGCCGACACTGTGCCTGGGGTCCTAGCATGGGGTCCTGACATTCTCCAGCCAATGTGTCTCGAAGTGGTCACTAATCAGCTCAAGTTTCCAGAAGCTTGTTACAACTGCTGATCAGTAAATTTGGCAATAAAGTATATTATATCAATGTCATTTCTTGTTTCAATGGAACTCTCACTTTCAAAATCTCGAAGCTCGAATGTCATGCTTCTGAATAGATGCTATTCTTGCCGTGGACTGTCCTCCAAGCTTGCTTTATTTTATTAATACCCCACGTAGGCAATTTGAATGTGTTCTTGCAAAAATATTTGTAGCATTTACCAGTCTCCAGTCTCCCTTGATAGATAGATATCTATCTAATACGTATTATAGGTAAATTGGGACCTTTGTGGCCTCTGGGACGTTTCCACACACGGCCATCTGACCCTTAACGAAGCAGAGCTTGTACTATGGGCGTCAAAGACTGATTCATACATAGATATTTATAAATACATATTCACACCCAGACACGAAACAAACACCGATGTTCATCACTCGATTTTTGTCGCGTGTGGGAATCAAACCCATGAATGACTCTTGGAACCGCCAGTTTGGGTCACTAACCACTGTTCCACCGAGCCAGTCAGTAATTAACAGAAAAATAACGGGGTAGTTTAGCCGATTTTCACGAAAAACCGAACCACGTCACCCATCGTCACCTGCTCTTAGGGAAAATAAAAAATGTACTCTCCGTAATGCTGAATAATTTATTGTCATACAAAATACAAATACAAAATACAAAAATATTTATTTATAACAAGTCGTTGTTACAGGGTAGGTATGGATCTCATCCTTTTAAGTTTAAAAAACCTGTATTAGGATGAGACCGCTCTTCCTAAAACAAAGTCATAACAAAAGGTCCGTCTACGTCCAGGAGTGAACGAGGATGGGCTAGTTATGATGATGATGATTGCAATGGTTAGCAATTGAAGCAGTAATCAGGGAAGCTGAGTTTGTTTGTAGCCAACTCGGTCATGATCGGGACCATTACGTCCCGTCCCCATGAGCCGACGCTGTCCCAACTACTTGCAGCCGAGAACTGTAAATAAAAAAAATTAACATCACGACACACGGAAATCTTGGGCCGTATTACAACCTGTTAAGTTCAGTCAGTCAACAGTCAGATCAACTTCGTGTTTCTGGTACCCTGAGTTGTGCGCTATGGTTGTGGATTCTGACATACACACGTACAGCAGAATTATATATATGTTACGGTCAATGTGAGCAATCGGTAATTATCTATAATCACCGGTAATTGTAGATAATTACCGACGCACATGGTTAATGTAGTGAATTATTCAAATTTACCGGAAATTATATAAAACTCCCGCGCGCCTGAGGTATATGTTGACATTGCTGACAAAAATCACAATTACTCTGCAATTCCAAATGTCACAAATCTCAAACCTGAATAAATATATTCACGAGAAAGTTTCACTGATAATTGCCTGCCAGTTTTTTAATTTTATTTAACTTAATTTTTTTAGGATTATATTTTTTTAAAAACCAAACATGAAGTTTGGTTTCTAGATACTTGACTTTATTTTTATAACTAGTTGTGCCCCCGACTTCGTTCGCGTGGACTACAGGATTTTACATACAAAAGTTTTTCCCAGTAACTACCGATTCCGTAAGAATTTTGCGATATCGCGTTGCAAGTAAGCTTTACGTGTATCAGGGTTCCTGAACGCCAAATTTAAAGCCATACAAAAAAAATTTCCCGCTAACTCCCGTTTCCGAGGGAATTTTGCAATATCCTGTTGCAAATTAAGCTTTAAGTTTAATGAGGTACCAGCATGCCAAATTTCAAGCATCAAACTTAAGCAGTTCTGTAAATTTAAAATTTTTAAGTGCTAAAGCTTGCACTAGCTGAACTAATATTTAGAAAAACGGAAAAAATGGGTGTTCGAATCCCCGGGCCGCGGTGAGGCAGTTGAATTTTTTCCGTTTTTCTAAATATTAGTTCAGCTAGTGCAAGCTTTAGCACTTAAAAATTTTAAATTTACATTAATTGCCAGTGTGTCATCATTTTCTGTAGTTAACATTTCTGCAATGAGATATCTACGGCTGTCAGTGTGTATCACTGATAGTAGATGGCGCCACCTGTGGCTAACAGGTCATATACGGGAAAAATTCGACGGCTTCAATTAATAGCTGCTGGTCTGGTGTGATGGTAATGCACGTCTGGGCGCGATTCCCGGAAGGACGGGTGTTCGAATCCCCGGGCCGCGGTGAGGCAGTTGAATTTTTTCCGTTTTTCTAAATATTAGTTCAGCTAGTGCAAGCTTTAGCACTTAAAAATTTTAAATTTACATTAATTGCCAGTGTGTCATCATTTTCTGTAGTTTACATTTCTGCAATGAGATGTCTACGGCTGTCAGTGTGTATCACTGATAGTAGATGGCGCCACCTGTGGCTAACAGGTCATATACGGGAAAAATTCGACGGCTTCAATTAATAGCTGCTGGTCTGGTGTGATGGTAATGCACGTCTGGGCGCGATTCCCGGAAGGACGGGTGTTCGAATCCCCGGGCCGCGGTGAGGCAGTTGAATTTTTTCCGTTTTTCTAAATATTAGTTCAGCTAGTGCAAGCTTTAGCACTTAAAAATTTTAAATTTACATTAATTGCCAGTGTGTCATCATTTTCTGTAGTTTACATTTCTGCAATGAGATGTCTACGGCTGTCAGTGTGTATCACTGATAGTAGATGGCGCCACCTGTGGCTAACAGGTCATATACGGGAAAAATTCGACGGCTTCAATTAATAGCTGCTGGTCTGGTGTGATGGTAATGCACGTCTGGGCGCGATTCCCGGAAGGACGGGTGTTCGAATCCCCGGGCCGCGGTGAGGCAGTTGAATTTTTTCCGTTTTTCTAAATATTAGTTCAGCTAGTGCAAGCTTTAGCACTTAAAAATTTTTAATTTACATTAATTGCCAGTGTGTCATCATTTTCTGTAGTTTACATTTCTGCAATGAGATGTCTACGGCTGTCAGTGTGTATCACTGATAGTAGATGGCGCCACCTGTGGCTAACAGGTCATATACGGGAAAAATTCGACGGCTTCAATTAATAGCTGCTGGTCTGGTGTGATGGTAATGCACGTCTGGGCGCGATTCCCGGAAGGACGGGTGTTCGAATCCCCGGGCCGCGGTGAGGCAGTTGAATTTTTTCCGTTTTTCTAAATATTAAGCAGTTCTAATATTTTCCCGCTAATTCCTGTTTCCTGTTAGAATTTCGGGTTCGGGTTAAAATTTAGAATTCTATTCATAGTGCACCTTTACAGTATCTGACCTACGTCCCTTCCAAATTTTACGTGGCCAACGATCAAAATTGACGGAGTTTCATACAAACTTACCCCCATATTTTATTTGTTAATTTAATGAGAATATATTTTATGTTTTACTTAACCGAACAGAAGGTTTGATCTCCTGATATTTGAGGAATATTTATGTTTGTCCGATGTTTGTAAACAAATTTTATTATAATAAGGACTAGAGTAAAATTGTTTTTATTCTAATAAACATTGATTCAGATGTTTAAATAAATAAATAAATATTTGGGACATTTCGTAAGCACAGATTGTACTATTGGCAACATACATATTTATCTATAAATACATACTTAAAACATAATCACATCTAGACACGGAACAAACACCGATGTTCATCACACAAATATTTGTCCCGAGTGGGAATCGAACCTAGGACTCTTGGAACCGCCAGCCAGGGTCACTAACAAAACCATTGTTTTACCGAGCCAATCAAGTCAGTTTAATTTTATTATTAACCACATTTACACAAAGGGTATGGTAATTTTATTTAACTACCGGTTAATGTGATTAATTCGATAGTTTTTACCACCTTTACCACGAGCACTGTTAATTATGCATAGTTACCGGTAATTATACATAATAACCGCACTAACCACATTAACCGTAACATATATAAAGACTAGGGATTATATATATAAAGACCACCTTCGCTTTGCTTCGGTTATATTATACTAGCTGTGCCCGCGACTTCGTCCGCGTGGACAACCCTTATCACTCAGGAGTATGAAAAAAAGATGTTGGCCGATTCTCAGACCTACTCAAAATGCTCACGAAATTTCATGAGAATCGGTCAAGCCGTTTCGGAGGAGTATGGCAACGAAAACTGTGACACGAGAATTTTGTATTTTTTGTATGTAGATTTTTTATCAGTTTTATCAGCGGTTTGTTTTATACTATGAGTAATTTTGTACATTTGTTTTTTTCTGGTTTTCAAAGTTCAAGATAAAAATGTAAGCCATGTAACCTCACCCCCATTGACAGAATTTGGCTGATATCATCATCGGGCATGTAGACCATCCTGACTCCACTTCCACCTGACAGCGAGGAGACGAAGGTGGACACGGTTATTTCTTCGGAGTTCATGTTCTTCGACAGCTGTAAAAAAATAAACTTCATCAATTCTAAAGGTATTAGTAATCATCGTCATCAGGGTTGCCATCCGTCCGCATTTCCCCTAGTTTGATAGTCATTCGGGGTCTACCCGGCAGGGGTTTTTAAAAGTGTCCGGGTTTTCGAAAACGCAATGGTCTTGCACAGTGTGGTTACTATACAACCGTCAAGCCATCAGCTATCACCATTGTTGGATACGCGTGGCACGCTGTACATAAACACACACGGATATTCCCGCAAGTGCCCTGTGCCGCCTAAATGATCTTACGTTTTTTCGATTAGCATCACGTGACTCTGACGTGAGTTTGGATGTTTTTACCAATACAAAAAGTGCTCAGCGCCGCTAAAGAAGTTTTCACTTCAAAAACCTTCGTTGTTTCCAAACATACTCACTTCGACTTGCAACTGGATGACGGTGTACTTGAACACGCCGGTGTACCTGTGGTCTTGCTCCTCATTGGTCAGCTTTACAGCCACATCAAATCCGACCCTGGCATCTCGCAAGTTCAGCACACCGCGCATGCCAGCAAATGTTACTGTCTCATTATCTATCACTCTGCTGTTAACGAAACTTTGAAAGCCTGTGAGGTCGATCTTTTGGACGGAAATCAGGAAGCCATTCGTGTATTGCACTTGCCCCGTCAAATGTATGTTCGTGTGGGTTATGTCACTGAAAATAAATAAATAATCATCATCATTATCATCAGCCCATATACGTCCCCACTGCTGGAGCACGGGCCTACCCTAAACAAGGGCGATAAGGCCTTAGTCGACCACGCTGGCCAAGTGCGGGTTGGTTGACCCAAGAATTTCTTCGTTTCCTCACGATGTTTTCCTTCACACCGTTAAAGCGTCGAATAATCGTACATATAAATCGTTTGTATGGAAATAGAATACCTACTGTTGATACTATGTGATATCATCGTGACTGAGACCTCATACCTCAAATAAACGCATGTTACTTACTTCAAAGTTTGGTTAAAGTCGCCTAAAGTGAATTGGCACCATTCTCTTTCTTCTAATTGGTAGACAAGTTCTTGTATCAACTCGAAGAAATAAAGATCAGCATCGATCAGCCTGGCTCTGTTACCTGATAAATCGAAGAAAAACAATGAAAAGCTAAATAAATAGATGCTTTATTTGAAAAAGATACAAATATTCCTTGCCCATATCCAGGAGTGGACAAACCTATAGGCTGAAATGAACTCAATGTAGGTAACTCAACGTAGGTAGGTTAGGTGCCTACCTAAATACTTGAAATTTAAATTCATCATCATCATCATCATCATCATCATCGGCCCATTCCTGTCCACTGCTGGACATAGGCCTCTCCAAGTGCACACCACTTCTATCTATCCTCGGCCACTCGCATCCAGCTCCTACCAGCCGTCCTGCGCAGATCGTCACACCACCTGGCCTGCGGGCGTCCTACACTACGCTTGCCGAGACGCGGAAAAAATAAAAGAATAATAAAAGACAATCAACTTTAAATTGCTGTTGAAAATCTAACTAAACGTTTACTTCTAGATTTTAATTTTGTACATACAATCATACATATTTCTTTCTACAAACCTTTTGACGGACACTTTTTTAAAACTGAACTTACCAATTTCTTGATTGGTACTCAACGACATCAAACAACACAGAACAAAATATATTTTGAACATCTTAAATTTTTTAATAAATCACGCGTTTTCACTGAGCTAACTTCTTCATTTCAACTCACGCATGATTACAGAAGTGTACTTGCTACGTAGAATAAAAAGACTAGTCGAACGTCCCGTAGTTACTTGTTTAAAAACACGAAGAAACAAAGGTAACTTTATCGTCTGAATGTTCAATTTACAGTCCTTTTTAATAAAGGTCGAATGCATGTTTGTACGTTTGTGCACGTTTATCTCAGGAACCGCTTATTTGATCTAGATGAAACTTTAACAGTTAATTATATTTTTATTTTTTCTTTTTTCATACGGTCGATTTTTGTTCTTCATGTAACCACCAGCGGCGCTGTACAAGTTTTTCATAGACATATTTACGTAGGCGATATCGAGTGCGTAAGTTTTAAACTCATGGTAGCCCCACTGAAGTCTCTTAACCACGTGGATTACTGACTGGCACAGCTATTACAAATATAAAAAAAATCATTGACACATACCTACAGAACTTCTAAAACAAAATTGAGGTTATGGTAATGTAATATTATTTCTGTACAGTTCACAATAGGATTAATAAACAAACAAACGCACAAAGTTTTAATCAAATTTATATATAATTTATATATAATTAGTAAGCTCTTAGACCGATTAAGATTTATCGCTATTGATAGAAATTTATTGATAGCAAAATAACTTATTACATTGTATATGCAGATAAGATATATTGTGCGAGATTATGAATGGCATGTATCTTTCTTATCTTTGAAAGTTTGCAAAAAAGTCATTAGCACGTGATTTTTATTTAATTCGTTTACAAAATTGCGCTATTTTAATAAGAAAACCATGTTGGGACCCAGAAGCGTCTTTTCCCATTAATTAAAGGGTGAATACAGTAAGTAGGTACCTAGTATACAGTATTGAAGATAGAGGTTACACATAATTTACTTTATGGCATAAAAATAAAACTTTGCACTTTACAGAGTGGACATTTTATGATTTTAGGTAAAATAAAAATAAATGTTCTCTTATATGGTAGTGAAGCATGGCCATTACTTGAGCGGCACAAGCAGGAACTGCGGGTCACGGAGATGAAGATGCTGCGCTGGATGTTGGGAGTTACGCGAGCAGATCGCGTAAAGAACTCCCGTATTCGCGGCGGCCTTCATGTCCGAGACATCGCTGACAAATTGCAAGAGTTCCGCCTACGTCGGTACGGTCATATTTTTCGGAAACCGGCAAACTACGTAGGGAACAAGTGTCTAGCTATGTCGCTACCGCCAGGTCCCGGCAGAAGGGGAAGACCCAAGAAAGCCTGGCTTGACGTCGTAGTGGATGACATGCGTGCCAACAAACTCTCCGTGAAGGATGCCGAAGACCGTGCGAAGTGGAGAGATAGAAGTAGGAAAGCGGACCCCGGGCTCCGCAAGGATGCAACCGGGAAAACGCGGAGATGATGATGAGGTAAAATAAAAATAAAGTTAAGACAAGTAAATAAAAATAGTGTCTCCATACAATAACTAGTAATACGCCATAAACAACCAAGGCATCAGTGTGTGTCATCATCGGAGCGCGGTACCACATAAATAAATAAAATAAATAAATATTATAACACAACATCACATACATTTTTTTTATATTAAGCTAACAAGCAGTGGCGTAACTATACCTGTTGAGGTCCGTGGCAAAATTAATCGGATGGGGCCCCGTGCACCCCCCGTTCTTTTGTTTTTATCTTAATGTGATTGTGTGTTGGCAGTTGAGATTCTCCTACGACCGGGGGCCCCTTTCGGCTGGGGCCCCCTACCGGATGGGGGCCCGTGGCATTTTGCCGACTTGCCACCCTGTAGTAACGTCACTGATAACAAGATGACCTCACTCCACCTGATGGTAAGCGGTAGTGAAATCCAAATATGAGGTCGACAGGCACAATAGACCATATTGAGCCTGTCGCACTCACCCTAAAAGCACGCTTAAACAGGAGACCACTGCTGCGGCAACAACGAGACAAGGCGTGGAGTCTCTAAGACTCCACTGGTCCGGCGCTTGCCGCAACAATGGTCTCCCGTGACTCCGGTTTGTACAGTGCTGATCCCGGAACGCGACCTGACCGAAAGAGGCCAGAGTCACTTGGCGGGTTTTACGCAATTGGTGGTAACAGCAACCGGTCGACAAAATGTCTCCCACCTGATATCATACATTACCTACACTTACATTGATCTGATCCCATGTTTAGTAACTTAAGCACTTGTGTTACGGATATCAGAATAAACTGTGGATATGTTACGGTAAAAGTGGATAGAGTGGTTATTATGTATAATTACCGGTACCTATGCATAATTACTAGTGTTCGTGGTAAAGGTGGTGAAAACTATCGAATTAATCACATTTACCGGTAATTATATAAAATTACTATACCCTATGTGTAAATGTGGCAAATAATAAAATAAAACTGACTTGACTGGCTCGGTGAATCAATGGTTTTGTTAGTGACCCAGGCTGGCGATTCCAAGAGTCGTGGGTTCGATTCCCATTCGGGACAAATATTTGTGTGGTGAATATCGGTGGTTGTTCCGTGTCTAGGTGTGATTATGGCAAGTAAGCTTTAATAGACTTAAAGCTTACTTGCGACGCGATATTGCAAAATTCGTAAGGGATCGGGAGTTACTGGGAAAACATTTTTGTATGTAAAATCCTGTAGTCCACGCGAAAGAAGTCACGGGCACAGCTAGTTATAAAATAAACCAGTCAAGTATCTAGAAACCAAACTTCATGTTTGGTTTTTAAAAAAAAATATTATCTTATATTTCACAACATCACATACATAGATCTGATCCCGTGGTAAGTAGCTTAAGCTTATAAAAATAAAGTTAAATAAAATTAGCAAATTGGCAGGGAATTTTCAGTGGATGTTTTAAAATTCTTTCTCGTCAATATATTTTTGAGATTTGAGATTTGTGACTATTGTATAGGCGAGACGACAAAAAAAATATAATTAGTCCATTATATAGATTATTTAAAAATATTGTAACCGTATTTTTTATTATGTTTCACAAACAAGAAATTATGAAGATATAGTGCTTAGAAGTTTCGTATGACGTCACGATTAGGTAAAATTTTTGCGTAACTGTGACGTCACAAGCCCCCACTCCAGAAGTTTGATACGCTATAATTTTGTCATTTATCAATCAATTGAAAAACAAATAAATACGTGTCCCATATTTTTGTATAAACTAACTTACGGACTAAATAGAATAATAAGATTTTGACCCAGTCGTCACGCCTATTGCTGAGTACTTGTGATATTTGTCAGCAATGTCAACATTTACCACAGTCGAGCGGGAGTTTTATATAATTACCGGTAAATTTGAATAATTCACTACATTTACCATGTGCGTCGGGAATTATCTATATTTACCGGGGATTATAGATAATTACCGATTGCTCACATTGACCGTAACAGATATACAAACATACTTAATAACACACACAGATATAAAAAACACCGATGTTCGTCACACAAATATTTGTCCCAAGTAGGAATCGAACCCACGTCTCTTGGAACTGTAGGTAGCGAGACTGGGCCACTAACCATTGTTCCACCGAGTCAGTCAATACATAGAACAAAATTTAGTTTTTTGTACAAAAAGTAATGTTAGATTATAATCTAACATTAATAATTCTAGAGCTCAGAAGTATATGGGCGGATGTGCAGATAGGGCAAAATGTTTTTATTGTGTAGCAAAGAAATACACTTCTTTCTCTTTCTATACCACTGACAGCTACCTATATTTCTATCTCTTTTCTGGGCTAAGATAATTTCGTGCATAATGTCGGTTCTGACAGCTTTTCCAAAATCGTTAGAACCTTAAAGTTTTATTTTCACTTCCATCTCTCTGCATCTACAATGCTGATAATTTATTTTGGTGGATTGTAAGTTTGGCCTTTATGCCTAAAAAAATATTCTCGCAAAGGCTATGTAAAAGGAGTTACGCCTTTATGGTCTGAACAGTGATTTAAAATATTCATCATATCTAAACTTCCGACATTATGCTTCTAAGTTTCCATTAGAAACATTTAATCGGTTGCAGATATACAGCTTTATGCATTTTGTTTTACTAACTTTGTGAACGCATTGGTGGGCCAATTTGAAAATAAGTCGTTATGGATGTGAACTATTCAAATATTGCGCCAAAAAATTAGCGACATAGGGCATTATACACGCCGTGGCCCTTGACCAATAGACCAATACTAATATACATGGAATCCTTAAAGTTAGTTTTTCTATCGTTATTCGGGTGGTAAAGGTTTTTATACGATGCCTAGGCACTTGGCAGTATCTTTCACGAGTATTCTTTCGTTACAGAGTAGTTGAATAACTCTCATAGTTGATGATAAGCATATTGATTCTGATGTTGCAAATGTTTTTGAAACCTATTTTTCTAATATACCTATAATTACTACAGGCAAACTAAACTCATGCCCACACCAAGTTCAATCTCTCCTTACAGGGACTAGGACTGTAGAATATGTCTAGTATTTTTTAAAAATAAACTAGTAGACCAAAATGTAGTTTTGCAATCCTTTAAAGTGTTAAATTTTAAAAAGACTGGCTATCATATTTAACATGTGTATAAAGGTCATTTCCCAAATTTAATGAAGTTTAGTAAAATAATT
Organism: Maruca vitrata; assembly: GCA_039566165.1. Taxonomy (NCBI): domain Eukaryota; kingdom Metazoa; phylum Arthropoda; class Insecta; order Lepidoptera; family Crambidae; genus Maruca; species Maruca vitrata. The sequence continues at coordinate 2,716,013 of CM076928.1, read as the reverse complement.
CCTTTATTCAAGAAATTCCGTTATATAATTGACCCATCCAATTTCCGCCTTGTTTCAATACTACCTGCACTTAGTAAACTTTTTGAAAAAAATATACTATCTCAATTAATGTCTCATTTTAATGAAAATAAGTTGTTACATAATAAGCAATTTGGCTTCACCGAAAGAAGATTCACCACTGACGCAAGTGTGGCACTTGGCAAGCATATCTTTGACGCTTGAGAAAATAAGCAGGATGCAAAAGGTATCTTCTGTGACCTATCAAAAGCCTTTGATTGTGTAAATCATAAGATATTGCTATTAAAATTGCATCATTATGCAGATAAAACGATTGATTTATTAAACTCATATCTCAAAAATAGGGTGCAAACAATGAATGTCAATGGAGTTAATTCGTGTGGCGCTCCTATTCTCATGAGAGTGCCCCAGGGCTCAATAAATGGGACCTTTACTATAGTCTTCCAGGACGACTTCTTACTTTAAAGCCTATGTTTTTATTAAACCGCTTACCCCTATATTAAATAATAATAAACTTAAATTCATGTTTTTGAAAATTGTGGGAAAAAAATCAAATTAACGGCGTCAATTAAATTAGAATAGAGATAAGTCAATTAAATAACACAAAATGGCAAAAATGATGATTTTAAAAACTAAGAAAATTAATAATCTGTACTTCCACCATAAACACGCTTGGGCAAGGCATGCTTAAGATGAGTTCATCAAAATCACTTTGAAAAATGGCCGCCTATGTGTTTTGTAACAAATCAAAATATTGTTGTGGACTACCTATGTATGGTATGCATACTCGGCGGAGCTCTTTTTGAAGCATAACCCATGCGTGCTCAATTGGATTGAGTTCTGGCGATTAAGCTAGCTGGCCACAGCAGAACGTTGATACGAGCTTCGGCAAGAATGCGTGATACGACTCTAGCCATGTGTCGACGTGCGGTGTCATGCATTAGTTGAAATAATTCACCTAACTGGCCTCGCAAAGGGATGATTATATCTGAAACAATCCTCTCTGCGTAAACTTGAGTCGGAGAGATCGGTTCTTCCGCCGATCCAAATACCGGCCCATATTATTATTGTTCCCCCACCTTATGGATGAACTTCCTGACAGTTATCAAACGTTCTTGACGTCCACTCGAGTACATCTTGTATCCGGTCTCATACCGAAGCGGGACTCCTTCGAAAAGCACACAAAGCGCCAGTCTTCTTCTTCCCAGTTTCTGTGTTCGCGAGCCCATCGTAAACGGGTCCTGCGATTGCAGGATGCAATAGGTGAAACTCTCGCGGCCTTCGGGATCGCAGATCCACTTCACGTAAACGATTTCGGATTGTTTTGATCGCTTATTAGCAAGTCTCGGGACTCTCGGGAGCTGTGGAGCCTCGTAACCAACATCATGGCGGTCATGGTACGATTCCGTCGAGCAGTATTTTGGATATACCGGTCCTGTTTGCGTGTCGTGATGCGAGATCGTCCTTCATGTCGCTCGGCCACGCTGCCCGTCATGCGATAGCGCGTCCAGAGAAGACTCATGACGTTCTGTGTAGTGTTAAGAGCGAAAGCTACAGCACGTTGCCTGGAACCAGCTTCCAAAATTCCGACGGCTCGCTTCATCTCTTCTCGTTTTGAATGATGTCTCTCCATAAGAATGTAAATTGTTTCAGTTCCGATTCAGACATTTTAATGATTTTCTCAAAACGGTACTTTTATAAACTAGTAGGTACCTACTCAGTTTTATACAAATCCACATTGACAGACGATTTTCTTCTTATTATCGAATTTTAAACAATATTTAATTAAAATTTAAATGTTTTAAACTCACTAAAATGTACCAATAGCGATACAAAAAAGTTATTATTTAACCCTGATTGCAGCAATACTCTAAAACATATTCTATCTCTAGTCATTTTTAATGTGTGTAGTATTTTTTAAGTGATGTCCGACTTTTTGCCAATACAACCAAAGTTAATAAATGAACACGATAAAGTCGCATTTGCAATTTCGTCTTATTAAGTTTTACTAGAAATTGATTATTTTTAAAGAGATAACGGTGCATTCGGACAAGCAACTTAACATTAAGTTGGTTAACAAAAATTGGAGGCATAAAGCCGTATGGGCACATACATTTCAGTCGAACAAATAATTTGAGTTATTTTAATGGCATAAAGGCGGATGTGATCATTTTTTGAAAAAAAGTTAATTTTTCACTGTTTAGAAACATTGTTTTTAAATTTTAATTTTAAAGTTAGGAAATCTTCTTGGTTAGCTAATTAAATGCGAAGAAATAATTTACGTTTTGTTTGTACTTATTGTAATATTTGACGATAAAATTCAATTTATATTTTACTCTGTCCTGTAAAGTTGGCAAAATCGACATCCGCCCTAATGCTTCTAAGCTCTAGAATTATTAGTGTCTAAATGGAATACGGTCAAAAAAGGGTATTTCAAATTCAAGTAAGTATATTTCCTATTCACAAAGGTAGTTTTTACTTATACACACTTTGTGTAAACAATCAATGTAGGTATAAGTCCCCACGTTAATTGTTTCGAGTCAGTCAAGTTAAGACTTGACTGCCTCGTTGGTCTATTATTGGTAACAAGCACTGCGTAAGGACCGAGAGGTCCCCGGTTCGAGTTCGGGGTCAGGCAAAATTCGTGTGAGTTTTTCTGTAAAGAAATTACTCAGCCCGGAGTTAGTAAGTTGCACGCCCGTGCCTCGGAAAGCACGGAATGCCGGTGGTCCTGAGCCTGATCTCTCATCGGTCATGTCGGAGTGCCGGCTCGCCAAACTACCAGAGAAAGGGAGCAAAGAGTATACTTGCGTTTGCGCGTACTTGTGCACTATATGTCCTACACTTGTCTGATCTTTATTAAGTTCGGCCGGCATGGTCGAAATCGGTCGGACTCCTTACTTATGTAATTTTAGTAATAATGTAAGAGACTGGTGTAGACACCATTCACTAAAACGTAGTGATTATATTATTCTCTTTGACTATTCACAACGAATACCATAACTAAGGTACCTTACACCTTAGTTATGGTATTCCTTTATGGTATGGTATTCCTATGGTACCAACTGGCAAAAACATAATCATTGTAGGCGGTGGTGAATTTAAAAAGTCAAAAAGTCAAAAAGATTTATTTTCTAGTACATATTTTATTATTGACTTGTTTACAAAGGTTTAGCGCTTGCATGCCTCTGCCATGTTTCATCACACAGACACTTTAATTTTTGGGAGACGGCCAGGTAGGCTATTCCACGAAATGCCAATAGAGAAGCCGGCTGCATCGCTCACCAGCGCCATTATCACCATCATCGCCAATCCCGAAAAAAACTTCATGTTCTTACAATGCTCCTCTAGCTCGAAATGACAAGTGTACCTAACCAATAAACAAAACAAAATAATAAACTACCAATGAAAAACATCCGTTAATTTAAACATTCAATTTTGTTTATTTTTAAATTATGATTGACAGGTGACAATCAGTTGAGTTTTGAATCGTCTTTTTTTTGAGTACTTGGTTACAGCGATTCAAGGGCACAGAAAAGGCAGGCGGTGATGAACTTTTACGTCATTAAACGGTGTTTTATTTATATCAACTAAATAAAATTGAAGGTTCTGTTTGTTATTTTAAAATAACGACTTTTAACTAAATCGGTATGAATCTATATCGGGTACCTACCTATCAATAACAAAAATACAATTTAAATTTTCTTTTTGTCTATCTGTTTGTTCTCGCTAATCTCCGAAACGGCTGGACCAACGGGACTTTCATTAATAAATAGCTAATTTTACAAGGTACATTAATAAATCGTTTTTGCCAAACGTTTTTATTCCACGAGGACGATGTCGCGGGGTGGCTTCTAGTAATAATATAAAGAAAATCAAAATTAATTTCCTTATTTGCCATATTAAGATTCTAGTAGGTCTATATAGGTAGGTAGGTACCTACCAATATTAATAAATACTTAGGTACTATCTCTGGCCAAGTAAGGAATTTTAAGTACTTAAGGGTTTTTTTTTTACTCAAAAGGACAAAAGTGAGGTACGCAATATGTTTTTCTAGATAAGGCTTAGACCGCAAGCGGTACTTAAATCGGGAAACCGCAAAACCGCCCGAAACGCACACACTACGGTTAAAAACCGCGAAACTAGCCACGATTTTCACTACAACTTTTGGCGCTGTTTTTTCCCGCTAACAATTCTGTAACAAAATGCGGTTTTAAAATCAGTCACGGAAAAAAACCGCCAGTGCAGCCGCTACCATTAGTTTCTTTTACTCATAAAATCAGGCGGTTAAAATCCGCAGCGGTTTATCCGTAGTGCGGCCTAAGCCTTAAAATCAATTATTACTTCACACGATTTCTTTGACCCTTGGACACCAAAGAGGTTTGATTGCAGCTACTTAAATAGGTACTTCTAAGAAATACTAAGTACCAAAAAATATAGGCCTAGTACCTACCAATTCATTTTAAGCCAGAAATAGAATATCATGAACAATGAATATAAATTTTAAATATTATGTTATCTTCACTCTAATTTTTTTGCTACTCCTAATATCGCGTGTAGACCCATAAAGACTAATTTTAGTGTAAGATTTTAGACTTTCGCGTTCCATTACACTAAATATTTGTCTTTATGGGTCTACACGCGTTATTAGGAGTAGCAAATTACATAGCTATGTAATTTGCTACTCCTAATAACGCGTGTAGACCCATAAAGACAAATATTTAATTTTAGTGTAATGAAATGCGAAAGTCTAAATCGCTACCTTAAATCTCAAATGGCGTAACCACCAATTTGGTCAAAATGACTTTTTAATGCAGTTTTATTCAGTTTTTTTTTCTCTATCGATCTGTATATTTAAAATCCTCAAATTCGCAAAAAAAAGGTTATTACGACCCAATGTTTTTTATATATTTGAACACTTTTCATAAGGTAAACAGGTCGTAAAAGGCTTAGTCTAATTTACTTGGTGTTTACGCCCCTAGAAAATATTGTGACGTGAAAAAAATGTCAAAAAAAAGGGTGTAAGTGACATAATTTTCTGGCGTAACTCGTAAGACATGCTATTTTTCGAAATTGCAATACAAAAGAAAGGCGTTTACACCCAACATCGCTGAACACATGATTGTCATTATTATTGTTAGTATTGATGCCCGGGGGGATTAAGATTGCGGAGACATTGGCTATTTATTGCTTTTCCTTGTTTCGGCATTTTAAATCAATATCCAAACACAAATCAGAATCAAAGACCAAAAACGCGCCAAAGTCAACGTAACGGTCACAAAAAATAATAAATACACCGAGGAACGTAATCTATGCGCACAAGTACGGAAATGGCTGAATACATAGATAAATGTATGGTGAATACACATCAGCGGGGGTTTCAAATGACAAAATTAATCGATTTAGATACGTAAAAATCTTAGTGAAGTTTCCCATATTCCAAAATTTTTCATCCAATTCTAAAAATTACGCGTTGAGTCACTATGAAAAAGTGTCCAACGGCGTAACTTTGTAAAAGCGTAATACAGAGTGAATATTTTACGTTTTCTTTTATTATTAAATGAGTTTAAAGCACAAAAAACATTTTTTATTGGAGATACGACCTTCACCTCTTAAAAATCGTGATTTTTATGGGGCGTAAACGCCTTTTTGTAATATTTTCACAAGTCGTAACCGACTTCTAGTTTCTTAAATATAAGATTTAGGTACAAAGAGTTCCTACTGAAGCCTTTATCTCAAAATTCTAAGAAATTTGATGTATAAAACATTTTCATTGTATTAAAATTGATAAAGTTATGAATTAAAAAAACATTTTTTTTTTGTTTTTCTGCTCTCCTGAAAAGTAGTGTTTTGGTGGTTACGCCATTTGAGATTTAAAGTATCGATATATCGATACCTTAAATCTCAAATGGCGTAACCACCAAAACACTACTTTTCAGGAAAGCAAAAAAACGAAAAAAAAAAATTTTTTTTTTATATAACTTTGTCAATTTTAATGCTGTGAAAATGTTTAATACATATAATTTCTTAGAATTTTGAGATAAAACTCAGTAAGAACTCTTTGCACCTAAATCCTATATTTAACAAATTAGAAGTCGGTTACGCCTTGTAAAAATATTACAAAAAGGCATTTACGCCCCATAACAAACACGATTTTTAAGAGGTGAAGGTCGTATCTCCCGAAAGTAATTGTTTTTTGTGCTTTAAAATAACTTAATAATGAAAGAAAACGTAAAATTTCTACTCTGTATTACGCTTTTTACAAAGTTACGCCATATGTCACGTTTTCATAGTGATGTAATGGGTAATACTCACTTTGTAAGTTTTATAACAGGATGAAGAATTTTTGTACATGGGAAATTTCACTTATAGTTATACGTAATTCGATTAATTTTGTCATTCGTAACCCCCGCTGCTGTTTATTCACCATACATTTATCTATGTATTCAGCCATTTGCGTACTTGTGCGCATAGATTACGTTCCTCCGTGTATTTATTATTTTTTGTGACCGTTACGTTGACTTTGGCGCGTTATTGGTCTTTGATTCTGATTTGTGTTTGGACATTGATTTAAAATGCCGAAACAAGGAAAAGCAATAAATAGCCAATGTCTCCGCAATCTTAATCCCCCCGCGCATCAATACTAACAATAATAATGACAATCATGTGTTCAGCGATTTTGGGGTAAACGCCTTTCTTTTGTATTGCAATTTCGAAAAATAGCGTGTCTTACGAGTTACGCCGGAAAATTATGTCCCTTACACCCTTTTTTTTTGACATTTTTTCACGTCACAATAATTTCTAGGGGCGTAACCACCAAGTAAATTAGACTAAGCCTTTTACGACCTGTTTACCTTATGAAAAGTGTTCAAATCTATAAAAAACATTGGATCTTAATAACCTTTTTTTTGCGAATTTGAGGATTTTAAATATACAGATCGATAGAGAAAAAAAAACTGAATAAAACTGCATTAAAAAGTCATTTTGATCAAATTGGCGTTTACGCCATTTGAGATTTAAGGTAGCGATATTATATCGATACTTTAAATCTCAAATGGCGTAACCACCAAAACACTACTTTTCAGGAGAGCAGAAAAACAAAAAAAAAATGATTCTTTAATTCATAACTTTATCAATTTTAATACAATGAAAATGTTTTATACATCAAATTTCTTAGAATTTTGAGATAAAGGCTTCAGTAGGAACTCTTTGTACCTAAATCTTATATTTAAGAAATTAGAAGTCGGTTACGACTTGTGAAAATATTACAAAAAGGCGTTTACGCCCCATAAAAATCACGATTTTGAAGAGGTGAAGGTCGTATCTCCAATAAAAAAATGTTTCTTGTGCTTTAAACTCATTTAATAATAAAAGAAAACGTAAAATATTCACTCTGTATTACGCTTTTACAAAGTTACGCCGTTTGACACTTTTTCATAGTGACTCAACGCGTAATTTTTAGAATTGGATGAAAAATTTTGGAATATGGGAAACTTCACTAAGATTTTTACGTATCTAAATCGATTAATTTTGTCATTTGAAACCCCCGCTGATGTGTATTCACCATACATTTATCTATGTATTCAGCCATTTGCGGACTTGTGCGCATAGATTACGTTCCTCGGTGTATTTATTATTTTTTGTGACCGTTACGTTGACTTTGGCGCGTTATTGGTCTTTGATCCTGATTTGTTTTTGGACATTGATTTAAAATGCCGAAACAAGGAAAAGCAATAAATAGCCAATGTCTCCGCAATCTTAATCCCCCCGCGCATCAATACTAACAATAATAATGACAATCATGTGTTCAGCGATGTTGGGTGTAAACGCCTTTCTTTTGTATTGCAATTTCGAAAAATAGCGTGTCTTACGAGTTACGCCAGAAAATTATGTCACTTACACCCTTTTTTTTGACATTTTTTTCACGTCACAATAATTTCTAGGGGCGTAAACACCAAGTAAATTAGACTTAGCCTTTTACGACCTGTTTACCTTATGAAAAGTGTTCAAATCTATAAAAAACATTGGGTCGTAATAACCTTTTTTTTGCGAATTTGAGGATTTTAAATATACAGATCGATAGAGAAAAAAAAACTGAATAAAACTGCATTAAAAAGTCATTTTGACCAAATTGGCGGTTACGCCATTTGAGATTTAAGGTAGCGATATAATTTTTAGTGAGCCGGGTAAAAAAAGCCGGTTAAAAAAAATGTTTTAAAATTTTTTTTTCATAGGTGCTTTTTTTTAGTGTTACATTTTTTCGCCCTATTCTTTTAGTTCAGCTTACGTGTAATACTACTGATATTATAATAACTACTAATCTGAAAATGTATAAAGTGTATACAGTCTTGAAAGAAATTATTCTTTTACTCCTAACTATTAAGGTGTTGACCTTCCGTCATCAACTCAGCATCGTAACATAAGCCAGAAGCATATGCCAATATTACTTTAGAAAATATGTAAAACGCGTGTATTTGAGGGTTGCCCTCCATTTCCCTCGTATTCCATCATCAGGTCAAGATATGCTGACAATGGAACCACCTGGAAACTATATTTATCCTTTCAGACAAAAAAAGAATTTCTCAATGCGGTCCAGGCGTCTTAGAGTAATCAGCGAGCACACAGAAAAAAAATTGATAAAAACTTTTAAAGTTAGTAAAATAAATATACTTTAAACGTATATCGAGTTATTTTTATTCTTAAAATAAAGCATGTCATTAACTTTGTTTTTCAAACAGCCCCACTTTACCAACAAGAAACAAAATTTATTTAACTGAAAACGTTACATGACAAATAAGGCTGTTTAAACCAAGATTCCTTTGCCTATCAAACGGAGTGGATGTTAAAAAGTAAATTGGCAGTTTGATAGACAGATGACAGATCTACAAATAACATAACCAAACTAACATTATCTGTGATGATTAGATATCTTGTTTGTGTTTATAATTTCAAAAGTGCCCATGAAGCAATATTTGAATAAAAATTTTACATTTAATGTTGATTTGTTGATTCTTTAGAGGTTATGACTAATTACGTGTGTTACAATGTCTGAAGATTCGGCGGAAGAGCAGCAGAATAATGAATTGTTGGCGCTACAGGTTCATAGATTATTTTTAGATATTTTTGAGTACCTCCTTGAAAGATTAGCTATAACAATCTTCAAAAAAATAGGTTGAAATTGTGATTCTTACTTAGATTCTTAGGTTGTACATTATTTAATATGTTTTCATTGAAAACTATTCAAACTTCTCATCCGGTTATTACATATTGAATTTTGTTTTTAACACCTAAATAAAACCTTTTTAATTAGTGAAGGAGCGATTACAGCATTTACCTACAGCCAGTAACTGCTTACAAATTACAAATTAGAATAAATTACTTGTTATGCTAATTACCTGAAGTGAAAATTAAAAAAAATTAGGTGATCATTAATAGTATGACAGAGGAAGTAGATAGTGTATATTTTGACATCAACATCCTGTGGCTTGAGCCAGAATGTCTGCTTTTTCTTTTAAGTATTAATTTGATGTTGAGGTAGTCAACCAACCCGCGCTTGGCCAGCTTGGTTGACATAACAATGAGCTAGTATGGTTCAAGCGATCCACTCACCTACATAAAATTGGCCCATTAATGTCGAGTTGTAGATATCAGCCTGTTGCACCATTACCATTACTATGGTTGACTAAGGCCTGATCGCCAACATTTAGGTTAGGTAATGCCCATCAATGGGGCTGCATATGAGCTGAATATGAGGCTCAGCTGGTTTCCTGGTAAAGCCAGAGTTAGGTTATTTGATAATAAATTTTAAACTGTCACAAGTTCATGATTGAAGATTGAAAATGTCCCAGGTTTTATCATGTTGTTTAGTTTTAATGGGCTCCCGATGTGTCGGCACTGTTGATGCAAGTGCCATGATCATGGGTAAAAAAAATAAAACAGTTGGCATATCTGGCCTTTAATCATTTTGATTTTATAAACAAGTTTTTTTCTCCGACTAAAAACCAAGACACAAATTTATTAATAAGATAAGTCCAAAGCCTGGCTAAACTGATTGGTCTATTCAGCGTAGTAGGCATAAATTTTTGTGTAAAAAAATCTGAGACATTTCCACACACAGTTCATTGATCCGAGACTAACCAGAACTTGTACATACATAGACACTTATAAATACATAAATTCACACCCAGACATGGAACAAATGCATATGTTCATTACATGAATATTTGACATGTGTGGGGATTGAACCTATGACTCTAAGAACTATTGCCAGGGACACTAACCACTGTTCCATCAAGCAATTTTTTCATAGATCTATATTGCACCTATATATAAAACCTTCTAGAATTAATTGTCACAAACTTGTCACTAAATTTGTATTATATTATAGCTTTTCACCCGCCAGCGACTCCAACCGCGTTGTGACATTTTGCGAGTAAAACATTATTTCTTCATAGCGCAGTGGGTTAAAAAGAACCCTTTTTTCCTATCTCAGGTTCTGGACTATATCTGTACCATATTTAATTTAAATTGGTTCAGTAATTGTAGTTGTGTGATTGCGTAAAAGACAGAGTTTCTCCCACATTTATAATATTAGTAAGGATAAGGATTAGTAAGGATGTACTACAGAAACAATTTATACTATTCCATAAGAAATACATATTTATGTTTCAGGCTATATATGAAGATGCAGTTGTGGATAACCGTGAAAATATAGCATGGAAAGTATGGAGACCGATCGATTTAATGCTGACATTACAACCCCTTCACAATTCGGACATACAAGGTGTCCACTGTTCTGTCACATTACATATCAAATGTGGCCCTGTATATCCTGATACGTAAGTACATATACATACACGCCTCTTTCCCAGAGGAGTAGGCCATGCATGTGCTACGATCCTGGCACACCACTTATGCTTCTTTCACATCTTTCAATCTGTTCATGCATGCTCGTCGATCATGTGTAGTATTGATTTGACCCTTCTTCAAAATTTGACCTATTTGGTCATGGAAGGTCTTTCTTAGCCTTACCATGTCGACATTTTTACTTGCTTTATATTATATTCCTTGATATAAAGTACTATTACGTAGTATGTTAAAGTACTATTACGTAGAACCCTAAAGATTGCCCCTTAAAGTGCAGGCGGGCTAAAAAAGTTATACATGTCAAAAGGTTTTATTACTAGGATTTTTTCTGCAGATTGGTTTAAAATGCCTTTAATGACTGTACTATACAATGAAATTAAATATGTATGATTTAAGACTTTCGGCGTTCCATGACACTAAATTATTAGTAATAATATTATATTACTACTCCTAATAACGCGTGTAGACCCATAAAGACTAATATTTACTATACAATAAATATTTAATTTCAGGCCACCAAACATAGCAATACACCAATCCGATGGCCTTTCGACGGAAAACGCGAATCAACTACTGAGTGAATTACGAATGCTGGCGAGTGAACGATGTGGATCAGTCATGATTTATGAGTTGGCTCAGCATGCGCAAGTAAGTATTGAAGTTATCATCAAATAAAAGTGACATAATTAGAGAATGTTGCGGTGTGAAAGTAGATGTAGTGAAATTGGGGGTGAGAGCCATCCGCTCCCCCGCCAGTCCGGTGATGATGACAAGGCTACTCCAAGTAATCATGTGTCAGTTAGGAAATAAAAGATGTAGTGACTAGGGTTGAGAAAGGAATGCTTACATGGTTTGGTCATGTTGAGAAGATAAACCTTCCATGACCAAATAGTATGTGTATACAATATCATAAAAGTACCAGCCAAGGGACGCCCACTAGTGGACATATGCCCTCCCATTCTCCCAAGTCATGGAAGGTATTTGGTTTTTCTATGGATCATACAGTTTTGGATCTGGGTCTCACAGAGAACTCATTTGTTTTATTACTGATTCATGCAAATTATCTTATTCATACAATTCTATGTTGTATTTTCAGTCTCTCTTTGATACTGTGACATACTCAAACTGTACGACATGGCAATTATATGGATATATATATATATATTTATATATTTATATATCCTTACATATATATATATATATATATATATATATATATTCTTCCACAATAATTTCATGTAACTAATTCTCAATCTGTATGTTATTTTCGACAAGAAATCAATTTATAATCACCAAAACACTGTTTACATTTGACAACAAACAAATTAAGATACCAACATGGCGGCGCGGGGCGTATACCATTCAACCAATCAGCGCGCGGGTGCATTCCGTTTCACATTATGACGGTTTCACTTCGATAGATTGCAATCTGATGAATAATCACACGATAAATTGTAAGCATCATGTTATAGTTCACAATTATTCGACAGTTCACAATCTCGCGAGATAGATTGCAATCTATCCTTATTTGCAATTTTACGGTGACATATATACATTATATGTGTAAGGTTATGTGATAATCCGTTAAAAAGAGTAACTATCGAGTTTCTTGCCGGTGTCTTCTCGGTAGAACCAGCTTTCCGAACCGGTGGTAGAATCACTTATCTTTTAATTATTTATTTATGACGATTTATAAGTGCATGTGAATGCCTATATAAATAAAGAAATTTTGACTTTTGACTTTTGTACTTTTCCCTAAGATGATTCTCCTTACTACTCGATACCGGCACGTGCCTGGTTGTTTCTCTCCAAACTTAGGTCCGCATTAGGGACCGCCCAACGACGCCCTGAGACGAGGTCTAGCCCCGTAAGGGGGCCCCCTAGGCAAACGTCATTTAATTTTTTTTAGGGGTGAGAGCCATACGCTCCCCCGCAAGTCCGGTGATGATGACGAGGCTACTCCATGCCATCATCGTATGTCAGGAAAAAAAACCTAAGATATTAACATGTTCTTTGCTTTTTCCTTAAATTGTTTGTGTTTTATTTGTTTCAGCAATTCCTGCATGACCACAACAGACCGACACTGTCCTTCTATGATGAAATGTTAAAGGAAAAAAAAGAGCAAGAGATCATGAAACAACAAGATCAACAGTTTAAGGAAAATGAAGAAGTAAGGCATCGTTCGTTCTTTTTACCTTTTTCACATTCGTATATATCAATACAAAATTAAGAAAATTTGTGTAGCAGCTATTTTTACGGCAGAATACTCAAAATTTCGCCACGAACCACTACGTTCTTCAAATTTGAAATTCATATGTACGGACGAACAGCGAACGAACGGCGAACGAAGGACGAATAGCGAACGAAGTCGCTGGCACAGCTAGTCTGTGCCAGCGACTTCGTTCGCGTTTTCCCCCGTTTTTTACACATTTTCCATTGTATCTTTGCTCCTATTGGTCGCAGCGTGATGTTATACAGCCTAAAGCCTTCCTCGATAAATGGTCTATACAACGCAAAAAGATTTTTTCAAATCGAACCAGTAGTTCCTGAGATTAGCGCGTTCAAACAAACAAACAAACAAACAAACTCTTCAGCTTTATAATATTAGTATAGATTATTCGACTCTTGAACGGTGTGTAAAAGATCGCGAGGAAACCTGCACTCCGACAAAGACACTCTTAGGTTGTGCAGTCAACCAACCCGCACTGAGCCAGCGTGGTTGGCTATGGCCTTATCGCCCTGGTTTTAGGTAGGCCCGTGCCCCAGCTGTGGGGACGTATATGGGCTGATGATGTTTTGATCATCCGAATCTACTCCAATGTTAATAAAAACTTTTGGTTGAATCCTGTAAAAATAAACTTAATAGGCGTGACGACTGGGTCAAAATCTTATTATTCTATTTAGTCCGTAAGTTAGTTTATACAAAAATATGGGACACGTATTTTTTTGTTTTTCAATTGATTGAAAAATTACAAAATTATAGCTTATCAAACTTCTACAGTGGGGGCTTGTGACGTCACGCCTAGGCAAAATTGTACCATAACGTGACGTCATACGAAACTTCTAAGCACTATATCTTCATTATTTCTTGTTCGTGAAACAAAATAAAAAATACGAGTACAATATTTTAAATAATCTAAATAACGGAGTAATTATATTTTTTAGTCGTCTCGCCTATTGTGAAGCTTAAAATAAAGATTTGCATCGGAGTATTGAACTTCTAACCAGCTTATTGGCAAACCGACGCACAAATATGTTTTAGTGTTCTTCCGTAAATTATCTAAACTTGACTCGTTACGGTTTTTTTTATAATAGGCAAACAAGATGACCTCACTCCACCTGATGGTAAGCGGTAGTGAGATCCAAATATGAGGTCGACAGGCACAATACGTCATATTGAGCCTGTCGCACTCATCTCGAAGGCCAGCTTAAATCTTAAATGCCGTTTCACGCCCCGCCTGAAGAGCCCGGGATCATAGGAGGGAGGGAAAACATGAACTGGAAGGGCATTCCATGCCTTTTATGTAGGCTCGTGCCCCAGCAGTGGGCACGTATCGATGGCTCCGCCGAATAAACGTGCATGTGAAAAACGTCAATTTTACAGGAGAGAATAAAAACGTTTAATCCTTAATATCTCGGGTATTATTATAGGTAGGTTAAAACAATGTATAATGAAATTAAAGGTAAAAAAATAATCTTTTAGCTGATATAATTTATTTTAAGGAATAGTCGTTAATTTAGTCAATAATCAAGAAAATCCATATTATACGATTACTCGAGTGAAATTAGAGTAGTCAGTTGACTGTTATAGATCATTACACGTTTATTCGTGTGAATTTAAACGGTTTTGATGAACATAACGCAATGATGCACTATTATTCTAGGGAAATCTCGCGTCTTTTGATGGCGGCTGCAATAGTTTGCACGCTTGTACTACAGAAATATTTGGTGATCTATGGATGGTAATAAAAATTACAATTATATTCGTGTCATTTAGTTAGCCTTACAATGTGTTATGCATATTAACATTATGAATTCACGCTTTGTTATATTAAAATGTTGCATAATCTTTAAAGGAAAATAAACGAAACCTCTGTTTTTATATATTATTTTTATTTATTATCAAAATAATAACAATGAAACTATTTTTTATAATAATCAGCCTATGACATTCATAGAGATATTTCTCATTACTATAGAAATTGAGCAAAAATCAACAAAAAAAACAAACAGCTTATCATATAAGCATTTTGAGAACTAAATAAATTCCAACATAATCTTAAATGAAATTGTCGTCATCTCAGCCCATTGCTGCCAACTGCTGAGTATAGGCCTCTTCCGAAGCTTTCCAACAAAACCCAGCGATTTTCACCAGGTCGTCAGTCCATCTGGTAGGTCGTCCCACACTGCGCTTTCGGCCCAAACGACCGTCAATCTTCGTGCTATGTGGCCGGCCCATCGCCACTTCAGTTTGCTAATCTGGTGGGTTATGTCAGCAAGTTTGGTTCTTCTCCGGATCTCCTTATTTCTGATTCGATCACGTAGAGAAATGCCGAGCATAGCCCCTCTCCATAGCTCTCTGCGCGACATTGAGCCTTCTAAAAAGATCTTTTGTGAAGCACCACGTCTCAGCGCCGTAAGTCATCACAGGTTGGTTGTACACCTTTGTCTTGAGACACTGAGGTATTTTGGACGAGAACACGTTGTGCAGTTTCCCGAACGCTGCCCAGCCGATTTGCATCGGCTTACTGACCTCTCTCTCTTAAGTTGATTTTCCTAAACGAATTGCCTGTCCGAGGTAGATATATTCGTCCACAATTTCGAGAGTAAAGTTCCCAACAGTTTGTACGGTGGGTGCAACATTAAACATATTTTTTTTTTATCCATGTTCATTCTAAGACCCACTTGTTGGGAAACTTTATCGAGGTCATCGAGCATTTGTCCTAGATCTTCCAGCGACTCGGCCATGACTACGATGTCATCAGCAAATCGAAGGTGAGTGATGTATTTCGCCTTGCCAATAATATTGATACCAAGTCCTTGCCATCCCAGCAGCTTGAAGGATTCCTTCAGAGCAGCAGTAAACAGTTTCGGAGATATGACAACTACCTGTCGTACTTCTCTTTGTAAGGGGATTTCCTTCGTGCGATTTTCCTGTACTCGGACTGACATGGTGGCGCTGTTATACAAACACTTCAACACTTCAATGTACCGATAATCTACATGGCATCGCTGTGGGGATCTAAGAACCGCCCAAATTTCGACGGAATCGAAGGCTTTTTCATAGTCCACGAACGCTAAGCATAGTGGCCGATTATACTCCTCCGTCTTCTGTATAATCTGCCGCAGCGTAGGTATGTAAGTGTTCAATGGTACTAAAGCCTTTTCGGAAACCGGCTTGTTCGGAAGGCTGGAAGTCATCAAGCCTGCGTTCGAGACGATTCGTGATGACTCTAGAGAACAGCTTGTAGACATGGCTTAGCAGTGTTATGGGCCGGTAGTTCTTCAGAAAGGTTTTGTCACCTTTTTTGAAGAATAAGACTACAACACCCCTGTTCCATGCTTCTGGCGGTTTGCCGTCGAGCGGGGAGGAATAAAAAGAGCTTCTGAGGGACTTTTAGTACCGGTGTTCTACCCGCTTTCAGGAGCTCTGTAGTGATTCCATCCTCACCCGGTGTCTTGTTTTCTTAAGTTGTTTTGAGAGCCATTCTTATCTCGTACAGGCTGATGATGCGGGATGTCTTCGGTATAGTGTCGGGTTAGCTTGGCGACAGACCCCAGAGTCTGTCGCCACAATAGCTGGCTCAGCACAGACCGAGGTATATAACTGCCCATAGAACCTCTCTATCTCCCGTAGCACCTCTGACTTGTTTGACGTCACATCCATCTTCAGTCTTCAGCTTTGCCCAATAGACGCGTCTCTTGCGAACACTTTGGAGCCTTGGTTTCGCTTAATTGTCTCCTTAACACGCTGGGTATTAAAGGAGCGTAAATCATATCGCAGAGACTTCCTAATCAGTCTATTCAGCTGCCTATATGACTCAGCTTCATCCGAAGTTTTCAGCGTCAAAAAACGTCGACTAGCCTGATGAGGATGAGGGTGTCGGGTATGGTCGGATAGTTTTTGAGGTCTTTTTTACGTGGCTTTTGAAAAACTTGGACCGTACCGTATGAACATTTCAGTTTACAACCTGCTATTTATATCTTCCACTGATGAACAGCCGTCCAGCCATTGAAAGCGATTTGACAGTTCAAGCTGAAAGTTCTCGGGGTTTTGGATATGTGCCTTCGATGGTCGGAGCGTAGACTTCACCAAACGCGTTCTTTCCAGTTTGACGTTGATATTCAATGTGCCTCTAACGATACGGTGATCACTTTCGGTTTTAATCCTGTTGATCACAGAGACGTCGTTGAAATGACGTCTCTAATGGTCATGATGTAGTCTATCTCATTTTTAGTTCAGCCGTTCGGACCCAACCAGGTCCATTTTCTGTTTCGGAAGAATGAATTCTTCATAAAAGTCCTTCTTTCTCCATAAAGTCAGCTATCATCTGTCCCTGAGATTCCGATGTTCATATCCAAATCGTCCCACTTTCAGCTCACCATCGCTTCTACGGCCCAGCTTTTGCATTGAAGTCTCCCATTACAACAGTGAAATGTGTTTTGGAGCTATGTATGGCCCCTACTAATGTCCTCATACAGCTTCCACTTCAACACTTTGTATTCTTACGCCGTCACCACACGGCTGGTGCTTGATTTATAGCAATAAATTATAAAACTTATCTATTATTACCCTGCGAGACCCGATTGCAAAAAATTTATTGTCGTTTATATTTGGTTAAGGCACTTTTACTCTACTTTTTATTTTAATAAGAATAATGAAATACTGGTGCTTGATTTATAGCAATAAATTATAAAACTTATCTATTATGGTAAGAAACAATGCAAAATTATTTGCTAAGTTACTTATCGTGCAAGACACATTACTCAAAAAAGCACCAAAAAAATATACACGAATAAACGTGCAAACGCATATTGCCTATACTTAACAACAAAGAACTAACAATATCAAACGTTTTGCTGTTTATACACGTTTATTCTTGTGAAACAGAGAGAGTATGAAGCATGTAATAGTCACTTAAAATAATATTCTTGGGGAAAAAAAATATATTATTTCCGTGGAAAAAAGGTTTTTAATGCAATTACAGGCTTGTTTATGATCAAAAAATTCTAAAAAAAATTGGGGAGGTAGAGGAGAAGCTAATGTAACGAAATACCAAAAAAAAATTTTTTTGTGCAATGGCTATTACACGTTTATTCGGTGGGGCCATCGGTATATGGGCTGATGATGATGATGACGACATCCATGTACCTGGCTAGTATAAAGTGTTGAAATTAGATTTATACGATTAGCATCTGAATTAACATCTCGACCCAATGAATAGGCACAATCGAGATGTGTACCATACAGTTAGTCTTTATCACTGACGTTAGGGGCGCTACCAATAAGTTTTGGGTACAAATGAAAAATTTACATTCCGACTTTATAAGACGACATAAAATTAAAGTGTCTGTAATATTTTTATATAATAACGACTTTTTACTAAATGAATCCATATCGGGTACCAATAATAAAGAAAAAAAAAACATTTTTTTTTAAGGAATGCCTTATTTTACAAGGTATATTATAGCCTATTTTAATAAATTATTGCAGCCAAAACTATTTTCACGCGGACGAACTCTAGGGCAGCCGTTAGTAATTAAATAAATGTGCCAAACATTAATTCAATTTTTTTTTTCATTTTAGCGTCAAAAGATAAAGGATGAAATACAAAAGCAACAGGAGAAGCTGAGGGCCGCGGGCAGGCGGATCCACAGGTCGAGTGCTAGCTACGATAACAGCGGGGATGGACAGACAGACGCCCCAGAACTGGTATAGTAAGTTATCTTACTTCTCTGACACGCCTCTCAGCTTTTTTATGAACTATCACGTGGTATATTAAGTTATCATATCTCTGACCCGCCACTAATTTTTTTTTATGAACTATCAGGGTGACCTCACTCCACCTGATTGTAAGAGGTAGTGAGGTCCACATATAAGGTCGACAGACACACCGCCAAGTGGTATAGTAAGTTATCTTACTTCACTGACACGCTACTCAGCTTTTTTTTTTCATCACGGTGATTTCACTCTAACTGATGGTAAGAGGTAGTGAGGTCCACATAAGTATTAGGTCGACAGGCATAATAGACCCTTAAAGAAAAGGCGACCGATTTCGGCCATGGCGGCTATTCTACCAACGACCATGACATATAGTGTACAAGTATGCGCGCAAACACAAATGCACTCTATGTTCCCTTACTCTCATAGTTTGGTGAGACGGTAATCAGATATGACCGATTGCAGATCGGGTGCATGACCCCCGGCTTAACGTGTTTTTGGTGGGATCTATGATACTCGTATACCTATATACACGAGTATCATAGATTCCACCTAAATATACCTATAAGCACTTGTAAGCACTTGTTTTATAAATTTATTTAAAACTAGCTGTGCCCGCGACTTCGTTCGCGTGTCCTACAGGATTTAACATACAGAAGTTGTTTCCCAATAACGCCCGTTCCCCTGGGAATGTTGTAATATCGCGTTGCAAGTAAGCTTTACGTCCATTGAGATACCTGCATGCCAAATCTCAATCATCTATCTTACGCGGTTTAGATTTTTTTGATACAAAAGATTTTTTTTTTGTTACCCCCGTTCCCGTGGGAATTTTACAATATCCTGTTCGACTAAGCTTTAAATTTAT
The DNA here is from genome assembly GCA_039566165.1 of Maruca vitrata. NCBI lineage: Eukaryota > Metazoa > Arthropoda > Insecta > Lepidoptera > Crambidae > Maruca > Maruca vitrata. The sequence goes on along the minus strand of CM076928.1, from coordinate 2,696,322 downwards.
TAAAGTATCTGCATGCCAAATTTCAAGCGTCTAATACAAAAGGATTTTCCCGTTAATTCCTGTTCCCGTGGGAATTTCGGGAGATCCTTTTTTAACGAATGCCTATGTCATAACATCTACCTGCATGCCAAATTTCATCTGGATCTGTCCAATAGTTTGGGCTGTGACGACTTCGTCCGCGTAGAGACGTTTAACGGGTAAAACATTACTTCCTTATAGCGCAGTCGGTTAAAAAGTAGCCTATAACCTTTTCTAGCCTCTGGACTATATCTGTACCAAATTTCATTTAAATCGGTCCAGTACTCTATGCGTGAAAGCGTAACAGACAGACAGACAGACAGACAGACAGAGTTACTTTCGGATTTATAATATTAGTAAGGATTCCTTGGTTGTGTAGTCAACCAACCCGCACTAGACAGTGTGGTTAACTAAGGCTTTGTCGCCCTATTTAGGGTAGGCTCGTGCCCCAGCACTGCGGACGTATGTAAGCTGATAATGATGATGATGATGATGAAGTGATATTATATAAGCTTTTAAGAGGTGAAGCTCTCCACCTACCTAACTTCACGACTATTATCTCGTAGAAGAGCAGATACACCAGGTGCATTTTGCATGTAGTCACACGTTTACCAGGGTGAATTACGTTAGCTAGAACTTTTTTTGAAGGTGTGTCAATTTTAGTTATATATAAGTATTTCTATTTGCAACTCGCTGATCCTGCAGTCAAACTGTTTGACGGTTTTACGGGACATAATTTAGTTTGTAAGTCAAGAACTGTTGTTTTTAATAATAAATAACCTAAAAACAGCATTATCTAGTTTCATAAACCATGCTGAGGGCAAAAAATCATCCTTTGCTCACTTTTTAAGCAACTTATGTTTATCTTATGTGTAACATTAATGAAACAATAAACTTTTTTTTTATTATTATTGTTTCTTTGTAGTTATGCAGACATCGACAAAATGTCCCCAGCTAGAAAGGTGCACAAGACACGAACCTTGACCGAATGTACATGTGTATCGAAAGGTGTTCTGACCATCAGAGTCGCACAGAAGAACAATAGAAAAGTGTACGTTGGTAACTGTTTAGGTGAGATTTTTCTTTGAAAATATGTATGTTTGATCGTTTTTGCTACTGGCTTTTAGTCGAAATGTTTTTATGTACCTTGGTTATACACAGTGAAATTTAAGTGGATGTTTTTACGCAGTAAAATGGTTCTATCCTATTAGTACAATTGATTTGTGCAGTTTTTTTAGGGTTCCGTAGCCAAAATGGCAAAAACGGAACCCTTATAGTTTCGTCATGTCCGTCTGTCCGTCTGTCCGTCTGTCCGTCTGTCCGTCTGTCACAGCCGATTTACTCGGAAACTATAAGTACTACAGTGATGAAATTTGATGGGAATATGTGTTGTATGAACCGCTACAAAAATATGACACTAAATAGTAAAAAAAAGAATTGGGGGTGGGGCCCCCCATACATGTAACTGAGGGATGAAATTTTTTTTTTCGATGTACATACCCGTGTGGGGTATCAATGGAAAGGTCTTTTAAAATGATATAAAGTTTTCTAAAAAACATTTTACTTAAAGTGAACGGTTTTTGAGATATCAGCTCTCAAAGTCGTAAAAAGTATGTCCCCCCCCCTCTATTTTTATAACTACGGGGTATAAAATTCTAAAAAAAATAGAGGTGATGCATGCTAATTAACTCTTTCAACGATTTTTGGTTTGATCAAAGTATCTCTTATAGTTTTTGAGATAGGTTGATTTTTATTATATTTGCTGCTACGGAACCCTTTGTGCGCGAGCCCGACTCGCACTTGGCCGGTTTTATTCATATTTATATACCAGTTTGACGAAAATATAAATATGTTTATTTTTTGGAAATATGGTTTAAACACGTGTTACATTTTTTAAGTCCGTACATTTCTACAAAATTTTTCGATTAAAATGCTATACTTAAAAAAAAATCTAAACAGTAAAAAATAATGTTTTCGCCACTGAATTATTTTAATTAAAAATAATCCTATCTAAGTCCTCACATTGCAGAACACTCATCGAACGGCTCCATCACTTTCCTGGGCATAGACGAGGAGACAGGGGACCGTCTAGTTGTGAAGAAATGGTCCGTGCCCCCAACTAGCGATTACCCAACGCGGAGTAGACAAATGACAGCCATCCACCAAGACTTGAAAGTGACATCGCGACTCAAGCACCCATCCCTTGTACCATACATAGCTATGGAGTTAGGAAAAGAAACAAAGAAAGCTTCAAAGCAATCCTACTACATATTCAGAGACTTCATCATTGGATGTTCTCTGAGATTTCTACTGAGTAAATGCAAGTTTAGTGATAAGTACGAGTCGTTGCAGCTTCTACGAAGTGTGGGGGTCGGTTTGTTCGGCGCTTTGAAGGAGCTGCATAGCGTTAGTGTTGTGCATAGAGACCTGAGGAGTGATAACGTGTTTCTGAATGATGGGGGCGTAGTGAAGTTGGTCGGTGCTGCGTTAGATGCCCGACTGGCGGAGGTGTGTGAAGGAGACATTTATTGTGATAGGTAAGTTATGAATAGGTAAGTAATAAATAGCTAACAAGATGACCTCACTCCACCTGATGGTAAGAGTGAGATCCACATATGGGGTCGACAGGCAAAATAGACCATATTGAGCCTGTCGCACTCACCCGGAATAGCGTTGCCGTTAAGTATGACAATAATTGTTTTAGGATGCGGCCCTATTATACTCCTAGGTACAGCGATAAATGCACTTTAGCCGCTACTAGCACTCCATTCCTTTATATCATCGGAAACCCCTTGAAACGCAATACGAAAGCGTGACGAATAACGATAAAGCCTTCTTAAATACTCTTTTTTTTATAATCGACGTTCAAGATGTCCTCACTTATTTTTTAATGGTAAACGGCCGTAAATAATTTCTTATTCATATTCTTTTTCTAATGGCCACATATTAGGTCGACATGTACAATAAATCACATCAAAAACCAATGTGTAGTTTTAAAGATATAAGCAGCAGATTTATGGTACAGACAGACGCGGAAAGCGACTTTGCTTTATACTATGTAGTGACATGCACACATGCGTGAATATGACCTTATAAATGGATCTCACTACCGCTTACTATCAGATGGAGTGAGCTCAATCTGTAAGCTTTGTTAATAAAACACGTGTTCTATTTTTTTTTACTATTCATTTACAGAATTACCAAGGTTAATAATAATATTACGTGTGTTTCCTCCAGACAGACCCAAGCTCAAGATATATATGCGGCAGCGCAAATCCTGCTGTCGATAGTTTGTCCCGAAGGCACCGCCTACGAAATACCGACGGAACTACCGCTCCCGGCCAAAGACTTCCTGGCAAGGTAACATTTATTTTGTATCGTAGCTTTAAGATTCTTTGAAGAAAACCTTCTCTCATTAGTAAACAGAATATATATGTCGCAGTCATCTGGTTAAATCAGCGATTTCATTGGATCACTAGCGCGTTCATTGAATGACGACGTTTAATTGAATGACTAGGTCGAACGTTGAATGAATGAACAATATAATCTTTGACTCGAAAAAATCGGCAAGAGCGAAGCCCCACTTGTATTAGTGGTAGAAAATTGTAATTTCACATGACACCAACAAAGTGGCAAAGTAAAGTTTTTGATTTTAAAAACTTTACTTTTTTTTTTGCCATAGTGTGGGGTATCGAGGTCTTTCAAAAACATCAGAGGTATAGGACAACGGTTTTATGATTGAGAGAACCGTTTGGAAATATTAAGTTTTAAAGTAGGTAAAACATTTCGTTAGAGCGAGATGTCCCCCGGCCCATCCTCTTAAAACTACTATTAACCTACATAGGGCAATCATGCCGCGAGTCAACCACGTTGGCCAAGTGCGGTTTGGTTGGCTACACCTCCTTCAAATGTCTTCGTAGGTGTGCAGGTTTCCCCACGATGTTTTCCTTCACTGATAATGCGTCGAATAATCGTACAAATCAATTTCACGTTTCTCTTGACTTTCACGTTTTTCCTTTGCAGGTGTCTAACAGAGGACGAGCATTCTCAGTGGTCGGCGGAACAACTGGTCAACCACTGCTTCCTGGTGGACGCGCCGGCCAAGGAGCCCCGCCACGACCATCACCGCGATGCCGAAAGTGGTTCGGATGTAGGTCACTATATAATATTGTTACGACCACGAGGGACCGGGCAGGCGGAATTAGTCTTATCGTCGTATGGATAAGGTCTATATTCGCTTGCACGGTCGTAGCGAGCTCTAGTGTGTTCTAGAGTAATAATAATGTTATGACCTTGAGAGACCGTGCAAGCGAAATTAGTCTTATCGTCGTATGGATAAGGTCTATATTCGCTTGCACGATACTACGTCACACACTCTGGTCGGTCGGAGCAAGCTCCAGCGAGTTCTAGAAATTTCGATCCCCGCGAGAATATTCTCGACGCCACGCGAAGAGCTGCGTCTCTGGGTATAAAAGCGGGATGTACGACGCGACGGGACAGTTCCGATTTGGAAAGCGAAGCGAATCAGTCTCCTGCGAACTAGAAGTGATCGAGTGCGTTACCTGCGAATAGTCAGTGAAATTCAGTGTTTTAGTGTGATTCAGTGCTTTAGTGTAATTTAGTGTTCCATTTTTAGTGTTGTAATTAAGTGTTTTTAATTGTGTTTTTAAGTGATTAATTGTGTAATTGTTAATCGATAAATAAATTAATTGTCTTTTGGTGACTTTTGGCGTATCTTGAATTTAACGTACCCCGTTCCCGCAACAATATGAATAAGTCGTTCCTTCTGTCCGTCAATATGTCCACCCGTGCGGCTGTGGTTTCTTCGTCCGCGAAGAGATGTTTAACGAGTAAAAAAATACTTTTTTATAGCACAGTCGGTTAAAAAGTAGCCTTGTCCTTTCTCAGGCTCTGGACTATATCTGTACTCATTTAAATCGGATCAGTACTCTATGCGTGAACGAGTAACAGACAGACAGAGTACTTTCGCATTTATAATATTAGTAAGGATAAGAGAGAGGGTAACGATTTTTTTGACACGATTAGTATGTTATTCGTTGTTCGACATGTACAAATACGTAGAATAACTAACTTTTGTATTTCATGCTAATTAGCACAGTGTACTTCGTTGTTCTTAAAAATATTGGCACCGCCTTCTAAAACATATCAAATTCCTATCCAGTGCTCTTATTATATATTTTTTTTTGTAATTTTTAGTGTCCGGTTTTTGATGGCGGGTCTTTCATTCGTCATCTCTGTATCTACTCCTTTATAACTTTTTTATAACTGCCTCGTTGGTCTATTGGTAGCAAGTGCTGCGTTAGGACCGAGAGGTCCCCGGTTCGAGTCCGGGGTCGGGCAAAATTTGTGTGAGTTTTTCTGTAATGAAATTACTCAGCCCGGAGTTAGGAAGTTGGCAGTTGAACGCCCGTGCCTCGGAAAGCACGTTAAGCCGGTGGTCCTGCGCCCGATCTCTCATCGGTCATGTCGGATTGCCGTCTCACCGAATTATGAGAGTAAGGGAATAGAGAGTGCACTTGTGTTTGCGCGCACACTTGTGCACTATAATATGTACTGCGCACTTGGCTAATCTCAATTGAGATCGGCCGCCATGGCTGAAATTGGTCGGACGCGCCTTATCTACTCCTTTCACTCTCATATCATCTCTTACGCAATCCATCCATGTCTTCTTCGGCCTTGAATAGATTTAATAGTAAAGACTATTACGTCCAATCACAATTATTTATTTATTCACCATTTACAGTTTACTCACAGAAAGGTTTGTTCAATTATTTATCATGTTTTCACACAGGACGAAGATGCGATCAAAAAGATTCACAACATAACCCCTGCTATGAATGGACACTCTCGTTTGAACGCTGAGTTTGAAGTTCTCAATTGGCTCGGTAAAGGCGCTTTTGGGGATGTTTTGAAGGTAAGGAATTGTATTATACATCGTGAAATTAAAGAGGCTGTTTTTCCGTAGCAGAACGATTTAGCTTTAGTAGTAGAATCATGTTAGTAATTTATTGAAAAAATAAAATATTGTGTCAAAAAAATAATCATCCAACTTGAAAGTGTGAGAAGTGATAGTTCTTTTAAGTGATGTGACGTAATCAGGTACTGCTCGCCGCATGAAATTAGTGATTAAAGCTAAAGAAGCTCAACGCTCTAGGTAATAAAGCGGTTCGATCGTACTGTACTATCGAGTTTCGTTTATCCTTTAATCCGTAAAACCGGTATTTTTTGGTCCAGATAATAGGGCGTCAGGCACAATAGACCTTATTGAGTCTGCCGCACTCAGAAGACCTGCTTGCATGCCGTTCCCGCCCCGCATGAAATGCTTATAAATTTAAAGTTATTTATATATACTTTTTTTTATATCTCAAAGGTAAAAAACAAGTTAGACGGCGGGTTTTACGCAATAAAACGCATCCATCTGAACCCTGAAAGCGTGCAACTCAACAAGAAGATCACCCGGGAAGTGAAGCTGCTATCCCGGCTCAACCACGAGAACGTGGTCCGGTACTACAATGCGTGGATCGAGTCCACCACGACAGCGGAGAGTGGTGGCGGCGACTCCAGCACTATGAACACGCCTACAAGGTATGGTCGTAAACTATACATCTATACGTACACCGTGAAATGTATTGGTTGTTTTCCCGCAGTGAAATTATTCTTTCTTAGTAGTACCATATATAGTTATGCAGTTTTTTGAAGTGAAACTTCTTAACGCGCGCTTGGCTTGGGGAGTAAGCTGATGAACGCGTAAAGTAAGCGTTACGAAAAGTGTGATCAGGCGAGGCGAACGCACACACACATTCATATATATACAAACAGATAGAGCTAAAGAAGTTTCACTTCAGTCGTGCAGTCATAAGCACACTCACTTTTATTTTATTCAAATCAACAAATAGCAGTTTTTCAAAAGTGATAAACGAAACTTTCGGACTCGAGAACGATAACTCCCGTCAATAGTAGTACCCACGCCGCGATTGGCTATTGACCGTCCGCGAGTCAGCTGGTATCATAACTGATTGATAAAAATAATCGGAAAAAACAACCAGTAATTTTTACCGGTGTGTACATAATATTAGTGATTAGCGCCTTCAATAGTATAATCAAATCGTGTTAGTTATTTCTTTAAAATAAAAAGGGAAAAATTAGTTATCTTTTAACCCAGAAATAATAATAATAAATAAATAAATAAATAAATCTTTATTAGAAAACTTAGTGCACAAAATTTGATTTTAAAAACTACATTACATTTAAAGTTCCGGGTAGCAATATCTGTGCCTGAACTAGGATTTTCCTGTGTTTCAGGCAAAAGAAATAAAAACATCTTATCTTTTCCTCAAAAAGTATCTTATCTTTTCGTCAAAACGTATCTTATATTTTCCTTAAAAAGTATCTTATCTCATCTTTCTCCCAAGGAAGAAGCCTGGCGACAGCCTCCAAGACGTGATCGCGAAACTCGGCCAAGAGGTGAAGGTGGAGTGGTCCATCTCGGAGACGATGGCTCAGGGCTCGCGCAAGAGCAGCTGTTCCGACACCGAGGACGAAGACGAGGCCGAGCCCTGGTTCAATGGGTACAGGATCAGGTACGTTTCAAACAGAATAGAGTTCTTTTTGAACTGTCATGGTTATATACATTAGAAAACTGAAAGTGTCCGGGATATTTACCATGTTGTTTTGTTTTAATGAGCTCCCGATATATCGGCACTGCTGGAAGCGCCATGATCACAGGTTCAGCCGTGAAAACGAAACAACATGGTAAATTTCCCGGACAGTTTCAGTTTTCTTAAGAATAGAGTTCCCTTGTCCGATAGAATCGTAGTTTCCTAAAATTATGTAGCATATTGAGTGCTGCCACCTGGTGTTTCACAAGGGAACTCTTTCCTATGTCACTGTCAGGTACGTCTTTTTTTATTTATTCTAGGTGAATAAACAGAATATAGTTCCCTTGTACGATAGAATTGTAGTTTCCTAAAATGATGTCGCATAGAGAGTGCTGCCATCTTGAGTCTACAAGGGAACTGTCTCTGGGAATCTGGGAAAGCTGGCCAGGACAAATAACGCACCCCGACACTCGGTCATGTTAAAATGGTAGATTTATTATTCTATTCATTTTGAACTATTCTAATACTAAATGCCGCGGTTCCTTGTAAATATAAAACTATGTACGTCTATTATGTTCCGGATTTAACTACACATAATATTATTGACTGAAAAACAGCTTTTGTAACATTCTGTTAGCTGCAATCGTTTGAAAATGTGATGATGATGATGTGAGTGAAATGAACAGTGAAATGAGTACTAGTCACATTAATTAAAATTGAATATCTTTGATTTCTTGTAAACACGATCTTAGCACTATTATAAGATAAGATAAGATAAAGTCTACTCTATTCCAGTCCAGAAGACGAAGAAGAAAGCAGTGAAATCGAGTTCGCTCACGATACAGAGAACAAATCTGTGTCCCTCTCATCGGAGCCGACCCAGGAATCGAATTCGCAGTCTCTACCCCTGATCCAAGTGTTGTACATTCAGATGGAGTTCTGCGAGAAGCATACGCTGAGGCAGGCTATAGACAACGGACTGTGTGAAGAACACTTCAGGTGAGACAATGGAATTAAGCGGCTACTACTAAAAAAAAAAGAATCAAAAATGTCTTTATTTTTGTGGGTAATTTACATGCACTTAAAAAGCGTACTAATGTATTGTAATAATAAGATTCTACCACCGGTTTGGAACGCCAATTCTTCCTTGATAACTCCAGCAGGAATCCAGATGGTTACTCATTTAAGCGCAAATTATTTTACAAATTGTAAAATCAGTCATACAGTTTGGGTATGTCATAGTCAATGTATTTTATATTACATTTACTACTTAATCCTCATTTATCCCCGGTTTTTACGTATTTCCTTCTGTTTCTTTGCTCCTATTGGCCGCAGCGTGATGTTATATATAATTTAGCCTTCCTAGATAAATGGTCTATCCAACACAAAAAATTGATTTAAAATCACACACAAAACATTCACAAAGTATTTTCCTTTTCAGGGCATGGCGGCTATTCAGAGAGATAGTCGAGGGGCTAGCCCATGTGCACCAAAGAGGCATGATACATAGAGATCTGAAGCCGGTGAACATTTTCCTCGACTCCAACGATCATGTCAAGATCGGAGACTTTGGTCTCGCGACTAAAGCGTTCACTGATTTGCTTGTCGACGGTATGTCTATGAAAGAAAAATATATTTTTTTTAAATATTAGATTTTAATTTTTTTACTTTTGTTAGTTCTGCCTACTTGTCAACTGTCAGTGCTGAAATGGCAACGTCAATTTACAAATAATAAAAAAAGCATTTAAATGTTGTCACTTAGTTAAATTGTATTATTTATTTAGCTGTAGTTGTAGCTGCATTCTTGTAAATAAATAAAAAATAATGAAATTATTTTTATTTTTAATGCTTCATATTTTAAAAATAAATTCAATTGTAAAACTTATATTACAGAAAAGGCCAAGCAAGAGGAGATTGGCGGGTCACTGACCGGAAAGGTATGGTTTGAAAAATAATACTACTATTGTTATTACTATAGGACATGCACATTTATCATGAGTTTAATATTTGATAAGTTAGCAAAGTAAAAAATAGACAGAAATATCCCCGTCTAACACTTTCTTTTTATCTTACTACTTTTCCTAAGATATTTTCAGGGGTCCGTACCCAAAAGATAAAATTGTTGTTTGTCACCAGGCTCTGTCTGAAGAACAGCAATAGATTAAATTTTTCACAAATTATGTACATATTTCTGTTGCCATTTATAGAAGCTATATTTAAGAGGGGGGAGGGAGGGGAGTGGGTTTCATACAAAAAAAACTATTTTCTCTGCAATATTGGTAGCAGTAGCGTACAGTTCCATAGAGAACCGTATGAGCGCGAGTACATTTCGTGTATTATCATCATCGCCAACATAAGTCCCTGTACGTCACATCTAAGGGACACGAGCCTACTCTAAACTAGGACGACCAGGCCTTAGTCATTCTCTACCAGCACTTCGCTGTTTTATATATTTTAAATTACTTAATTTGACTGCCTCTATTGGTAGCAAGTCCTGTATTAGGACAGAGAGATCTCCGGTTCGAGTCCGGGATCGATCAAATTTGTGTGTTCCGGTCTGAGTAATGATTACAGAACAGATTTTCTGTTAAGAAATTACTCAGCCCGGAACCAGGAATGTCGGCGGTTGCGCGCCCGTGTCTAAGAAAGCACGTTAAGCCGGAGGTCCTGCGCCCGATCCTCTCTACGGTCATGTCGCATTACCGATACTTCGAACTATGAGAGTGAGGGGTGCACTTGTGCACTATAACATGTTCTGCGCAGTTAGCTGATGATGAAACGTCGTCACTGAAGGTACGTCGGGTCCACAAGTCGCTCAGCGGGCTATGGATATGCTTAGTGTTGCTCTGTAGGATCTCGAATCAGAAATGAGGTGATCCGGCAGAGAACCTTTTGGTTCTCTACTCATAAAGTCATCACGTAGCTCATCGCATTAGCAAGCTGAAGTGGCAGTAGGCTGGCCACATTAGCCGTAAAACCGACAACTGCTGGGGTAGACGAGTTCTGGAGTGGAGACCGCGTCTCGGCAAACGTTGTGTAGGACGCCTTCAGGCAAGGTGGAGTATGATCTACGCAGGACGGCTGGTAGGAGATGAATGCGAGTAGCCGAAGATAGACGGAAGTGGCTAGCATTTGGGGACGCCTATGTCCAGGAGTGGACTGCTATTTTTTTTTTTTTTATAAAGAGGCTAACAAGATGACCTCACTCCACCTGATGGTAAGCGGTAGTGAGATCCAAATATGAGGTCGACAGGCACAATAGACCATATTGAGCCTGTCGCACTCACCCTGAAAGCCGTGAAAAAAGAGACCACTGCTGCGGCAACAACGAGACATGGCTATAGGCTATAGGCTATAGGCTGATGACGACGATGATGAGTTGGCTGATCTATATTCATTACTTACACAGGTCGGTACTGCCCTCTACGTCGCTCCAGAACTTCTTCAAGCCGTCGGAAAAGTGACGTACAACCAGAAAGTGGACATTTACTCCCTCGGGATCATACTGTTTGAGATGTTCCACCCACCTCTTAGTACTGGCATGGAGAGGATCAAAGTGCTCACCGATTTGAGGAATAAGGGCGTGTACATGCCTAAGGCGTTTGAGAAAGAAGAGAACGCTAAGCAGATTAGGGTTATCAGGTATGTGTATTACAGCTTATTGGTTATTGACAAAACATAACTAATATTATAAATGCGAAAGTAACTCTAACTATCTGCCTTTTGAATAACGCGTCTATGTGTTTTTTTTTAAATAGTTCATGCATATACTTACCACACTATCACGATATGATGTGGTCAGTGATAACATTTCTTTGCTTTATGCGCGCTATTGTTCGCCTAGCCAGTATGTTAACTCATTAATGGCTACGGCATATTGAAATTATACTTGGGTTTGGATCTTGTTTTCAGTGATGGTCCCAATTTTAATAGAATGACTAATTCCGGTAATTGTTTTTGAGCCAAATAGTACTACTGCCAGAAAGTTCTTTATAAATATATTTTTAAAAGGCTTACTATATGACCTCACTCCACATGATGGTAAGCGGTAGTGAGATCCACATATTATGATGTCGACAGGCACAATAGAGTTGATTATATTTTTATGTTTTGTATTTATATTTCAACGTTCGTCTTCCATATTATATCCTCTGTATTGCTTAACAATTTTCCCCATAACCTTTTTATGGAAAAAAAAAAATCTTTGAAAATTTTTGATGGGATTCTTTTTTACATTTTTTTTTATCTTCAGAACTTTTTGAACTTCAGTTCAAGAACAGCCAAATTTTAAGTTGGTGTGGTTTCATCTACAGATGGTTGCTGGACCACGACGCCAGCCTCAGGCCGACCTGCGCCGAGCTGCTGGCCAGCGAGCACGTGCCGCGGCCGGTGCCCGAGGGCGCGCTGTCGGGCCTGCTGTCGCACACGCTGAGCGACAGGCGGTCGAGGTACTGTGCACACTGCGACGCGTCCCCTAGGGAGACCACGAGCCAGCCTCAGGCCTGCTGTCGCACACGCTGAGCGACAGGCGGTCGAGGTACTGTACACACTGCGACGCGTCCCCTAGGGAGACCACGAGCCAGCCTCAGGCCTGCTGTCGCACACGCTGAGCGACAGGCGGTCGAGGTACTGTGCACACTGCGACGCGTCCCCTAGGGAGACCACGAGCCAGCCTCAGGCCCGCCTGCGCCGAGCTGCTGGCCAGCGAGCACGTGCCGCGGCCGGTGCCCGAGGGCGCGCTGTCGGGCCTGCTGTCGCACACGCTGAGCGACAGGCGGTCGAGGTACTGTGCACACTGCGACGCGTCCCCTAGGAGACCACGAGCCAGCCTCAGGCCTGCTGTCGCACACGCTGAGCGACAGGCGGTCGAGGTACTGTGCACACTGCGACGCGTCCCCTAGGAGACCACGAGCCAGCCTCAGGCCTGCTGTCGCACACGCTGAGCGACAGGCGGTCGAGGTACTGTACACACTGCGACGCGTCCCCTAGGGAGACCACGAGCCAGCCTCAGGCCTGCTGTCGCACACGCTGAGCGACAGGCGGTCGAGGTACTGTACACACTGCGACGCGTCCCCTAGGGAGACCACGAGCCAGCCTCAGGCCTGCTGTCGCACACGCTGAGCGACAGGCGGTCGAGGTACTGTACACACTGCGACGCGTCCCCTAGGAGACCACGAGCCAGCCTTCCAGGCCTGCTGTCGCACACGCTGAGCGACAGGCGGTCGAGGTACTGTACACACTGCGACGCGTCCCCTAGGGAGACCACGAGCCAGCCTCAGGCCTGCTGTCGCACACGCTGAGCGACAGGCGGTCGAGGTACTGTACACACTGCGACGCGTCCCCTAGGGAGACCACGAGCCAGCCTCAGGCCTGCTGTCGCACACGCTGAGCGACAGGCGGTCGAGGTACTGTGCACACTGCGACGCGTCCCCTAGGGAGACCACGAGCCAGCCTCAGGCCTGCTGTCGCACACGCTGAGCGACAGGCGGTCGAGGTACTGTGCACACTGCGACGCGTCCCCAAGGGAGACCACGAGCCAGCCTCAGGCCTGCTGTCGCACACGCTGAGCGACAGGCGGTCGAGGTACTGTGCACACTGCGACGCGTCCCCTAGGGAGACCACGAGCCAGCCTCAGGCCTGCTGTCGCACACGCTGAGCGACAGGCGGTCGAGGTACTGTGCACACTGCGACGCGTCCCCTAGGGAGACCACGAGCCAGCCTCAGGCCTGCTGTCGCACACGCTGAGCGACAGGCGGTCGAGGTACTGTGCACACTGCGACGCGTCCCCTAGGAGACCACGAGCCAGCCTCAGGCCTGCTGTCGCACACGCTGAGCGACAGGCGGTCGAGGTACTGTGCACACTGCGACGCGTCCCCTAGGGAGACCACGAGCCAGCCTCAGGCCTGCTGTCGCACACGCTGAGCGACAGGCGGTCGAGGTACTGTGCACACTGCGACGCGTCCCCTAGGGAGACCACGAGCCAGCCTCAGGCCTGCTGTCGCACACGCTGAGCGACAGGCGGTCGAGATACTGCACACACTGCGACGCGTCCCCTAGGGAGACCACGAGCCGGCCTCAGGCCCGCCTGCACATACAATGCGCTGGTGGCCCGGACTAAGAGGTTTAGTTCCTCTTTTCTGCCACGTGTCATTAAGACCCTTCCAGTTCCTGTGATCCCGGGCCCTTCAGGCGGGGCGTGAAACGGCATTTAAGCAGGCCTTCAGGGTGAGTGCGACAGGCTCAATATGGTCTATTGTGCCTGTCGACCTCATATGTGGATCTCACTACCGCTTACTATCAGGTGGAGTGAGGTCATCTTGTTAGCATATTATAAAAAAGAAAATCCCCTAGGGGAGACCACGAGCCAGCCTCAGCCATTCTTCCACTAAGGGAGTGTGTGTGGCTCGTTTTGGGCAACATCGGCGGGGTTATGGTAGTTGAAGACTAGTTTTGGAATCCCATGATGCTGCTATTCGGCGATGAGGTACACCGCGGTGTTTTAGTCGGTAAGCCCCCTGGGCATTGCACCCCTACATAGCACATAGCGTGTAGATCCATAATACATATGTTTTAAGATTTTTAAGTTTTTTTTTATTACAGAGGTTACCAACGCCTGGTGTCCGCCTGCTTAGACCAGCGTTCCTCCGCGGCTGAAGACATCACCTATCACGGTGATACGAAGGCTAAACCGTGTGACGTGCTCGCAGCATTGAAGGATGACGTCATCAAGGTATGTGTATGGATAACTAAAACTGTCCGGGATATTTACCATGTTGTTTTGTTTTAATGAGCTCCCGATATTTCGGCACAGTTGCAAGCGCCATGATCACGGGTGAACTGTAGGACTGCGAGAATGACGGTAGGTCTAAGGGCAGACATATCGGTCTACCCTCTTTCTAAGTCTTTTATTACGCACGACACTACTACCCTCGTTCACAATATTGTCACCCTGTCACGACACACTACACTCACGGTATCACTTCTCTTTTCCTCGAAAACGGACACATTTTTATTTTTGTACGTACAACAAACGTTTTCTATTATAGATGATAGTACGGAAATCTTCGTGCGCGAGTCCGACTCGCTCTTGGCCGGTTTTTTAATGTTTTTATTTTATTCCTATGATCCCGGGCTCTTCAGGCGGGGCGTGAAACGGCATTTAAGCAGGCCTTCAGGGTGAGTGCGACAGGCGTAATATGATCTATTGTGCCTGTCGACCTCATATTTGGATCTCACTACCGCTTACCATCAGGCGGAGTGTGGTCATCTTGTTTGACCCAGCTATGTCAAAATAGAAGAAGTCTCAACGTCCCCATTTTGTCAGGTGTTCCGTTCCCACGGAGCGTCGGAGTTCTCCCCGCCGCTGCTGATGCCGCGCGCGCGGTGCTGGGACACGTTCCCCAACGCCGTGAAGATAATGACGACCGCCGGCTTCGTCTGCCATCTGCCGCACGACCTGCGGCTGCCATTCGCCAGGTTAGTATACACCGTAACTGCCTCGTTGGTCTATTGGTAGCAAGCGCTGCGTTAGGACCGAGAGGTCGGGCAAAATTTGTGTAAGTTTTTCTGTAATGAAATTACTCAGCCCGGAGTTAGGAAGTTGGCGGTTGAACGCCCGTGCCTCGGAAAGCACGTTAAGCCGGTGGTCCTGCGCCCGATCTCTCATCGGTCATGTCGGATTGCCGTCTCACCGAATTATGAGAGTAAGGGAATAGAGAGTGCACTTGTGTTTGCGCGCACACTTGTGCACTATAATATGTCCTGCGCACTTGGCTGATCTCAATTTGAGATCGGCCGCCATGGCTGAAATCGGTCGGACGCCTTTTATTTATTTTATTTATACACCGTGAAATTTTAGTGGTTGTTTTCCCGCAGTAAAATGATTCTGTCTTAGTAACACAATAGATTTGTGCAGTTCTTTTTTATTAAAATCAATAAATGCCGGTTTTACGAAAGGTTTAACCGAAACTCGAAAGCACGTTCGAACCGCTTTATTACTTAGGGCGTAGAGCTACTTTAGCTTTAAGCATCGATTTCATGCGGCAAGAAGTACCTGATTACGTCACATCTTACAAAAGAACGATAGCTTCTCTCGTTTTCTAGTTGGAAGATTATTATTTTGACGATATCACATGTCACGTTATCGAAGCAAAGAGGCGAGATTATTCGACTTTGTTTTGTACTATTCATTGATGTACAGTCGGGAATTTTGGCGGTAGTACACTTTTCAAACAGATTTCTTTAAACGCCATTAGCCCCGCCCACTAGCCAATAGAAGAGCACTTCGAAACTTTGTTTACGAATACGTTCCAGTAGTAGGAGAGCTATCCAGAATTTTTTGGTAGGTATTTGAGGCAAGCTGATAACTTATCCTGTACCTCACCTATTATATCCCAGCACGAAATTGCAGACCTGGCTGGTGAGAAGCGGGGCTAAAGCAAACCCCCAAAAATATTTTTCATCTTTTTATTTATAACTAAAAAATAAGACTCACTAAGACAAATCATTTCGATGGAACTTCTACCTCGTCAGGTGAGCTGACAAATTATATTTTTTTGGATTATAAAATATATTTTTAAATAAACTAAATTGGGGGTTTGGTTTAGCCCCGGTACTCAGCCAGGTCTGCGGTTTTGTGTTAGGTTATAATATTAAAGGTATAGGACAAGTTTTCAGCTTGCCTCATATACCTACCGAAAAATTCTTGCAGGCTCTCGGACCACAATTTGGGCGGGGCTTGCTCTGACAGACGCGTAAGCGCTAAGCGATTGTCACCTTATAGGTGGTCGACCGCCAAGTTCTCCGATAGTACTTACTTCTATATTTTAGGAGGGGCTCCAATACAGCAAACGTGATTTACAAAATGTCTGCCTTTTGTGCTCCAATCCGATTTTTACATAGTCGGTTTTTTCTATATATAATGTATTCTATAAAATCTAAAAATATTAAAAAGTTTAATAAATCTTCTTCTTATAAATAAAAATGAATTGTTGTTCGTTAGTCTGACTAAAACTCGAGAACGCTCGGACCGATTTGGGTTATTTTGGTTTTAAAATGTTCGTCGTAGTCCAGGGAAGGTTTCAATGAGAAAATATGGAAAAAGAATCAGAATTGGCGGTATGAAATTCGCCGGGACCACTAGTATTAAATATTTATATTAATGTAATATTCGTATTGTTGTCCTTATCTTGTTCCTATTCTATTTTCAGGTACCTAGCGTATTCGGGCACTAAACTGATGCGGCGGTATGTGGTCGAAAAGGTTTACAGGGAGAAGCACGTGCCGGGCTTCCACCCTAGAGAGATGGTGGAGTGTGCCTTCGACATCGTCACTCCGAGAACTGGTAACTAGGTGTTTTTTTTTATTTACTAGCTGTGCCAGCGACCTCTACCGCGTTTTCCTCCGTTTTTTACACATTTCCTATTGTTTGTTTTCTCCTATTTGTCGCTGCGTGTTTGTATGTGATGTCTCTGTCTTTATCAAAAAGACTTTTTTCTTTTGGATACTGATAGAGACAAGCTTATAACCAATCAAGCTTCAGTATAAAGCAACGTCGCCTGTCTGTCCCTATGAATGCTTAAATCTTTAAAACTACGCAACGGATTTTGATGCGGTTTCTTTTAATAGATAGAGGGTTTTAATAGGATGGTTTATACTAGCTGTGCCCGCGACTTCGTACGCGGGGAATAGTGTCTTTGGGCAGCATGTTTTTTTTAGTGATATTTATAGTGATTTCCCTCGTATTTATCTGTAGTCTTTGTGTTAATCCAAGCTGTCAGCTAACTCCATACCAAATTTTACATAAATCTCTTCAGCCGTTTAGACGTGAAAACTTAACAAACATACAAACTTTCGCATTTATAATATTAGTAGCCCTAGTTTTGGTTAGGCCCGTGCCCCAGCAGTGAAAACGCATATAGGCTGATGATGATGAATATTAGTATAGGGTCACTAATTTTCTACATCTACATACAATCACGCCTTTTTCCCAGAGGGGTAGGCAGAGATCCAGCGATCCACTTTTCACCTCTGTGAGAAACGTGACGTGACGGGTTGTGGACTAATTTTGTATACACAATTACAGAATCTCTATGGTCGGACGCCGAGTTGCTAGTGGTGGCCAGTCGGGCCGCGTCCTCACGTTCCCTCCGCGTCGCAGTCCAACTCAACCACACGGAGTTGCTGCGAGCGCTGCTGCTCTCGTGCGGCGTGGCTGCCGACAAGCACGCCGACGTCTACCCCGTGCTGGTGGACGCGAGCATGGGTGAGGGACCGAGAGCTTAATTTTGTGTACGTAATTACAGAATCTCTGTGGTCGGACGCCTCAACAGATAGCTTCATGATGCCGTTTAAGGAGTGATCCTAAAAGGGAAAATCTTCCGCCGCGCTAGGCGATCGTGCTCGGGGACCATGGTCCAATTACCATCTTGGTTTTTGCCCGAGTTTAGTTAGTGACCCGAATAACTTTAAAGTGAAATGTAGGTTTCATACTTTTGACACACTCTTGTGGAGATGGTGTGTAAGCGCCATCTGTTGGTTGTATTGCGATGTTCTTTATCGGATGTCGCGTCGCCGTCCAACTGAACCACGCGGAGTTGCTGCGAGCGCTGCTGCTCTCGTGCGGCGTGGCGACCGACAAGCACGCCGACGTCTACCCTGTGCTGGTGGACGCGAGCATGGGTGAGGGACCGACAGCTGCTGGCGCGAGTTGCGTATTGCCGTCCAGCACAACTGATAGCTTCAGAATATCTATCACTAGCTGTGCCAGAGACTTCGTTCGCGTTTCCCCCAGTTTTTTACACATTTTCCATTGTATCTTTGCTCCTATTGGTCGCAGCGTGATGTTATATAGCCTAAAGCCTTCCTCGATAAATGGTCTATACAACGCAAAAAGATTTTTTCAAATCGAACCAGTAGTTCCTGAGATTAGCGCGTTCAAACAAACAAACAAACTCTTCAGCTTTATAATATTAGTATAGATTCATTCACTCGGTCGCTGGTTCAATCGGTCAACATTACATTAACATAACACAGCACACTATTTTAATTTATCCTGCATGCTGTATTTACTATAAGAAAATTATACATTCAGAATGTAATTTAAAGCCTATTTTAAATGTATATTAAGTGTTTAATCGTAGAGTAAACCAAATAAAATAAATAAATGAACAGTCACTCGGTCATCGTTCACTCTGTCACCCGTTCACTCGTCACTATTGGATCGGTCATCGTTCACTCGGACACCCGTTCAATCAGTCGTCCGTTCACACGTCTACCCCGTGCTGGTGGACGCGAGCATGGGTGAGGGACCGACAGCTGCTGGCGCGAGCTGCGTAATGCCGTCCAGCACAACAGATAGCTTCAGAATATCTATCATTCATTCACTCGGTCGCTGGTTCAATCGGTCAACATTACATTCACATAACACAGCACACTATTTTAATTTATCCTGCATGCTGTATTTACTATAAGAAAATTATACATTCAGAATGTAATTTAAAGCCTATTTAAATGTATTTTAAGTGTTTAATCGTAGAGTAAACCAAATAAAATAAATGAATGAACAGTCACTCGATCATCGTTCACTCTGTCACCCGTTCACTCGTCACTATTGGATCGGTCATCGTTCACTCAGATCCCCGTTCAATCAGTCGTCCGTTCACACGTCTACCCCGTGCTGGTGGACGCGAGCATGGGTGAGGGACCGACAGCTGCTGGCGCGAGCTGCGTGATGCCGTCCAGCTCAACAGATAGCTTCAGAATTGGCTCACGATAGCGGCCCAGTGGTTTAGGTTGTTGCTTGCCATGCGAGAAGTCGCAGTTTCAAGTGCTCTGTGTTTTTCAAATTTGAAATTCATACGTACGATTATTCGACGCTCTAATGCATAACACTGGTGAAGGAAAACTTCATGAGGAAACCTGCATCGACAAAGAAATTCTAAGATTGTGTAGTCGACCAACCCTTGGTGGACAACATGGTTCCCTAGGGCCTGATTGCCCTAGTTTAAGCTAGGCTCGTGCCCCAGCATTGGGAACGTATATGGGCCGATGAGTATGAAAACTGATGCAACAACGTTTCTTCCAGGTCGCATCACAAGCCTCCAACTCCAGACCCACCTGACATCCCTCTGCGTGTCCAACCGGGACATGTCCAACCTCATCCGTCTGATCCAAGAGGACGTGAGTGTGCACGAGGCGCGGCGGCTGCTCGCGCCGCTGGTGAAGCAGCCCAAGCTGTCCAAGAGCGCCGCTCAGGCGCTGCACGAGCTGGAGGCGTTATGCCGGGACGCCGGGGCGCTGGGCTGCGAGGTCAGTGAGATTTTTATAGGGACATGACCCACCACCTTCCCGTGGTCTTTCCCGCCTTCCGGCATACGGACCGAATCATAGGAGTCGCACCCATGTACTTGCGTCATGGATCTTTCCACGGGTGCGTTGCTTGATGCTCCATACAAATTTCTATACCCGTCTCCCTGTGCGATACCGTACTCTCCCCAAATGGGTATGGATACACACCACAAAACAGCACTTCGCGCTCTGCAGCTCCACGACTACTTGTCCAGCTCAATTCTTCAGGTGAGAGAGGGTAGAGAAAGAGAGGAGAAGACCTGATCCGCCTCGTCCAAGAGGACGTGAGTGCTGGTGAAGCAGCCCAAGCTGTCCAAGAGCGCCGCTCAGGCGCTGCACGAGCTGGAGGCGCTCTGCCGGGACGCCGGGGCGCTGGGCTGCGAGGTGAGTGAGATTTTTATGGGGACATGACCCACCACCTTCCCATGGTCCTTCCCGCTTTATAGGGACGTGACCCACCACCTTCCCATGGTCCTTCCCGCTTTATAGGGCCATGACCCACCACCTTCCCATGGTCCTTCACGCTTTATAGGGCCATGACCCACCACCTGCCCATTGCCCTTCCCGCTTTATAGGGACATGACCCACCACCTTCCCATGGTCTTTCCCGCCTTCCGACATACGGACCGAATCATAGAAGTCGCACCCATGTACTTGCGTCATGGCTCTTTCCACGGGTGCGTTGCTTGATGCTCCATACAAATTTCTATACCCGTGTCCCTGTGCGATACCGTACTCTCCCCAAATGGGTATGGATACACACCACAAGACAGCACTTCGCGCTCTGCAGCTCCACGACTACTTGTCCAGCTCAATTCTTCAGGTGAGAGAGGGTAGAGAGAGAGAGGAGAGGACCTGATCCGTTTCATCCAAGAGGACGTGAGTGCTGGTGAAGCAGCCCAAGCTGTCCAAGAGCGCCGCTCAGGCGCTGCACGAGCTGGAGGCGCTCTGCCGGGACGCCGGGGCGCTGGGCTGCGAGGTGAGGGTGTAGAGAGAAAGGAGAGGACCTGATCCGCCTCGTCCAAGAGGACGTGAGTGCTGGTGAAGCAGCCCAAGCTGTCCAAGAGCGCCGCTCAGGCGCTGCACGAGCTGGAGGCGCTCTGCCGGGACGCCGGGGCGCTGGGCTGCGAGGTGAGGGTGTAGAGAGAAAGGAGAGGACCTGATCCGCCTCGTCCAAGAGGACGTGAGTGCTGGTGAAGCAGCCCAAGCTGTCCAAGAGCGCCGCTCAGGCGCTGCACGAGCTGGAGGCGCTCTGCCGGGACGCCGGGGCGCTGGGCTGCGAGGTGAGGGTGTAGAGAGAAAGGAGAGGACCTGATCCGCCTCGTCCAAGAGGACGTGAGTGCTGGTGAAGCAGCCCAAGCTGTCCAAGAGCGCCGCTCAGGCGCTGCACGAGCTGGAGGCGCTCTGCCGGGACGCCGGGGCGCTGGGCTGCGAGGTGAGGGTGTAGAGAGAAAGGAGAGGACCTGATCCGCCTCGTCCAAGAGGACGTGAGTGCTGGTGAAGCAGCCCAAGCTGTCCAAGAGCGCCGCTCAGGCGCTGCACGAGCTGGAGGCGCTCTGCCGGGACGCCGGGGCGCTGGGCTGCGAGGTGAGGGTGTAGAGAGAAAGGAGAGGACCTGATCCGCCTCGTCCAAGAGGACGTGAGTGCTGGTGAAGCAGCCCAAGCTGTCCAAGAGCGCCGCTCAGGCGCTGCACGAGCTGGAGGCGCTCTGCCGGGACGCCGGGGCGCTGGGCTGCGAGGTGAGGGTGTAGAGAGAAAGGAGAGGACCTGATCCGCCTCGTGACGCGAGTGTCCAAGGAAGATCTAGAGAGAGATAGGACTAGAGAGAGGGAGGGGGTAGATAGTGGTGAGAGGGACAGATGGAAAGTTAGAGAGTTGGACTGTTGATGTCGTGTTTTGTTATCTATTCTAATATTACAATGCTGAAAAGTTTGTTTCTTTGTTTGTTAAACGTGCTAATCTCAGGAACTTAAGGTTCGAATTGAAAAAATATTTTTGTGTTGGATAGACCATTTATCGAGAAAGGTTTTAGGCTATATAACTGCACTCTGCCACCAATAGGAGCAAAGAAACAATAGGAAATGTGTAAAAAAGCAGTGGGAAACGCGGACGAAGTGGCACTGGCACTGCTAGAGTATTATATATATTTTTTTATATTCTCAGTGCCCGATGACAGTGTCGCCGTTCCTGGCGTACAACGCGACGCAGCACAGCGGCGTGTTCTGGCAGATGTCCGTGGCGCGCGAGCACGAGCACCGCGCGGGGGGCAAGCGGCGCGCCGGAGATATCATCGCTGTGGGTGGAAGGTGGGCGCCGTTCATTCGTTCACTCGGTCAACATTCAATCGGTCAAAATTCACTTGGTCAAAATTGACGCGGTCAAAATTGACGCGGTCAAAATTCACTCGGTCACAATTCCATCGGTCACCCATTAACTCGATAACCCGTTCACTCGTCCCTATTCGTTTAGTCGGTCAACATTCACTCGGTCACAGTTCACTCGTTCATCCGTGCACTAGGACACTAGTTTACTGTGTCACCCGTTCACCCGATAACCCGTTCACTCAGTCACACGTTCACCCGTTAAATCAACGCGACGCAGCACAGCGGCGTGTTCTGGCAGATGTTCGTGGCGCGCGAGCACGAGCACCGCGCGGGGGGCAAGCGGCGCGCCGGAGATATTATCGCTGTCGGCGGGAGGTGGGCGCCGTTCATTCGTTCACTCGGTCAATTGTGATGGTTCAATCGGTCAACATTCACTCGGTCGATGGTTCTATCGGTCTACATTCACTCGGTCATCGTTCATTCGGTCATAGTTCCATCGGTCACACGTTAACTCGGTCACCCGTTCACTCGTCACTGTTCAATCGGTCATAGTTCACTCGGACAGTTGTTCACTCTGTTACCCGATCACCCAGACATCCGTTCACCCGGTCACTCGTTCACTCTGTTACCCGTTCACCCAGTCATCCGTTCACCCGGTATAACTTTCACTCGGTCACCAGTTAAATCACACAATTTGCGATTCACTTATCCACTATTCATTCAATAACCATTCACGGATTCATGATTGATTAATCTACTCACTGTTCGCACTTTAACCATTTGCTCTCGACACTTTTTCACCATACACCATTCACCCATTCACTATTGTACTATACATGCCTTACCAATAAATACCTTCACGTTTTTGTATATTTACTGAATTTGATTTTTGTGAATGCCTTCTTATTAATAGTGTTCATTGATTGACCATTCATTCATTTATTTATCATCATTCATTGTTCACCGATCACACGACACCGTACAACAAACGATCGTTGTTCACAAGGTTTGATCTATTTATTATGATTGTAATATTACCAAGTTGATAGTAGTCATTGGCTGTTATTATAAATAATACTTTCTCTACAGATATGACAGGCTGGTTGACGACTTCTGGCAGATAGCGCGGACAGTGAAGGACAACGATATAGAGTACAAGTGCAGCTCTGTCGGCTTCTCTATGTCGCTCGAGCGCATGGCGGCCATCTTGAAAAAGATTGGAGCGGAGCAACCGCAGCCAGAGACCAGCCCCGAGGTATATATCGAAGTTTATGAATCACTACGTAGTATAAAGCAGAGTCGCTTTCAGCGTCTGTCTGTATGTATGCTCAAATCTATAATATATTGTCCCTTAACATTTGTGGCAATCGAAGCCAGGACTGTTATTTAGATACGATATTCTACTCGCAAAAGTCGGGCGCTCCATCGAGTCAGTCATTTACATAAAACTTTTTTATTTTTCAAATTGTAAGAATTTACAATCGTGCCCGACTGAACGGGGACTAGAACCACCGGTCCTTAGATTTTTCTCCTTTGAATATACACAAGAGTTTACATTGGAGTTTTATGTATCTAAAAGAGAGTATTAACTATCTAGAAAGAGAGTATTAAGTATCTAAAAGAGAGTTTTAAGCAACTAAAAGAAAGTATTAAGCATCTAAAAGAACGAACGGGGACATGAACCACCGGACCTTCCGATATCGCGTCGGATGCTCTTTCCTCTGAGCTACCCAGGTGTTGAGTCATCAATGCTAATTTTTACATCACCTTTTACCCGTTAGCCACGGGTGGCGCCACCACCGGTAGTGATCAAACACTATCGGTCCGTAAACAGTCCCCGTTCAGGCGGGGTCATGAATGCGAATTTTTTCAAATTATAAATTTATATTAGGCTTTAATAGCATTAAAAACAACAAATAAAAAAAATATTTTTTTTTTTATTTAAAATTTTTATTTTTGTTTTCAGTCGACGCTAATATGCGTTTGCGTGTGGGGCACAGCCGGCAGCGGCAAAGAGGGCCAAGCGGCTACTCGGCGCGCTCAATTAGCCCGTGAGCTGTGGGCGGGCGGCTACTCGGCTTGCGCGTGGCCGCTACCCGTAGCCGACGCCCACGACTTGCCCCGGGCCGGCGCCGCGCTGCTGCAGGACGACGCCGCGGTCAAGGTGCTGAGCTGGGGCCACAGGTGAGGCGATTGTGGGTGACTGTGGGTGACTGTGGGCGCTGTGGATGACTGTGGGTGACTGTGGGTGCTGTGGGCGGAGGATACGCGCACGACTTGCCACGCACCGGCGCCGCGCTGCTACAGGATGACGCCGCGGTTAAGGTGCTGAGCTGGGGCCACAGGTGAGGTGACTGTGGGTGACTGTGGGCGCTGTGGGTGACTGTGGGTGCCGTGGGCGCAGTGGATGACTGTGGGCGCTGTGGGTGACTGTGGGTGCTGTGGGCGGAGCCTACGCGCACGACTTGCCCCGGGCCGGCGCCGCGCTACTGCAAGACGACGCCGCGGTCAAGGTGCTGAGCTGGGGCCACAGGTGAGGCGACTGTGGGTGACTGTGGGCGCTGTGGGTGACTGTGGGCGCTGTGGGTGACTGTGGGCGCTGTGGGTGACTGTGGGCGCTGTAGCTGACTGTGGGCGCTGTGGGTGACTGTGGGCGCTGTGGGTGACTGTGGGCGCTGTGGGTGACTGAGGGCGCTGTGGGTGACTGTGAGCGCTGTGGGTGACTGTGGGCGCTGTGGGTGACTGTGGGCGCTGTGGGTGACTGTGGGCGCTGTGGGTGACTGTGGGCGCTATGGGTGACTGTGGGCGCTGTTGGTGACTGTGGGCTACTGTGGGCGGAGGATGCGCGCACGACATGCCACGCGCCGGCGCCGCGCTGCTGCAGGACGACGCCGCGGTCAAGGTGCTGAGCTGGGGCCACAGGTGAGGCAACTGTGGGCGCTGTGGGCGCTGTGGGCGGAGACTACGCGACCTTAGGATGCTGTGGGCTTTAGCGCGCCCCTGTGAGCGCTGCAGGCCTTACCCCTTACCAGTAAATTATATATATTTTGAAAATTATATGTTTTTGGACCTTATTTTGCAGAAATATGGTTTAAATTATGGTGGTAATCAAGTTGCCATTACCAATTAAAGGGTTAAACCATTAAGGCGTCGCCGTAGGAAAAATGGGCGTTGAAGACGGGTTGCTTCGAAGCGTGGGTGTGGCTCTATTTATTTATCTACGAGTAATTAACAAACATTGCCACAGTGCCAGTTTTTAATAATATAGGAACGTAACTCATTATTCTTTATGAAAGGGGAATCAAACTCACATTTTCTGGGCTATCACGCCCACAACGTTCATACCAATTGGCTATTGGTTACAATCTTAATTCTTATTTTCAGCGCACGAGAGCACATAGTCCCGTACATTGATGTCATCGATTTCGTCAAAAAGATGTTGAACCCCGACATAGCACGGACGCCTGACGGTAAGTAACGATGCATAAGAGAGAGAGATTGAGATTATAATAAAAAAAATAGCTACAACAAAATACAAGAAAAAATATATTTTAAAGTGTCATACACCATACTTGTCTTTATTTGGTAAAAGATAGACGCTGGGAATATTCACGGAATACATGTAGCTATATTAATTAAAACATTATTTTTTTCATTTTGGGTATTTGTTGTTATAGCATCAACGAAAGTGCGTCATTTGTCTATCACGGTTTATGAGATACAGCTTGGAGACAGACAGATAGAGGAGGCTTAGTAGTAGGGTCCCGGTTTTACTTTTTAGGTACGGAACCTTAAAAACTATCAATACATTGACTTATACATTATTTAAACAGGCTCCAATAAGGTGTTAAGCTGGAGCGACTCGGACAAGAGTAACACGCCCACCATCTCCGTGACCTTCATCACGGCTAGCGAGAGGATGTCGAAGAACTCGAGGAGGCAATGCGAGAATCAGGTATGAATTCATCATGAGCGTATATACGTTGAAGACTGGTTATTACCTATCCTATCCTATCCTAAAACGCACCTTTTCTCATACAAATAGTCCGCTTGGTGTGCCGGTTTCATCGGAGTCTCGGCTTGGGCCTTGGCTAAGTGTGGTACATCAAGTCGAGTCAAGTCATAATTTGCCTTTTATTAAATTTAATCATCATTCCGGTTTCGCCCACATAGGAGCTAAAATGTACAATATACTTTAGAAAACTGAAAATGTCCGTAATATTTTCATTTTGTTTTAATGACCTTCCGATATTTCGGCACCGTTGCAAGCGCCATGATGACTGGCGAACTCATATAGGGAGCTCATTAAAACAAAACAACATGGTAAATATCCCGGACATTTTCAGTTATCTAATTTGTGTAACCACGACAGTTTAAAAAGTACAATATACTGTTTCCATTTCGCTAAGAATTTCTTCGAGGTGGACCTTTACATATAAATATGATGATGATTTATTTGTTCATTGGTTTCAGATCAGCACGCAGGTGATGGCTACGCTGGCGCGGCTCGGGCTGGGCCCGCTGGCGGCGCGCGTGCGCTGCACGGTCCTCGCGCTGGAGTGCGGCGCTCCGGAAGTACGCATCCTCGCAGCACACCTGCCGCCGCCGCCGCCGCCGCCCGACCTGCCGCCCGCCGCCCGCCACGCGCTCGCCAGGTAATCATCATCATCATCATCTCCGCGTTTTCCCGGTTGCATCCTTACGGAGCCCGGGGTGCGCTTTCCTACTTCTATCTCTCCACTTCGCACGGTCTTCGGCATCCTTCACGGAGAGTTTGTTGACACGCATGTCATCCACTACGACGTCAAGCCAAGCCTTCTTGGGCCTTCCCCTTCTGCCGGGACCTGGCGGTAGCGACATAGCTAGACACTTGTTCCCTACGTAGTTTGCCGGTTTCCGTAAAACATGACCGTACCAACGTAGGCGCTCGCCAGGTAATTGGACTATGGACAAAGTTACCTGTAGCACACTTAGTGGAGCGCCTGGGGCCTGGGGGTTTCGACCTCGAACTTTTGCTGCTGTTAGGGTCCTAACTAAGGGACTTAAATAAAGGTGGACTGTATTTCTATGGTATATTGATGCCGGTGGAAGGGCACTACGGAACGCGGCCGGTGCCGCCGAAGGTTGAAGACAGAGTGGCGCGCTGGGGATCGCGGCCCCGCGCGCGCGCATATGACCCGACGACCGCCGACGACGCCCGAGAAAGCCCGAGGACGCTCGCCCTCCAAAAGCTGCAGTGAATGAATTTTAATGCTTGAAGTGGAATTTTATTTTTTTAATTGTAAATTGAGATGTTTACCATTTTGTTTCGTTATAATCCTTCGAGTAGTTTTTGAAAATAAATAAGCCAGATGATTTT
The DNA here is from genome assembly GCA_039566165.1 of Maruca vitrata. Lineage (NCBI taxonomy): Eukaryota > Metazoa > Arthropoda > Insecta > Lepidoptera > Crambidae > Maruca > Maruca vitrata. The sequence continues at coordinate 2,668,654 of CM076928.1, read as the reverse complement.
CCGGGGTTTTGACATTGCCCGCTTCGTCAAAAAATTTTTTTCATCTTTATAACCAAATAATCAAAACTCACAAAGAATTTCGGTGGAAAACTTCTACCTGACAGGTGATCTAACAAATAATATATTTTGGATTGTAAAAAAAAAATTCGAGCTTTGGTTTAGTCACGCTACTCAGCCAGGTCTGCGTTGGGATATAATAGGAGAGGTACAGGACAAATATTCAGCTTGCCTCAAGTACCTGTCCAAAAGTTCATGCAAGCTCTCGGACCTCAATTTACGTTTTGGGGGCGGGGCTTGCTCTGACAGACCCGAAAGCGCCAAGCGAATTTCGCCTTATAAGTAGTCGACTAGGAAACTTTGCCGAATGTACCTAAATTTTAAAATTTTAAAAAATAACGTTTATTATCCCGCCTGGTTAGGAACTTGAACCACCGGTCTTTAGAAATCGCGTCTAACGCGCACTTAATCAAAAAAGTCATGTCATCATGTTTTCTCTCCTATGATCCCGGGCTCTTCAGGTGGGGCGTGAAACGGCATTTAAGCAGGCCTTCAGGGTGAGTGCGACAGGCTCAATATGGTCTATTGTGCCTGTCGACCTCATATTATGTGGATCTCACTACCGCTTACCATCAGGTGGAGTGAGCTCATCTTATTAGCCTATTTTATAAAAAAAAATTAATAACATTCTCGTTTTGTTTTCAGCTACCCCAAATGCGAGAGCATCATAAGAGAAGCATTGAAAGAATTAGCAAATATTGCAAAATTAAGTCAAAACAGATCACCGGATGAGACTCACCTATACGCCCTCTACTCTATACCTGACTCCGTGTGCCGTATAATGTACTGAATAATGTGTTATTTCGTTTCATTCCTTCCTTTATAGAACAGTTTCCATTTTTTCTGTGAAATATGACATTGGATAAAATAAGACATGTTATGCCTATGACGTGTTTTCGTGCTCAAATTGCACTTTGGAATAAGGAACGTAATGATTCAAAGATGTAATTTTTGTTAAAAGCTGTATTTTTAGTTCCAAATAACTACTTATATGTCGTCTATTTATTTGCGCGAACATTACACATTTGAAATAAACTAATTTTACGGATTAAACTCGCGTGTATTGTTATTCTTAACATATTTTCTTTAGAGACCCGGCGTTTCGAGCTCTTTACAGCGCTCGTGGTCACGGGCCAGACTCAATTAAGACGTCAAGAGTATTGCCCGTGACCACGAGCGCTGTAAAGAGCAGTTAAATTTGTTTTTAAATAAATACATTTGTTTTATTTACTAATGTGATGAAAGATTTTGTACTAAAAAACTTCGAACAAAGCTAGTATGTGGAACAAAAAGTAAGAATGTATTTTGTCCAATTACGTCATGTTCCATGGAACAAATGGGAACTGTTCCTTTTATTTCCTAAATTACTTCCTTCTTTAAGTATGAGTATGAAAGATAACGTTTCTAAAGTAAAATCTTGGGTACAGTCAGCCAAAAATGTGGTCTGCCACCCTACGGTTGAGAATCGTTTGAACGTCATGAAACAACAAGGTCAATTTTCCCTGGCAATAAGATTGTGTCAGCGACTATTGTCAACCTTAGCGATCGTTACATCTCGCAAAAACTTTTGTCAAAAGTGGTAGACCACTTTCTTCGCAGACTGTGCGTACATTCCTACTAGTTCTACCACGTGGTTCCACTGCAATACATTTTGTAGAACTAAATGTACTGTAGCGCTACCATGAGTTTAAAAGTTACGGACTCGATATCGCCTACGTTAATATTTCTATGAAAAACTTGTACAGCGCCACTGGTGGTTACGCTAAGAACTAAAATCGGTCGTATGAAAAAAACAACTCGATAGGTTTTTAACGTACGTAAGTTTTCGATAGCCAACTCATGGTACCGCTACTGTAGTGGAACTGCATAGTAGAACTAGAAGGAATGGGGGCTATCGCGTGTAAATTGGCCGCTAGGGGCGCTTGTCAGTGGCGTAACTATACCCGTTGAAGTCCGTGGCAAAATTCATCGGTTGGGGCCCCGTGCACCCCCCGTTCTTTTTTTTATTTTAATGTGGATGTGGGTTGGCAGATGAGATTCTCATATGACCTGGAACCCCTTACGGCTGGGGCCCCCTACCGGGTGGGGGCCCGTGGCATTTTGCCGACTTGCCACCCTGTAGTTACGCCACTGGCGCTTGTGTCGATTGAGGTCCTCTAAGTGTCAAATGCCACTGTTAGCTGGTCGCTTTTAAGAGTCCATTCCTATTAAGTTTAATATTTGAACATTTATCAATCAATATATAAGAGTCAATGTGACAATTATCGATAAAAGTGAGTCTTTGAAAAGCAAAGCTGAGGAAAATACTTCCGTTCGCCCTTTTTTTTTTGCGAAATGGTACTAAAGAGCACTGTTGCTTGGCCTATAGATTGAAGTTTCAATGTATAAAATATGATTTAAATAGCAAGTTTTTACAGTCGTATTTTCTGACTTCACTCAGCAGTGGCGCCGCCTAGTGAGCGCGAAAACGAAAGCCCTCATTAAACAGTGAGTGCAACAAAGAATAGATTTTTGAATATTTTTAAATGATAGCTTTTTAAATAAAGATTAAATATATCGTTCAGGGGATTGTTAATCACAAAATGCCAAGCCGAATTGGGCGACAAACTGTTTGTAAATGAAAGGTAGGGAAACAGTATTACTGGTTAAAAGACTCCCTCTTTATTTTTCACCAGTAACATTGCCAGTGGTTTGATAGGGAACCTTTCTCTTTCAAACTAAAATTTACCAGTCACTACATAGATTCGTATATACCTTAAATAATACAATTTTTTTTTTCAAAATTTATTAAATGAAATCCTTGGCTTTCAGTGTAAATATGTCAATTATACTTACTTATCTATTTACGGCAATCACAGGGATATAGAATCATTTACCTACCCTTCTTTTTTTCCGTTGTCAGGCAAAACTTTATTTAGAAGTTGTTCATTCCAAGCTGTCGATTACAAAGTCTCAAATGAGAAAAAAAAAACTTAGTTTGACTGGCTCGGTGGAACAGTGGTAACCCTGGCTGGCGGTTCCAAGAGTCGTGGGTTCGATTCCCACTCAGCACAAATATTTGTGTGATGAACATAGGTGTTTGTTCCGTGCCTGGGTGTGATTATGTATTGATAAATATTTATGCATGTCTCTCATGCCCATAGTACAAGCTCTGCTTAGTTTAGGGTCAGGTGATCGTGTGTGGAAATGTCCCAGGTTTAGTCAATATTTAGCTCAATTGTTTGTATTAATTAATTATTATAAAAATATTCGATCAGCCATAAATAACGTGTGATGTTAAAAAGATTCTAACTAGCGCTTCAAGTGGCAAAGATCTGAAGTCGTCTAAGATCGCCATTGACTGTTTTGACTGGCTCGTTGGAACAGTGGTGGCCCTGTCTGCAGTTCCAAGATGGGTTCGATTCCCACCCGGGATAAACATTCATGTGATATACATTTGTGATTGGGTTTCATTATGTATCTATAAACATAAATGCACATGTATTATGTCGGTCCCTGACACCCACAACACAATCTCTGTTAAGTTTGGGATCAGATGGACGTGTGTAGAGAGGTCCCAAATGTTAATTTATTGTTGTTAAATAGAATTAACGACATGTAAATTGTACCGAAAACAGTAAAAGTGGCTTTCTTGGACAACTTTTAGATTTTTCCGTTAGAGGCGCGCGGATAATCTTTCGTTCGTCATAGACTCTTAATTTAGTAAGTACTAAGATCTACTATTGGCGTGATGAGTTTAGCTTCATTTAGACCTTAGAAAGCCGACTAAAGGCTTATTTCGCTAATCCCCGTTGACAATCCCCGGTAACGGGGGCTAGTGAACTTTTTGTTCATTAATCCCCCTTATCACCGATTGGAGCTTGGAGTTAATTAATTCCCATTACGTTATAAATAAAATACTAATGTATGAATCAGGTATCTACTATTTATTATTGGATAAGAACTCACTTACTGAATATTTTTATATCCCTAAAAAAATATTTAAAAGTTTACCAAAAAAGAAATCATTGTCACAATACACACAAATAATGAACTAAAAAGTTCATGAATCCCCATATTAAGCTCCAATTGACGTTAACGGGGATTAATGAACAAAATGATCACAAATCCCCGTTGACAGGGATTGTCAAAGGAGATTACATAGTGGAACAAGCCAGTCTAAAGATACAATGTCACATATTACAGTCAGCATACATATTAGCTAATGATTATATAAGAAGATATATCTACTTCTGATACATACTGACTGTAGAGACTGTTACCATTTATGTGTAAATATCATTGAGTTCATCTTAGCACGTGAAGCCAATAAAATTGCGAATTTATTAAAATTATTTAAAAAAAAATTATGTACCTAATGGTCTAAATTGGTTGTTTAAAAAACAATATTATACAATTGAACTTTATTAAGATTTTAAATATAAATATGTATGATAATGTTGTATCTATATCTTTGTATAAAATTAATTATTAAGTCTTAAAATAAACATAATTTTTGATATTACTAATTTATTTTATTGTGTTTATGTGTTAACTCAGTACCCAGTATCTCTTATTATCACTACATAGTATAAAGCAAATTCACTTCCAGCGTCTGTCTGTATGTATGAATGCTTAAATCTTTAAAACTATGCGATGGAAATTGATGGGTTTTTTTTAAAGATAGAAGAAGAGGAAGGTTTCTATATATAATATACCGGTCGGGTCACTAGTATAATGTAAAATGGAAGTAACTAAGTGAATGTTGAGACTACGGTTATAAATAGAATTGACATTATCGTCAATATGCAATATAGGGCATAAGTATAATGTTTGCAATCGGTCATTACTATGTACCTACTCCTACTAACAACTCTAGGGGCTTAGACAATGTAACAATATCGAAACGATAACGAAGTTCGAAAAGTAAAAATTTATGGGTTTGACCACGTGATTTATTGCGTCTAATGTCAGTCCCATACATTTTATTCTTTTCGAACTTCTTTATCGTTTCGATATTGTTAAGTACCTACTTTGCCTACGGCACGCACCTAATTAGTGGAGGAAGTTGGTAGGTACTCTTTGTGCCTCCGATAAGCAAATTTTAAGGAAGATAACGTGTTAGTCCAGCACCTGACTTCTCAAATTTTAGTTTTGCACGATCTTTTCAATCCAATCTTTTATTACAATTGCGGGGCGATCAACAAGATACCTATAAATTACTACATAAACAAGTTGATTTTAATTGCTTTCCAAACCAAAATTGATAAAACACTTAGATACCTATGTTGCGCATTGAATTATTTAATTGTGCAATAAGTGCATTAATTGATCAGCATTATCCATTACAAAATCCGCATCGACATCCGTTGCGTAGTTTTAAAGATTTAGGCATATATACTTATAAGAGAAGGATCATTAAATCCTCTAGCTCAACAGTATTTATATTGAGTGTTCAAATGTGAATTATTAAAATCTAAATAATAATTTAAATAGGTCCAGGTTAACGACATGTATTTCTCATAAAATACCTACTCGCGGTTCACTTACAATGAGATAAAGTACAGTATTAATTAGTAATCTATCTACGATAATAAAAATGTTAGTCTCGCTAAAACTCAGACTGATAAAGCTAAGTTTGGGTTTGAAATGTTCAACATAGTCCAGGGTAGGTTTAAACGGTTCTAATATGGAAAAATACGAGTAACTATAAAATGGAAATGAATTGTAAGTATGACATCAGGTAAGAGACATATTGTATTTCTTAACTCCTAAACTCACGGTTCACTTACAATGAGATAAAGTACAGTATTAATAAGTTACATTATTATAAATCAAACATCCATGTAGAGGTTGTTGGATGTGGATGAAGCAAAAGTGGTGTGCCAGGACTGAATTAGCTTGAATCTCCTGGGTCACAAAGAGTAAGCGTTGTACGCAGCTCTGCCGCGGGACACTAGAGGTGCGAAGGACATGTGCACCGGCGGCACGGACGGGACGCGGCGCGGGGCGGCGTCGAACGCGCGGCACTTCGACGCGATCACCAGCCACGCCACTATGGACAGGAACATCGCCATTATGGCCCAGAACATAAGGACTAGGCAGAACCTCGCCCGCCGCCATGACAGCTCCGTCTGTACCGTTAATACCTCTTCGTGGTTCAATGGTCTGAAAAAAGTTTATTTTTTATTTATTTATTTATTAAATTTTACTATACTTACAGGCTAAACTGAAACGGATTTTGATGGCATTTTAATAGATAGACGGATTCAAGAGGAAGGTTTTTATGTAGGTATAATAGGTACCTATACCCGAAGCGAAGCGAGTGAGGGTCACTAGTTTTTTAATAAAAGTATGAACTGTAGCGCTACCATGAGTTTAAAAGTTACGGATTCGCCTACGGAAATATGTCTTAAAAACTTGTACAGCGCCCCTGGTGGTTACGCTGAGAACTAAAATCGGTCGTATGAAAAAAACAACTCGATAGGTTTTTAACGTAAGTTTTCGATAGCCAACTCATGGTACCACTACTGTACCTACATACAGCGCGTGATGCAGTCGTTTCGCTTTTACCGATTTCGCTTATTCTGCTGCTGATTTGTGCTGATGATATGAGCGGATAGCGGCGAACTTTTTTCACCACGCCGGTGTTATTATGCAGGTACACAGATTTACCATTACCTACACGATTCTAAAGCGCTTTGCTTCTAATACGCTCAAGTTTACCGCTCAGTTGACATTAAGTTAGACTACTTAGATACGCCACTGTGTCAGTCAGTCGCTCACTGATCACTTAATCGAGATGCGGATGAGGAAGAAAAAAACTAAAGAAAACTGTACGTATAGCAGTTGTAATGTACCTAGTTACTAAAGGCAAAAATAATTTTGGTGGGTTGGGGAAACATCCAAAAATACCTAATTGTTAAGGTCAATTTAACCCAATTGAAGATAAGCGGTTGAAAAAAAAATCATATACGAGCCACACGATTTTAAGTATGTCTAACGTTCAATAACAACAAATACGACTTTGTTAATAAATTAAAGGTTATGCCATACTTGCGTTTTTAAAATATTTACGAACATTATAGTCCAGTCAAATTAGCATCTAAATTATGGGTAAGGTTGCATTAATTCCCAACAAGCTGGATTTTTGTGCAGGCCTTGAATACGTCATTACAAATGATATGTCAAAAGTCCCCATCGATCCGACGTGTGCAAAAAAAAATATTCATGGTCAAATGTCACAAATATCAGTTTTATGCACTTTTGAGCGAAACGGTAAGTTTTATCATAAAAGTAAGTATGACAAAATTACTTATCACCTAATTATCTATAAAAATTGTCTTACACTTTATTCCTAAGATTCACCTAGACAGTTAAAATTTTCACGAATGATGTATTTCAGTTGGCTCTATAACATCTAATACTAAATACAACATTAAACTATCACTCAAGGTGGGCTCTTTTTCTTTTCTCTACGAAAGCTTTTTTTTATTTGCTCGCACTTGGCCGGTTTTTGACGTGGTAACCACGTTAAGCCATGGTCACCACGTTAATGTGGAATAGGTTTACTAAGGTAACCACGATAAAAACCGTCCAAGTGCGAGCAAATAAAAAAAAGCGTTAGTATGAGAGCCCACCTTAAGTGATGGTTTTATGTTGTATTTAGTATTAGCGATAATAGAGGCAACTGAAATCCATCATTCGTAAAAATTTTATCTGTCTAGCACAATAGCACGGGGGCCTGGAAGCATTTGAAAATACAACATTTCAACTTTGTGCATCGCTGTATCTCTGAAATGGTGAATCTTAGGAACAAAGTGTAAAGACAATTTTTATAGATAATTAGATGATAAGTAATTTTGTCATACATATTTTTATGATAAAACTTACCGTTTTGCTAAAAATCGCGAAAAACTCATTTTTTTTACCTTTGACCTTGAATAACATTTTTTCCTTACAGGGGAAAGATGGGGAACTTTCAAATTTTGTTTTTAATGATATTTTAAGCAATCTTACCGATTTTCAGCTTGGTGGGAATTTATGTAACTTCGAATGTCTAAATTGACCGGACTATTATATTAAAATTTCGTCTTCATAAAAGACATTTTAAACAGCGTTGTAGCAGAATGACCACCAGCACTAAGATATTTCGATAATTGTATTTTTTGATTATTAAATACATTATTAGGTATAGGTACTTACCTATGTCTTCTGCACCGCAGCTCAGAATTTCCGGTTAGTAATGGCTGTAACTCTGGATCCATAATTATGTACTAATCACTTTCCGAATTGACAAAATTGCTTATGTTATTAAAAATGTGCACACTAAACATTTGCAATTGTGATGTAAAGTTAGTATGTAATATTTAATTTATTTCTAGACGACGTCTTTGGTTGAGACTTGCAACGAACTAAATGATAACGTTATTAATGCAATATGATGTGATTTATTGCATTAATAACACGTCGTTACCTATAGATTGGTTTGTTGACTTTACTTGAACTCCGTACCCATTTAATTATGTATTAAATACATAATGCGGAATTACATAAAAAGTATAAACAGGTTCATCACTACATAGTATAAAACAAAGCTCTACTCGCTTCTACGTTCCTATATCCCTATATGCATAAATGTTTAAAACTACGCAACGGTTTTAGATGTTTTTTTTAATAGATAGCGGGATTAAGTGGAAGGAATGAATTTTTAATATGTAGAATGTAAAATTCACAAGAATCAAAGCGAATGCAGGTCGCTAGTAGATAGTATAGAAAGAAAGGTACTTAAACAGTATTTTTATTACATGGTTATACTAACGGCTTCGGCCGCGTGGAAATGGTTTTGGCAGCAATTGTTAATAAAAAAAACCTGTAATATACCTGATAAAATTTGCCAGTTTTTAGTGAAAGTCCCGTCAAAATTTGTTCGGGTGTTTCGGAGATTGGCGGGAATAAACAGACAGACAGACAAAAATTGTTTTGTTGGTGTTTTTGTTATTGGTATCCGATATAGATTCATACCCATTTAGTAAAAAAACATTATTTTAATAATAGGTACTTACAGACACTGTAATTTTATTGAGTTGTATATAAAATTACAAAATAATAAGTAATCCATGTTAATATTCCACGAACGTCCCGGGCTGAAAGCAGACAGATTTCATAACTTTATTATCAAAGTGAATTTAATTAACAATATTAGAAAATTAAATATCCAAAGTTGGCAGGACGCGAACGCTGCTGAAAATAAATTATGTTATTGTTAGAAATATTTTGTTTTGTCTCCAAAACAGGCGAATCTTGAAGGAGAAACGTGATGGTAGATAAAGTGCCAAAACAAAATGTTTAAAATAACTTTGTTAGATACTCTTTAACGTTTCAAGTAGTTAGTACCACAACTTTGGGGTATTTTTTACCGTGACTTGCATAAAATCGTTTGAGTGATATATTTTCGAGTTTTTCATTGAAAGTATTTTACTAATACTTTTTTAAATAAGAGATTAATTAATCTTTACTAATTTTCTAGAGCTGATGAGTTTGTTTATTTAAACTCGCTAATCTCAGGAACTACCTAATGGTTCGAATTGATTAAATCCTTGTTGGATTAAACCATTTATATTAACATCAGGCTGCGCCCTATTGGTAGAGCAAAAAGAAAGCCTTTTTAAAAACAAGCTTTTATTATTTATTTATTTATTAAGGTACACCAACGATTGTTACAATATAACTTGATCTATATCTAGCTTATTTTAACTAATGACTAATTGTACAATCAATTACAGGCATACTCTGCATTCTTATTAAGGACAGTTGTTGTGTAGCAAAATTAAACTTAAATTATACAAATCCTAAAAATAGTTAATTAAATACATGATAAAATTATGCTTAAAATATACAATCTACGCTACTATAATTATTTGTTTATAAAATGAACTAAAAAGTTAAAAATAAATTAACTCTAAAAGTTAAAGAAATATAACACTTTGTAACTTGATCGTAACCTTTAACGACAAATAAGCGTCTTCGTCTATTATAAATGAAAGCAAAAAAATCGGAACACGATTTTTTTTTTATTATTATATTGCCGTATCGCAGCTATCTCATATAGATACGGAAAGGTGGGCGGCTAGCTCAAGACACCAATATTACTACTATCCATTATAAGCAGTCGTTAATGGCTAGTGGTTTACAAAGAATGGCTCCAATTACGAACTTCGCCGTTACCTATTCTGTGTGATTTGTGGCGTTTGTTCGTGTTGTTCCCACTCGTAAATGCTTATTTGTGGCCGTGACTGCGGCCGGCCGGTGCTTTCGACGTTATTATTTTTAATGTTAAATATGAAATTGGTATGGACAAAAGAAATTGCGAAAATAAACATTTACACAATTTTGTTTGTTTTTTTATCGGGGTTATGAATATTAAAATTTAACGTACCTATTGAAGTTATGAAATGTTAGTACCAATACTATACGTAGGTATTGTACATGCTTAGGGGTAAGAGCCATCCGCTCACCCGCAAGTCCGGTGATGATGACATAGCTGCTCCAAGCTATTATCGTACGTCAGTTAAGAGTTAAGATGCGTTGGATATATTCGCGGTTCAGATAAATTTCGCTTCATAATGTTTTATTGCGCAAATTTGTTGCATTAAGATACGAAAAATCAAGTTTATACCTTCCCTTGAATAAGATAAATAAATATCTGGGACAATTCCACACACGGCCATCTGACCCCAAACTAAGCAAAGCCTGTACTATGGGCGTCAAAGATATACATGTTTATACATACATATATATTTATAAATACATACTTAAATACATAATCACACCCAGACACGGAACAAACACCGATGTTCGATTCTTAGATTGCAAAAACGCAGTTCTGGTACGGTAGATTTGCGGATTTGCAGTATCCTCGACAATATTAATTTTTCACCACCACATTTAGGTATCTACCTACCTAGATACACACATGTATCCAGGATACTCTGTCTCTTTAATCTTGGAGACCAGTGATACGGCAAATTGAAGAGATTGGATGCAAATTAGATGCATGGTCAGATGAGCCAACGAAACAACCCTGATAGATCCGAATTTCATAAATAATCCTTCCTAATATAGTAAATGTGAAAATTACTGTCTGTCTGTCGCACTTTCACGTCGAAAACGATTAAAATGTACCTATTTTTTTAAAGGTTTGTTCTCATGTAATATTTATTCTTTATTACCAAAACTGAATTTTTATCCGCTCCTCTGCATGTCCTGTGATGATGACAAGACTACTCCAAGCCATCATCGTAAGTTAGTTAGGAAAAAAAAAGACTTGTAAGGAATGAATACTTTATTATTTTAAGAATAATGTTACTTAGACTAAATATTATATTAATTTTATACTTAAGATTAAACATACGCTATCTTATTGGACATCAGTAGTTAACTGTAACATTGGATCCCAAACTAGGCATAGCCTGTAACTAGGGTAACCAAAACCAATTTATGATATTGAGAGTAGCAGAGCATCAGTGAATGCAATTATAAAACTAACCGAAATTCTAATCTAACACTAGATATTACAGTTGCTATACCTAGTGCTAGTGTGGTGATCGGGACGAATAGGAATATTATAAAACTTTGGGACTCTATAGCTTATGTTATCTATACCTACGGGCGTGTGGCTGACAGCTTTATAGCTACCAAGATAGATGGCGCTGGTAGTCAATTGTAAGTCCCAACTACCCATTGTTTCCCTAGGGATAGAAGGTAAGGAACTCAAGTTCACTTTCAAAAGAAAAAAGAATTGGTAGGTAGGAGGTTCGATTTGCGCCGACGATTTTTGCGAATTTATTTTATCCAAAACAAAACTCGGGCATGGAATTACAATATTTGTACTATTAATTCAGAAATTATAAAAGCTGCTACTGAAACTTTTTTCCTGGGAAAAATATATCCATAGAAACTGTGGACGCGAACTTTTTTTCATCAATGGACATCAGAATGACTTTAGTCATGGTAAAAAGCCCTGAGGTTCACATATGAGATCGCCAGGCACATATTATAATCTATCGACCCTGTCCTCCGTTCCTCTTTTCTGCCCCGTGTCATTAAAGCATGGAATACCCTTCCAGCTCGTGCTTTCCCTCCCACCTATGATCCCGGGCTCTTCAGGCGTATGGTGAAATGGCATTGAAACTTGCCTATTATAAAAAAAAGATAGTTGCGCCAATCACTACATAGTCACATCCCTCATCTCGCATCTGTCTGTCCGTATGTATGTCTAAATCTTTAAAACTATAGAACCGATGTTGATGCTGATTTTTTAATAGATAGAAGGATTTATGAGAAAGGTTTTCCCGAAGCGAAGCGAGGCCGGGTCAATAGTATACATTTAATAAAAAGTGTTGTATTAACGGCAATTATCTCTTTATTTTTTTCTGTAGATAATTCCTCTTTCCTGAGCTCTATCTTAAGAACTGAGTTCGAACTTGAACTGCCTATCCACCACTGCGCATATCGAGACTTTCCGAGTTATCGCCGATCCCACGTCGCTGATAACGCTTATCAGCGTCCGATCGTGTAGAGTTGCACCGACACTCGCCCAATCAGATGACCCCGTTCCTTTGTCCCGTTCCGATACCATCTCGATGTTGCTAGGTTATTTTAATGGTGTCAGGGTCTCTGGTAACCAATTGTTTGCTTTTTGGAATAATCTACATAATAATTTTGGGCTCAACCAAAGCCTTCATTATTTTTAGTCACCTCATCATCATCATCAGGCCATATACGTGCCCACTGTTGGGGCACGGGCCTAGCCTAATCTAGGGTGATCAGGCCTTAGTCAACCACGCTGGCCAAGTGCGGGTTTGTCAGTCGACCAAAAACTAAGGTTATGTAGTCAATTAACCTTAGTTTTTTCTAAGCTGTGCAGGTTTCCTCACAATGTTTACCTTCACCGTTAAGCGACGAATAATATAATCTGTCACCTATTGGTGACTTATGAACCAATATATTTATATATCATATCATAGTGCGCAAGGTTTAGCCTTCATTATAATATAAAAAATAGTTTGATTCCCAATAGGCAAACGTAAATAGGTATGTAACTACATATAAGTATTTAAGGTCAATAATATTGTAAGATCTTGTACTTCACTTTCGTTGCAGTTGAAAACGTTAACTTAATTTTTTTATAATTACATTACGTCATTTAGTTTAATTAAATTGAACAATAGTAAACTATTTTAAGTTTTAAACAATGACTACCTTAAAAAAAGTATTTAATCCACAAATAAGCCAATGACTCTACTCTCCCTTACTCTGATTTCTTATTTCGATCATCAGTAAATGCAACCATGTAAATGTCCAAAACAGAGGATTCTAGTAAGCTCTCCAGGTCTCACAAGTACACTTCACCTCAGAGTTTTCACCGCAAATGCTTACTAGTGCAGGCCACAGTTAATAAGCCTGCAATTGGCAAGACAAAGTTGCGGATCGCCTGATGAATACAATGTCTGTACGTGCTTACATTCTAGTTAAAGCTGGTGTCCCACTACAGATGGTAAGCGAAAAGCGGGCATTTTCATCGAAATCTTATTTACCATGTTGTTTAGTTTTAATGATGCCATGATCACGGGTGAATGGCGCTTGCAACAGTGCCTTTCGGCATCATCTGAGGCTCATTATCGGGAGCTCATTAAAACAAAACAACATGGTAAATATCCCGGGCAGTTTCGGTTTTCTAATGTGTGTAACCATGACAATTTAAATTTATATATTGTGTATGTTGGGTTTATACTGTAAGTAGTTGCAAGTACACATAGCTACTTATTGCCCGACGCTATGACTGGGTTACACTAATCATGGTCGCTCGCTACTCTTTGACCTATAATGTTTTTATTAAAATGGAACGCAAAGGTCTAAAATCGTATGTATTTATATGTGTGCCAAATAGCTTGACAGATTTGGTGGAAGTAGAGTACTCCAGGTTATACTTACATACATACACATAATTAGAGACATATGAAGATAAAGTAAGATTTATAAGAATTCGGATATGCCAGAAACTGAAAATTTCACAAAAATCTGAGCAGCATCCAAGTACGTAAAAGTAGAGGTAGCTAGTTACAGAATAATTACTGTACAAAAAGAACATGAACAAGTATTATAGAAATAAAAAAAAAGACGTGTGGCACTCGGGGACTGCTGCGGTATAGCTATTGCATAGCATTGTCCGATTTCGGAGCAGCTCGTCTCGATTCGTGCGAGCTTCGTAGAGTCGTACAATACGTCTAACCGCACGCACACAAACACCGTGCCGAAGTCTACCGAACTGAAACGACGTTAGTCGATTGTGAGGATTTTTTCGTTACGGAATTTCTTGGTTCGGTCGCCGCGCTCAAAGCCCGCGATAAAAGCTATGCAATAGCTTAAAATAATTAATGTTGTGTGATCCAAAACGTAAATAGATACGTTTATGACAACAAGTGCTAGTTACCACGGAATCAGATCAATGTAAGTGATGTTGTGATATATTAATATTTATTTATTTATACCTACTCGCTTCCTCAGTGGACCAATTGCCTTACTCTGAAGTTAGTTTTCGCTAGAACCTATGTAGAACCACTTTGTAACTCTCACAGATATTTGCCGCGGACGATGTACAATTGTAAAGACAAGGCTACACTAACGGGGTACGGCGGATATTCGTGCTATTATCCTGTAAGGATCACAGACATGGGAGTATCTGGGGGGGCAGCTGTCTCTCACAGGACGATGTATCTTATTTAGTAATTTTATAGATAGATACCTAGCAAAAAACCTGATTTGCCCCCCTGTTCTATAACTTATCTAATTTGCCCCCCTGACCCCGAAAGCCATGCTGAGAGAGAAACAGATAAAAATATTGTGCTTTTAGAGACCTAGTAGTGCATCCACTGCCTCTGTGTAGCTGCCTCGTTGGTCTATTGGTAGCAAGCGCTGCGTAAGGACCGAGGGGTCCCCAGTTCGAGTCCGGGGTCGGGCAAAATTTGTGTGAGTTTTTCTGTAATGAAATTACTCAGCCCGGAGTTAGGAAGTTGGCGGTTGAACGCCCGTGCCTCGGAAAGCACGTTAAGCCGATGGTCCTGCGCCTGATCTCTCATCGGTCATGTCGGATAGCCGTCTCACCGAATTCTGAGAATAAGGGAATAGAGAGTGCACTTGTGTTTGCGCGCACACTTGTGCACTATAATATGTCCTGCGCACTTAATTGATCTCAATTGAGATCGGCCGCCATGACTAAAATCGGTCACTTCATCATCATCAGCCTATATTCGTCACCACTGCTGTGGCACAGGCCCTAAGCCAGGGCGATAAGACCTTTTTTTTTTTTTTTTTTTTAACGCGGAGAATGCTTGATGCACCGTCACCTTGGGCAGGGGTTTACCCAAGGTGGTGTGTGGGACTCCCGGCTGCCGGTGTTTAGATGGAAAGCCGGCAGCTGCTCCTGAGCTAAGGTGCAATGCCCAGGGGTGTACCCACTAAACTCCGCGGCGTACCTCATCGCCTTAGCGGCGTCATGGTTCCTAGCATAGCCCAACTACCACAACGCCGCCAGCGTTCCGCCCTTTAACGGGCTCCACTCAAGTCCCCCACTGAGGGGGGTGACAGGGCGACTCGGTACACGGAGTCGCTCCCGTCCCTCGACGGAGGCCTGTGCAATGCAGGCGGCGGCGTCCCCACGCCTGCCGCCTGCTGGTCTCCGCTGGAGTGCGCTGTTTGGCGCTGGTAAATGCGCCGCGCGCGCCCCGGTCTGCGCCTTCTAAGCGCTGGGGCTGAGGGGTCATTCTCCCTCTCACGTTCCGCCGCCTCCTTCTGCAACATGACGGACTCGCAGAAGGAGGCAGTTGCCATCCAAATTTCTCGTCTCTCTACCATCCCACTAAGTAGTTGGGGAAGAGAGAGTACTTGACCGGCCACAGATGTAAGGGCCGACCTCTCCTGGGACCACGACGGACACTCAAAAAGCGTATGGTCCGCCGTATCCACTCCTCTGCTCCACATGAACGGCAGATGGGCAGGTCCTCCCGCTGGATGCGGTGCAGGAACTTACCGAAACAGCCATGGTCAGTCAGAACCTGCACCAGGCGGTATGACAAAAATCCGTGCCCCCGCTCGAGCCAACGATCTAGTATTGGCCCAAGTGCATCCAGCAGGCGGCGTCCTGACGGCGCATTTGCTGTTTGTACTGACCATGCGCGAACAAGATCTTCGCGCGCCTCTTTTACAAATGCCCCACGCTCCTCGGGAGCGGGGCGAAGATCTCGATCCCTTAAGTCCGCCTGCCAGTAGTAAGTCTGGGCCATGACGTGGGCCTCTAGTTCCCACGGTGGTGTCTCTGCCAGGGCAATGGCCGCTGCAAACCCTACAGTGCGGTACGCGCGCGCCACACGACAAGCTATTACTCGCTGAGGTCTACGGAGTAGGGTGGCATTTCCCCTAAAATGAAGGGTATCCGCCCATATTGGTGCTCCATAGAGGGCCATGCTACGTATAATGCCGGCATAAAGCCGCCTGCATTTGGCCCTTGGCCCTCCCAGATTTGGAAGAAGCCAACCCAGCGAATTAGCCGCCTTTAGGAGGCGCGGTGACAGTCCGCTAAAATGCGGGAGAAACTGCCACCGCGCGTCCAGAACTAGCCCTAGGTATTTCATTTTGGCGCTGGATCGCTACCCGGGTTCCCCAACTGAGATGTACGAGTTGGGGGGAGGTCCCCTCCGAGGCCCATGGAAGTATACGGCCTCGGTTTTATCCAACGCCAAACGCAGGCCCAAGAGGCCAATCCGCTGTACAACCAGTGCACTTGCTGCCGTAGCTCGACGCACTGCCTCTTCAAACTTCATCCCTCGAGCAGTGACAAGAGTGTCGTCGGCGTAACATATGACGCCCGTTCCCGGGGGAAGAGCACCGCGCAGCAGCCAATTAAAGCCAATGTTCCAAAGCAAAGGTCCTAATACGGACCCCTGCGGAACACCAGATTCCACAGCATGACTCACGAGCTCGCCGGAACGGTTGACAAATAAAACCCTCCTGCCAGCAAGATAACTACCTAACAGGGCCCTTAGATATTGCGGGACCCTGTGAAAGATAAGACCTTCCGTGATTGTCGAGTGGGGAATGGTATTGAAGGCATTGGCGATATCAAACGACACCGCCAGCACTCCACCCCCACTTTCTGTTTGCTCCTGGACTAGGGACTTAAGCCTGGACAGGGCGTCAATAGTTGATCGTCCAGACCTGAAACCAAATTGTGCCTCAGAGAGGTCCGGCCCCGATGTCTTTAGGTGGTCATTAATGCGAGCCGCAATAATGCGCTCAAAGAGCTTACCGGCCTCGTCTAAAAGGACGATTGGACGGTAAGCGGACGGGGTGTCTGACGGGCGGCCCTCTTTTCTTAGGAGGCACAATTGACCCTCTTTCCATGTTCCCGGGAACCTTCCGGTCGAAAAACACCGATTTAACAGGTCCCGGAAAAAATCCTCCATCTCACAACATGCCAGAGCGAGTACGCGGGCTGGGACTCCATCTGGGCCTGGCGCCGTTTTCTTAGCCCGAAGCGGAAGGACGGCTGCGTCAAACTCCTCTAATGTCAGCGGCGGAATGCTATCTGGCTCTTGGATGGTCTCTAAAAAGGACTCCATTCGCGGTGGCACAAATCCTTCGACTTTGGGCGGAAAAAGCCCTCGGACAACCTCCATGAGAAAGGATGGCTCAAGAGTTCCAGCAACTGGGGGACCTATAGGGCGCAGCTGTTGGCGCGCAACTTTGTATGGTCTCCCCCAGGGGTCGTCATTGAGGCTTCTGAGCATCTCCTCCCTAGCAGCGTCTTTCGACACTCCGATGGCGGTCTTAAAGGTCTTCCTGGCGGCCTGGTAAGCCTCATAAAGGCGTGCTTCGCCGGCGGGGTCTCTTATCCTGCGGCGACGACATCGCTGATATGCCCGACGAGCTGCATAGCAAGCACCCTTAATTTCTGCTAGCTCATTCGACCACCAATAGACAGCACGACGCGGCGTTGGACGACGGGACCGGGGCATGGACGCGTCACAAACCTCCGTCAGTGCTTCGCGGAGTTGCGAGGCTGACACATCTACATCCTCCACTGACGAAGCAAACCACCCCTGCACGAATGCGGCCTCCCGTGCGATGCTCTTGTCCAGGCGGGTAAGAGCCCACCTGGGGAAAGGGGAGCGGCCTGGCGAGGATGGAACTACGCCAGACGTGGAACGGATATCCCATCTTATGAATCGGTGATCCGAGAGGGTCTCCCCCAATTCCACCCTCCAGTTCGCCACTCTTGCGGCAAGAGCAGGAGTGGCGAAGGAAATATCCACAATAGATCCTCCCTGTTGACGCACGCATGTCTGAGTGGTCCCCCGGTTTAAAATAGAGAGACCAACGGATGATGCCCATTCCGCCAAAAATCGACCGCGCCGATTGCAGCGTTCTGTGGGGTTGCCCCAGAACTCCGATTTGGCGTTAAAATCCCCAGCCAAAATAATGTGCTGGCCCCTTACTCGTCCGAGGACTCCTGACAAAGCATCCAGGAAGTCTACAAAAGCCTGGAAAGGGCGCGATGGCGAAAAATACACCCCGACTACGACAAGATCTCCCCAGGCCACCGCTACGTAGCTATTTCCCCTCTCTAGAAGCGTCAGCGGGAGCGTATTTGAAGCAAAACGCGTTCCTACACAAACCAGACTATCAGTGTCCGCCAGCCAATGAGGAGGCACCCAGTAGGGCTCCGAAACAATCACTAGATTCACCAACCATTCTGCCATGGCCTGGAACAGCACGTCCTGGGCTGCACGGCAGTGGTTGGTGTTCGCCAAAAGGAACGTTTTCTGCCCACTAGACATTGTTGAAGATGTCCATGTCCTCCTCTGCAGCGACTGGCGTGGCCTGGCTGGCCTCCGGTGCTGTAGTTGCTGTTGGCTTGGTTGGTTGCCTCAGCTGGCCTTTCTTTTTCGGGGGGTTACACTTTGACCTCCCCATGACATGGTCTGCCGGTATGCCACTATCTGCACATACAGCGCAACGTGGTTTGGCGAAGCAGGCGAAAGCCTTGTGCCCCTCCTTGCCACAGCGTAGACATAGACCAGACCTTTCTTTTGTAGATGGACACATAGCTATCGTATGCCCTAGGCCGTAGCACCTGTAACAGCGTAGTTTTTGCTGTTCCTCCACCTTCACAAACGCCGCGCTAAAACCTACTAGTAGACGACCGCCCTCTAGTACTTTCTTTGCTGCGACTATAGGACACTTGAGGCGGACTGTGCCCACCCCTCCGCGACCTGTGCGGATCTCGCCGGATTTGATGAGCTCTGGTGCACAGTCCCCGACCGATGCGATCTTAGCCACCACCTCTTCTTTTGTCACCGAGTCGTCTAAGTCAGCGACCACTAGATCCACCATCTTCTGCGGCCTTGACACTATAGCAACATCAGAGACCGTCTCTCGTAGTTTGCTCGCAAAGTAGTCAGCCTGCTCTGAACTTTGTGCCCCGGGAAACTCAAATTTGCGAGCCCCCGTGGCGGTTTGCCTTACCCGAGCTGGCCCTACCTGAGTTGATCCCATGGCCTTTCGCGCTCTTTGAAGTACCGACCCGTACGTCTCGCCTTTTGTAAACGCGTCTGTTGTCAATGTGACAACTACGACTGCACTTTTAGGCGGGGCCAGTTTTCTTTCCTTATTCTCCTTGTTTTTCTTGCTTCTCTTCCTTTTTTTCTTCTTCTTTTCTCCCCCATTTGCGACAGAGTTCATAGAAGGATTTCCAGTATCCTTATTTTGCGGTGGTTGCGGACCGGACTCCGTCGGTAGAGTTGACGCCGAGGCTGCTGCCTTTTTACCCTTCTTCTTTCGTACCACTTCCGTCCAAGGCTGTCTAGCTGGTGTGGTCGATGGAAGAAAGGAATCTTCCGTGTCTTTATGCGCTGTTGATGGCTCCGGCGCTTTTGAGGGTGGTTCAGCCATACGAGAACGCGAACGTGTCACCCTCAATGAGCCTGGTGATGGACTCGCAGACGGAACTGGTGTGCGTGACTCAGGTGTTCTTTTACCTCGCTGTTTTGGCACCTCAGGTGTCTTGAAGAAGACAACATCGGCTAATTCATTCGCTTTTATCCTTGTTTCATCTTCCTCCCGCTTCTTGTCAGCGGCGAGTGGCGGACGAAGCCTCTTGGCAGGTAGAAGCCGGTCCTCTATCCCTTCTATAAGAGTCCGTGTAAAATTGCGGTCCGCATCTAGATGCTTCTGCCGCTCCTCCTCGCAAACCCGACGAATAGTCGCTGCTAGGTCTTCTAAGCTAAACGGAGTAGCTTCTTTGGAAGGTAACGGAGCCAAAAACTCTACCTCCATCGACCCTGTCGCAGGCTGATCGTTGAGCGTAGACGTGGTTTGAACTTTAGAGCTTCCTAAATTGCCCAACTCTAGAGCTCTCTCCAGATTCTCGACTCTCGCCTGTAAGCGCTCGAATCTAGCGGCAAATTCTTGCAAGCCTACTTTCATTCCGGCCGCCCTGTCTTTCAGCCCCTTGACAATAGTGCCTTTCAGGTTTTTGGACTTAGAGGCCATCCTACAGATTTCCTCATAGTCTTCCTCCATACGTGTCGTGATTTCTTGGCGTGACATCATGGCCAGCTCTCCAGAAGATGGAACAGTGTATTTAGGATCAGTGCTCTCTTCCATATCCGTCTCCTCACTGGTAGTCACCGCCGCATTGAGCTTCTCTTGTAGCTCCTCTCGTTTGGCCGCATTGACTTCGCGGAGCGCCGTCGCTCTGTCACTTCGCACAGTTATTTTAGGAGGTCTCCCTCTTTGTTTTTTCTTTGGTCGCTTGGACTTCTCGTCCGACTGCTCCCTTTCCGATCCGGAGTTCTTCCGCTTGAGGTATTCCGAGCGTCTAGACACCCGGTTCTCTACAGACAGATTTGCGATGGTGTCTGATTCTGCACTCTCTGACTCAGAGGTGCAAATAAACTCTACATCGCTGCCACTTCTCACACTCATCAACGACCTCGTTCTGCTTAACCATGGTGTCGATGAAGTCCTCTCAAGACTCGCTGACAGACTTGCCGACTGTGCTGGCTCGACCATCTGCGTTAAATCGACTTGCGACTCCCGGCACGACCCCGACAACCTGCCGGACGCCCCCAGGGTCACGCCTGACATCTCCGGGTTGCTAAGCCCAACTTCCACAGCGACGTCCTCCTCCACACTTCTTATACACGGTGAACTCACCGAGACGCACAAGTTGCCCCCCCCAGAATACGTGGGGCAACTGTCACCCGAAGGTGACAGGAGGGATTCTCCAGCAGCGGTGCCACTGGTACCCTCCTGGGGTAATATCTGTTGACCTGTTGCGTTATCCATGAGTTGAATTTTGGCTCCAGTTAGAGGGTAGAGCTACCCTGTACCCAATCCCCCCAGGTTGGATTTTTTAGTGAGGTTTTCTCCTCTTGGGGTCGTTTACACGAGTAAACAAACCCCTCTACCCCTAGCCGACCCGCAAGAGACGACCCAGCTAGGAACAGATTGCCCGACAGAACCGCATATAATGCCATCCCGCCGCGCCGCGAAGATTCTTCGCCATCCACCGTCAAAAGACACCGACATATTTTTTGTTTTCACTCAAAATAGCGTACACCAGCTATTCGATAGCGACGTAGAAATAACACCACCGCCAAATAGCACCACCAGAAATCGGCCCAAAACGGCCCAGCCCAGCGCTCTGCCAAATTCTCTTTCAAAGGAGTGAGCGCGTTTCGCCGTAAATGGCGTCAACGCCAAGGAGGGGGCGGGGACGAGTTTGGACTCTCCCCCCCCCCCCTTTCAGGTGTCGGGACATTAGCCGTCGGCTAGCAAGATCCTAAAAAGGACGTCACTAGCCGCCGTTGTCCGGGGCACACCAGGCTTCCCACTCCTGTTCCCCAGTGATCCACGTGGATTATCAGGGACTAGGAGTTAGGGAAGCACACGCGGAGGTTTCCCGACCTAGAACCCCAGGGCGATAAGACCTTACTCAACCACGCTGGCCAAGTGCGGGTTGGTTGAAAACATTAGAATTTCTCAAAGGTGTGCAGGTTTCCTCACGATGTTTTACTTCACCGTTAAAACGTCGAATAATTGTACGTATGAATTTCAAATTTGAAAACACATTGTTACGTGGCGGGGTTTGAACTGGCGACCTCTTGCTAACAGATAACTTTATTTTTACGAATATTCCCGCGAAATCTCAAATTGGCTATTCCTCAGTCTGGCTTTTGCAGTGTAAGAAAGCTGCACGAATATTTGCAGTATCCCACTAATGTAGCCGCAGGTTAAATATTTTATTGTTGAATATAAACTGTTACGTTCAAGGCGATAAGGTCTTTAAAGTGTCAAAGTTACGGAACTGATTATATGACAGGGTTCTATGTTCTTTCCATGACTTATAGTCTAGTATGTACTTAGGAGAGTACGCGTACTCACTTGCTCGAAAGCGGGGCCGTTTAGCCCTTAAGTTTAAAGTAACAGGTAGCGCGAACTAAAGGTGTCCCAAAACAGAGGCAACCTACGTCATTTTAGAAAACCTAAATTTGGCATGAAGGTAACCTAATGAACGTAAAGCTTAATTCTTACGGAAACGAGAGTTATTGAGAAAAAAATGTATGTTAAATTCTATAGTCCACGCGAATCATTTAGTTACGGACACAGCTAGTTTTCGTAAGAATTTTGCAATATCGCGTTGCAAGTAAGCTTTACGTTCATTAGGGTACCTGCATGCCAAATTTCAATCATTTATCTTATGCAGTTTCGATATTTTCATACAAAAGCTTTTTCCCGCTAACTCCCTTCCCAGTAAAAAAAAATTGCAATATCCTATTGCAACTAAGCTTTAAGTTTACGAAGGTACCTGCATGCCAAATTTCAAGCGTCTATCTTAAGCAGTTTGGATTTTTCATACAAAAGGATTTTCCCGATTATTCCCGTTCCCGTAAGAATTTTGGGAATTCCTTTCTTAGTGCACCTCTACGGTATCTAAGCTACGTCTCTTCCAAATTTCAAGTGCCTAACTTTAGCCGTTTAGGCTGTGCGTCGATACGCCCTCAAGCTTGCACTCACAGGGAACCTTTGAGGTGTCTGGCTGAATAATTGGCCCATTGGATTGGTCTGGCAGCTTACAATTAAGTCTGGAAATAGTACCACGTAGTATTTATGTCAAATTTAGGATTTCTTAAATGACGTAGGTTGCCTCTGTTTTGGGGCACCTTTAGTTCGCGCTACCTGTGAAACGGCCCCGCTTTCGAGCAAGTGAGTACGCGTACTCTTCTAAGTACATACTAGACTATAAGTCATGGAAATTCTAGCTTTGCCAAAATGACGTAGGTCTGGCGGCCCTGGGATCTTACTCTATTAGGCCACTTTGAATGAAATAATAGTTGATAGACAATAAGATATGCGAGGAAAATAACTTGTTACTTCAATGAATAAACAAAATGTACCCTTTAAAAAACAATCAGCATGACCTCACTCCTGATGGCAAGCTGTTGTGAGGTCCACATGTGAGGTCGACAGGCACAATATACCCTATTGACCCTATATATTTGTGAAGTTATTATATTATCTGGGACATTTCCACACACGGTCATCTGACCCCAAACTAAGTAGAGCTTGTACTATGGGCGTCAGAGACTGATATACATACGTAGATATTTTTAAATACATACTTTAATACATAATCACACCCAGCCACGGAACAAACACCGATGTTCATTACACAAATATTTGTCCCGAGTGGGAATCGAACCCACGTCTCTTGGAACCGCCAGCCAGTCAGTCAGTCTTTATACGCTATTTAGGAGTAGGTTTCAAAATGGTAATTGTACTAGAAGAAATAGCATTTCATGATATAAAATCCTATACGAAATCAACCAACGAAACGTAGTTTTGATAACCACAGTACTTCAATAGATTGGTGTCCGTTCTATTGCTAATTGAATAGTAGAAGTGAAAAAAAAACGTGTAAAAAGTGCGAGTCAGATTTATACCCAGAGGATTCCGTACAAACTTGTATCTCCTTGTATCTTGTTTATTTTAATATAATTAAATAAATAAATATCTGGAACATATCCACCCACCATCACCTGACGTCAAACTAAACAGAGCTTGTACTATGGGCGTCAGAGACTGATATACATACACATAGATATTTATAAATACATAATCACACCTACACAACACGGAACAAACACGAAGTGGGAATCGAATCCACAACCCTTGAACCGGCGATCAGGGTCATGAACCACTGTTCCACCGAGCCAGAAAATATAAATGTTTGAATATAAAATCTAATAGGCGTGACGACTGGGTCAAAATCTTATTATTCTATTTAGTCCGTAAGTTAGTTTATACAAAAATATGGGACACGTATTTTTTTGTTTTTCAATTGATTGAAAAATGACAAAATTATAGCTTATCAAACTTCTGGAGTGGGGGCTTGTGACGTCACAGTTACGCAAAAATTGTACCTAAACGTGACGTCATACGAAACTTCTAAGCACTATATCTTCATAATTTCTTGTTTGTGAAACAAAATAAAAATACGAGTATGTACATTATTTTTAAATAATCTAAATAACGGACTAATTATATTTTTTTAGTAGTCTCGCCTATTGTATCTTTGGGAAGTACTAAACTAAAAGCTGAGTTTTTGCAACTTCGAGGGACCATTGACCAAAGTATTAGATAGTCTTAATTTTAAATTTGATACCTGCTCGGGTACTCCAGACTCGGGTAACGGTGAAGGAAAACATCGTGAGGAAACCAGCACAACTGAGAAATTTTTCAACGGTGTGTGAAGCCATGTCAGAGGCCTACGGGCGGTTTAAAAACTCTGACACCAGAGGGCCTACCATGAGTTCGCTATCGAAAACTTACTTACGTTAAAAACCTATCGAGTTGTTTTTTTCATACGGCCGATTTTAGTTCTTCGCGTAACCACCAGCGGCGCAGTACAAGTTTTTCATAGACATGTATTTACGTAGGCGATATCGAGTGCGTAAGTTTTAAACTCATGGTAGCCCCACAGGTTGTTCATCAACCATGCGATAAGAAGAAGACTCGAGATAAAGGATATTTTACTACTTAATTGCGGGAATGCATTTTTAAGAATTTCACGTGTATAACAGTTCAAAAGCCTTTCCAGTTTACTTTAGTCTACGCGTGTGAAGCTATAAGCTGTTTTTCCCTCGAAGCCTGTGGAATCCTAAAAACTGCACGAATTCACAAACCGTGCTCCCCATCCCACTTAGTAACTAGGTTCGTCGGTTTGTCCGTAGTTAGGTACATGACTAGTAGTGAAATAGGAAAAAGCCGGTCAAGTGCAATTTGGGCGCTCGCAATAAGGGTTCCGTACGAAGTGTAACGATTTTTCTAAACTTTTTGGTTGAATAGTCTCTGACAAAGAGGTTATGTTATGTAACTAGGTAAAGATTTGAACGAAATTTTGGAGAGTCGTAGATAACAACTTAGGTATATTATTATGTTTGTAATTGCTAAGTATTATAATATTTTGAAAAATTAAATGATCTTAAATTGACCGGGGATTCGAACACCCGTCCTTCCAGGAATCGCGCTCAGAAATGTGAAAATGATGGCGCCATCATCCGTTTTTCAAAATATCAGAACAGCTAGTACAAGCTTTAACACTTAAAAAATTTAAATGTAAAAAAAAATAAAGTCTCACAGGTGAGATTGCAGGATATTATCTCTTTGTGGTGTAAGTATTTCGGACTGTTTACAATATTATAATTTTAATTCGCAGATTTTGATTAGCGGAAATTGCGGATGAAAAACGCTATAAGACCATCAGTTGTACACATACACGGTACATTTCAATTGGTGCGCGTTGCAGTAGGGAGTTTCAAAGAATACTGAAAGCAAGAGTTCAAACGTTTACGTTCCGTTTACAAGCTGATATGTGTTCTACGACCACGAATGGTCAAAAAAAGGTTACTTACTTACTTATTAATGGTTCCGTTTTAATGTGCGAGATACGGAACTCTTCAATGAAACACGAACGTTCAAAAACTCACGGCAATCTGAATTCAATTAACCTACATCCAAAGAAACTGGCTGCGTCAGTGGGATCCTTTTCTTTTTTGGACTCCGTATTTGAAATAGGTCAATGGCATGTTGGATCATACCTACTGACCGCTCACTGGTGTTCTATTCCGTTAAAAATAAATAAATAATATAACATAACATGACATTGATCTGATCCCTTTGTATCTCTAAATAATGTTTAGAATACTAATACACGCGAGTTTAATCCGTTAAATTAGTTTTATTTCAAATGTGTAGTGCTCGCGCAAATAAAAATAGACAATACTAATTCGATAGGTTTTTAACGTACGTAAGTTTTCGATAGCTAACTCATGGTAGCGCTACAGATACGTAATAACAATACTTTGCAATCCTGTTGCGTATCTAAGATCTTCTCACTTAACACCAACAAGTCAACAAAATGGCACACACAAGAAGAAACCGTTTAATAACCGCGAGAAAGCCTACAAACATTATACAGTTCAGAATGAGAACCACCTCTTTTGACGAAAAGAAATTTCATCCTTAACATACGCAAAAATAAAATAAAACCTTTATACCATCGTAACTTTATTCCGAGAAAAGATTACATCCTCATAAAAATACTCACCTGCCAAAATAAACGGTGCAAAAACAATATCGGGTTTGGGGGCTATAAATCTCCGGGAAATAATCACCAGGCCGCCCTCCCGATTTTTACCCGGATAATCCGTTAAACATACCTGAGAGGGTGTGGGTCGGGAATGAAGAATATAATCGAAATGGATATGTTGATTTCTATCTACACTGTGACATTTTAGTGGTTGTTTTCCCGCAGTAAAATAATTATATCTTACTAGTGCAATATATTGTGCAGGATTTTAGACTTTCGTGTTCCATTACACTAAATATCAGTCTTTATGGGTCTACACGCGTTATTAGGAGTCGCAAATTAGATAGCTACTTATTGCCCGACGTTTCGACTGGGTTGCACCAATCATGTTAGTTCGTTCGCGACCGTTGTAATTTGCTACTCCAAATAACGCGTGTAGGTAAACCCATAAAGACTAATATTTAGAATATATTGTGCAGTTCTTATTTATTCAAACCAATGAATACCAGTTTTATGAAACTCAAAAGGACGCTATAAACGCTTCATTATTTGGGGAGCGTAGAGCTTCTTTAGCTTTAGTCATCGATTTCATGCGGCAAGCAGTACATATCTGTTTTTTTTCCTAGAACTAACTTACGATGATGGCTTGGAGTAGCCTTGTCATCATCACTGGGTTCGTGGGGGAGCGGATGGCTCTCACCCCTAAATAGTATCTGATAACGTCACATCGCTTTAAAGAACGATCGCTTCTCACGATTTCTAGTATAAAAATTATTATTTTTAAAAATGTACTTAAAACTTTTTTTTTTTCAAAAAATAACTAGCTTTATTCGATAGTACTTACTAATAAAGGCAAATTGTTCTGCTATGGGAAAACAACCACTAAAATTTCACAGTGTATATGACTTACTGGCATATCCACTGCGTTATCAATCTTTGTGATCTCTGTTTGTATTGTGATTTATAACGTTCACACGCCGAAAGATAATACATCTTTATTGTATTGATAAGGATTAAAGGATACAGCATACATAAATCAAAATGTCGACTTCTGATAGCTTCACACGCGTAGACTAAAGTGAACTGGAAAGGCTTTTGAACTGAGGGCCTACCATGAGTTGGCTATCAAAAACTTACGTACGTTAAAAACCTATCGAGTTGTTTTTTTCATACGGCCGATTTTAGTTCTTAGCGTAACCACCAGCGGCGCTGTATAAGTTTTTCATAGACATATTTACGTAGGCGATATCGAGTGCGTAAGTTTTAAACTCATGGTAGCCCTACTGTTATACACCGTGAAATTCTTAAAAATGCATTCCCGCAATTTAGTTGTATAATAGATATGTGTGCAGTTATTTTTATTCAAATCAATAAATAGGTACTGGTTATACGAAAGGGGCAAACCAAACTGGTAAGCACGCTCGAACCACTTTATTACTAAGGGCGTAGAGTTCCTTTAGCTTTAATCATCAATTTCATGCGGCAAGCAGTACCTGATTACCTCATCTCATCTCTTAAAGAACTATCACTTCCTATGCTTTTGAGTTGGCCGATTATTTTTTAGGATAATTTAAAAATAATGTTTATTTTTTCAAGACTAGTTTTATATTATTTGATAATACTACTAAAGGTCAATCCTTCTGCTACGAAAAAACAACCACTAACATTTCAAGCACTTGTGTTACGAATATCAGAATTAACAGTGGATACATAAACATACTTAAATATGTTTCATAACACACCCAGACACGGAACAAACACCGATGTTCATCACACAAATATTTGTTTCGGGTGGGAATCGAACCCACGACTCTTGTAACCGTAGGTAGTGAACCTGGGTCACTAACTACTGTTCCATCGAGCCGGTTTTCCCGACTGTCGGATTAAAATAACGACGGTCTTAGTAGAGATAAAGATGATATATTACGATTCTACATAACGAAGCTACAAAAGATAACCTGTAAATGCCGCAGACAAATTTTCAGAGCCAAAGGTTGCCTCACAAACCTTTCCAATAGTAAAAGCACATCATTCGTAGTGCCCCTTAAATAAAACTTGTCCGTTGACCCGAATCAAAGAAGCGGCCATAAAAGTGCGGTTTTACGTAAAAAAACCTTTTTTCTTGCATTCAGTGGGCTGAAAGCCGCAGGTTTCAGCTGAGGGTAGCCAGCTTTTCCATTTTATTTTAGGGTTGTGACTACGTATTGGAACTGTGAATTTTCTTTCTTATGACACAGCTCATTTTTTTTTATTAAAGAAAGAAAGACAGAAATATATTTGATTCATTTACCAAAACAAATTCCATTGGACACAATTATTAAAAAAAATAAGAAATGAACAAGAAATATCAGTGTGAAATGGTAACTGAAAAGGCATTTGCTCAGCATGTGTCGCGGAGTCGGGGAGACATCGCGACCCTGGTCTTCCGCAGATGCCTAATCAGGGAGAGCACGCAGGGCACAGCAGTACAATTATTATAAGGCGTTCAGAATCACCTCACTGCATCTGATGGTAAGCGGCCATGAGGTCCATATGAGGTCGACAAGAATAATAGAACCTATTGATGCCGTTACACGCCCTGCCTGAAGGACCTGTGATTATTGAAGGAAGGAAACACATAAGCTGGAAGTGATTCTTCTTAGTCTTTTACTCTTGGCAGAGTGGTCGTGATTATGGTCTTTCAGTGCTGACCGCAGCCTTCGCGATTGCTCTCCACCGGTCTCTGTGTGTGGCACTGCGAGTACACTCTGTGATGTGGAATGGAGGTGATTCTATCACTAAGCAAATATTAGGGATGAGAGCCATCGGCCTAGGAGTGAGAGTCATCCGCTCCCCTACAAGTCCGATGATTTAGGGGAAAGAGCCATCCGCTCCCCCGCAAGTCCGGTGATTATGATCGTATGCCAGTCAGGAAAAAAACACAAAAAAGCTATAGCACTTGTTTTCTTAAATTACCGAGCAAAGAAATAAAGCTTCAGTCCTTTTCAACATGTTATTTTGAAGTTATTTCGTTCAGTTCATTCCAAAATACGACAGATAATATACAGTCCAATCACTTTTGTGGAAACCCTAACAGGGCTAGATCTGAGTCGATTTATGTGGCTAAGTTCAGGTATGTAACACGTACGATAGGGATTCATTGATAAAGCATTGAAAAAGGTTCAGTCAATTTTACATACTTATACATAACTACACGTAAACGAAACGACATTTAAGCAGGCCTTCAGGGTGAGTGCGGCAGGCTCAATATGATCTATTGTGCCTGTCGACCTCATATTTGGATCTCACTACCGCTTACCATCAGGTGGAGTGAGGTCATCTTGTTAGCCTACTATAAAAAAAAAACTACGCTGACCGGGTGCAGGTTGGTCGACTACACCTTAAAATTTCTTGATAGATGTGTGCAGGTAACTCAAGATCACTTTCACCGTCAAAGCGGTGTTTGAAACCTTTTGTATGGGAAGCAACCTTAACCACTCGGCCATCGACGCATTATTTTCTATATATACAACTGAATAAAATTGAAATGTCTGTTTGTAATATTAAAAAAACGTCTTTTTACCAAATGGGTATGAATTTATATCCGGTACTAGTATTAAATATATAAATACATGCCAATCTAGGCGGTTTGTCAAACAAACAGCCTGCTAATTGTGTGTGCATTCGTTGTTTCGCAAAGACCAACTTGGGCGCTCGGGACGGCATTTCACGAAACACTAACAAGGAAACGTAGAATAACTTTGTGGATTACGACCATTTGGCATTTATTACGCTGATATACTAATATACAGGCTTAAACGATTACTAGCGGCTGTGACTTCGTCCACGTTGATTAGTAGCTTTTGGCAGCAATGATTTATAAATATAGCCTATAAAATATGTACTATCGGCAACGCTGGCGGTCGACCACCTATAAGGTGAAAATCGCTTGGCAATTTCGCGTCTGTCAGAGCAAGCCCCGCCCAATTGTGGTCAAGGAGCTGGCGATTATTTTTTGGTAGATATTTGAGGCATGCTGAAAACTTGTCCTGTACCTCTCCTATTATATCCCAACACAAACCCGCAGACCTGGCTGAGTACCGGGGCTAAACCAAACCCCCAATATTTTTTATTTAAAAATATATTTTATATTCCAAAAAAATATAATTTGTCAGTTCACCTGACAGGTAGAAGTTCCATCGAAATAATTTGTCTTAGTGAGTCTTATTTTTTAGTTATAAATAAAAATATGAAAATATTTTTGGGGGTTTGCTTTAGCCCCGCTACTCACCAGCCAGGTCTGCAGTTTCGTACTGGGATATAATAGGAGTGGTACAGGATAAGTTTTCAGCTTGCCTCAAATACCTACCAAAAAATTCTTGCTAGCCCTCCTACTATTGGAACGATTTTGCTTGGATTATGTCAGATTTTCTTTAAGTGCTCTTCTATTGGCCAGTGGGCGGGGCTACCGCCAAAATTTCTGGTTGTACCTTGTAAAATTAGCTATTTATTAGCGAAAGTCCCACACTTTTGTTTTACTTTTTTTGGAAATAAACGATTATTCTATTATATTCTATTGAACAGTTCTGTTCTGAGTAAACTTGACTGTAAAGCATTCTAATTAACCCTGTAAAAAACTCAAAACATTGGGTCTTGAAATAATTAATATTTAGAATAATGTTACACGCGAGTTTAATCCGTAAAATTGGGTTTATATCAACCGAGATTCGCTTTTCGGTTAAGCCACGTGAATGACAATTAATTTAGTTTGGAAATAAATCGCAGTTTGCAGCCACTGACATGCGGTGTTTACGTACAGTCAGCAACAAAAGAAGCATTATTTTTTTTCATAACTAAAAACTCTGTGAAACAATGGTTAGTGACCCTGGCTGGCGGTTCCAAAAGTAATGGGTTCGATTCCCACCCGGGGAAAATATTTTGTTCCATGTCTTTTTTATATATTTAAGTTTATTAATGTATCCATTTCCGTTTCTCATATGCTTAATATAAGAGCCATAAAATGTTGTAAACAGATGTTAGTTGATGAAGTAAAAAATATGTAATTTTAAACTGTCATGGTTACACACATTAGAAAACTGAAACTGTCCGGGATATTTACCATGTTGTGTTGTTTTAATGAGCTCCCGATATTTGGGCACTGTTGCAAGCGCCATGATAACGGGTAAACTGATCGGAAGCTCATTAAAACAAAACAACATGGTAAATATCCCGGCCAGTTACAGTTTTCTAAAAATATGTTCCTCACACAAATATTTGGCCCTGGTGGAAATCGAACCCATGTCTTTTGGAACCGTAGATAGTGAACCTGGGCCACTAACGACTGTTCTACCGAGCCAGTCAATTACTAGTACAAGTACTTATGTAATTAATTTGTACAAATATTATGTGTTAAGACTGTAATTTAAGTATTCGCTTTAAGTCAAGTTTAAGTTAAGTATTTGCTTTAAGAGCTTTCGAACAGCCGTTTTTTTTTCCTAACTGACTAACGATGATGGCTTGGAGGAGCCTTGTCATCATCACCGGGCTTGCGGGTGAGCGGATGGCTCTCACCCCTAAATTCGAACAGCCGTGTATTTAAAAAAAAAATACTAACCGCTATTTCATAAATCACTGTAAAAGTAATGCCTAACGTAATGTCTGAGTGACTGTACCCCTTTGTCTCGATAGATAGTGATGGATGCACGACAGATATTGGTCAATGGGATCTGTCGACTCTTGTTCGAACGATTGGTGGGACCGTTGTATTGTGGAGCGGGTGGCATGACATGACTTTGTCGAACTACGAACGTTTAACAGATGGATAGACAGCTGTAAAGACACTAGCGCTTGCCTGTCTTTGCGGCGTCATACATTACTTTCTGCGCAGTTGGGTAATCAGCGTGTTTATGTGGGCGTTACCAATATCCATACCTTAACCTTTTTTAAACTCAAAATCATTCAAAACCACCAAACCTTTTTAAATAACTGTCATGTCAAAATAATTTCCATTAGAATTCTGCGTATCCATTGAGCCTACCACCTTATCTCACCTGGACATCTTTTACTGTCATTTTATCTTTTTAAAGCATCTTTTCTGAATATAATAAAAAGTTGTTTCTACATTTTAATGGTATTCTGTGCACAGCTTTGCAGTACAAAGTGTCAAAGATATCAGTATCCCTCTGTAAAGTTTCACCCTTTCTGACCTCCTCCGTCTTGATTACCAACATCTAACTACTTTGAGCTTCTAGAGACGTATTTTTTTTTCTAGAAATCACCTGCAGGCGAAAGTAGGTCAATGTGCACTGGCGAGCAAGAAAATGGTGCCGCTTTTGTTTGTTTGTATCTGACCTGTAATATTCAACATTTTTGGTTATTTGATGAGTAGCCCCAAAACAAAAAAGATTCGAAAATTCTATCGAGATATTCACCCACTGACATAAATAATTAATATCACATAAAAATTTATTTATTTATTTATTTATTTATTTATTTATTTATTTATTTCATCAGTTACATTTGCAAGCTTACAGATAAAGATCCAAGTCGCTTACAAACTAAAGTTAATACAAATAGTCAAAGTTATAATGTCAAAAGTAATACATATTAAAATATACAAACAAATACAATTAGTCAAACAAATAATATAAAAAAAAAAAAAATGTCAAATAAATAATATAAAAATTAGGTGTGCATGTCATTAAAATACAATTGTAATTTATGTATAATTTGTTGTGGGTGATCAAAGAAAATGTCAATATCATTGTGCCTCGCGATCGCGTCACCGATACAACGTAGTGCACGGACGGTGGGCGCGGCGTCGGCGCGCCTGGTGCGCGTCACGGGCCGGGCCAGCAGCCGCGGCCGGCGCCGGGGAGCGAGCAGGCCGTCATTGTTCCGCGGGAGGTTACCCGGGACTAACAGGCGCATATTTCCTATAAAATTCGGGCTGTCTGTCCGATTATGTATCACAGACAGGAAGTGCTTTAGGAGACTCATTAATCTCCTAAACTTTAAGGTGTCCATATCCACCATAGCTATTACGAACAGCGACGGGTAGAGGTAGGGGTAAAAACCATACCGTTTTTTGTAGAGCCATCGTGCGAATTTACGTTGTATACGCTCTAACATTACTACGTAATTATCCTCTAAAGGATCCCATATAACCGCCCCATACTCTAATTTGCTACGGACGTAAGCATTATATAAAACTGTGGCCACATTTGGGTTATCGAACTGTGACGCAGTCCTCATCACAAAACCTAACATTTTACTAGCCAATTTGCATATTTTTGTCACATGCGTATGAAAGTCAAATCGTATATCTATCTCTAAGCCTAAGTCACGAATAGTATTCACTCTCTCTAGAGGTACGTCAGATAATTTATAACTCGCATGAATAGGTTGCCTTTTCCGAGAACAGGTAATAATTTTGCATTTACTACTATTAAGGGGTAGATGGTAGTGCTGACTCCAATGCCATACAGAGTCTATGTCTTTTTGAAGTGCCACGGTGTCCTCCAGATTCCTGATACCTAAACTCAGCTTTAGATCGTCTGCGAATAATAGACAGTTTGCCTTCTTTACTAACTTAGGTAAATCGTTCACAAATATCAAGAACAAGGTAGGCCCGAGGGTACTGCCCTGACTCAAACCAGATCGTGTATAGTATATACTGGACTCACACCCGTTAATTCTGACATACTGGCATCGATTTCGGAGATAACAGGACATTAATTTAAGAAGATTTGGCGTGAAACCTATCAAAGCTAGCTTCTGCAGCAAGATATCATTATCAACAAGATCAAATGCCTTTTTGAAGTCAAAATAAGCCATGTCAATAATGTATGTATGTGTAAGTATGTGGAATTAATCAAATTCCGAAGTAAGTCGCTTACGCAATTGTGTTACGGATATAGGAAACAACAGTGGTTTACATAAATATAATTAAATATATTTAATACATAATACATCTAGACACGCAACAAACATCGATTTTCGTTATACAAGTATTTGTCCCGGTAGGTAATCGAACCCACGACTCTTGAAACCGTAGCCAGGGTTACTAACCACATTTGCAGATAGAACAGTTTAACATTTTAATGAATCAGTAAAGGGATGCATACCAAAATATCCTTTATGAACGAGTTGTCACTCAATAAACATGAAATGCTCCTTTCCACCTCTCATAATAATTATATATTTTCTACTTATCTTTCTTTATCTGATAAAAAGAAATGGAAAATATTAAAATTTGCTAAAAACCTCGTTAATATGCTCGCCAGTGTACGCTCTCCTAACTCGTCCATTTTATTTCCACTGCGAATTTCGCGACGCGTTAAGAAGAGCGACCACTTCACAGATCTTGAGAGCTGGAAAAGCGAATCTGTCTGTCTGTTAATTTGAATATCTTTTATACAAAAAATTAACTGCCTCGTTGGTCTGTTGGTAGCAAGCGCTGCGCAAGGACCGAGAGGTTCGAGTCCGGGGTCGGGCAAAATTTGTGTGAGTTTTTCTGTATTGAAATTACTCATCCCGGAGTTAGGAAGCTGGCGGTTGCACGCCCGTGCCTCGGAAACCATGTTAAGCCGGTGGTCCTGTGCCCGATCTCTCATCGAAGCCAAAGTGCTGGTTGATCGACTACACAACCTTAAAATCCGATTTATAATAAAAAAACTATTCTGCATTGGCTGGAGCCTCGATTGCCACCAATAAAGGAATTCGTTCCTTTTATTTTAATAAAGTAAGAAGCCAATATCTCAATTGGCGGTTGCACGCCCGTGCCTCGGAAACCATGTTAAGCCGGTGGTCCTGTGCCCGATCTCTCATCAAAGCCAAGTGCTGGTTGATCGACTACACAACCTTAAAATCCGATTTATAATAAAAAATCTATTCTGCATTGGCTGGAGCCTCGATTGCCACCAATAAAGGAATTCGTTCCTTTTATTTTAATAAAGTAAGAAGCCAATATCTCTTCAGCTACCACTCAGGATCAGACATTTTTCATGACCAATAAATTTCTACGATGACAATGCATTATGAACTTAGTGCCACTGTCAATAGGTATTTAAAATCATTGCGAACTGAGATGCGCGACATTGCAGAACCTATACTGTATAGATACATAGCATTATGAACCTTATGTAATAGACCGTACGAATAAAACTGATTGCAAAAGAGCTCAGATAGATATCAAATAGCCAAGTGGACTTTGAGAGGGCTGTAAATCTTTACAACGCCTCGCCACGCTACGAAATCGCTGGTGTCTTTGGGGTAAGTAGTACCTACTCGCATATTTTTTTTATTATAAAAAAACTTAATAATCGTATATTTTGAACAAAATAATTGCGAAAAATAGAAATTATTTCAAAAAAATAATACATCTTAGCCCAGTAAAATTAGGTATAAATAGATCAACCTCGGAATGAAAAATAATAAGCTGAAACTTGGTAAAAACCTTTGTATTATCGCCCTAAGTGTTGTCTCAAAAGTCACAATTGCTTTTGAGACAATATTCAGGGCGACAAAACAAAGGTTTTACCTATTTCCGGCATATTATCTTCTATTCTGAGGTGTTTGTTATGTAGGTAGAAGGCAGACAGGCGCGACGAAGACCCTTAGATAAATCAGGCAGATACTTACCACACCGCATCCAAACGGCCGAACAACGGAAATGACGCGCCGTACACCACCGTTCGCCGTCATAATAATCTCTGCCCCAGTTTCCAATAGATTCATTGATTTCATAGCATTTCCATGAATTTTAATGCATACCGTGCATCGACAACAAACGGCCGAGTCGTTAGAACAACAGCGCTCTGTGTAAATCGGTTTTGAATCGGATTTCTATTTCGGTCTACCGGTTAAACTGATTTGACGTCGAGTTAGAGCTATTTACATAGTTTATGTACGGATACTGACGTACAATGTTCTCATGATTTGGCAAGCTAAAATCAAATAATAAACAATATTATTACACTTAGAATCGCTTAGAATAGGATAGTAATAAAAAATAAAAAAAAATTGGCTTACTTTTAGGGCACCATACAACCGTATAAATGGGATGCTATTACTTTGTGGATCAATTTCAACAATCATCATCCATTTCTTTATCTTTTAATAAAATTGAAACACAAATAAATTCATGACGCGTTTGTTTTCAAGATTTCTAGATAATTTAAACCAAAATGTTTAATGTATTCTACTATTTAAGTGATAACTTGCCAGAAAACCTCGATAGGTACATGTATTGGTTACAACTGGAACCCAGAACCTCACGGTCTTACCTTATTTATAGAACCTCTTGTAATCTTTCTATTTTCTTGGGATCAACAAGTCTCCAAATTAGTTATTTTTACTTACTATCATCAGTCAATTAGTCCCCATGGTAGTCTCTTGCTTGCTACAAAAACTGTACGTATAAAACTCTACATTTTTGTATATAAAGCGTCCGACCGATTTCAGCCATGGCGGTCGATCTCAATTGAGATCAACCAAGTGCGCAGGACATATTATAGTGCATAGGTGTGCGCACAAACACAAGAGCACTCTATAATCCCTTACTTCAGTGAGACGGCAATCATATATGACCGATGAGAGGTCGTGCACAGGACCACCGGCTTAACGTGGTTTCCGAGGCACGGGCGTGCAACCCAACGTGCCAACTTCTTAACAGCGGGCTGTGTAATCATTACAGAAAAACTCACACTAATTTTGCCTGACTCCGGATTCGAACCTTACGCAGCGCTTACTACTAATAGACCAACGAAGCAGTTACACATTAGTACTATCTTAATGATATCATAATGCCTAAGATAATATAATGTTACAGTCGCTGATTTCCCTTTATCACCAAAAAAATTTAAAAAAGAAAACACGTCGTATTTATCTCAATATTATGGAACGAAATATTTTATGACTAAAATAAAATGCGATACGTCATAAAATATCCGATCGCTGAAAATGACTAGAATTTACGACCAGTAAAATTGTGATTATAAACACGTTCGACCCACGGACCTTATAGAGCTACCACAATGCTGTTTAAAAATGTTTAGTCGTATTTTTTTTTATCCTTTTGAATTTGAGTCCTAATTTCAACTAAGATAATGCATAATTTTTAACATTATTTAAATCTTTGCATGGTCCTCATCATCATCATCAGCCCAAATACGTCCCCACTGCTGGGGCACGGCCTTGTTCAACCACACTGGCCAAGTACGGGTTGGTTGACTACACCACCTTAAAATTTCTTCGTAGGTGCGCAAAAAATTTTGCAAATTTTTGGTTGAATAACTTTTAGTCAAAAATAAACAAAAGATAGGCACGGTAATCTGAAATGTGATTGAATGTCTCATGGTGATAAATCACCATCATCAGCCCATGTACGTCCACACTGCTGGGGCACGGGTCTAATCCAAATTAGGGCGATAAGGCCTTGTCAGTCCACTCAGACACCAAACAGCTTTTGATATAAAAAAAAGCACATTAACACATAAGTATCACAAAGTGTTAAGAGACGCTATATCTATTAGAGAAATACTGTTCCCTCGATTTAAATTGACTGTAACAAAATTAATCTCGATTTTAACGAACGACTGAACTGATTATAACAACGATAATAGCGGATAATAATAACAACGGAAGAAAAACAAAGACGATCGGTACAAACAATAGCGTCAATGAATCTCGAACGTGGAATGGCAATATTTCAACGCTAGATGGAACAGATACCGCGCTTGTAACATACATAAAGTATTATGAGAGGGGCCGCCGCGTTTTTACTGTTATCTTTATCTAAATATATAAAAGGAGAAACTGACTGACTGACATATCAACGCACAGCCTAAACGGTAAAACGTGGGCAAAGAAATTTGGAAGGGACGTAGCTTAGGTACATTAGAGTTGCACAAAGAAAGGAGTTGCCGAGTTAACGGGAATAAATATTTGTATGAAAAATCTAAACCACTTAAGTTAGACGCTTGAAATTTGGTATGCAGGTACCTTAATAAACTTAAAGCT
Source organism: Maruca vitrata (assembly GCA_039566165.1). NCBI lineage: Eukaryota > Metazoa > Arthropoda > Insecta > Lepidoptera > Crambidae > Maruca > Maruca vitrata. Next base: position 2,629,905 of record CM076928.1, on the reverse strand, counting down.
TAGTTGCAACAGGATATTAAAAAAAAATCCCTTCGGGAACGAGAGTTATTGGGAAAAAACTTTTGAATGTAAAATCCTGTAGTCCACGCGAACGAAGTCGCGGGCACAGCTAGTACATATAATATAACTGTAGAGGGAAAATTCTTGTACTTTAAATAAAAATGCTTAAAACCGAGTCAGGGGCTTGTTATAAGGCGTCGATCCGATTTCGGCCATGGCGGCTGATCTCAATTGAGATCAGTCAAGTGCGCAGGACATCACAAATATGCGCGCAAACAAAGTTGCATTCTCTGTTTCCTGAATCTCATAGTTCGGTGAGACGGCTATCCGACATGACCGATGAGAGATCGGGCGCAGAACTACCGGCTTAACTTGCTTTCCGAGACACGGGCGTGCAACTGCCAACATCCTAAGTCCAGACTGAGTAATTTCTTTACAGAATAGTTGACCTCACATAAATGTTGTCGAACCGGGGACCTCTTGGTCCTTACGCAGCGCTCGCTACCAATAGACCAACAAGGCAGGGGCATGAGGGTTATCTCCATGCTTAAAACTTATACACTTAGGCTTACACTGTCTAGTTGTGGTTTTCAGTAATCATTACATGTCTAAAGGCTCATAAATAAAAAAAATATGAAGTTATGAACGTGCTGAGCGATTAAATGTATTTAACCCTTAATCTCTCACAGCATATAGAATTTTTTCATTGGTTTTCGCCGGTATTACTACTAGATAAATAAATGACTGGCTCGGTGGAACAGTGGTTAGTGACCCTGGCTGGCGGTTCCAAGAGTCGTGGGTTCGATTCCCACTCGGGACAAATATTTGTGTGATGAACATCGGTGTTTGTTCTGTGTCTGGGTGTGATTATGTATTTAAGTATGTATTTATAAACATATATGTATGTATATCAGTCTCTGAAGCCCATAGTACAAGCTCTGCTTAGTTTGGGGTCAGATGACCGTGTGTGGAAATGTCCCAGATATTTATTTATTTAGATAAGATTTAAAATCTGGTGGGAACTATTAGTGCTTTATCTTATTAAGGGTTAATAACACACACCAGACACGGAACGGTGGGAATCCAGTCCATGACTTTTGGAACTGTAGGTAGTGAACCTGGGTCACTAACCACGGAGCCAGTCAAAAAATGCAGAAAATTCCCTAACCTGGAACCAACTTCATGCAATCAAGATGTTTTTTATTTATTCGGGTTACCAATTGAATTGAATTGAACAAGATAAGCTCCCGTATACGCTCGCTTTATTCAGGCCAAGTTCTTTGTGTTCCCGGCGCCGATCCTTCAATAGATCCACTAATTTATGGACTTTGCCCAAAGAACAAAGGGACTTTCCATTCTATTAAATTATCCGGTAAATGTGGAAAGTTTGCCGCCATTGATCATTAGCGCCTTTTAAGGGTACTCCGATAATATTTACCTTACCAACTTAAGACAATCGGTGAAAAACGGAAAAAAATTAATTGCCCCACTGTTGACTGGGGATTCGAACACCCGTCCTTCCGGGAATCGCGCCTTCGTTACACCAACTAACAGCTATTGAAGCCGTCAAATTTTTCCCGTATATTACCTGTTAGTCACGGGTTGCGTCATTATCAGTCAGTGATACACACTAACGGCCGTAGACGTTTCATTGATTTTATTTTATCGAGCTAATACATCTTTATTGTGTAAATTTCAAATTATGACTGACATATTTTTTCCTAATTAACTACGATGATGACTTGAAGTAGCCCTGCCATCATCAGCAGGCTTTCGGGGAAGCCGACCTCTTGGCTATTTGTCGTTTTGTGTGTTTTTGTTTCCACCATCTGCGAAGCTTCATAGGTTTATCAATGTTTCCGTTTTCAGAAGAAATTTGACAGTGACTTTTGCCCAGCAATGGAATCAAAAAAGTCAAAATCAGTTAAAAATTCAATTATTTTTGTTTAAACTTCAAATAAGAACTTAATAAATGAACCAAATAACACGAAACTAATTGAACTACTTACTTCATCTACCACGATCTGACCCGACTTGCAATCGAGCCTCGTAGTCAACGATATTAACTGCTACGACGTGACGCAGCGCTACGACGTAGCAAATGATACGGTGCTACGTAAGGTCGTAGATCATTGCTACGTGTGAGGAGTATTAAAAAAGTGTACTGGATATAGATAGTATACAATTGAAATCGTGACTGGCAGTTACTCAAAAAGTGTTTTGATTAAATTACCAGTTTAAATTTTGGTATACACTTTGAATTAAAGCAATTTATTATAAACCTCGTAAACAGTTTTTGATTTAAACTTAAAATTTTAAAATGTTTTTTTGCAATTTTCTAGATTTTCAATGATTCCTTTAAAAATCGTCAATGGCCGAGTGGTTAAGGTCGTTGCTTGCCATGCGAGAGGTCGCCAGTTCAAACCCCGCCAGGTACCAATGTGTTTTTCAAAATTTGAAAGTCATATGTACCATCATTCGACGCTTTAACGGTAAAAGAAAACATCGTGAGGAAACCAGCACACCTGAGAAATCAACGGTATGTGAAGCCATGTCAAAGGCCTACGGGCGGTTTAAAAACTCCAGGTTGTTCATTAACCATACGATAAGAAGAAGAATGATTCTTTCCGTTTTTCTAGCAACCAAACACAAAGATTAATATTTCAAGTGAATATTAAGATTAAGACCAGGTGTACATCACAATTAAATAATGAAGATGACGCACCGTTTGTCATCGTCAGTATGACGTAATGGACAAAGAGATGTCATATGAACAGAGTGATTATTATAATACGGATGCTTTGTTGTTCTGTTTCGTAGCAATGATGTATAACCGTAATAATCTACTGGGTGAATTGTAGTCAGTAAGGCGTCCGACCGATTTTGGCAATAGCGGCCGATCTCAATTTAGATCAGGCAAGTGCGCAGGACATATTATAGTGCACAAGTATGCGCACAAACACAAGTGCGCGCTTTGTCCCCTTATTCTCATAGTTCGGTGAGACGGCAATCCGACATGTCCGATGAGAGACCGGGCGGAGGACCACCGGTCTGTTTGTCTCATAGGGAGTCGTGGGTTCGATTCCCACTCGGGGCAAACATTTGTATAATGAACATTAGTTTATGGTTAATGTGTACGTGAGTTACTTATATGATTAAATATTTTTGTGTATATGAGTACCACTACTGTTTCTGACATGCGTAACGCAAGTGCTTAAGCTACTGACGACAGAATCAGGGGGCTTAGACAAAGTATCAATATCAAAACGATAACGAAGTTCGAAAATAATAAAATGTATGGGATTGACATGAGATTGACCACATGATTTATCGCGTCTAATGTCAATCCCATACATTTTATTATCATCCAATTTCATTATCGTTTTGACATTGTTACTTTGTCTTCGGGACCAGATGAATGTACGCAAAGTAGATCATAAAAGTTAATCATTCAGATCATTTTATCTATTTATAAATCAGTATAAGGTTTCAATAAAAATATTTCATTTGACAAATAGTAGATCAATCAATAAATCTCAGAACGGTCTCTTAGATGGCTTAAAAGGAAATATTTGAATTGAAATGATCGGTCGATGAATCGGTTTGGTTGGATGCACGACTTCTAAGTACCCATTGTAATAGTTCACTGAATTGAATATTGTTCTTGGACATGAGAGGAGTACCTAATACGAATGTTGAATTTACGAAATGATGTTATCTAAATCATGCAATCTTAATTTCTCTTCATAAAAAATGTGGTTAAGTTTTGCGCCTCGATTTTGTTACTATTACTACTAACATCTATACTAATAATAATTAATCTGTAAGGGTCGGTCATGGAGTAAGTTAGTTAGTTTTCATAGATATTGTGTTTATAGGCTCAATATATGATACTAATACAAATTTCACGATTTCTAGAATTTTTTTCTGTATGTGTGCATGAATGTACTTATGTTCCTCCATAACTCTTAAACCAATTATCCGAATTTGATGAAATTTGGTATAAAAACACATAGACATCTGGGACACAGGATAAGCTATTTAAATTCTAGCTCCACTGCGAACGGAGTCGTGGGCACAGCTAGTTAGTAAATAAAATTTTAAAAAAGTATGTGGTACATTTTTCCTTAAGTAAATTAATTTCTTCTCCATTTAATTGCTTTTTATGAATAGGTATTTACAATCGAACTAACTAACCCACTTAACTTATATCTTGTTGGAACTGTGAATATTCTAAAGTTTTCACTACCATAGTATAACGGCGTGTTCACACCTAGCGATTTTTGGGCGATTACACGGCGAGGCGATATCGCCGCGCGCCCGATATAAAAAAAATATCTATAAAAAAAATATCGCTGAAATTAAAAATCGCTAGGTGTGAACAAGCACTTAAGCAAATTTATTTCCCGCGTCTATCTATATGTATGTATGCTTAAATTTTTAAATCTACGCAACGATCTTTGATGGTTTATTAAATAGATAGAGGTATTCAAGAGGGTTTTACGGTTTTATAATTTACCCGAAAATTAGCGAGGGCGGGTCACTACTATAGTATAATATTTTGACATTTTAAAAATTTCGTAATACTCGTAATATACGCATTGTAAACCACTTCAACTTAAATATAATCTGTACCCTCAACATTTTTTTTAATATAATCCTTCTTACTATGCACCATTTCTACTTTTTTCTTTAACTCAAAAATAATCTATTTGTAACGTCGACATTTTTTTTAAATCTGCACCGTTGACAAGTTCTTTTTTAATAAAAACCCTTCGTCACTTAATAAGCAGTTTGGACAGCCATCGTCTATTGGCCGACCTCGGACCGGGCTGCCGGGTATAATCCTGGTTTGATGCGCCGGTTCTTATCTCTCCACGCCACTGCGTAGCTGACTTCGACTATTGAAATTTATTTTTTCTCCCCACCATCACCCTTAATTCACCTCGTGTTTAGGGTGACCACCAATTTCAAAGTATTAGAATAACACGGAATATCTTTTAACATTTGATATAAAACTAGGTTTACGGATTAAATTCACTAATTTAGTTTAAAAAAAAGCCGAACCTAAGTACTAGTCTATGTTTTGCCCTAAAAGCTAGTCATAGATAATATAACATAAAAAAATACGTTCGGTAACAAGCTTACTCTTTTTTCAGATAAAGCTAATTTTACGGATTAAACTAACGTGTATTGCTATTCTAAACATATTATTTAGAGACCCGTCGTTTTGAGTTCTTTACAGCGCTTGTGGCCATGGGCAAAACATAGACTTATTTCATTTCAAATGCGTAGTATTTGCGCAAAAATAGACAAAAATATCTTTTGAGATTTAGGTAATTTTCACTCTGTTATGGAGCAAATTTTATTTGTGTAGATATGAAATGTCAGTCTTTTTCAATACTCCACATTTTCATTTACCAAAAACGAGAGTGACTTCATCATTTTAACACAAGTTACAAATTTTATAAATCAATGAATAGGTTATTAATTTGCTATGATATAAATACCTTATAAATACCTAATGGCCATAAAACGATATGATTCAATATCTTCAAAATACATAAAAAAAAATGAAAGGAAAGGGTCCATAATGGAATGTTTCAAGCATGCAGTGTTCGTATTTATTATATTGTTATGCAGTTAATGATAAACGTTGCTTAAACATTGAACATTATTATTGTATGATTAAAAAGCGTTGATTTTTTGAAATTATGGTCACCCTATTCTAAGGGAAAATATTGCGTTGGCCTGTATCCTGTAACTTGATCTTGTTACATTTTTTTCCTTTCCCTCCGGAATTACATCTTATATTTTCCAGTGATCTGGTCCATTGAACATAGTCATTTGGATCTGAGTTTGGCAGCAATGAATTTCGATTTTCCTTGACTCTTTTAGGATATTAAATATCTATTTTTTATTTAGAACAAAAACGTCTCATTGGTGCTTAGTAGATTAGTGGGGGAGGGGAAGGCTCGTACCCCTAAAATTCGCTTGATTCTTACATAGAAAAACTAAACTTTTTAAACGCGCCAAATTTTTTTTAATACACAGAAAGTTTTTTATAAAATCAATAAAATGCCCACCGGGTAATATTTCATTACTGCTGAGTGTATAATTTTGTGCATTTAGAAATGACATCCGGTTAGTATATCCATTTCACATTTATGTTAAACGTATCAAGGGGCCTCTACTCGTTGGGCCTGTGCCCCCAAAAAAGCCCTCGAAAAGTAAGAGACTGATGATCCCACAGATTAACTACGCAATGAGTATTGTGTGACTACCGCAGTAAAATAAGTAAACACAGTTTGTTTTTAATAAAAACAATTATTTTTAATTGTTGTTTTTTAATGCTTTTAAAGAATAATGTAAATTTAAAATTTGAAATAAAAAATCCGTTCTACTCTGTATAATATTTCTGTAAAGAAATGTTTGCGGACCGATAGTGTTTGTTCACTACCGGTGGGGGCGCCACCCGTGGCTTACGGGTAAAAGGTGGTGGAAAAATTTGCATTGGTGACGTAATTGCCTGGATAGTTCAGAGGTTAGAGCAACCGACGCGAAATCGGGAGGTCCGGTGATTCAAGTCCCCGTTCAGGCGGGGTCATGAATGCGATTTTTTCAAATTTTAAAAATAATTTAATAAGTAAATATACAATAAAACTGGTCAATTAATGAGTTCTGAATATAATATGACTAGGTTCGCAGCATTTGAATTTCACGTACAAAACCCGGAACTGTGAACAATAACAAACAAAACCGAATCGCGTTTTAAAATAAACTCATCTCGGAAACACCGATACATCAACGTCAACCGATATCATGGGCTGACGGAAACTCTACCCAAAACAAACCTTCTGTAGCGCTACCATGAGTTTAAAAGTTACGGACTCGATATCGCCTACGTAAATATGTCTATGAAAAACTTGTACAGCGCCACTGGTGGTCACGCTAGAACTAAAATCGGTCGTATGAAAAAAACAACTCGAAAGGTTTTTAACGTACGTAAGTTTTCGATAGCCAACTCATGGTACCGCTACTGGACATCAATCATGCCTATCAACGGTCGCTCTTATTATATAGACGATAGGGCACATAATCGCCTGTTGTTTATTGCAACTTTTTGTGGCAACAAAATGTGTATGAAATAGTGCTACCGTTTTTTTATTGTTCATGGCTTGCTTGGCTCATTGGTTCCGATGACCATTGGTGTGTTTTATTAAATACATATTATAGTTGTTAATATATAGCTGATAGGATAAAACGTAAATAATAATAATAAATATTATAAAACATCACATAAATTGATCTGATGCCGTGGGATGTAGCTTTAGCTCTTGTGTTACGGATTAGGATCAATCGGATATCCGTATACTTAAATATATTTAATAACACACCCAGACACGGAACAAGAACAAGACGCGGAACAAGACATCGAAGATTGTCACACAAATATTTTGTCCTGGGTAAGAATTAATCCCTCTTGGAACCTTGCAGGTTTTCTTGCAATATTTAATTATTCATCGTCAAAGTGTCAAATAATCGTACACATGAGTTTAAAATTTAAAAACACAGGTACGTGGTGGGGTTTGAACTAGTGACCTCATGGCAAGCGACGACCTTAACCACTCGGCCATCGAAGCTTTTATATTTCCAATTCTTTTTTCAATTCACCATTACATACAAAACATAGAGAGCTAGAGTTAACTCTAACAATTGAGAACATAGTCCCATATATCACGGAAGGACACATACAAAGACAAAACATTCCTATATTCCTGAAGAGTATAGAATTTATCAGATAAATGATATTCATTTTGCTCGGACTATCAGAGCTGGAAAGCAATACAAGAGCGGACGCCAGAAATATATTTCCGTATGGAATTTGATAAAGACGTCTGTTAAAATAAAATATGGGTGAATTTCAGCTTGTACCTAGTGCAGACGGTAAGGCCGGGGGTACATTGATGAGCGGAGCGGATTTTTCAAAGGTCTCTTAACTGTTACAATCCCTGTTGATAAGATTTTTCTTTTCTTATTTATTGGTTTAATGCTATTTTAAGATGAATTAAAGTTTAAAATTGAAAAAATGTACAATATTTTTTTTATAATTTTAAAACATTTGTTCTTTCTGGCTTTTATTACAAGATATTCAAGTAAGGCAATCAAAACCAAAAACATTACGTTCCCTACTACGCACTTAGTAAATTTATTTTCACCCTCTCTCTACTTATCTTTATTTTGTCAAGGAATATAAAAAAATGTATATTTTCAGTAGATGCACCAACTATCTTGAACGTATCTTCACTACATAGTACAATACAAAGTAGCTTTCTCTATCCATATATTCCATTTATGTATGCTTAAATATTTAAAACTACGCAACGGATTTTGATGCTTTTTTTTAATAGTTAGAGGTATTCGAGAGGAAGTTTTTTATGTATAATTCACCCGAAGCGAAGAGAGGGCGAGTCACTACTAATATAAATATAAAATTAAAAAGACAAAAGACTTCGTCTGCCACAGAAAGGCAGACGAAGACGGGCGGCGCCAGTTCGCTGGCGACCACGATTAGTGTAACCCAGTCGAAACGTCGGGCAGTAAGTAGCTTTGTATTTGCTCCTAATAACGCGTGTAGACCCATAAAGACTAATATTTAGTAAAAAGATGTCTGCTGAAATGCCTTGAATATCTAAAATCTTTTTTATGCCTCTCTCATTTATAAATGTACCAAATGGTCCCGTTACACTCTGTGTAGAAGCTTTGATAGATTAACCTAGATTTAAGACTTAAATTTGCATACCAGTAATAAGTAAAATGTGCGATCCCTAAAACTATTTTAAGACCAATTAGTTACCACATCGTTGCAAATAAATATTCTTTCTTTCTTTCTTTCATTAAAACGCTGCACAATACACACTCTTTCAGCACTCTATCTGTGACCACTAAGGAACGGGGGAGTAATGTAAAGTCACTGCGCCGAAAGCGAACGATAAATTGCACACCCCCTGTTTTGTTTGCGACTTCGGGGGGAAGCCGGGGTGAAGTGGTTCGTGATAAGGTGAGAATTGGGGTACTTTGCGATGTTACCGGCTCAGTTCATGGTGAAGTCACTGTCTGTAGCACGAAGAGTTGGAGTTCAATTCCTATTCAGAACAAAACAAAAATTTTTGATGAGCTTTTGTATTTTTTCCGTGTCTGGGTGTGTAATTTATGTATTTGAGAATCTTTTTTTTTCAGCTCATATCTGTTATTCAAATGTGGTGGTGTAACAGTTGTTAGTGACCCCGGTTCACAACCTACGGTTCCAAGAGTCGTGGGTTCGATTCCCACTCGGGACAAATATTTAAGTGACGACTTTCGGTGTTTGTTCCGTACCTGGGTGTGTTATTACGTACATTTAATTATACAAATAAATACAAATGATTTTTATTACCATAAAAAAAAATTACATCGTTATTTTAAACATCTGATCCCCACACTAGGCTGAGCCTGTCCCGTGGGACAGGACACATATTTGTGTACCCACAATTGATTCTGATATCCGTCACACAAATGCTCAAGATACTTACCACGGGATCAGATCAATCTATGTGATGGAGTGTAATATTTATTTATTTATTTAAGCTACTTACCAGCGTATCAGGTCAATGCAAGTGATGTTGTGTAAAAAAATAATAAAGAAACTTTTATTCGATGAACAGCATGCTCCCTCCACTCGTAGTAAACGGTAATTACAGCCAGTAATAACCGTTAAGATTTATCGACGTGCAAATTGCGAGCGAAACCCATTCGTGATTGGACTGTAATTTAATTGATACGAATTCCGAAATATGTCCGATTGTACACTTTAATTATTATTGACGACAAAGTAGCAGCGCGCGATTTTGTTCATATAATTACTTTTATTTGCTCAAAATTTACTCTTTGTGTAGTACTTCATGCACACACTTATATAGTTACTAGCTGTGCCCGCGACTTCGTCCGCGTGGACAATCCTTATCACTCAGGGGTATGAAAAATAGATGTTGACCGATTTTCAGACCTACACAATATGCTCACAAAATTTCATGAGAATCGGTCAAGCCGTTTCGAAAGAGTATGGCAACGATACTGTGACACGAGAATTTTATATATTATAAGATAACCCTTAGATATAAAAGGTACACCGCTGCCCCTAAAATTAATCTGTGTTTATTCCTATCATCTTCTAAATATAAGAGGAGAAACTGACTGACTGACTGACGGGCAACTGATATCAACGCACAGGCTAAATGGCTTAACTGAGGCACTTAAAATGTGGAAGAAACGTAGCGTAGGTACCGTAGAGATGCACTCAGAATAGAATTTTCGAAATTCCCCGGGAATAGGGAACGGGAATTAAATGGAAAATTCTTTTTTATGAAAAATCTAAGCCGCTTTAGTTAGACACATGAAATTTGGCAATATTGCAAAATTCCCACGGAAACGGGAGTTAGCCGTAATTATTGTCTGTAAAATCCTGTAGTCCACGCGAACTAGGTTGCGGGCACAGCTAGTCAGCCCATATACGTACTCACGGCTGAGGCACGGCCTACCCTAAACTAGGACGGTAAGGCCTTAGTCAACCACCCTGGCCAAATGCTGGTTGGTTGACTACACAACTTTAGAATTTCTTTGCAGGCGTGCAGGTTTACTCAAGATGTTTTCCTTCACCGTTAAACCGTCGAATAATCGTGCGTATCAGAAAAATCGATGGCTTCAATATCTGTTAATTGGTGTAATGGTTTGCACGTCTGGGTTCGATTCCCGGAAGGACGGGCGTTCAAATCCCCGGCTTGCATTAAAATATCGTACATATGAGTTTCAAATTTGAAAACACATCGGTAATGGCGGGGTTTGAACAAGCGACCTTTCGCATGGCGAGTGACGACCTTAACCACTCGGCCATCGACACTTCTTAAAATGATAAGTTTGACTGCGGTTTAATATTGTATATTTAACAGTCAAACCTAATCATTAATAATATTATTTGTTCGGTGTCTGGGTGTGAATATGTATTCAAGTATGTATCTATAAATAAGTACCTATGTATGTATATTAGTCTCTGACGCCCATAGTACAAGCTCTGCTTAGTTTGGGGTCTGATGACCGTGTGTGGAAATGTCCCAGATATTTATTTATTTATTAAATTAAAATTGACATAGGCTCGCCTCAAGTGCGCATTGATTACAAAACAACTTGCGACAAATTAAGCAATGTTTGGCACAAAAACTAATACCCTAACTTAGACTAATGTTTTCACCGCGTCTAACTTAACACGACTTAGCTCGCAGCTTAGACTAAGTTAGCCGCTTGTGTGCCGACGAGTTGGGGCAACTTTAACTTGCGAGATACCCGGCTGTTTGTCATTTTAACTTTACGAAGCAATCTTGAAATACAGAGTAGTTGCTTGCGAGAAATGGAGTTTCTAGGATCATTATGATAATAATGATGAATATAATAATGACAGGCAGACTTATACTGTGTGCCTAGGTTATTCAATATATTCCAGTCTATTTGTTTATCCACTATTGATTCGGATATTCGTAACACAAGTGCTACTTACGGGCTCAGATCAATGTATGTGATGTTGTGTAATATTAATTTACTATTTACTTGGTACCCGTTAAATATTATTAAACCACCAACAAATTGCTGAGAAATGCTTACTGAGTAAAACAAAAAAAAAATATCCCATTTATATGTGTTTTTCAAGTTTTAAAAAACCTTTTAATACTTTTATATCGTATCGGATCGTTATCATATGGTAAATAATAATAGAATGAAATTTTAAAAAAATTTAATCCATTACGCTACTATAACGTAAGTAACATTGATATTTAATAGCATTAACCTTCATAAATAACCGTTTTTCAGATACAGCCTGTTAAAAAACTGACGGACAGACAAAGAGATAAGTCATAAAATGAAATAGTAATAGGCTGGCCGTCCTCAATAGAACTTAAAATGGTAGAGTTCGTTAAAATAGACATAAAAAAACCGAACAAGGCAGAGTGAAATATAAAAAAAAAAACAAACTAAGTGCAAGTCGGACACACGCACGAAAGTTTCCGTACCAGTTATGTAAAAAAAAACACGATAATTGTATGAGAACCCCCCTTAATACTTTATCTTTTTCATTTTGTTGTTATAGCGGCAACGGAAATACATCATTTGTGAAAATTTCAGCTATACAGCTATCACGGTTTATGAGCTAAAGCTTGGAGACAGACAGACGGACAGAATGACGCGGCGCAGGCTCAGTAATAGGGACCAGTTTTAACCTTTTAGGTACGGAACCCTCAAAACTTTATAATATAACTACGTCTGAAATGTTAAAAAGTAAACAGCCTCTAAAAATAATTTCTAACTCAGTTACTAAGCCGCATCGCTAAAGGCTTTCATTGCATTGTAATCTACAGCCGCTTTTGGCTGAAGAAAAGTGTTTGTAAAAATTTAAATAACAATCCACTCCTTGTAAGTACCTGTTGGCACAAAATTGTTTTGCAAATTTAAGTAGCCCGTAGTAGAAGACTTGGCTCGACGCCCAAAGGCAAAGTACTGTTTAAATTTTGGACAAAAACCATGTTGTTATACTTTATCGGATGAAGGTTTTGCCTTTAATAGTCAGGCGAGTTCAGTCAAAATAGGGATTATGAAGACTTAAGAAGAAATTCTAAGGTTGTGTAGTCGACCAACCCGCACTTGGCCAGCGTGGTCGACTAAGGCCTTATCGCCCTAGTTTAGGGTAGGCCCGTGCCCCAGCAGTGGGGACGTATATGGGCTGATGATGATGATGATGAAGGGATCATGCGCACATTTTTTTATTACAGGATTCAATCTTTAATATTGAAGAAATATGAATATAATTTTATTTTTCAATTTACTTTAACGACACGCGAGATTAAGCTGTTTAAAGTTCCCGGGTGGACAGAGATCCGATATGGCAGATGACGTCACATACCACTACGGCCATACGTACGCGATCCATAAAAAACCGTTTTGTAAGAAAGAGATAGAAAATTAACATTAATACCTTATAAATCCTTCGTTTGTGAACCGATTTTAATTTTCATTTCACATTTTATTATATGTTTAAATATTTTTTATAAATTGTTGAAAAATGTAAGATTGCAGATTTATGCATATTCCCTATTATTTATTTGTAATTAACTAGCGACCCGCCCTCGCGTTGCTTCGAGTAGGTATTTCATATTAATAAACTTGTCATGGATCACTTTGCCTGCTAGAAAGAATCGCATCGAAATCAGTCGCGTAGATTTTTTGTTCAATATCTGTTTACGGTTAAAGTGACAATCAAGTGACAGACGTCCTCATATTCGTCGTAATCGTAGTCCTCGTAGTCGTATTATAGCGTTCGATATTTCGATCCTGCATCGCGGTATCAACATTTTTCCCGAGTGCCTTATATACCCACGGGCTAATCCGTTCACATTAGGGTCAGTCACGGAACTATTGGAACTGTTGCTATGATTCATTTGTCACCTTGTTGGGTTCAAACAATATCTATGCAAACATAAGGTCAAAGTCGTTGCTTGCCATACGAGAGGTCGCCAGTTCAATCACCGCCACGTACCAACCTTAGAATTTAATAATTGTGCAGGTTTCCTCACGATGTTTTCCTTCACCGTTAAAGCATCGAATAATCGTACATATGAATTTCAAATTGGAAAATGGTACGTGGTGGTTGAACTAGCGACCTCTCGCATGGCAAGCAACGACCTTAGCCACTCGGCCATCGACGCTTTTTTTTCAATAAAACAGATATAAACCAACAGGAACAACAAAGTGAGCTCGCGTCTTATCTCAAAAGTCCGGGGATACCAGTCACAACTATCTGTCCGGTGGTTGGTGAACGGTATACGGGTAAGCGAACCCGGCTTCTCGAGCTACATACTATCGACTCAGTCCAAATCATCCGAGGCGATAGTATCCTTCTTTCCCTTTTCCTTCCCCCTTCATATATCCTTGAAAAAGGCGTGATTGTATATATGTATGTATGTATGTGTACCTATGAACGTCACGGAAAATGTATTTATTAAATACGACTCAGATTTATGTGACGTATTGTTTCTAAAAACCGTCAAAGTGTCGTTCTTAGACAGCTTCTAAATTTGGCCGGTAGAGGCGCGCAGATAATCTTTGCATCGCCAATGAAGGAACAAGTCTGTTACTTACCTACCACTTGAGATCCATTTCCTATCGGTTGGTAAAGAGGTTTTCAAATTGGATACTATTTAATAAAAATCATCGGTAAGTACTTAACAAACACTTTAATAATTTATTTATATAACAATAATTATCAAAATAACATAATTAACTATGATATCCTGTCAGCGTGCTGATTTTCTAATATTTCATCTATACATATTATCTATAATATAATGAACATGCAATGTGTCACTATGTAAATATTTATTTATTGGCAATATAAATGAGCCAAGTTGATACACCATAAAATTTTCGCATTACATTAAAAATATATTTCAGAATAACATTATAATATTGTTAAAATAATAAAACTCATAGAAAAATTCGTTGACCGTCTCACATACTTCCTTTGGGTACGAAAAAATAAAAAAATACATTAAAGACTTGCACGAAATCAATGATAACTATTAACAAAGTAACAAATAAAATTAGTTCATTGTCTTTTTTTGCGGACATTTTGAATGAAAGAGAAGGACACCAGACGGATGCGACCTTCACAGTAATTTTGGTAAGTCAATATTAATTTTCAATTATTAGTTATGTCTCGGGTAAAATATTATGTATTTTCATTTTAAAGACAAACAAATTTCTTTAATTATAAAAACATTTTTTTTTTAATAAGATTGTCACATTATTTTAGTAAATCAAACCCGAACCGAAGTATTAGTGTTAGCCAATTAGCATAACATAAAAAAAAAGAAAAATGCTCAATACAAATTTACTCTTATTTGAAAAAAAATTTACGGATTAAACACGCGTGTATTGTTATTCTAAACATATTTTTTAGAGACCCGACGTTCGAGCTCTTTACAGCATTCGTAGTAAGTGAACTACGAATTAGGGAACTTAAAGTTTGGCTTAGTTAATCTAATTAAAGGAAATACATAGTAAGAGAGAGCCATAAAAGTGCGGTTGATGAGCAGATAGAACACGTACATAGATTTCACCCCAGTTTAGAACTATTCTTGGTAAGTTTAAATAATATAGGTTTAAAATTGTTATTGTAAAAAGCACACTGCCCTGCACTTTAATCATCATCATCAGCCCATATACGTCCCCCCACTGCAGGGACGGGCCTACCCTAAACTAGGGCGATTAGTCAACCACGCCGGCAAAGTGCGGATTGGTTGACTAGACAACCTAAGAATTTCTTCTTAGAAGTGCACGTTTCCTCACGATATTTTCCTTCACGATTAAAGCGTCGAATAATCGTACATATGAATTTCAAATTTGAAAACATGGTGGTGCGTGGCGGGATATGAACTGGCGAACTCTCGCATGGCAAGCAACGACCTTAACCACTCGGCCACCGACACTTGGCTCTTTCATTCTTCACTATTGGCGAATTGGCGCTAAAGGATTAAAACTAAATCCAATATAGTAATGTGTTTTCCTGCAAGTTCTATTTAATTTGGATTTATGATGAAAATGAAAATACCGATGCCAAATTGCATGGCTGCTATTGTTATTAAACTTATATTTATTTATACTGATTACAATAATTCTAATTATAACTGCCAATAACATTTATAATCTACTTTTAATTGGAGTATCGTATCACATAAAATTTATACATAAACACATGTTTTGTACAATACAGTCACAAGAAAAATATTGTGTCGTTGTTATATTGGAACACATTAAAATATTAGAAAACTAAAAATGTCCACGATATTTACTATAGTGTTTTGTTTTAATGAGCTCCCGATATTTCGGCACTGTTGCAAGCGCCATGATCACGGGACCCATGGTAAATAACCCGGACATTTTCAGTTTTAACATCAAAATATGTTAAAAAAACAATAATTCCTTTGTTATTTCGTACAATATTTATTTAATTTATACAGAAAGGGGTTCAAGTATCAGAAGTAAACTCTCCCTTCACACGGACGGCTTAGAAAACTAAATATTGTGTTAATATAACTTTATATGAACCCATATTTTACTGTTACTTATACAATTATGAATGATAGCTGTGTTTTTCATTCGCTCTAGTGATCGTAGCGATTGAATTAACATATCATCCTACATTCCCTGATCAAACATTTCAAGCAGTTAAGCTATTGCATAGCTTTTATCACGGGCTTTGAGCGCGGCGACCGAACCAAGAAATTCCGTAACGAAAAAAACTTCACAATCGTCTAACGTCGTTTCAGTTCGGTAGACTTCGGCACGGAGTTTGTGTGCGTGCGGTTAGACGTATTGTACGACTTTACGAATCGAGACGAGCTGCTCCGAAATTGGACGATGCTATGCAATAGCTATATCGCGGCAGTCCCCGAGTGCCACACGTCTTTTTTTTTAAGATGAGAGTGTTCAATGAGGATATCAAAAAATAAACCATCCACTTCGTAATTTGATGTAGGCGTCCGACCAAGATAAACGTTTATCGATTCATTTTGATATCCATAATGACACTTTTATGTTTCCATTTAAAATGAATCAACGATAACAAGTATTGTTTTTGACACATCACACATTTTATCAATCATAATCATACACAACAGACAAGAACAATAAATATTATGTTTTAACATAACACTGTTCCTATTTACACTATCAGTTCATTATGACTATCAAATCTCTATATTACTTACGAAGAGGGTAGAGGAGACTAAATACGCACAACATTTAGATAGAATTTATTAAAGTCTGATCATTAATATTGTTTCATAGACATTATACGTTATTAAAAGTTATTTCACTCATATAAAACTCTTTTCTGCCCCGTGTCATTTGTTCCGTTGTATTTCCCTCCCTCCTATGATCCCGGGCTCTTCAGGCGGGGCGTGAAACGGCATTTAAGCAGGCCTTCAGGGTGAGTGCGACAGGCTCAATATGGTCTATTGTGCCTGTCGACCTCATATGCGGATCTCCCTACCGTGAGGCCATTTAAAAAACTTGTTGTAGTAAATTAAAATAAAATCTTTTTTGAAACAGAAAATAAAATCTCTCAGTTGACTTTTAATTGTAACAACATTATTATATTTGTCAAATGAACCAATATTATCGATCAATATTAATATAATTTTGTAAGTAGGTAATCATCGTTATATTTATTGAAAGACTAGATTCGTCGATTATTATTCGCTTTTCCTATTATAGTTTATTATTATTTTTGTATTTTCAAAGCGATTCGATTCACAATTTGAATGTTTATAAAAAGTTTTACTATGAAAAAAAATGTTTTAAAACATCACAGACATGCGAATGATTATAATTATTTCTTTCATTTATTCATTTAGCGCGTCTTAATGGAACTTGGTATGCAGTTAATATTTATCGCATCCTAAATGACATAATAAACATGAAAAAAAATCCTACATCCTTCGCATGTCTGTCATTGAATAGATTTAATGTTACTTCAACTACATAAAAGCGAAAAGCTAAGATCTAAGATGCGAGCGAAATATGCCAAGTGCATCCAATATGGCGATGAAAATATTATAAAAAATCTACTTTTCCATAGAAACTGACGAACAGCATAGAAAACACCTACGGAAAATAAATTCGAAACGAATGGTTTGGTCCAAATTTAGGCAGAAATTGTTTGTAGATGTTCGAAATAACTACGAAGTGTAGTACAAATTTTTAAAAGGGAAGAGTTTGTTATAGTATTTTTCAGCTAAGACGATCCCTGTGACACTTCATTGTGTTCTGAATCACGCATCTTACGATTGACAAACGATAATAATTTTATTGCACACTTAATATTTAACTTTATTGCGGCTTCATTAGGAAAAATATTAAATTAATAATTTTAAACTTTTAAAAGGGAAACAGTATCGTTTAAGTTTAATTTAAAGTAATAGATTTTTTTTTAAATACCTATGCAGTTCTTATTACGTAGAATGGAACTTAGGCAGAGTTACTACGTTCCATTCTACGTATACGAACAGCATAGGTATATTTTTAAAATGTTCTATTACATTAAATTAAACTAAACGATACTGTTTGTCATGTAAAAGTATAAAAATATTTATTTTAATATTTTTCCTAATGACGCCGCAATAAAGTGAAAAAAGTGTGCAATAAAATTATTTTCGTTTGTCAATCGTAAGATGCGTGATTCAGAAAACAATGAAGTGCCACAGGGATCATCTTAGCTGAAAAAGAGTATAGATAACAATTTTTTACGCACGCATTAGAAATTGCAGATACAAATTCAGCTAAGGAGGCAGAACAACAGACTACAAATTGTAATGAACCAAAATACAATAAATAATTATTTTATCAAAATAAAATAGGGTGATATTTTAGTTACTGGGTTATATTTAGTAGCGATTTGGTAGCTAACAAGACCTTTGTCCTTTAACATCGCTGAGCGATATATTCTCCATATAAATATTATATATATATATTATGTAGTTGAATGTCATTTAGTTCTTTTAAATACCCTTTTATATTATTCCTACACCTTGTACTTGTTACATAAAATTGTAAATATCATTTAATATTACTATCTATGTGAACTGAAAACATAGAACATTACGTCTTAAAATAAACACTCTGTAAATAAAATATTGACGCTTACGATAATGGCAGTACTATCCAATAAATTTTATAAGGACTTGATCACACTCAATACTACATTTGGCCTTTAAGACATTTTGCCAATTGACTATTTAAAAAAAAATGACGTTTTTTCCGAACTGACATACGATGATGGCTTGGAGTAGCCTCGTCATCATCACCGGACTTGCGGGGGAGCGGACGGCTCTCACCCCTAATCATCACCGGACTTGCGTGCGATCGGATGACTCTCACCCCTATAAACATTGGAAAATATATTTTACGGACGATCTCATCAAACGATACAAACAAAATATATTAATAAACAATAATAATAATAAATATCTGAGATTAATTAATCTGAACTGTCGGCCGTTGATAGTATAGAGTATGATCTGGCTTTACGATTGGTGTCTACACAAAAGTATATAACTGGATACCTAAAGTATATAAATTTTTCGATGTTTTGCTTTCGTTATTATACTAAATAGTTTATTCTTAGATACTTATATTATAAACACATTAAAATAAAACAACATGGTAAATATCCCGGATATATTAAGTTTTCTAATGTGTGTATCCATGATAGTTATATATTATGTATTCCACTGAAAAGACTTATATTCTATGCTCGTCAAGGTTATTTTAAGTATTTTATAATATACGTAATTTCGCTTTCAAGTTTATATACCAACCAAATGGTATATAATTAACAATACTTATTGTGTAAACACCATAACGCTTGTGACCCGAATAATTATAATGTTTTTTCATACCTAAGCTTTCGTCTAAAGCTAACTCATAAATATGCGTCTGTTTTGCCTATTTACAAAATACTATAATGAACTATTTCGCGATTATTACTATAACTTTAGGAATTTTATTGAAATTGTAACTTTATCATAATTGATTTTAAATCGGATCTTAAATTTCTCGTACAATTTAAGTTATAATTGCAATAAAACTTTTTTTTCGCTAATCTACGTGTAATTTATTGAACACCGTGATCCGAACAAAACTATCCATTGAGATTATTTACAAACGACACTATTTTTTTATTTAATAATTTAATTTGCAAAAATAATAATACTAGCACATTTATTCATTGGCATCTATTAAGACCGTCTAAAATGCCTTTTATAATCTCACTTATATCCAACTGTCACGGCTTTAAAACCGCTTAAATATATTATTATGCTAAGGCAGAATCGATTGCCACTCTCATAATCATCATTGTTGCCTTTCTATTGTGTTAATTGTGTACACATTAGATAATTTACTCTCAAACGTAGCTACGTAAAACTTAGAACTAAGAAAACTTTTAAATTATATTACTAAACAGTTAACGCTAAAAACACCATGTTACACAGTAATAAAAATGAATTTAAATACATAACAAATCTATTACAATTATTAATTCAAATTAAAAATATGTAACAACGAAATGTACGAGTTATCATCAAATATGTCAAATGTGATGAACTTAAAGCCATGTTTGCGAGTAGTAGGTAGGTAGTAGTAGTATTGTGTATTTTTCGCATTCTTTTTCATTTTTAAACATGAAAGAGCTTTATAAAGCGTAAAGTTTCAGAACTCACGTCCATCGGTTTCCGTCGATGCCTAGCGAAAAATGCATTCCCGACCATATTCCATTAGAATATAGTTGAAAATCATTTTAGGCCTGTTTTCTCTCTGATTTTGGTTAATTAAAACCACCACTCGAGGTGCCAGACTGTTCATAATTAATTACGCCTCATTAGGGCGACGATTGAAGCCGCCATTTTGGTACAAATATTTTCAAGCACTGCGTTGCCACGGTTGGTAAGTGCGCAGTAAATATTTTCGATGATTGCGTAACATTGTGGTAAAATCGACTCTAATTCCTACAAGCGCGGCAAGCAGTATATGATTCACGTCACATCTCGTATAAGAACTTCTCGAGTTTTCGAGTTAGATGATTATTTTTTTTTGATAAAGATTTTTATTTCAAGAAAAAACTAGCCTGTTCTATAGTACTCTAACTAGACTCAAATAATTGGAAAAATACTGATTCACATTTTAAACAGTTGATGATAACTGCACAAGTATTACCTAAATAAATAATAAATAATGCAAAATACTAATAAAATATTGGTGATATTTGGTTTAAGAGAGATAAGATTGTTAATTACTGCTACTTCTACTCCCGTTTTACTTTTGTACTGATTATTATCAGACTACCAATAAGCCAAATATGACACATGTTTTCAACAGATATTCAAAATTAAAAAAAAATAATCCATAAATAAAAAAAATCAATTGAAAGTGTGACATCTCTTTAGCATGATGGGACGAACATTCTATGCAACCCATAGTTTCTATATGCATTCTTAATCTAACTTTAGGTGTATACCACAGCCTTCAAGGCTACGTTTAACGATTATTATCAGTAATAGGATATCGAATAGAAAAAGATCTAAGAGGAAGAAGGGAGTTTAAGAATTTATACATTTTTGTACATTTGAGCACACCACATCCATTAAAAAAAAACAACAACAATATCATGTTATTAATAAAAAAAAGCACACTACTTTCTTCGAATCAGTAAAAAAATGGTCTGGAATTTCAGTTACAAAGTTCACATTATTATTGCAATCATTGTTTATATCAAGCTAAGCTTTCTTATACACATCCCGCTAATATTGTACTTAAGTTAAAAGTAATTGCAAAAATTCGTATCCGATAATACACTGTCGTACTACAGTTTCTAAAAAAAAAAAACAACTTGTCATACAGTGTCTCTACACAAATCATACTCTTGGCTACAAACAAAATCTGTATCTACCCTCAAAATCTTGAGCCTTAGAATCCTTCGATGACGTCATACGCTTCCAAGCTGGAGACAGTGAGATAGAATAGCCAAAGAGAGAAGAAGAAGATGGAAGTAATGATCTTGGCGACTCGGGGACCGCCCAGCTCCCCACCGATGGACTTGCGCCTTCGGAAGACCAGCACGAGGACAGCAAGAGCGGCCTCGGAGCAGAACATGGTGACGCTGAACGCCAGGCTGGGGAGAAGATGATGGTGAGGTAGCTATTGAGTTAGGGGGCATCTTTTTCTGAGTCAGGGTGCAACTAGTCCTGAATTAGGAGGCAACTCGTACCGAATTAAGGAGCAACTTGTCCTATTGAATAAGGGTGCAACTCGTCACATGGTTTAGGGGGAAACTCGCCCTAATCGAACACTTGACCCAGGGACCAATCCTTTATTTTTTGTTAGGACCCACTCGTCTTCATGCAAAATTTTGCCACGGACTTTGAGTTATCAAATTTGATAGGGGATATTGCCTCCTATCAAATTTGATAAGTCAAAGATTCAGATTGGGACTGGTTTTCCCCCAACGAGGTATTGGAGGAGTTCTTCTTCCTACTGCTTCCACAACTTTGTGAACTGCCACGCAGTATTTTTAATTGGGCATCTGGTATCACTCGATAAATACAGTAAACATAGGTATTTACTGCCGTTCAATTTTAATTCTATGTCCCTCTTCTAGCCACCATCAAGTAGTGTACTTACTTGCCAGGCTCCACGTGGAACTTCTCGTTCCTGGTCCAGTGGACGATGGCGGCCACTGTCCACGCGACGCCAATGCCCAGGAACACGTTGACAGCGTTGGAGCCGGTGACGTTGCCCACAGAGGCATCGGCGTACTTGTCTTGTATCGCGGCCACTTTGCTGGCGAAGGTGTCTGTAGGAAGGATTTAGGTTAAGGTAACAATAATTTAGGCGTTGTGAGTTAAGGCTATGAAAGGTACCATGATGTCGCCAATAGGAGACGCTGTACGCTCAGGATTTTGGCTTTCATTTACCATCTTTTCGCGAGCCATTGGAGAGCCAGCCATATACCACTTTTAGAGAACCCCTTCTTCATAAATGATTTCACCTGTCAAAAATCCTACCAGAAAATTTATCATACTTGCTGTTTTAGTGACATATACTTTAATCGTATGTACTTATCGTATATTATTTTTTTACATACGGATGTTTAGTGGATTTCAACTCCCTTTGGTATTTTTTGGGAGTTAATCAACTATCTTGAAAAGTTGATGAACATACGACTTTTACTATTATTCGGTGACATACATTCGTCGAATGTGTCAAAAATTATATAATAATTAAGACATATGAAATGTAGTCTAACATAAGTAATCCATTTATCTAACAGTTAACTACGTATTTTTTTATGACAAAATTGCCTTCAACCTCTTAATGGTCTAAACTGAACTGTACACAAAACTTGTCCGAAAAAGCCGAATTAAAGCAACCGTAGCAGAAATAAACAAAAAATTACTCGTGGAACAAGTAACTAACCAATTTTCAACACGGCTATTCCCTGAACAGTTTTTTCGTGATTAAACGCTCCATTGAGTATTCAAGTCGGTTGGATGTAGATCTATGCTTGCGCAATCAACAGGGGTATTTAATTTTAGAGGAATCCCGCTATAAAGGCTCTTTGAGTGGTTTGCTTTGTGTTTTATTGTGAATTTAAAACCGGGTTTATGTTGGATATAAATGGAGAGTAACTTTGTATTTTGTCGCCACGCTTAAATTGTTACCGATAGCATTTTTAACGATTATTCTTTTCGCATCTAAAGGGTAAAAACGCGATCACGTTACTAAGACTTCGCTGTCTATATATCATCATCATTCTCCTGCTCTTATCCCACGCTAAGCAGGATTGCGCAACATGACGTGTATTTTTTCCACTCGGGCCTTTCATTCGTCAGCTCTGTGTCTACTCCTTTCACTCCCATTTCACCTCTCACGCAATCGATCCATGTTTTCTTCGGCTTTCCTCTACTGTTAACCAAGCTGCATTTCAAGAACCGCAATAGTTAGAGTTTTAAAAATAGGGTTCTTATGCCCCTTTAGTGGACGGACTACCCAGAACGCTAAAAACGAAATAAAATGTATATCTTTGGGGGCTTACAAAACAAATCTGACGGTGATCGGCCAGAACCTATTTCGTCAGTCGCCCATACCCTGAAGGCCTGCATAGATACCGTTTCACGCTTCGCCTGATGATCCCCGGATTATAGGAGGAAGGAACTACAATGAGCTAGAAGGGCATTCCATAATTTAATGCCATGGGGCAGAAAAAAGGAACAAAACTTCATAGTCTGGGTCACCACTCTCTGTCTGCATGGTATCGTAACGAAAGATTTTAGATTTTCGCGTTCCATTGCACTTAATCAAACTACTAACTAATGGTATATAGTAAGTTCGCCACTTACCAGGTATGCTAGTACCGAGGGCTACAAACACGATGGCGGTAACTGTGTCTTTGATGCCCAGGGTACATCCGAAGTGAGAAGCCACGTCACCGATGACAGCCGTCACCAGGCCTATGCAGATGATGGAGACCACAAAGCAGACGTAGCCGCCACCGATGTCTGGTAGAAGAAAAAAAAGAAGATTGAAAAGAAGAAAAGTAGAGTAATTATTTAAGTTTTTGACGTACCTACTTGGATAAGATGACAACCAATTTAGTTTAGAATGGTCTGATGTATAATTTTGGTTTTGCAATTTTATTTGGCAGTGATTTTTGTGACATTTTTGTTTGACCTATTCCATTTGAATTTTTTGGAGAATTGACAAATTTTAGTATTGACGTTATTCACTATTTACAATTTTTTGTTATACAATACTTATGTAATTATCTTGTGTTCGAATTGGATTTAGTCTGTAAGCATGGTTGTAAAAATTGAATAAAATTTAAAGAATTTCCTTGTTGTGCGGTGTTTGTTCGGTGTCTGGGTGTGATTATGTATTTATTTAAAAAATATATATGTATGTATATCAGTCTCTGGCGCCCATAGTACAAGCTTTGCTTAGTTTGTAGTCAAATCACCGTGTGTGGAAATGTCCCAGATGTTTATTTATTTATGTGATGCTGTGTAATATTTATTTATGTAATTCCTATTAATGAGAAATGCTGTCCTATGAAATTTAATGAGAACATATTATTATTATGCGAGTTTCTCCATAAATTCATTAAATATTTTCATTGAAGCTTAAGTATTAAGTCCCGTGGGAGACGACCAGGCGACGGTGTTTTATTAAGTCAAAGTGAAAGTTATAGGTAATCTAAATTAAGTGATATTAGAATACGGTTCCGTATGTTAATTAGTTCTTGATCTAATTAATATTTATTATTTGATTATGACATTGGTGTTTGCACTGAATATTCTCTTAGTCTTGGAGATCAATAGAAATAGGTGTCAACATCGTAAGCCTATTAAATAGTTCAGTCCACTGCTGGATTTTGGCTATTTCTAAGAAATATGGTAGGTCCTAACTTCACATTTATTGGGTAGACAAGTTTCTCAAACATTTGTTTAGAGACATCAGTAACAACACGGGTAATGCACAAATAACACTTTACTTAAATACATAAAAACACACCCAATCACGGAACAAACCCGGTTGTTCGTCACGCAAATATTAATACCAGATGGGAATCGAACCCACGACTCTTGGAACCATAGTCAGGGTCACTAACCACTGTTCTATCGAGCCAGTCAATTTCAAGTCCAATCTAAATTGTCTTTTCAGTATTTGACCGTTAGTAGAAGTAATAAAATTTTAATTTTTAATTTTTAAAAGTAGTAAATTTAGAACTGGTTCTTTTTGCTATGGCACACCCAGACTGTATGACTTGGTTCATTTACAATTTGTAACATGATTGTCGCTTAAAAAGAGTAACTATCGAGTTTCTTGCCGGAGTCTTCTCGGTAGAATCGGCGTTCCGAACCGGTGGTAGAATCTTATTATTAGTAATGTGACTATTTATAAGTACATGTAAATTGCCTATATAAGTATTTAAAGACATTTTTGATTTTGTTTTTTTTATTTTGAATATCGCACTATATTTTTTGAGATTTATTTATTTATTTTTTTATTTATTTATTTAAAACATACATACATAATCCTTACAGGCTAACCTAATACAATTATGTAGTTTTTGATGCTATATCAATAGCCAATCTTACGACCTCATTTGGCCACTCACAAAACAGGTCTAATTTCTCCGCCATGGCATTGAGCAGTCGAAGCGCCCGCACGAGCGGCGCCCGCTGCAGCAGCGCGGTGCGCGCGCGCGGCTCCTGCAGCAGCGGGGGCCGCCGTCGGCGCGACGAGTACTCGTCCGGCACACAGATACTCATGCTCTCTAATAACCGAGGGTTATGTATAATACCCCTCCATACCTTCACCAAGTAGACAGCGAGAGCAACCTCCCTTCTAACTTCTAACTTGTGGTATCCCACCATGCCTAGCAAGAACAAAGTGGGATACAACAAGGGATAACCCGGGTATACTCCAAACTGCTTCAAATACATGAACCTAACAAATTTATTTTGTATGCGTTCCAACATAAATTTATATTTAGCCTCATAGGGAGACCAAATAACGGCGTTACATTCCAGGTGACTTCTAACAAGCGCATCATAAAGCGCTCTCAGAGCCCCGACATTCGTAAAGTTATTTCCAATTCTCAATATGAGTCCAAGATTCCGAAAAGCTTTCTTACAAATATTAATTATATGGACTCTGAAGTTCAAGTCAGCAGCGAATCGGACCCCCAAATCCCTAACCTCCGTAATACGCTGCAACAGTTCCCCATTCATCTGGTACTGATGATGGATCGGAGCGCGAGAACGGCTAAAGGACAAGACTGAACATTTAGTAATATTAAAATAAAGTTTATTAAGCTTGCTCCATTGTGAAACCCTGTCAATGTCTTGTTGTAGTAAATCACAATCACCCTCATCTTTAATGACACAAACTAATTTTAAATCATCAGCGAATAATAAAGTTTTGCAGCTGTTGATGACATTTGGTAAATCATTTATCATTAAAATAAAAAGTAACGGTCCCAAATTACTGCCTTGACTCACGCCCGATCTAGTTGGATAAGGCATTGAGTAGTGTCCAGTACAGTCTACGAACTGTTCTCGATCTCGGAGATAAGCAGCGAAAAACAACAACGTGTGTTGGGTGAAGCCTACGACCGCCAACTTAGAAAGAAGGACGTCGTTATCGACGGTATCGAAAGCCTTCCTAAAGTCAAAGTAGGCTACATCCACTTGCTGCCCAGCGTCTACTGCGGGTACCACGTGCGTCATTAACTCCAACAAATTGCCAGTTGTTCCTCTCCCCGGACGGAAGCCATGCTGCGCGTCAACCAAACGAGCGTTTATCTGCGGATATATACAATCGTGTATAGCTGCCTCGAACACTTTAGCTGGGGTACATAACACTGCCACCGGTCTAAAGTCGGCGCTGGTTGAGCCTCCACTACCTTTAGGTACAGGTACAACTCTAGTGAGTTTCCACCGACTTGGAAACGTTGCACGTCGAATACATACATTAAAAATGTATAACAACGGTTCCTCCAACACAGCCCGACAATCCCTGAAGACATAGGCTGGTATACCATCAGGTCCAGCTGAACGTTTAGCAGGAAGGCGAGCCAGCGCCCGCTGGACATCCGCTAGACACAGGGGTCCGAGGTGTACCCAGGCGCTCGCGTCGGCTGCCGCCGCTGTGCTCGCTGCTTCAGTGTCTAACAACGGCGACTCCGGATTGTACACAGACTGGAAAAAAGTGGCAAATTCACTTGCACATTCATTTTCTGTCAATACTTTGCCATCCCTTACCAATTTCTTACTACACGTATTGTTCTTCCTAGATCTTAAATATTCCCAAAAGGCTTTAGGGTTCGTTGCCAAATGTCCCTGTACACGGTCACAGTACCAGTCATGAGCCCTCTGAGTTTCAATTTTAATTATGGCCCTATATCGTGAGAATTCTTCATAGTCCGTGTGTGAATTACTAGCTTTAAAACGTTTATGTAATGCATGTTTATGTTTTATGTATCTAATAATATCAGCAGTATACCAAGGTGGATAAGTGCGCCTGTGGCTAGAATTAAGTCTTTTCAGAGGGACACATACGTCGAAACATTCGTAGATTTTTTCGTAAAATAACTCTAATATATCATCGAGATCATTTAAGGTGTACATTTCACTCCAGTCTATCAGCGCTATTGCATAGTATAATTGATCAAAATTGGCTTTATTGAAATTCCATCTTTTCGAAACTATCGGGGCCCGAGAACGCTCGTGCGCAAGAGAAACCTGTGGAATGTTAGCTCGCGCGGGCTGAGGCGGAGCGCTGGAGGGCGCGGGCGCGGGCGCGGGCGGCGCGCGGCGGGCCCCGCAGCGCACCGCGAGCGGCGGGTGGTAGGCGTCCGCGGGCAGCAGCGCCTCGTCCGCGCGCCCCACGCGCACCGAGCCCGCGCCTCGCGCGCCCAGCACCAGATCTAGCTGTCTATTGTCACAATTCGGTATTGAGTTGTATTGAGTGAGCTCACAGAATGACATGAAATATTCGAAATAGTTACATATGTTTACATTACATGAATGGAGATTAAAATCTCCTATGAATATTACATTGTTTTTATATCTGACACAAATTTTCTCTAATATACTAAACATAGTTAAATATTCATTCTCCTCTGTTTTGGGTGGAATATATACGACACAACATGTAAATAAAAACCTATTTTGAAGATGTATAGTAACACAGACCAATTCAAAGTTGTAATTGTTTATATGAAAGTCATCCGGTAATGGCACTTGTCTTATCTCGAACCGCGGTGTGGCCACTAAACATACGCCTCCGTGTTTACGACCGTCTGTCCTGTCACATCTTCGTACGTGATATCCCGGCAGCACAAATTCAGCATCAGTTATTGCCTCGCACAGGCCCGTTTCCGTAATTGCGAACAGATCAGCCTCCGAGGATTCCAAAAGTGACAGAAACTTGGTAGTCTTTGTTCGGAGTCCCCTTACGTTCTGATAGAAAATGTTGAGTCCTTGATTACTGTTGTTTCTGGTTTGGTTTGGTTTGGCGACGAAACCAGATCCACTCACTAAATTCTACATAGACGGGCCATACTTCTGGGATGCAGAGTTTTTCATAATTACTCTCAGCAACGCCAATCCTAAATGAAGAGTAATCTCGTTCCGTTCTATGCTTTAATTTTTCAATAATTATTTCAGTTCCATTACCCAGAATATTTTCAATGTATTCCTTCAATTTTTCCTCCGTTGTGCTAACATCCAATCTCCAAACATGTAAGAACTTTTTACGTTCTACTGCTCTTATACAAATTGGATTAGACAAATTGCCTCTTTCAATTGGCTTATTTCTCTTAGTATGTCTAACTTCGGTCCACGTATCATCCGCTGCACGCTCGTCGCTCGCCGCTCTAGTGGCCACATTCGCGTAGCTCGGCGCACACCTCTCCGCGGACGACTCGTGCGGCGCGGCCGCAGGGGCGGCGGGCGCGGGGCGCGGTGCGGGCCGCGGCTCGGGCCGGGACGCGGGCCGCGGGTCCGCGCGCGGCTCGCGCTGCGCCGTCTTCGATGCAGCAGAAGTCCCTTTTTTACTTGTCTCCACAATTTTCTCATTTCTTAATAACTGTTCCTCCAATAAACTGCATTTTTTATTAGATTCACACAACTCCTGTCTAAGTTTATTATTTTCCTGTGTTAAAATAGTTACGCTAGCTCTAATTTCGTTTAAAATCTCTGTTTTCAAACAACACATCTTTTCCATAATATCCTTATTCATTTTATTTATCATCTCCATAAAGTTGACCGATGCCACAGGTGTTACGGTATTTTTCTTATTTAGAATAATGCTTTCCTCTAATGCTTGATCATTGAGTATATCCTTGTCCATCAGGTGTACATCAGATGCACGAACTGGAGTGTCATCTGTTATTCGTACGCGCTGTGTTATATTGGAACACGCATCACATAAATAACTGCGCTTCAATTGCAGCTGCCCATCTCTAAATGCAGTAGAAGTTATATTTACGCATTTATAATGAAAAGCCGCCTTGCAGCTTTTACACTTAATCAATTCCCCAGCGTCTGTTTTTCTATTACAAATCGAACAGTTCATTTTGCATCAACGGTCTTATCACAACACAGCGCAACAGAGATGGAGATAACTGATCCGCGCGAGAGTGAAAGAGCACGATGTACAATTTGACACTTGTCTTCGCGCCACCCGCGAGATTTTTATCACGTTCGTTCACACCACAATTAATCCTTAATTATTGTCTCAATTTCGACTTGATAGTTCTGCACTTCACATTTCACAGTCAAATCCCTCTACAAGACACTGTTTAACGATGTTTCCATGTATTTAAAGACACATTAATCATATTTAAAAAATAAATCGCTGAGAGCGTACTGTTCGCGGACGTCGCTGCGCGCGCAACATAACATGGCTGCCCATGACAGGAACTGGCCGGCCTTGCCCGCAGATCGACAGCTCTGGAGTAAAATGGGGGAGGCCTTTGCCCAGCAGTGAGACAGCATAGGCTAAATGAAACTATATTTTTGTGAACTAAACATACCTTTCCTTACCTTTACCTTTTAGTCAGGGGATACCAGTCACAACTATCTGTCCGGTAGTTGGTGAACGGTATACGGGTAAGCGACCCCGGCTCCTCGAGCTACTATCGACTCAGTCCAAATCATCCGAGGCGATAGTATCCTTCCTCCCCTTTTCCTTGCCCCGTCATATATTCTTGCTACTCGTGGGAACGCAATGACCTTGTTAAAACAATGCACAAGGCAGAATGGCGGCGACGTGGTCCACAACTCGTCACGTCACGTTTCCCACAGAGGTGAAAAGTGGATCGCTGGAAGTGATCTCTGCCTACCCCTCTAGGAAAAAGGCATGATTTTATGTATATGTAAACATACCTGTTGGAGGGACGAACGCAAATATAATCTTCCAGAAGAGAGTAACTACGTGTAGCACGTAATCAAAACACGAGGGCGGCTCATCGGGATCGTCGGAACCTAAAAGAAATATAGTAATTGTTAAATTGGTACAAATTGTATTGCACTGCCTTTTACTTGGGAAGAGAGAAACTTTCCTCAATACTCAATACTCAATACTTTATTGCTTCTATAAGTGTTTACAAGTGTTTCCGTATAAAAACAAGAGAAGTAAAGATTAACAAATTATAGTAACGACTAATTTTTTTATATTATTTACATTTTTGTTACTTTACATTTTTTCATATTTCTGCGCCACCCGTCTTCGTCTGCCGTATCAGCTACATTGTACATGCTACTCTTTTTTATCAAATATAGACCAATAACATAAAGATTTTAATATACCTATATAGCAAATTGCAGTGTCTCTCAGTTCTTTGTTGCCGGCGCCAGGATCACGGGTCAACTAATTAATACTTTCATATTTCATACGGACATATTCAGTTTTATAATGTGTCGTAACATGACAGTTATAGATATTATAAAGTAAACTTAAGCTAATCAATCACCTGAGCTTGCAGTCAACGCTTCTGTGAACTGCTCCTTCCACGACGATGTGCCTATTATTATAGATGCATTCGCTCTTTGTACTAATTTGTCCACAGTATTCTGTAAAAGAAATGTCTTATTCATATCTTCACGAACAACAACTTAACGTACTTAAAAGATAATAACAGGCCGCTTTTAAAAAATATGCTTGACTAAAAGAAAGTTAATTTCATGTTAACATCGGACAGGAAATTAGATTAATAGGCAAAAGTTGCTCCACGGACAGAAGAAAGCTCTTAAACAAGATAAGAGTTATATTTGATTAGTTGCCTCAGCAAGTCTTTACGGTAATGTCAACAAACTCAATAGCTTCCATTGTACCTATTATACCAAAGCCGCTCTAAGATGACTGATTTGACACATTTTAGACTGACTGCACTAGTAAGGGACAACGGTAAAATTGCCGAAACATATAAGTAACAGATATTTCAACTTTATAACCAAGCTAGGTCTAATTATAACATTTTTTTATTAAAAACATTTATTCACATCCAGAAGATTGAATTGAAGTTTCTTATCTAAAAATATATTTATTTTTAAAATACAATACCTACGTATTAAATCCTTCATCCTATTTTTAAAAATACCTGGTGAGTATTACCGATTACGTCACTATGAAAACGTGTAACGGCGTAGCCTTGTAATAGCGTAATACAGTATGGAAAATTTACGTTTTCTTTTTACAATTCAATTATTTTAGTAATAAATTATTTTAATAATAAAAGACAAATAATTAGATAACTAGGTGCATTTGACATTTTGAAATAACGTTTTATTTTTAAAAGTTGTTCTTTTGATTCTCTAAATATCGACAGTGACTATTAACAATGTCGGATCTGCAAAATCTCACTTTTTCGTTTATTTCAGAAAACATGCCCTAATAACTAGATCTACCATCGGGTGAAATAAAAAAAATGTTTCCATGCATAGTTTTTGAAATAATCACATTAAGAAAGTCGGATCTTAGAGAGGCCGTTAAAAACGTCGGAAAATAACTTCCGACGTTGTTAGCGGGATGAGTGGACGTCGCGTGGCAACTTTGTTTTTAAGAGAGTTTATTTCTTATCCCATAATTTATAACACTATTCACGATGACACCTACAAGATCAGCACATTTAATCAGTCTAGCCACGAGAAAAGATGATGAGAACCTATCTACCTCGAGTATACCTGCCAATAATAACTCTCAAACCAAAGCAAAACCTACAGTAGAAACAGCTATAAGTTATTATTTATTCCTTTTATCATAATATTACTCTTAAAATTTTGACAATTTGTTTATTATTTAACTTTGAGGCAAATTTATTTATGAATTATGAGTATTTCCTAGTACGGCATTGAACAATGTCAGTTGTGCCACATCGGACGTTGTTAATTGGTTTTTCAAATGGCTTAAATGTCGGTAGTACCACATCCGACATTGTTAATTTACTTTTGAAAAAAGTGAAATGTCGGTAGTACCACATCTGACTTTATTAATTGCTTTCTAAAAGGGTCTTATGTCGGTAGTACCACATCCGTCATTGTTATTTTTTTATTATTTAGAAATCAAATGACGGTAGTGCCACATCCCATTTTATTTAACGCGTTTGAGATTTATAAATAAGTCGGTAGTACCATGACAGCAGAAAGGGGGCTCTCCAGGTGGTGTGTCGGACTCCCCGACGGCTGGCGAGAAGGCGGTAAATGCCAGCCGCGGCTCCTGGGCGGAGTGTAATGCCCAGGGGGTTTATCGAATAAAACACCGGGGTGTACCTCATCGCCTATTGGCAGTGTCATGGTACCTGGCAGAGCTTTCACTCACAACACCGCCGGCGGACAAGCCTCCATGTCTCCCTCAAGCGTCCCCAGAGGGGGGCAACGGGGCGACCCCGTGCACAGGGTCGCTCCCGTCCCTCAACGATGGCCGTTGGTGTAATGCCGATGGGGGTGTCCCCACACCCGCCGCCGGCCGGCCGTCGTAGGACTGCGGCATGTGACGCGCATAATCACGCCTTCTGCGCCCCAGTCGCCTTCTTCGCAGTGGTGTCGTGAAGGGGTCGTCTTCACGCTCCCTCTCTACCGCCTCCTTTTGAGTCATCACTGACTCGAAGAAGGAGGCAGTCGCCGCCCACACATCTACATCCTCTACCATTCCTCGCAGAAATTGGGCGAGAGGTCAGCGGGCCGGCCACAGATATTAGGGCCGACCTCTCTTCGGACCACGACGGACACTGGAAGAGAGTATGGTCCGCCGTGTCCTCCTGTGCGCCGCACTCGTGACAAATGGGCGCGTCCTCCCGCTGAATGCGGTGCTGATAGTGGCCGAAGCAACCATGCCCGGTCAGCACCTGCACCAGACGGAACGACTAGAAACCGTCCGTCCGTTCCAGCCAGCTGTTGAGCACTGGCCCGAGCGCATCTAGCAGATGACGCCCTGCCACCTACTTGGCTAAGCTATCTGCCCACTGAGATCCGTTCGCAAACTCCTCGCGTTCTCTCCTCACTGGACGAAGACCCAGATCTCGTTGCTACTTAAGCCACTCATACTTCGCGGCCAGCATCTATGCCTCCAGCTTCAAAGGTAGGCTTTTCGGCGGCCTGCCAAGGTACAGGCCGCTGAAAAGCCCACAGTGCGGTAGGCACGCGTCACGCGACACGCTATCGCCCGCTGAGGTCTACGGAGTAGGACGGAGTTCTCCCTGACATGGAGGGAATACGCACAGATGGGAGCTCCGTAAAGGGCCATGCTTCTAAGTATGCCGGCGTAGAGTTGCCGGTATCTGGCCCTAGGCCCGCTTTATTCGGAAGGAATCACCCTAACGAGTCCGCTGCCTTGAGGAGGCGCGACGACAGCCCTCGGAAGTGTGGGACAAACTGCCTCCGCGCATCCAAGACTAGTCCTTCTTACTTACTAACTGCTACAGTACTTCATTTGGCACTGGATTGCCACCCGAACTCCCAAGCAAGCAACAACCAAGATGTACGAGTTGGGAAGAGGTCCTTTCCGAGGCCTATGGAAAAAGACGGCCTCGGTCTTCTCCAGCGCCAAACGCAGGACCAAAGCACTGATACGCTGCGCCAACAGCGCGCTCGCCTCCGTCGCTCTTCGCGCTGCCTGCTCAAAACCTTCTCAAGGTTCTTCAATCGGGACAGGGCGTCTATGGTAGATCGCCCTGTTCTGAATCCGAACTGGTTCTCTGAGCGGTCCGGCCCCGGCGGAGCGCCGCCAATGGTCGTTTAATCGCGCTCCGCAATCGACTAATACGCGGAAGGTGACCCTGAGGGGCGGCCCTCTTTCCTTAGGAGGCACAGAAGCCCCTGCTTCCATATTTCCGGGAACCTTCCGACCGAGAGATACCGGTCGAAGAGACCCCGGAAAGACTGCTCCAGTTCTGAGTAGGCCAGAGCGATGACTCGGGCCGGGACACCGTCCGTACCTGGGGCCGTCTTCTTCGCCCGGAGAGGGAGGACAGCCGACTCGAACTCCTCTGGAGTAAGCGGCGTTATGGTCTCCAATTCTAAGATAGGTCTCAGACGTGAGGGTATCCGTGGCGGCACATAGTCTGGGTCTATAGGTAGAAAGAGACCCCGAACTGATTTTGGTTAGTTTAATGTGATTTTAATTAATATTTCGTCCATTACGTGTCACATACGACCTAATATTTTTTTATATAATCACTTAACAATGTCGTAAGTACCAGTTCCGGCAAACGATGATTAATTTTATACAAGCAAAAATGTCGGTTCTGGTACTTCTGACAATTCAACATTAGTTTAGAGCCGTTAAAAAAGTCGCAACTGACTTTTCTCATGTTTACACATTTAATAACGGCGTCTTTTAATATTGGTCTGAACAAACATTATTTGTATAGCATAACCCTAAAATTTTGTAATCCTGCCTCAAATAAGTAAAAAGATACATGCAAATTCAGTTCAAATTAAACTTTGATTAGCTCTCCTGTAAAGTTGCTGTTTTGCACATCCGACATTGTTAATAGTCACTGTCGATATGTTCCTCTTAACAAGAATAAATGCAAAATATAAAATAAAAAGTGTCACATTAGTCATCTAAGAGCGGCTCCGGTATAACCTATGTGCACTTCAAGACCGTTTACCATCAGGTGGAGGGAGATCATTCTGAACGCCATATAATAAAAAGGAAAGTTTCTACGAACCTTGAACTCCTTGCTCTCCTTAATCCTGAGTTGCGCCCTGGTGATTTCTCCGGACCTGGGCAGCCCCATCATGGCCACAACCGCCTCCTCTTCAGGCAACGTGGCGAGGTGGTTCACTTCATTGCCAGGGTTCACAGGTTGGTCATCATCTGTTGAAGAGAGATTTGGTGAGTGAAGATGATTAGCAATCGTTATTTGTGGGAAAACGGGAAAGTTTCTGATAACGACCGTCACAAATGTTTTTAAAACGATTGCAGTTCTCAACGTATAGAAAATAAAATTATTTTAAAATAATATAAACTTATAAAAAACTGAAAGTAATATTTGAAAACGTAAATCCAATATCATACGAAAATCAAATTACAAAGATGGCCTTTTAACATATAACAATTTAAACAAAGAAATTCGCATGTATTTTTGACTTTATCATAGTCTATGTGTCCTGGTAGAGTTATTCCAATCGGATCCTATAACCGGATACATTTCCATCACATCCTCCTTGTCTCATCTCATAATTGTACATCATCATTATCAGCCAATATACGTTCCCACTGCTGGGGCACGGGTCTGATCTAATCTGAAGGTGATAAGGTCTTAGTCAACCACACTTGCCAAGTGCGGGTTGGTTGACTACACACACAACCTAAGAATTTCTTCGTAGGTGTGCAGATTTCCTCACGATGTTTTCCTTCACCGTTAAAGTGTCGAATAACCGCACATATGGATTTAAAATTTGAAAAACACAGTGCTACGTGGCGAGGTCTAAACTAGCTAACGCTCGCATGGCAAGCCACGATCTTAACCACTCGGCCATCGACGCTTTTTTCTCACAATTGATGAAAACTTATAAAAGAACAAACGGTAATAATAGAAAACCAGACACAGTAACAGCTTCCAATTAAATACAAAAAAGCTCCGGAGTGGTCTCTACGTAAATGCTGTTAAGGAGCAATATCCAATATCTTTTCAAACGCACGTCTAAACCTTAATGAGAACTCTCAGAGGCATTCAATGCGCTCGTTAGCAGCTGCAGGTTAAGGCCGTTGTTCCAGCACGATATTAAAAGCGAATAGAGGCTATATAAAATTAGGCGTCCGACTGATTTCAGCCATGGCGGCCGACCGAAATTGTGATCAGCCAAGTACGTAGGACATATTATAGTGCACAAGTGTGCGCGCAAACACAAGTGCACTCTCTATTCCTTTTCTCTCATAATTCGGTGAGACGGCAATCCGACAGCAGGACCGCAGGACCACCGACTTCTCGTACTTTCCGAGGCACGGGCGTTCAACCGCCAACTTCCTAACTCCGGGCTGAGTAATTTCATTACAGAAAAACTCACACAAATTTTCCCCGACTCCGGACTCGAACCGGGGACCTCTCGGTCCTAACGCAGCACTTGCTACCAATAGACCAACGAGGCAGTTATATACGTAAGCTAAATGGTAAATTAAATATACTCAATTAATCGTTGCAATTGTAAAAATTGTGTTTGACTATAGTCAGTTAAAAGCGTCGATAGCCGAGTGGTTAAGGTCGTTGCTTGTCATGCGGGAGCCATTCGTATGTACGATTATTCGACGCTTTAACGTTAAAGGAAAACATCAAGAGGAAACCTGCACACCTACGAAGGAATTCTTAGGTTGTTTAGTCAACTAACCCGTACTTGGCCAGCGTGGTTGACTAAGGCAAAGGAGACGTATATGACCTGATGAAGATCATGACGCGCGGTATAAAATGTATAGGGAGGTTAACTGTAAGAAAGCTATATAGTCGCTCACTGTGAGCCCAGAAAGGTTGTGTTCTAAACTAAAAAAATTAGTAAATTAAAAATTGGAAAAATTCACATTCGTGCCTGACTGGACGGGGACTTGAACCCACGATCTT
The DNA here is from genome assembly GCA_039566165.1 of Maruca vitrata. Classification (NCBI taxonomy): domain Eukaryota; kingdom Metazoa; phylum Arthropoda; class Insecta; order Lepidoptera; family Crambidae; genus Maruca; species Maruca vitrata. Next base: position 2,592,641 of record CM076928.1, on the reverse strand, counting down.
GGGATTACGCGTAGGCATGGATGTGAATTTTTCCAATTTTTAATTTACATTAGAGCTCTGTGTAGCACTAAAATCACAATTAAAAATAAAAAAATATGTTTAAATTTAAGTCAGTGTTAGACACTTCCTCGCTGGTAGTGGCTTAAATACCTAACGACTCTTAATGTGTCTAGAGTCAAGTTGTTGTCAATGTGTTCAAGACTTCATTAGTGAAATACAGAAGAGAAATATCGAGATTTTAAATGCTTAAGCTTTGAAATAAATTGCGTTTAAGTAAATAACGGCTTCTTATTATGAAAATATACAACGAGTATATCATGTTTGTGACGTATTGAAACGATTATTTATTCTTTGCTTTTCTAATTATTGTTCCAATACATTTTAAAAGCGAAATCACTTTTAATGTTGTTCTTATAATGATGTTAAAGTTTGTTAGCTACTTCCTTTGTAACGAAAACTCTAAGATTTTTGAATAAACTTGATTTAAGAATTAATTTGTTCTTAAAAAAAAGTTGTTTTTTCCGCCCGATTGCGGGATGGCAGCGTTTCCACGTAATTTACTGATGAACAACTTTCCAGAAAACTCACGCACGGATCGAAACCGCTACAGAAATATCGACAACCCCATACTCATGTTGTTATCCAACAATTTGACTAGCGGCACATAGCGCTGCATACGGGTGAGAGCCATCCGCTCCCCCGCAAGTCCGGTGATGATGACGAGGCTACTCCTAGCCATCATCGTAGGGGTGAGAGACATCCGCTCCCCCGCAACTCCGGTGATGATGACGAGGCTACTCCAAGCCATCATCGTAGGGGTGAGAGACATCCGCTCCCCCGCAACTCCGGTGATGATGACGAGGCTACTCCAAGCCATCATCATAGGGGTGAGAGCCATCCGCTCCCCCGCAACTCCGGTAATGATGACGAGGCTACTCCAAGCCATCATCGTAGGGGTGAGAGACATCCGCTCCCCCGCAAGTCCGGTGATGATGACGAGGCTACTTCAAGCCATCATCGTAGGGGTGAGAGACATCCGCTCCCCCGCAACTCCGGTGATGATGACGAGGCTACTCCAAGCCATCATCGTAGGGGTGAGAGACATCCGCTCCCCCGGAAAACCGGTCATGATGACGAGGCTACTCCAAGCCATCATCGTATGGGTGAGAGACATCCGCTCCCCCGCAACTCCGTTGATGATGACGAGGCTACTCCAAGCCATCATAGTAGGGGTGAGAGACATCCACTCCCACGCAACTCCGGTGATGATGACGAGGCCACTCTAAGCCATCATCGTAGGGGTGAGAGACATCCGCTCCCCCGCAAGTCCGGTGATGATGACGAGGCTACTCCAAGCCATCATCGTAGGGGTGAAAGAAATCAGCTCTCCCGCAACTCCGGTGATGATGACGAGGCTACTCCAAGCCATCATCGTAGGGGTGAGAGACATCCGCTCCCCCGAAACTCCGGTGATGATGACGAGGCTACTCCAAGCCATCATCGTGAGTCAGTTAGGGAAAAAAACTAGCGCTGCATAATTTTTTAATAAAATTGTAACATCTAACAAAAGGTCGCATGAATGTTTATGTGTAATTTTATTCGCAGCATCATTCCGACACGGCTGTGACCCATTTCTGAGTATGAATGAGCTCATTACCACTGGCACTCAATCGGAGGAAATGGCCCGAACAGTTTCTAAGAGCAAGGCATTTCTGTGAGTATTTGAATATTATTTGAATAGAGGTTTAGGCTCAGTGGCATTTAGGTTTAGATTTTTTTTGGTGAATTATGATGATTTTCTCTTCTTCTTCTTATCGTGTGGTTGATGAACAACCTGGTGTAAGAGTTTAAGCCGCCCGTAGGCCTCTGACATGGCTTCACACACCGTAGAAAAATCTCTCAGGTGTGCTGGTTTCCTCACGATGTTTTCTTTCACCGTTAAAGCGTCGAATGATGGTACATATGAATTTCAAATTTGAAAGACACATTGGTACCTGGCGGGGTTTGAACTGGCGACCTCTCGCATGGCAAGCAACGACGGTTCTGCATGGAATACATATTGACGTATATAGAATATCTAACCAAAACATGAACATGCCAGTTATTATAAGTGTATTTAACACCCAAAAAAAATGATAACAATGATACAAAAGGGAATTCCCTGAACATGACACTTTATCAGTATTATCTACTAGTAGCCTACTCTTGCTTCGCTTCAGGTAAATTATTGAAATTAATATAATAAATATTACACAACATCACATACACTGACCTGATTCCGTGGTAAGTAGCCTAAGCACAATGTTACAGATATCAGAATGTATTGTGGACACAGATAAACTTAAATTTATTTAATAACACACGGAACCAAAACACCGATGTTCCTCACACAAATATTTGTCCCGGGATGGAATCGAACTCATGACAGTAGTGAACCTAGGTTACTAGCCACTGTTGCACCGAGCCAGTCTAATAAAAAACTGCCTCATGAATCCCTATCTATCAAAAAAAAACCTCATCATAATTAGTTCCGTAATTTTAAAGATTTAAACATACATGACGTAGGAAAGAGTTTACTTATTTAAATAATTTAAAAGTTATACTGTAATAAAAAGGTTATTGCGTGTTTATTAACTAGGTACTCATTTAGCCCTCACACGGATCACTGGCTCATGTGGACACAAGCTGAGTCACTTTACATTATCAGTTCATTTCTTTCTAATGTTACAAAGGTATAACTACCTACCGCGTATTTTACATAACGTGTAAAAAGTTATACATACATAAAATCATGCCTTTTTTCCAGAGGAATAGGCAAAGATCACTTCCAGCGATCCACTTTTCACCTCTGTGGGAAACGTGACGTGACGGGTTGTAAAATGTTATAATACGAGTTAACTCAATCCAGCCAAAAGAGACCCGTTCAATCATTCGAACTATTCGTAGTATAAAAATGGTAGCGGATGTATCCGTACAACCTAGTCTTAACAAATACCTCGCCTTTCCTATCGTTTAATCCCCCCTGATAAAGTCAAGCGGTAATGACGTGAGCAAACGGTCCAAGTCACATGTCACGTTGCGATATTCATAAACGCATCCACGCGTGACACGTGAACACGCCGAGGTTCGATCACGCGTCGGGGTGGAAAACTAAAATCAAACAGTAAAGGACAGGGCCGGATTAAGAGGTTGGGGGGCCCTGAGTTAATACTTTGCTCAGGGCCCCTTGGACTACTAAAATCAAACAGCGTAAGACAGGGCTGGATGAAGAGGTTGGGGGGCTCTGAGCTAATACTACTTTGCTCAGGGCTTAGACTAAAATCAAACGGCGAAGGACAGGACTGGATCAAGAGCTTATGGGGGCCTGAGCTAATACTACTTAGCTCAGGGCCTCTTAGACAAAACAAACAGCTAAGAACAGGGCCGATTCAACAGGTTAGGAGGCCCTAAGTTAATACTACTTAGCTCAGGGCCCCTTAGACTATAATCATACAGCGAATGACAGGGCCGTATCAACAAGTTAGGAATCCCTGTTAAAATATGATTAGCTCAGGGCATAAACAGTTTGAGACGGAAATAGCAGAGCACGATAGGCTTCTAATAACAGTCAGTGAATGAATCAGAATGGAAGATTTGATTAATCGCAGGATTCACAGGGCTGCAAACATTTCGACTATTTAATATGTTTTGTTTTCGCTTATTATACATATCGTCTTTATTTGACTTTGACGTGACTTAGCTGGGGGCTCCTTTAATGCAGTTGCTCTGGGCCCCAAAAGCCATATGGTAGATCCGGCCCTGGTGAAGGATCACGTTGCTAGCATCGATGGCAGACGCCAGTGTGCCGTGAATACAGAAATTTCTTTTTTTTTAGCCAGGATCCACGTGCGTGCCATGGAAATATCTATACGAGAATCGTGTATGAATAGGATTGTGTACAATTGTGAAGGATCTGCGAATAGAGGTTAAGAAGAGCGAAGAGCTAAGAAGTGGAGTAGGATCGGCCTAGGTGGAATGGAAGTCTTTATTATCGGAGGCTAAATCTCGTTTTGGGTCTTTGCGCCAATCTAGTTAGTTAGAGTATCCTTAGTAATAATAAAGGTTACACTAGTTGTAAATGCGAAACTCTAACAATTGTTTGTCGAACTTTCATAGAGATACTACTGAACCGTTTTTAATGTGATTTGGATGCTCCCCGCTAGTCAAGGTGGTGGTCAAAAAGGGGGCTCCAAGCCTTCATGCCAAAATTGGGAAAAAAAAATGTGGTACACATGTAGCCCAGACAGTGAGAAAGGATATGTACGTATGAAGTTAGATGAATTGGCCTTCAGGATGCACTTTTCATACAGTTTTCAATGACAGGTGTTACGACAACTGAGGACCCGGTCGTCATTCCGACCTTACACTAACATCTACCTAAGTTGTTTTTTTTTGACGTGAAACGTCTTTAAAATTGCGCCGAAACATACGGGTGCCATCTCTGAAAACCGAACCGTAACGAAAAGGTCTATATCATCCCCTAATAATTAAAAAAATATGAGTTTTAGAAACAAAAATGAGGTGTAAATATTTCACTTACATAGTATAGTGCATTACGTTTTCTGGTTTGGTGAATCAGTGGTTAGTGGACCAGCCTCACTACGGTGGTTCCAAGAGTCATAGATTCAATCTATGTATGTATATCAGTCTCTGACCACCATTGTACTCTGCTTAGTTTGAGGTTTACTTGTCTGGAGAGGTCTCAAATGTTCAAAGGTAACTTAGCTTTAATCATTTCACCAACTTTAAAATTGCATTTGGAGCTTCAACATATGAACAGATTTCTAATTGTAAGACCGCATGCATGTTTAAACGTTAATTGCTGAACAGAAAATGCAATTTTCTTATTCAATTTAGAATTAGGATTCCATCTGAGTCTGCTTTGTTTAAATTGATTAAAGATAATACGTTTCGTGACTACAAAAACCACGTTGCTGTGAGCAAGAATTCCTTTCGGTATCAAACCGAAAGTGAATTAAGCAAATTGTGATTAGGAAAAGCGAAGTGCAAACAGATTTCGTTATGCAGTTTGTTGACATTTTGTTATATTAGAATTGTGATTACAAAGCAAACCTTATACAATTTCACACACATGCAAAGATTATAAAGACAGTTAAACTTTAAGGAGATTATTCCTTAAAGTAAATATTTTATTACATAACATACACTAATAATATTACACATAGAGAAAGCACTATTTCAACTAATATTTTTTTTTTTTTTTTTTTTTATAAAAGGCTAACAAGATGACCTCACTCCACCTGATGGTAAGCGGAAGTGAGATCCAAATATGAGGTCGACAGGCACAATAGATCGTATTGAGCCTGTCGCACTCACCCTGAAGGCCTGCTTAAATGCCGTTTCACGCCCCGCCTGAAGAGCCCGGGATCATAGGAGGGAGGGAAAACATGAGCTGGAAGGGCATTCCATGCCTTAATGGCACGGGGCAGAAATGAGGAGCTAAACCTCTTAGTCCGAGCCACCAGCGCCTGCATTGTATGTGGATGGCAGCGCTGTCCAGCACGTGTCGTTCGGGAGTGGAAAGGGGAGGGAGGGACTAGCTGGAATAGCTCTTCGGAGCATTCCCCATTATAGAGACGGTAGAGAACACTTAGACCGGCAATGTCTCTACGTAGCTGGAGAGGCTCTATGGTTTCGGACACCTCTACATCACCGACAATACGGATAGCACGTCGCTGCAACCTATCGAGGGCGTCGAGCAAGTATTTTGCGGAGCCATCCCAGAGGTGACAGCAATATTCCACACATGGGCGAACTTGTGCCTTATAAAGAAGGCAGAGTTGCACCGGTGTGAAAAATCGCCGCACTCTGTTCAGGATCCCCAGTTTGCGGGAGGCTGTTCTAATGACGCTCTCGATGTAATCCCGCTGGTTCAGGTCGCGGCGAACATCCATGCCAAGGATGCTAAGGCTATCCTGTATTGGTAAGGGGTGCTCTGAAGAGTAAGATGGGAAAGGAAAGGAGACACTTTACTAGAAAAACACACACCTGTGTCTTCTTGGCATTGAACTCGACAAGATTGCATGAGCCCCATTCGGAAATGCGGTCCAAGACCCCGTCAAGCTCGGTGACAAGAAGGTTCCTCTTTTCCTCGGTTTCGGTCTGCTTTACCCCAGGTCTTCCGAAATAACGTGCGTGGACAGTGCTGTCATCCGCATAGCAATGAATGTTGCCTAGTGACAACATGTCATTGATATGCAGCAGAAACAATGTCGGCGACAGAACGGAACCTTGAGGTACACTGGAATTTATTGGGTGGAAACAAGAAGTGCGTCCGTCACAAAGGACACGAATCCTGCGTCCCTCCAAAAATCCCGCAACCCATTCGCACAAGCGAGGTGGCAGACCGTATGCCGGGAGCTTGGAGAGAAGCGAACGATGCCATACACGGTCAAACGCTTTTGCGATATCAAGGCTAACCGCCATAGATTCGCCATGCTTCTCCATAGCCTCCCCCCAGAGGTGCGAAACGTACGCTAGAAGATCACCCGTGGACCGTTTTGGTCTAAGACCGTATTGACGGTCATGCAGCAGCGAGTGATCCTCTAGGTAGCGGATGAGCTGGGCGTTAATTATCCGCTCAAACACCTTACCCAGTACTGAGGTTATAGCTATGGGCCGGTAGTTGGCAGGATCGGACCTGTCCCCTTTTTTGGGAACAGGTTGAACATTCGCCTCTTTCCAAGCCCGGGGCACGATGCCCGAGGTATATGAGAGGCGGTACAGGCGTGTGAGTACTGGAGACAACTCCGCTGCGCAAATTTGGAGTACTAACGCTGGAATACCGTCTGGGCCACTAGCTTTCCTTACATCAAGTGACTGCAACTCAGCACGTACATCACATTGCCTGATTCGGATCTCAGGCATATGAGCACCGCAATGTGAAATGTTAGGCGGTTGTGCTCCACCGTCATCGATGCAGGAATTGGCCGCAAAAAGATTGGCAAGCAGATCTGCCTTCTCCTGCGGTTGATGAGCTAGTGAACCGTCAGGATATTTCAGCGGGGGCAGCGAAGGCAGACAGAAGTTGGATTGCACATGTTTAGCCAGGCGCCAAAAGGAGCGGCTACCCGTGGGATGCCTAATGAGGTCCTGGCCAACACGTGCAACTCGCTGGGCATCTGCTCTGTTGTAGGCCCTTTTGGTGGCCTTGGTGGCTTTGTTGTAGGCTGCTTTAATCGAGGCAATATTAGGATCCCCAAGTGCATGAGCCCTGGCCCAGTTGCGGTACGCCGTCCGTTTCAGTTCAACGGCTGCGACGCACTCACGACTGAACCAGAGATCATCTTTGCGACCGCTGGTGACATCAGTAAATGGAATGTAATACTCCATTCCAAGACTGATCTCACCCGCAATAGCCGCTGCACACTCCGTGGGATCACTTCCTCCAAAGCAGCACTGCCCCAAGGGATGGATGCGAAGTATTCACGCATACCATCCCAATCTGCCGACGAGTAGCGCCACAGTCTCCGCGTCACCTCCACGGGTTGTGGGGAGCGGTGCATGGCACTGTTGCACCCACCAGGCAGTGGTCGGAGGACCCCAGCGGGGCACAGACCGACACGAGGTACCCGGATGGGTGGCTCGTCAGCAGAAGGTCCAACAAGGAGGGCGCTTGACCGATAATATCAGGCATCCGGGGGGGCTGGTGGACCAGTTGCGTCAGGTCATGCGTGAGAGCAAATGCGTGGGCGGTGCGCCCAGCAGGGTCTGTTTTAGGGAGCCTAACCAGGTGTCATGGTGGGCATTAAAGTCCCCAAAAACACCAGCTCGCTATTGGGGAACCGCGCCTGAGCGATGTCTGCCGCCTGACTCCAGATGGTCGAAGAGTCGAGTTGTCTCAGTGTCTCCTTTATGGGACCGGTATATGCACACGTAGACTCTGCCCACAGAGCCTAAATCCACGTGCACACCAAGGGTGGAAAGGGAAGGGTCTTCGAGGCAGTGAAGACGGACACAACAGACGTCCGCCCTGACGAAAAGGCACACACCCGCCTTGGGCTGGAAGGACTCTTCCAGCTCATAGCGGATAGCGAAGGTATGCCGTATCGGCAGGGCAGCCAATCTGAGTCTCCGTCAGAAACAACATCGCAGGCCTCGCCGTCTCGAGGTGCTGGTGGACGGCGTTGAGGGTTCCATGGAGTCCACGGATGTTAGTGAACTCCACCTCAAACAGCGAGGGGTGGGGAGTTGGGGTGCCGCTGTAGGACGATGTTGCGTGTGTTGTACTGCCATCGAGTTTAGAGGGAAAGGGGGACGTGAAAGAGGAAACCATTGCTGCGGCAACAACGAGACAAGGCGTGGAGTCTCGCATTGGTATTGAGCTGTGCGGGTCGGAGTTGGCCAGTCCGCCGGACGGAGGGGCCCCGTACCCCCGGAGGCGGACACGCCGGGTCCCACTCCGGGCACCACCCGGCACGACGAGCCGCTCCGGGATTATGCGCGACCTGGTGGGGCAGCCTTCGGAGGTGGTTAGTCTCCGTTGGGCCCCTGTACTATGCCGCGGGCGGCCAGCGGCACCACCGTTTCTACGGGTCTCCCTGGCCGGCGGGCTGACCCGCTCCGCCCGCACAATACCGCCGCTAAGACACCACTGGTCCGGCGCTTGCCGCAGCAATGGTCCCCCCTGGCTCCGGTTCGTACAGTGCTGATCCCGGAACGCGACCTGACCGAGAGAGGTCAGAATCACTTGGCGGGTTTTACGCAACTGTATGGTGGTAACAGCAACCGGTCGACAAAATGTCTCCCACCTGAGTAATATCAATAACAATGGCAGTGGAATACACAAATTAACTACATAGTATAAAACAAAGTCGCCTTTTCTGACCCTATATCCCTGTGTTTTTTTTTTTTATACAGAGGCTAACAAGATGACCTCACTCCACCTGATGGTAAGCTGTAGTGAGATCCAAATATGAGGTCGACAGGCACAATAGACCATATTGAGCCTGTCGCACTCACCCTGAAAGCCGTGAAAAAGGAGACCAGTACTGCGGCAACAACGAGACAAGGCGTGGAGTCTCGCATTTGTATTGAGCTGTGCGGGTCGGAGTTGGCCAGTCCGCCGGACGGAAGGGCCCCCGTTTCTACGGGTCTCCCTGGCCGGCGGGCTGACCCGCTCCGCCCGCACAATACCGCCGCTAAGACTCCACTGGTCCGGCGCTTGCCGCAACAATGGTCCCCCCTGGCTCCGGTTCGTACAGTGCTGATCCCGGAACGCGACCTGACCAAGAGAGGTCAGAGTCACTTGGCGGGTTTTACACAACTGTATGGTGGTAACAGCAACCGGTCGACAAAATGTCTCCCACCTGTAAACCTATGTGCGCTTAAATAAATCTTTAAAAGTACGCAACGGATTTTGACGCGATTAGTTTTTTCCAATAGATAAAGTGATTCAAGAGGAAGGTTTTTATGTAAAATTTACCCGAAGCGAAGCGAGGGCGGGTCACTAGTGAATTATAAAATTAACATATTTATTTAACACAGATAACGTATTTAAGGAAATAATATTTTACTTAAGAATTGCTTACATTTCATCACACAGTCGTCGGATCTCTTAATAATATATTAAGAATAAAAATACACGCGAGTTTAATCCGTAAAATTAGTTTTATTTCAAATTTGTAGTGTGCTCGCAAATAATAGACAGTACTATAGACATCGCTAAGTCAGTTAGGTGATTGCATTACTTCATATCGTGAGGTTTCGTCGGAATCCATTGCAATTTTGCATTACAAATGCCTTGTTACATAAATGTTGGTGATGTTGGCACTATGCCAGTTCTGCCAACCGCTAACGGTGTAGAGGTAAATCCGCAGTTGGCAAAAACAATGGTTTCTGTTTGAGCGTTATAAATCGTCCATTTTGTTGTTTCAGCTAATAGCGGAATTCATTAGCTCGATCAAATTAAATAACTTTAAACTTTGATGTTTTATGATGAAGTATGTATCGTAATGTATGAATATACACATAAGGAGGTGATTTCGTCTCTTTGTAAGTGATCTTATCTATGTGTGTTTATTTTTAACCGACTTCAAAAAAGGAGGAGGTTCGCAATTCGTCCGTATCTTTTTTTTTCGTGTGTGTTCGCTGGTTACTCGAATGAAAATTTACACTTAAATGTATGAAAAAAAATGTTAAACAAAAAAAAACCCGACCCACTAAAAATTACAAAATAATCTTGTCCACAACAACTCGATTGGCACCGCCTTCAAAAACATATCAAATTCATACCCAGATAATTATAAATGTTCGTATTAAATTATTCTGTAATTTTTAGTGAATCAGGTTTTTGCAAAAAAATAAATATATCCATACAATTTTGTAAGAATATGCGTAGTGAAGAAAAATCGAAGAAACAAATAACACTTAAATCATGGCGCACGATTCAAAAATAAGTTGTTTAAACTTGTAATAAACCACAAAACTTGGAAAAGTAATTAGATACTGTAAAAAAGAAATTATGTTGAACAATTACGGTATGAAATTACGTTTTTAATGTACAATTTAAGGCCTTAATTAAGTTTCAGTGGCAAAAACGCTTAACGCTCGTAAACTCGCAATAGGAACGCCTTGTTTTATTACTAACATTTTACACGTGTGGCCAAGGAAATGGAAGCATTGTCATCGATTTAAATTATTCATTTTTTCACATAAATTTTGGTCGGATAATATTGGCTTAAGTATTAAGTAACATTTGTGACTAATAATATATTTGATTTTGATTCAGATAATGAAAACAAACAATAGTGCACTATTTAATGTGACTTTTCTCAGACACTTGTACGTAAACTGAAAAACTGACAACTTTACGTTATGTACGTCGTGTACTTTGTGCTGATTTTTTGTCTTTAACCTACTAGTCAATTTCATAATATTGTGAGAGGCAGGCACAAAATCTTTTTATAGTGAATTTACTGGTATCGCCAAGATTTGTAAACCTAAGACCTCTAGGACCCTAAGAAATAGTAAAAAGTGCTGAATTTACTTTTAATGAAATTAAAGAGATTGTTTAGTTAATGTAGTCTAAAGGTAAATAATTAAATTTGGTGCTGAAACAACTAAAATGGACCCCTGTCTATACAGTGTCAGTTGGTTAATACTATAAACATGTAAATGAGGTAAGGTCTGCTCCTTATAGGGGAATGCAAATGTCTAATACGGTCCTCCATATAAATGAGAATTTGTATGGCGTTTGAGATAAAATGTGGCACGAATACCCCTTTATAAGGAAAACCGCTGAATTTTTTACGCCTTTGTTACCAACAACAGTTGCAATTCTTTGTGTATTATGTACTTTAAGCCTTGGCTCTGGAGTTGAATCGTTTAAAAATCAAAGAGTGCAGTTTTCTTAAGCTTGTTTGTTTATTCTTCATTAATCGAGACATTGACATAATTTTGTAGGTACATTTTTACATTAGTAGTAGCTTATCTAAATCATATTTTTTTAGTTTTGACCGTACACAATAATCTTATTTTTAGAAGTGTTTTGTTATAGGATGAATAAAAAAATAAATAAAAATTAAAATTTTTGCTTTGGGATGAGTAAAAAAAGCAATTAAGAAGAGAGAGTCATAGGATGAAAACGGAATAACCCATATACGGGTTTAATTGAACTTACAAATGTTATAAGTTAACTATACTATTACGTAATCTTACTACGAGTAATACGAGTATGCCATTATCTAAGTAGAATCGTAGTCTTTATAAAATTGTTCATACTTGCAGAAAAGTTCAGCCATGGACATCTTTTTCTTAGCATTAAGTGTAAACTTAGCTGTAGTCGTTTGAATGTAATCGAGGGAAAGAAATGTAATTAGGATGAAAGTAATGCGATTGGGGAAAAGGAATTTTACAATTCATTTAAGGTCGATTACACAAGAGATGTTAAATGTTATTCTTTACAACATTTTAATACTTTTACTTATGACATTATAGTGGTCTGTTATTCTGAAATTTCAGTACGTTTTGAGAATAGTTTAGCACTATTTTAGTCCATTTTATGTATGTTAAAAGCCGTTAAATCTAGCCTTTATCATGTACGACGTCTCTCTGACGTTCGTTCGGGTAATCTATTCTTGTCACTAATTGTTGGATAAGAAACATAAGAGTATAGTGTGACTGGATCTGTAGCACATTGGATCAGTCTAGCGAAAGCTCGAACAAAAAAAGTTTACTATGGAGTTTGAGCGGCAAATAATGGCGGATATATCTGTCCTGCTCACTCAGTACGATTTCTCTTTCATTCATTGTCAGATCCATATTGATTATATTCTCTTTGGTCGGAGAGTGATTATTTTCTCTTTGGGTCGTATCAGTCATTTTATTATGAATGTTGAACGACATTTTGTTTGCTTAGATTTCAATATAATTTTTTTACAGTAAATCGTGTTTTTATAAGCAGATTCCGGTATTATTGCATTAATTGCATAAAATGGCACCAAAGAAGCGGTCTCTAACTTGTGAAATTTGTGGAGATCGTGCTCAACGTATAGACTGCGAAAAAAGAAAGTTCATGGCAAAAATAGTTTAGTAAGTACATTAATAAATCTTTTAATTTATTTTCAGATGCCGACCGGGTTTAGGTTAGTGGGAAAGAAAGACTTAATATATGTGCCCATAGAAAATCAATCACCGGACCAGAATCCAAACCAAATTTCAGATCATCGTACGGGGCGAGCTAAAACCGTTTAATAAATCCGGATTATAAAAAAAAGTGTGCATTGTGTTTTATTTTGTGTTCACATTATTTCAACCTTGTATTATTAATATATTAATATTACATTACATCCTTTTTTTTAAAGCATCTAAAACTTTTTTTTTAAATGAAAACGTACTGATATTCTCTTTGGTATACTGTAGCACTATTTGGTCCGTCATATTGGCACTACTGCCATTTGACATTTAAATGTTTTATGTTGGTATTGAAATGCCATGTAAACTGATTCTATTGGCTAGTACGTGAGTCTCGACTCTTAAGACGTAATAGTATCCTTGTCTCATGCGCTAAGAGTTGTGGGTTTGATTCCCATTCGGGACAAAATTAAATATTTGTGTATAGAACATCAGTGCTTGTTCCGTGTCTGGGTGTGTTTTATATATATAAGTTTATTTGTGTATACCACAGTTGATATCCGTAACCCAAGTGCCTAAGCAACTTACTCCGGAAACGGAACCAAGTATGTGATGTATTAAAAATTTAAAAAAGATATAAAATAAAAGAAATCCGATTTCGTATCCGATGGATGCAGGTACCCTTACACGATTTGTTATACCTACCGCAATACGGCGGTTTCTATATTACTCCGAAGTAGAAGCGAAGCTTTTTACAAATGTTGAAAATTCTTTAGCGCGACTCGTTATTTGGTATTTGTGTATTCGGACATAAAGAATGAAACTTTAGCAATTTTGGCCACGTTTCTACAATCTAATATTGCATTTGCAAAATTTTATTTTGTTTTTTGAATATTTGGTTTGTGGTCCAGTCATTTAAGCTTAAATTAGGTAAGAATCTCGAAATTCGAGATACCCAGCTGTAAGTCTGTAAATACTTAGATACTGACACCCTAAAAGTGGTCTCAAAACCTACATATGGTAGAGTGTACGCAACTATTAAATTTTCAAGGTCAAATGTCACAAATATCAGTTTTATGAACTTTTGAGCGAAACGGGAAGTTTGATCATCAAAGTGTGTAAAAAAAAATTGCTTATCATCTAATTATCTACAAAAATTGTCTCTACGTTTTATTCCTAAGATTCACCATTTCAGAGATACAGCGATGCAAATAGTTGAAAAAGTTGTATTTTCAAAAGCTTCCAGACCCCCGTGCGATTGTGCTAGACAGTTAAAATTTTCACAACTGATGTATTTCAGTAGCCTCTATAACATCTAATACTAGAAAAAGCTTAAAACCAAAGTTCAAGTGGGTTCTCATACAAAAACTATAGTTTTTTTTTTCTCACACTAGGCCGGTTTTTAACGTGGTTACCCCAGTAAACCTATTCCAGACTACACTTTTTATACGTGAAGAACACGTTTTTTATATGGAAGCCTAGTTAAATAATTGTTTTATGTTGTTTTTATTACTATACATACGTTTCAGTACATTTAAACTGCTTATTATGGGTCAAAAAGTACGAAATAACCAATTATTAGAATTTCTGTTTGAAGTATAACTGAAAAAAAATACATTTTAAAAATGTTAACTGTCCGTCTAACTCTATAATGAACGTGAAGATCCATATTAACCAAATTTAAGTTAATGAAACGCAGAAATCTTGAATCTTCTGAATACTGAAAACAACACAAAACAATTATTTAACTAGGCTTCCTTATAAACAACGTGTTCTTCATGTATAAAAGGTGTCGTCTGGAATAGGTTTACTGGGGTAACCACGTTAAAAACCGGCCTAGTGTGAGAAAAAAAAAACTATAGTTTTTGTATGAGAACCCACTTGAACTTTGGTTTTAAGCTTTTTCTAGTATTAGATGTTATAGAGGCTACTGAAATACATCAGTTTTAACTGTCTAGCACAATCGCACGGGGGTCTGGAAGCTTTTGAAAATACAACTTTTTCAACTATTTGCATCGCTGTATCTCTGAAATGGTGAATCTTAGGAATAAAACGTACAGACAATTTTTATAGATAAATAGAAGATAAGTAATTTTCTCCTACACACTTTTATGATAAAACTTTCCGTTTCGCTCAAAAGTTCATAAAACTGATATTTGTGACATTTGACCATGAAAATTTTATAGTTGCGTACACCCTACAATATGTAGGTTTTGAGACAACTTTTAGGACATCAATATACAAGTATTTACAGACTTACAGCTGGGTATCTCGAATTCCGAGATTTTTACCTAATTTGACTGGACTATTGTTCATATTTCATGACTGCTAACCAGTTATAAAGAAGGTATTATTCCTTAAATTAACACTAAAACAAAATTAAAAAATAAAAAGTACGGTAAAACAAAAGTTTTTCTAACATACTACCTACACATATATAAAGAAAAATACTTACATAATGGTCAAGAAGGAGACAGAAGAAGAAGTAGGCAGAGAAGGACCATCCAAAGCAAATAAAAAAGAAAAATAATTAAATAATAGTAAATGAAAATAAAGAAAAATGCATAGAGTTTATAGTAATAAAGTGAGGCTAAGAGCCAAAATCTGCGTAACAGGATTCATACAAAATTTACCCTCGGGGTAATTTTATATAAGCCCTCGTCAAGCAATGCATTTCATTCGCTGAATTATCAGAAATACTTTTCTAAACTAACTACACTACACACACACTATCATAAAATAAATAGGTAAATATTGTCTGTATATCATAATGCTCATGCTTTATGTTTAGTAGAAAATCTCTCATGAGACAAGAATTGTATGTTGTCCAAATGTCCAAATCAAGCAATACTCTACTTAGGTTTCCAAAATTAAGTAAAGGAAAATAAATTTTTAATGTTCTTAATATTTTACAAAAGACAAAAAATTAAATATCAACTATGTTTAATGATATTTTCCTTTAACATAAAATTATTTAAAACCAAATAATTAGATCCAAACTCAAAACAAACAGAGGACTGTTTATTTTGTTTTAGAGGATAGGAAATCCTCTTACCGAAAATTGTGGAACTACCCATAACCGGGCTCGATAAAAACAAATATTTATTACTGACCCTTCCAAGTTTATTTCCGTCCCTGTGAACAGGGACGGAAATAATAATCTAGAATAAAGTGACATAGCCGATAGAGTAAGTGAAGGAATATAAATGTTACCGGCCAAACCCGATTTCAGGACAAACTAGTTTAGCCTAGGCCAAACTAGTTTGTCCTAAGCCCGTTAGGATAAACCGGTATAGCCTAGTCCAAACTAGTTTGTCCTTAGCCCGTTAGGATAAACCAGTTTAGACTAGGCCAAACTAGGTGATCTTGATATAGATACGCATTATCTAGGATAAACTGGTATGGCCTTTTCCAGACATTGTAATATGTCAAGAAAGTCAAAATAAATAGATTATCCAAATAAAATCCTTCGTAATTGGAAAAATTATAATTTTTATCCTTACTAATATTATAAATGCGAAAGTAACTCTGTCTGTCTGTCTGTCTGTCTGTCTGTCTGTTACGCTTTCACGCATAAAGTACTGAACCGATTTGAACGAAATTTGGTACAGATATAGTCCAGAGCCTAGAAACGGTTATAGGCTACTTTTTAACCGACTGCGCTATAAAGAAGTAATGTTTTAGCCGTTAACATCTCTACGCGGACGAAGTCGTCACAGCCACTGGACGGATCGAGATGAAATTTAGCATGCAGGTAGATGTTATGACGTAGGCATCCATTAGGACAGGATTTCCCGAAATTCCCACGGGAACGGGAAATAACGGGAAAATCCTTTTGTATGAAAAATACTAACCGCATAAGTTAGACGCTTGAAATTTGACATTCAGGTACCTTAATAAATTAAAAGCTTACTTGCAACAGGATATTGTAAAATTCCCACGGGAACGGGAGTAATAGGAAAAAAACTTTTGTATGAAAAAATCTAAACCGCGATATAGATAGACGATTGAGATTTGGCATGCAGGTACCCTAATGAACGTTAAGCTTACTTCCAACGCGATATTACAAAATTCCCATGGGAACGGGAGTTATTGGGAAATAACTTCAGTATGTAAAATCCCTTACGGGGTTGAAATATATTATATAGAGATAGAGATATACTCGAAGCGAAGCGAGGGCGGGTCGCTAGTTATACTATAATCTTATTTCTTACTTCTTATTGTTCGTCGTTAAGTTTTTATTCGTGCAATCATACTATATTTGGCAAGAAATAAATGTTTTTTTTATGCAATAATGTCTTAATTAATACAATAATTATGTCGTTAAAAATTATCCTTACTAATATTATAAACATGAAAGTTTGTGAGTATGGATGTATGGGTGTGTGGATGTATGGATGTATGTGTGGATGTTTGTTTTCTTTCACGCTCAAACTTCTGAACTGATTTTCATGAAATTTGGTATGCTGGTGGCTGGCACTCTGGAATAACATATAAGCTACTTTAAATTCAATCCCCATGTGGTTCATTGGGGGGGGGGGGGGGGGTGAAAATTGTATGGGAGAATTTTTACGTGATTGTCTATTTTTATAAAACTTGGTATAGAGGTAGCTGGCATTCCGGAGAGACACCAGCGCTATTTTTTTTTAATTCAATCCCCATGGGGTTCATTGGGGAGTGGGGGGGGGGGGGAATTATATGGGAGACTTTTGACGTGTTTGTCGATTTTTATAAAACTTGGTATGGAGGTAGTTGGCTATTTTAATACATCATTGCTACTTAAACCCATTAATACGCGGACAAAGTCGCGGGCGGCCGCTAGTGGATAATAAATGATAATACAAACAATCATACTTTAACAAATAATAAAAAGAAATAATCATATGAATATTATGTACCCCATAACTTCAAAAGTGAAAATGATCTGATCTGCGCCTATTATTTTTAAAGGGTGTAAACAAAACCTTAATCGAAAAACTTTAATCGATAAAAAACATGTCTAATAGTGAGTGATGAAGTCGTGAAGTGTTTTCTAACACAATGACCTCATATTAAAATAATTTCAACCCTTGAAAATCTTACAACCCTTGCAAACAACCCCTAAATTGAAAAAACACAAAAAAATACATTAGTGTGTAAATATAGAGTAAGTAATATTTTATATTTTCTATAATAATTTTCAAGTTTTAACCCCCTTTCAACCCTTGAAACCCTGAATTTTTTTTAAGTTTAGTTGCAACGCGATATTGCAAAATTCGCACGGGAACGGGAGTTATTGGGCAAAAACTTTTGGATGTAAAATCTCATAGTCCACGCGAACGAAGTTGCGGGCACAGATAGTTATGTATATTTATACACAATACAATAGTTTTGGGTCTCTGTATTATACTGCGTACTCTCACATTGCTCCAAATAATCACATGCCGAAATTTTCAGTTACGGAGTAGAGAAAAATAAAATATGTTTTTGACTATAATAACTCCTTTAATTTTCATGCTATCACAATTTTTAAATTTAATTTTTGCAAACAGAAGGCCATACCGGTTTATCCTATCTTTATAAGAAACAAGAAATAAGATTATAGTATAATAGAAATTATTATTTTTCCTATTGCGGAGGATTTTATTTGGATAATCTATTTATTTTGACTTTCTTGACATATTACAATGTATGGAAAAGGCCATGCCAGTATATCCTAGATAATGCGTATCTATATCAAGATCAACTAGTTTGGCCTAGTCTAAACTGGTTTATCCTAACGGGCTTAGGACAAACTAGTTTGGACTAGGCTATACCGGTTTATCCTGACAGGCTTAGGACAAACTAGTTTGGCCTAGGCTAAACTAGTTTGTCCTGAAATCGGGTTTGGCCGGTAACATAAACATTAGCATTATTTTTTGCATTATATTATGAGAAAGATGTATTTTATCTAAATGCTTGGTCAATCCCTGAGTGGTTGAACCAAGTTATCGATTATTGTTATAATATGATATGTTTCATTTGAAGTTTCGTAAGTATTAAAACTAAAACCACTTCTTGTATTTTAAACTAGATAAAATTCAAAATGCCTGTTGTCTGAAATGCATGTAGTTGTCACCTATAATTAGGTTTGCGTTTATCTAAATGTTCATCTTGGTCATGTTACTTGTAAGTATCATATTGTTAATGTAATCTTGTTGGTGATCTTAAATAAATAAATAAGAAAGGTTAATTGTGCTAAGCAAATAGAAATCTGATCCTCATCGGTGGATACTTGTGGTGTGATGACTCACCCATAAGGACCGTTTATTTTGTGATGTATTGATAAGGACTTGACTTTTGTTTCCGACCTTTTAACTGCCTCTTTGGTCTATTGGTAGCAAGAGCTGCGTTAGTACCGAGAGGTCCCCGGTTCGAGTCCGGGGTAGGGCAAATAGGGCAAAATTTGTGTGAGTTTTCCTGTAATGATATTACTCAGCCTGGAGTTAAGAAGTTGGCTGTTGAACGCCCGTGCCTCGGAAAGCACGTTAAGCCGGTGGTCCTGCGCCCGATCTCTCATCGGTCATGTCGGGTTGCCTTCTCACCTAATTATGAGAGTAAGGGAATAGAGAGTGCACTTGTGCACTATAATATGTCCTGCGCACTTGGCTAATCTCAATTTAGATTCGCACTGAAATCGGTCGGACGCCTTATTTTTTTATTTTAATGTATTGATTCACCAATAAGTACCTGTATACTGTACGTGTATAGCTAACACTCTCATACTTATGTTCTACTAAGGGGTATTGAGTGGGTTAACAAGTTGCTAAAAACAGCATCGCGTGATTGAATAGACGACCCCTTACCCGCTAACTTAGTTAAGTGGCCAGACGGTCAAGGTAAGCTTGAGGTAACTACATTCAGAGTTGTCAGAAAGTTTAATCGGTAAAAAGAACATCGAGTAAAACCAAGAATCTCCCCGTTTCTTAGGTCGATTTAACAAAAAAAGCCCATGGTTTATAGTATTACTACCAACATCAAACACTTGTTTGTGTACACACTTGTGCACTTTAATAGGTTATTTAGGCTCGTTGGTAGCAAGCACCTCGTAAGGACTAAAATGTCCCGGATTTGAGTCCCTGCTTGTTGTGAAATTTTCACGCTCACTCTTGACGCTCGTGTCTCGTGAGTACGTTAATCCGGAGATCCTGGGAGTGATCTTACCTCGATCATGTTGGATTGCCATCTTATCGAACTAAGAGAGTGAGGGTACAGTGAGTGCACTTCAGTTTGTGTGCACAAATTTGCCCATCGCAGTAGGCATTACACATGAGATTGGCCAACGTAACCAAAATCGGATGGATAAATTATTATAACGTACTTAGCAAATAAAGATAAACCCATAAAACGAAAAGATTTATTATATCGGATGTTGTTTTACCAGGTTATACTTTGGTGCAATAACAATTTGGCAACGTCACGTACACAGTTGTGAGGTTAGCTACGAAGTTGTAAGTTCAATGGACGGTGTCCAATCTTGTTTTTAGCTTTTTTTTGTACTTTGTTATATTTTTACCCACCATCCTAAAACATGATTCCTTCATTCACAGCAACCTGCAATTGCGTGTTTGTGATTTTCAGAAGGGTGTAGGTTCGTATCCCCGAATCATCTAGGAGCAACTCCTTATCTATACATATAAAAATAAAAACAACGGAAAACCCGTTGTCGTTCCATAACATGACAACGACTAGACCAATTTGCCCCATTTTTGTAGTATTTGAATACTCTGTAGAAAAATATTATCTCAGAAGAATGAAAAATATAGCTGACAGTATATTTTTGATTAAGTTCTAGTTAAATAGGATCCTGATGTTTCCATTTAGTTTTAACATAGCCATGATAAGCACAGCTTTAGAAAAATGCAAAAACTTTCTCCTTAGAAAAGATTCTGAATATCCTCTTTAACTTTGAATGCGGCGACTCTCCCCTCTAACATTCACGTAGTGAAACGACCCATTTCAACTTGCTAACAAAAAGCGTTAAAAGCATGACCCTAAAGTTTGTATGGATTCGATTATGTTAATGCACGTCTGAACAAGTTATAAAGTACGCAATCCGACTGTGATCATCTCAGTATTATGAACGTTCCAGCTGAATGTTCGTTATGGCGGCCATTTTGATAAAAATGACAGTTTATAAATGTATTTTTATCTAGGTACATCACAAAATGATTCAAGTATTATAATTATTTTAGTCAGCTAACATTTATTGCAAATGCTATCATGATAGCTACAGTCAAGTGGGTCTACAACTATAACTCAAGGAAAATGGTATCAAAAGGAAAATTTTATAGTAAAATATCGAACACTCGATAATGAAATCCTCGCGTCTCTAAGTCATGAAGAAATCGGTTCCATAAAGAAAAAAAAGACGTGTGGCACTCGGGGACTGCCGCGGTATAGCTATTGCATAGCATCGTCCGATTCGGAGCAGCTCGTCTCGATTCGTGCGAGTTTCGTAGAGTGGTACAATACGTCTAACCGCACGCACGCAAACACCGTGCCGAAGTCTACCGAACTGAAACGACGTTAGACGATTGTGAGGTTTTTTTCGTTACGGAATTTCTTGGTTCGGTCGCCGCGCTAAAAGCCCGCGATAAAAGCTATGCAATAGCTTAAAAATATGATAACTTTTACGCTTCTTACAGATTAAGTCGTGGATAGAAATGAGACCACACTAATAGGCATTTCCATCCAATAAGCTACGGCAGGCCCATCAAAACATTCAGTTACATTTAAATAATTGCGTTAACCAAATAAACGATGTAAATGTAAATGGATTATAATAAAGCGCGACATAATTTCTTTTGTTTGTACATACAAAAGTCCTACATTATTCAGAAGGCAGTTTTGAATAACAAATTCTGTCCTCACCTTGTTTTTCGGAGTTCTATTTATATTTTCTTTTCGTTGCGTTCACGGACCTTTATCGTCATCTGGGTTCAGTTAAACTTCTCTAGATAACTTTCAAAACGATTATCTGACAGATTTTTGACTTAAAATCAAACATTTAAATTTTCATTTTATGAGATCACTAGTGACCTGGCCTCACTTCACTTCGGGTAGGTAAATTATACATGAAAACTTTTCTCTTAAATCCTTCTATCTATTGAAACCGCATCAAAATCCGCTAATAAAGTTGTGTAGTTTGATCGATATTAACCATTTATAGGGACAGACAGACGCGGGAAGAAATGTGTCCCACCAATTTCTGCCATGGCGATCTCCTTAGAGATAAGTCAACTGCACAGGACTTATTACAGAGTGGACATGCACAAGTGCACTCTTAGTTTCCCCACGCTTATACGAGTAGTTCCGTGAGAAGGCAATCCGACATGACCACCGCTTTAACGTACTTTCAGAGGCATGGGCATGCACCTGCCATCTTCCGAGCTGAGTTATTTCTTAACAGAAATACTCCACAAATTCAGCCTGTTTCGGAACCCATACCTTTCATGCTTACGCAGCACTGGCCACAAATAAAACCAACAGTGAAATAATGAAAACCAAATCATGAGTAATAAGGCGTCCGACCGATTTCAGCCATAGCGGCTGATCTCAATTGAGATCAGCCAAGTGAGCAGGACATATTATAGTGCACAAGTGTGCGCGAGAACACAAGTGCACTCTCTATTCTCTTACTCTCATAATTCGGTGAGACGACAATCCGACATGACCGATGAGAGATCGGGCGCACGCAGGACCACCGGCTTAACGTGCTTTCCGAGGAACGGGCGTTCAACCGCTAACTTCCTAACTCCGGGCTAAGTACCCGATACTTTGACTCTGCTCCTCACCACCCAAACACTCTTGTCGCCCATGCGGCAGACTATACCCCTTCTGTAGCTTCACGTTCGAAGCGTAGGCCTAGGAACGTTCTCCTAGACCCCGACGATCCCATCACGTTAGCCCAACAGCTCGCGACACAGACAAACACTACAAATAACCGTCCGATATTCCGCCCCCGCCGGTGGGGGCCTAGAACGTCGCGAAACCGCCCTTCAGCTTCCGCGTGCCAACGTGCCGGGTCGTTTCTCTTCCCAAACCTACGTCCGCATTAGGGACCGTCCCAGCAACGCCCTGAGCCGAGGTTCGAGCCCCGTTCGGACCCTCAGGCAAACGTTGCTTAAATGTACTAGGGGTGAGCCTTCCGCTCCCCCGCCAGCCCGGTGAAGTTGTAGAAGCCATTTAGGCTAACAGCTTAGTCCTTTCGAAAAAAAAAATAATCCGGGCTGAGTAACTTCATAACAGAAAATCTCACACAAATTTTGCCTGACCCCGGACTCGAACCGGGGAGCTCTCGGTCCTTACGTAGCGCTTGCTACCAATAGACCAACGAGGCAGTTAAATTATTAGTAAACAAATTCTAAAAAGCACCTAACAATTTATAAGGGAATGAAGAGTCGCCGATATGTTGAACATTTTTCCAATTTGTAACAAATTCATTCGTATTCACAATCGACCTTCAACGACATAGATATTAAATATTCAATAGAACCTCGACTAGAAAGCTATTTGTGTCTGAAAATACATCGCTAAGTTGTTTTTTTAAAACAAAACGTGGATTTGATTTTAAATTAAACGATTAGCCGTCAATTTATTGAATATATTAGCATAATATGTGATGAGATTAATATTTGCAGGCCAATTATTGGCAAATATGCGATCTAATATGATGCCACGTAGCGGTTGACAGAAGCAACAAATAAACTTTTTAATTTTAATCCTTGCCCAAGATAATTGTCTTTATACTTCCAACAATTAGGATAAGTGTGAAATTATTGACCCTAACCACGTTTTAGCAAAGAAATAATATTGGATTTTTATTAAAAAATAAAACGAATTTTATAAAATAAATGTGATTCTAACGTATCAGACGTTCAGTTGCAGAAAAAAACTTCAAACTCGTTTTGAAACTCATTGTACTGAAAATTCTATTTAAATGATTTATCTACTATTTTTATTGCTCCTTCTTATAAATGGTAAAATAATGGCGCATTTATTTGGAAATACATTTATAACTTTTTTCCCCTACTTTTAAATCTGCTGGTAAAGCAAAAGAGTTGAATGCCGATTCCAGTGTACTTTATATCGGCCATTCAATTTCAACACAAATTATCGTTGGTACCCGTCCCTCTGACCTCCAGATGAGAGCGGAAAATGATAAATTGAATTCCATTCGCTATTTGCGATACCTTTTCATATTTTCCAACCAACCAGGACATCGGAAAAGATGAACCTTATTTATTTGCTGCCGTCAAGACAGCCGCTTACTGACTTTATTTTTTATCTATCTTATTTTGCGCGGATGTTTGGTGTCAATGTCAATTACTTTATTTTATACTAGTTTTCACCTGCCGCTTTACCCGTATTTTTAACAGTTTATTTTTCTTGCGCAGTAAATCTCGGCGGTCTAATAATATGTCAAATTTCAAGAACATTTGTGGTGTCGCTGGCTTTCAGCGTTCGATTGTCCTGCTTCAGAGTACTAAGTCAATGAGCGTTCTAAGATACAATATAATACAATGAATTACAAAAGAATTCAATATTATTATTTTGAATTTTTATGGTCGAATATACTTCATATTTTATTTTCTTTGCGATTTCGAGGAGATGCCAATTGAATTGTATTGTTTGTGCCTTACAGAAGACGTCCTACAAATACAGGAAATGGCGTATGAAATCGATTTGTTACCTCCCTTTGAAGAATTGAAGAGGGATCCCACGGTTCAATTTTCAGGACGTCACAGCAATTTCTTTCACAGGAAAAAACGATTTATCTGTATCAAACTCAGTATCAACCCTTCAAACATAGGCGGAATTATTTGACTTTCTTAAGCTGATACGATAAGAGGCTTACAGGGTATTATTTTAATAAGTATCCTGTAAAAAGTTTCCTTTTTTCGGATTTGCGGACGAGATATTATTACGTAGGTAATAAAGTAGGTATAATCCTATCCAAACTAAAGGAACTGTTGCTAACAAATCGATGTTAACATAATTATTATATGACTATTTATATAAAGCATTTTGTCATGCTACGGTTTGTGTGTGTAAGTAGAACTTTTAACGTATTTTTTACCTACTACTAGTTCCGGCTTGTTTCCTTTACTTTAAGATAAAAAAAAATATCCAAAATATCATGAGGGACAGTTTTCGTCAATATATTAGATTTTTCTCTGTTAAATGGTTCCACTGTTAAATATATCATATTTATTGTTTTTGAAAACGCTCTTTGGACAGGACTTATTGGACAAGTTACAATACTTATTTCTCAAGATCTTCTAATATCACTATGTATTACACTAGCGATTAGATCGGAGACCTTATATTTACGTATATATAACAGTGTTGCTTTTTACTATATCTACTTACAGCAATTACTTTTAAAATTTCTACATTTATGTGCCATCAAAAAAAAATCTCGTGCAAAAACTTTTTTGGGTACAACTTAATGACTACTAGAAAAAAAAAATAGCATACAAATACGAGTATCTTTTAATATTCGGACATAAATTTTTAATATTATGTAATTGAAATTAATATTATGAATTTTGATTACAGAGTACTTAGCGGTCGTTCACACGGCGATCACACAATACTGTTTATAGCGTTTAGTTTTATTTCGGTTTTTATTTATTATTTTTTACTGTATATATCGTAATACAAAAAGTAAAAAAAAGGGTTAGTATTATAATTCTTAACCTTTTATTAGTACTCTTTTTCGTAGTGATCGAGTTCAGTATGATGACCGCGAAGACAACCGTGCAAGTTAAAAATATTTCATACGTGCGCTAAGTAAAAGCAAGTTCATACAAAATTGACCCGTCGGGTATATTTTGTATGAACTGGCGTCCACAACTAAGCTACGCATTTCGGATCTAAAAAGTAAAATTTTTACTAATTATATCCTATTTTGATTTATTGTATTCACACTCAATCTTAGTCGGAATCGATATTTATGTATGACTTATCCTTCTGAAAACGAATTTTTTGAATGTCTTCATAAAAACTAGGGTATACTTTGGGTCAAACGGAAATAAAATAGTAGCAACGACATAGTTACTTACTGCCCAACGTTTTGACTGGATTGCACCAGACATGGTCGCCGCCATAGACCCAGAGTATATAATTTTTAATGTAATGGAACGCGAAAGTCTAAAATGTCTTCGTTAGAGTTTTTAGTTGTAGTCAACAATCCATAAAGATCGACTCGGAGTATAGATCATTAGTTATACTTAACTTACCAGGCGAGAACTGAACTTGGACCTTCTCCGATGCGTCCGGAAGAAATGTCTCAAATACTTCTGAGAAAAGAAAGGTATCATGCAAAAGTAAGCTCTAGTAAGCAGTGGATAAGATCCACAATTAGGTGGTTAGCTGGACAGTATTTTTTGACGACATGCCTTTTTTAAATATACTTTTTGTAGGTATATGTCTCATGTAACTTTTAGGGTTGTCATTATGTAATTTAAATGTCAATATGTAAAATAAATATCCAGCTACCTTGCTTTTTACGAAAGAAATTGAAATATTTGAATTTTCTTCAGACCATCTGTTCCTTTTATTATTTTCATTGTCCTTGGACATTTTATATATTAACTGACTAATAATAAGGACATAAAAATATTTCTTTAATATATCTTTGTTTCAATAAGAAACAGTATAATCTCACAGTGATTTATTTCTTCGAATTAAACCGTGAACATTTCACAATTGTCTTCTACGAAGCAATTTGTAAAATTACGCTTGAAATAGTCTGGAAGATTCAAATATCTCAGGAAAGGAGTTTAATTAAATTTAATACTAGATTCCGTAAGCATTCTAGAGATGTTATTAATGCTGTGTCTAATTAGAGAAATCTAAAACGAAAGGCTAGGTGGCAAAATGTTTTAAACATTCAATTGTTTTAATCAAAACGGACGAAACTTGATTCCTCTCTTGAACGAAATCGGAAATGTCAATAAAATTAATAGATAAATCTAAAGATATTAGTTATATAAAATTAAAGTGTCTGTTTGTAATATTGAAATATCGACTTTACTAAATGGGCATAAATCTATACGGGGTACTAATAACAAAAACACAACAAAATTTTTTTTGTCTGTCTGTTTATTCTCGCTTATCACCGAAATGGCTCCACCCCAATTCAAACGGGAGTTTCACTAATAAATAGCTAATTTTACTAGGTACATTCAACTATTTTAATAATCATTGCTGCCAAAACCATTTTCACGTGGAAGAAGTCGCAAGTGTTTTATTTTACACTATTACCTAAAATCTAGATAAATGACACTAGAATTTTGCCACGTAGCGTTTATAAGAACATGCATTGTTTCCTAAGATGTAAACTATTGTTACTAAGATGCAAATATGTTAATCTAAATCGATGTTAATCATGCTACTGATAGGGTAACTAGGGGATAAATGTGAACTTTCATAAAAATATGCAAAATTATGCGATTAGAATACATTCTCAATGCACAAAAGAAAGAGTAGAATTGCAACAAGAAATAAGCAGATTTTATAAGGAACGTGAGCTTTTGCGAAGTCTATAACAGCGAAAGTCAGACATTATATTCGCCTCATATAGAAAAGGCTTCATAGTATTATCATTGGCATATATTTACCAGTCATCTTTGAAAATATATTTACAATACATCGAGAATAAGCTGTACCTACGTTATTTAACGTTTACTAATTTATTTATTATTATTAAAAAAACATTATTTAACAATTCCTACCTCCAATCAGTTCTGGTTCCCCAAGGTTCACGTAGAAAAGGACGTCCTTCTCATAGCTATCCTCTTCTATAATGTGTAGAGGTATGAATTTTCTGAAACAAAAAAATATAAAATTAGCGATTTAATAAGATACCGACGAAGCCATGGCGGCCTATCTTAATGGAGATCAGCCAACTGCGCAAGACAAGTGCACAAGTGTACGCACAACCACAAGTGCACTTCCTGTTCCCTTACTGTCATAGTTCAGTGAGACGGCAAACCGATATGACCGATGAGAGATCGGGCGCAGGACCACCGGCTTAACGTGCTTTCCGAGGCACGGGCGTTCAACCGCCAACTTCCTGACTCCGGGCTGAGTAATTTCACAAATTTTGCCCGACCCCGGACTCGAACCGGGGGACCTCTAGGTCCTTACGTAGCGCTTGATACCAATAGATCAACGAGGCAGTTAAGTAGGCCCCTATATAAGTAAGTTTGGGCAGAAAACCGAACTAGCAATACCGGAAACTTGAAAAGATCATTGAAGCCAAAGGTACGGGAGTAAAACGAAATGTTTATCCCACATTTTCAAAAAACGGGAGCGCCAAATGGGTAAACTGTGTCTTATATCTAGAAAGACTACATTGTTTAGCAAATCTATATTTTGCAACGGTCCCAAAATATTTAATCACATTCCAGCGAATATTCAAACCACAGATGACATTCGTATATTTAAAAAGAAAATGGCTGAATTCCTGATTGACAAATGTTATTATGCAATTAATGATTTTTTTTTCTGACAAAATTAATTAAATTGATGTTTTATTTTTTTACTAATTTGACTAAGCTATATCTTATAAATTTTGCATGCCTATAATTAGGCCTAATATAGTGGAACATCTCATCAACTAGCATCTATAAATTTAAGACCATTAACTGTATTTATACCTGTATTATGCAAATAAATTATTTGATTTGATTTTGATTTCATTTGATTTTTTTTGTCTCGGGTGGTCACCCACGACTGTTTTGAAAAAAATACAAATTTTACGTATCAAACTCGCGTGTGTTGTTATTCTAAACATATTATTAAGAGACCTGACGTTTCGAGCTCTTTACAGCGCTCGTGGTCACGGGCAAGACTCTGGCGAAGGCATAGAGGTTCTTCTCTACATTCAATTTCAAGCGTGATGTCATCATAAGACTAGACTCTATTACGGCTTAAACAGGAATTATGTTTATCACGATTATATATAGTCAGGATAATCATTGCATGACACACAAGCAAGAAATACCTTGATAAAATCACGACGAATGTGAATTAAACTAGAAAATTGATCCTAATGTAGCCTTAAAGTAGGGTTTGCAAACATTTCTTTGGCAAAACAAAGGTTTTTTTTTTCTATAATACGAGTAATACACTTCAATAGATATAATATTTTATAGAAATATTTCAAAAAGTTACGTGTTACATAATTTATTTTCATAAAAAACTATGATTTGATAACCAAAAGATAATGCGTTCATACATTTGTTTGTTAGAAAACTTCTTTAAAAAATTGTAAACAAAAAAAAACGGCCTTCAAAAACCCGACTCACTAAAAATAACAAAATAATATAATACGAACATTTATAATAATCATCTGGGTATGAATTTTATATGTTGTTGAAGGCGGTGCCGTTTATATTATCTATACTAATATTATAAAGAGGAAAGATTTGTATTTTTGTATTTTTGTATTTTTGTATTTTTGTATGTTTGTTATGAATAAACTCAAAAACTACTGGACCGATTGCAATAATTTTTTCACCATTAGAAAGCTGCATTATTTAGAAGTAACATAGGCTATATTATATTTTTTTAAAAATTAGGGATCCTTTCTAAAACTCCAATAATGTAACCCAAGGTGTAAAAAAATTACCTGAAAAATTACTTACGACGCGTGCGCTGCGAAAACTATTGATGATAGAATAAAATCATTTACTACGACTTTGCAGAACTCTCCATTATCTACAAAAAGTGTCGCGACAGCATATGTCTAAATATTATAGTTATGTCACAGTAAGCGGTTTTTTATTCTAAAAATTTAATTTATATGTCGCCGCTTGAAAAGGCTCTTTATTTGTACCTTGGTATTAATCCTTATCAAAATAAATTTCTTTATATTCAAAACGGCTTCAGTACCTTTAAATAACTTTTTGAATTATTCAATTCGGACATTTCTTTCGGAAGATATCAAAAATTTAAAAATGCAAGTATTAGAAAAAAGTCGCGTGGTTGCCACTTTGATTTTAACTTGAAGGAATTTTGAATTCGCTTTAAATTCGTTTCGTAGGTAAATAAGTACCTGATAATAAATTATATTTTAATGTAATATTTTATATAGAGATAGAGGTATACCGAAGCGAAGCGAGGGCAGGTCGCTAGTATTTCATACAGACAAGCACAGAATGCTTCATTTTCCTCAAAATTTTGATTGGCACCGCCTTCAAAAACATATAAAATTCATACCCAGATGATTATTATAAATGTTCTTATTATATTATTTTGTAATTTTTAGTGAGTCGGGTTTTTGAAGGCGGTTTTTTTTTTGTTTACAATTTTTTTTCATACCTTTTAGTGTTATAACGTAGTACGTGCACGGTGTCCGGGTGACGAACGATGTGAAGCGACGTCTCCGCCGAAGAAAAGTCAATTTCGACGAAAACAGACTTTATTAGATCGTCTGGATACAAAAAGGTGCGGTCCCCGCAATGTGTCCCACCAGCGTGGATGCACAAGGCTTGGTGCCTTACAAAAAGTTAATAGCAAGCGAATATTCGGTAGAAGGTCCCAATAAGCTTGGATGCCTAAAACCAATGTACTGCTTGCTATGCGATTCTAAGACAATAATTAAAATGTATGGAGATGCCTTATACTACAGGGAAAACAAAACGATACCGCGATGCAGGATACACGCAGCGCCATCTAGTCACCGCGCGAGTAAACGCCGCTGCACCGATGCAGTTATGTCAAATGCATCTGACGTTTTATTGGTGTGTTACAGTCTCCCCCTTTTAGACTCGAAGTCGTCCCGACGAGAGGTAATTTAGAAATCAGAGTCGAGGATTACTTATTAGTCTTTCGTGGTCTTCCCCGGCCACGTTTCTGTTGCTTCTCCACGTTTTCTATATTTGTTATCTTCTTAGGGCGGCCTCTTTTCTTGAGTGGCTTAACAGGTTTAGCAAGTACTGTTTCGGAACCAAAATAAGGCTTCAGAGCTGTACTATGGTACACTCCAAGAGAAACATCAGGGTGATCAACGCTTGCTATTACGTACGAAGACGGTTTATGTATTCTACTGATTACATATGGTCCGTCACGACGTGTGATTCGATCCATGATGATGATACAATTAAATGTATGGAAGCAGTATGCAGATATTCGGTAAGAGGTCCCAATAAACTTGGATGCCAATCCATCTTCGGATCCGCTATCTTCACAAGGGTTGTGGTCTTCCGTCCGTATGGCGTAGTTACAAATTTCGGGTTCGTGCTGCTGCTTCGGGCCCCGTTGGTGGCCAGTTTGCAGCTTTTCGCCCCATTCGCAGATGTACGACAGTTTGTAACGTTTCGCCCCACGACCCACGTCGTGTGCAAGTTGGTTACGTTTGGCCCCACGTTGGGCGCAAGTTTGCAACGTCACAATTTTTATTAGTACGGACTTTTACTTGAAGTTATCCGGTTCAAAAAAAATTCGGATCTCGCAATGTGTCCCACTAGCGTGGATGCACAAAGCTTGTGGCCATTCAAAAAATGAATAGCAAGCGAATATTCGGTAGAAGGTCCCAATAAGCTTGGATGCCTACTACCAAAGTTTTGCTTCTACGTATAATTCGATCATTCAATCTCCTCCGATCTATGATGATCTAATTAATCGTCGCTAAAATTACTCCATCTTCGGATCCGCTATCTTCACAAGGGTTGTGGTCTTCCGTCCGTATCGCGTAGTTACAAATTTCGGGTTCGTGATGCTTCGCTCCACGTTGACTGACAGTTTGTAATGCTTGGCCCCACGTTGTACGACAGTTTGTAAGGTTTGGCCCCACGCCACACGTTGTCCGACAGTTTGTAATGCTTGGCCCCACGTTGTACGACAATTTGTAACGTTTGGCCTCACGTTGAACGACAGTTTGTAACGTTTCGCCCCACGACCCACGTCGTGTGCAAGTTAGTTACGTTTGGCCCCACGTTGGGCGCAAGTTTGCAACGTCACAATTTTTAATAGAACGGACTTTTACTGAAGTTATCCGGTTCATAAAAGTCGGATCGCGCAATGTGTCCCACTAGCGTGGATGCACAAAGCTTGTGGCCATTCAAAAAATGAATAGCAAGCAAATATTCGGTAGAAGGTCCCAATAAGCTTGAATGCCTAAAACCAAAGTACTGCTTGCTATGCGATGCGAAGACAATAATTAAAATGTATGGAGATGCCTTATACTACAGGGAAAACAAAACGATACCGCGATGCAGGATACACGCAGCGCCATCTAGTCACCGCGCGAGTAAACGCCGCTGCACCGATGCAGTTATGTCAAATGCATCTGACGTTTTATTGGTGTGTTACAGTGTTACATATTTTTTTTCACCCTATTAGTTCAGCTCACCTGTAATACTACTGATATTATAACCAGTAGTCTTAATATGTATACAGTATTTAAAGAATTATCCTTTTACTCCAAACAATTAAGGAGTTGACCTTCTATCATCAGCTCAGCAGCATAACATTATGATTGCAAGAAGCAAATGCCAATATAACTTAAGAAAATATGTAAAACGCGGTACATGTGCCTATAAGATTTGAAGGTGGCCCTCGATTTCTCCTGGACCCCATCATCAGATCCTAGACTGGTCACACTATTAGTTCAGCTCACCTGTAACACTACTGATATTATTACTAGTAGTCTTAATATGTATACGGAATTGAAAGAATTATCCTTTTACTCTCAACTATTAAGGAGTTGACCTTCCATCATCAGCTCAGCATCATAAAATTATGATTGCCAGAAGCAAATGCCAATATAACTTCAGAAAATATGTAAAACGCGGTACATGTGCCTATAAAAATTGAGGGTTGCCCTCGATTTCTCCTGGATCCCATCATCAGATCCGAGACTGGTGAAAATGGGACCACCTCGGAAGTAAACTCTATCCAACCAAAAAAAAATTTTTGAAATCCGTCTATAATTGACGAAAATATCGGTGAACATACATAAAAAAAAAAAATATTATACATACAGACGAATTGAGAACCTCCTCCTTTTTTTGAAGTCGGTTAAAAATAGTATTTTTCGATCGGAAACGTAGTAATAGTAATAATAGTTATTCGACAACTAAAATGATCAACTTTTGTTAGTAAAATTTAGTCTTATGATGTATGTAAGAAGACCGCCACAAAAAAAATCACATACCTACTGTAGTCACTAGGTAGAACAGTCAAGAATAGAGTCAAATCAACGACCCTAACCAGTGTTGCAAGAAAGGAGAGTCAGGTCTCTCTACAATAGTACAGTACTTGTATACTATACTAAAGTACAGTTAACAACCCTACCATATGTAGACATCATTATAAACACAACGTTGCCTTGTTTGTGCGAATACCTGTCTCTAGATTAAACGATAAATTACAAACGGGTGACATAAATCACAATTACCTAATTCGCCTGTGGACGGTAATTGAGAGTAGAGATTTGTTAAATGCTCGCGTTTATCAAAATTTACACGTCCTATATTAAGTAGCGCCATTTGGTTGTTAATGGCGTGTTGCATAGTGAGACAGGGGTCTCATACACCTATGTAGAGTCGTGGGTTGGATTCCCGTTCGGGGCAATATTTTGTATTCGTTTTGGGTCTGTTCTTTATATATTTAGGTTTAATTGTGTATACCACTGTTGTATCTGGTATCTGTAACACAAATTCTTAACCTACTTCTCTATGGTGATGTTACCCGTATGTGATGTTGCGTACATTTTTTTTAAGCTATTGCATAGCTTTTATCGCGGGCTTTGAGCGCGGCGACCGAACCAAGAAATTCCGTAACGAAAAAACCTCACAATCGACTAACGTCGTTTCAGTTCGGTAGACTTCGGCACGGTGTTTGTGTGCGTGCGGTTAGACGTATTGTACGACTATACGAAACTCGCACGAATCTAGACGAGCTGCTCCGAAATCGGACGATGCTATGCAATAGCTATACCGCGGCAGTCCCCGAGTGCCACACGTCTTTTTAATTCATAAAAGCTGTCCAAGATGACATCACTTCATATGATGGTAAGAGGTCGTGAAGTCTAGTCGACAAGCACAATAGACCCTATTGAGGCTCGACGGCGAGGACGAGAGGCTCAAGAAAGCCTTCAGGCTAGTTAGATGCCAATAAATGGCACGGAGCGGAAAATAAAAATTAAACCTCTTATTTATTTGTATTTTACACCAGAAGCACAGCAAAATAAATAGAATAGAATAGAATAGAATAGAAAACTGTTTATTTGGTAAAATTATCTTAAAATATTATGGTAACAAATTTCTTAAACTAATCTTAAAATATAAAATAGTACCAAATAGGTCCCCGCTCAGCTATTGTCGCGACACAGTGTGCCACGACGCTGGTATTCTGCGGATACCCTAAATCTCTAAATCACAATTACCTAATTCGGTTGTGACGCTAATTGAGAGTACAGATTTGTTGAATGCCCGCATTTATCAAAATTAGCACGTCGCTTTATTTGGAACCGCCATTTTGTTTCACATACGAATTGTATTGTACGAAATTAAATAATAATATTATATATAAATCGTTAAGGGGTTAGAGCCATCCGCTTTAGGTGTGAGAGCCATCTGCTCCCCCGCAAGTCCGGTGATGATGACGAGGCTACTTCAAGCCATCATCTCATGTCAGTTAGGAAAAAAAAGTATAAATAGTTGTGTAATTCAAAATGTATAGAAGTCAAAGTGTAATTAAAATAATATAATGGTGCAATCCAATCAAAACATCTGGCAGTAAGAGCTATTTACATATTATATTTTATTTGAATGAAATTCAGCAGAAGTTTCAAAACATTAATAGTAAAACCATTTGAATATTGTTTTATATTTGGAAATTTTATTTATTTATGTTGCGGATATCAGAACCAATATCTGTTATCCGTTCCGTATCCGTTGTAAAACAGCTTATAAAATACGTACATGAACTACGGAATCTGATCAATGTAAATAAATAAATAAATAAATAAATAAATAAATAAAAAAAACATCAAAATCCAATGGGTAGTTTAAATATCTAAGCATTCATATACACCGTGAAATTTTAGTGGTTGTTTTCCCGCAGTAAAATGATTCTATTTTAGTAGCACAATAGATTTGTGCAGTTCTTTTTTATTAAAATCAATAAAATGCCGGTTTAACGAAGGTTTAACAGAAACTCGAAAGCACGTTTGAACCGCTTCATTACTTAGGGCGTAGAGCTTCTTTAGCTTTGAGCATCGATTTCATGCGGCAAGCAGTATCTGATTACGTAGCATCTTATAAAAATTAAATAACGATAGCTTCTCTGGTTTTCGAGTTGGAACATTATTATTTTGAAAATTTGAAATAGATATTTTTTTACGGAATAATTTGCGTGATTCGATAGTATTACTAAAGGCAAATCGTTCTGCCACGGGAAAACAACTACTCAAATTTCACGGTGTTTTACTTTGCTTTATACTATGTATTTAGTGATATCTTGACTCGTTACTTATTAGATGATCACATAGATAGGTAGCATTGAAAGCCCATTTATTCACAAGATACTTAACGTATCTAAAAGTAGTATCTAAACGTACACAAACGTATCGCCTTTGTTCACGCATTCGTGAATATGTCCAACCGAAAGATTTGGCGCCTCTGTTACGTGGTTTATCTGTGCTACGATCTTAATGGCATTTTGTCCGGAGTGTATACAGAGTAATGTTTCGTACAGCAAGACGGATAGGGTTAAGTGGGAAAAAATGTCGCAAGAAAGAATCAGGGTGTGTATCAAATGTATGTGATATTTAAGTCAAGACAGGTGGCTTAAGTTTCTTTTTTATGGACTCTTATTTTGTTGTTAGTAGTTCAACTATCACTCGATCGATTTCCTCACGTCACAATTATTCAGAAATACATCACTTATAGATGTAGGGATTCAGGAGGAACGTTTTGATTTCAAATTCGGATACCAATTATTAAATATACGTAAATATAGTATTATAACCATCATCATCTCTACGTGCAACTGGGACACGGGCCCACCCAAAACTATGGCGACCAGGCCTTTGTCAACTAGGCTAGCCAAGTGCGGGTAAGTAAGATAGTATTATAATAATATCATCATCATCATCATCATCCCATATACCTACTACATATGACTGGCTCGGTGGAACAGTGGTTAGTGACCCAGGTTCACTACCTACGGTTCTAAGAGTCGTGGGATCGATTCCCACTCGGGACAAATATTTGTGTAACGAAAATCGGTGTTTGTTCCGTGTCTGGGTGTGTTATTAATTATATTTAGGTATAATTGTGTATTCACTGTCGTTTCTGATTTTCCGTAACACAAGCGCTTAAGCTACTTACCACGGGATCAGATCGTTGTATGTGATGTTGTGAATTACTTATATTTATTTATTTATATTTATATACGTCCCCACTGCTAGGTCGATAAGGCCATTTATACAACCACGCTGGCCAAGTGCGGGTTGGTTGACTCCACAATGCTAAGAATTTCATCGCAAGTGCGTAGGTTTGCTAACGATGTTTTCCTTAAAGCGTCGAATAATCGTACATACGAAATTTAAATTTCGAAAACACAGAGGTACGTGGCGGGGATTGAAATGGCGACCTCTTGCATGGCAAGCAACGACCTAAACCACTCGGCCATCGATTCGCTTTTCAATAAAAGAAAGTATAATTAATCTCAAGTATTTATACATGACGTAGCAATCTCGCCCAATGTTGTAGGTACTTCGAAGTTAAGTGGTATATCTATTAGCATTTTTGGCGTTCACCAATGCTTGTAAGTCTCCGCGCAATTTATACTCAAGATGTATGAGATTTCGTTCCAAATGAGCCGTATACATAATGGATTCGGAAAGTGCTTATTCATTTTAATATTGTTACGTAAGCATTAAAATACTTATTAATGTTAATTGTACCTATATTAGTTCTATAATGAACTCCATAACTTATGTCATGTTATCAAATTGGTTAGCTGGTCAAAAAGTAAATGATGATAGAACTTCAAAAAGTCATCTAAATAATAAGGTGTCTGACCGATTTCAGCCATGGCGGCCGATCTCAATTGAGATCAGCCAAGTACGCAGGACATATTATAGTGCACAAGCGTGCGCGCAAACACAAGTGCACTCTCTATTCCCTTACTCT
Organism: Maruca vitrata; assembly: GCA_039566165.1. Lineage (NCBI taxonomy): Eukaryota > Metazoa > Arthropoda > Insecta > Lepidoptera > Crambidae > Maruca > Maruca vitrata. The sequence goes on along the minus strand of CM076928.1, from coordinate 2,555,829 downwards.
CATAATTCGGTGAGACGGCAATCCGACCGACCGATGAGAGATCGGGCGCAGGACCACCGGCTTAACGTCATCTAAATATACACTGATGGTATACACAAGTATGTATACCTAAGAAGCAAAATACATGAATTACACCCATACACGAAACAGAAAAAGCGCCGATGGACGAGTGGTTAAAGCCGTTGCTTGCCAAGCGAAAGGTTACCATTTCCAACCCCGCCACGTATTTACCACTGTGTTTTTCAAATTTGAATTTCACACACACCAATGTTCATTACACAAATTCATATTATTACTCCGAAGTGAGAATCGAACCCATGGCGTACGAGACAGAGGCACTATCCAATGCACTATTAAGCCAGTCGAAAATAAAATATTTACAGTCATAACTTCGAGTGTTTACGAGTTACTGTTACAGTAGCTGCCGTGTCCGTAAGTCATTTCGTATGGAGACTTGCCAACTAGTTACTGATAGGAGTCTAGACCTACTGGTAAAGGTCTGCTTTCTAGAAGTAGCGATGCTATAATAATTGATTAACTTCGAAAAGAAAATTGATATCAAATCTTCTCTTACATTATATAATTACAAACTTAACTCTGTCCGTTATCTATAAAAAGAGTTCGTATTTTGGGTTACCCACCAATAGGTCTGCCACGCTTTCAAACCAAAATTACTGAACCGATTATAATGAAATTTGGCATACAGATAGTCTAGAGACTGAGACAGGACATAAGCTACTGCTGACCGACTCCTCTATAAGGGAGTAACGTTTCACGGATGGATTACCGAGCGCAAAGCTATTACCATTATTAATACCCTCCAATAAGCTTTTTAGAATTCATTACTTCTTTCGTATAGAAGAATACTTATCTCCAAAATAATATTAACACTGGACATTTTCGGTTACAAACCAATAGCGCACATAACCATACATTCTACTCACTTTTTATAGCCTAAGGAGGTATAATAATGTACTGTGCACAATCCTAAACAACTTCAAATTTAATGGACAACTTTGAGGGCAAATTTAATTCATCTCCGCATACCGAATATTAGTTTGATGACGTAAACTCATAGCTACATTATCGGATAAGTTATTTTGAATAATCTAGTTTGTGATAATAACGCGTAAGTGATTCGGGTGTCTATTAAGTAGATTTTGTGCTTTAAGCAATGAACCATAGCTACATCATTAGTAATTCACTTAGTCTTCGCATAACGTGAGATGTGTAATATATTGTTAACCTAATGTGAGATAATAGCAAAATCCTTATTACTTATTTCCTTATATAATATTAAAAATCCGAAAGTAACTATGTCTGTCCGTCTGGCTGTCTGTTACGCTTTCACGCATAGAGGACTGGACCGATTTAAATTAAATTTGGTACAGATATAGTCCAGAGCCTAGGAAATAAGGCGCTATAAGGAAGTAATGTTTTACCCGTTAAACGTCTCTACGTGGACGAAGTCGCCGGCGGAAAGCTAGTGAGGATATATACCTAAATCTTTATTGAATGACACAATTTCTTATGTATCCTTGCTTAGGTAGTAACCTGCAGCGGCTGCAGCCGCCCGGGCGCACTTTAATAATATTATCAGTGTTGCCCTAATATAAAATGAAAGAAAACAAATATTTGCGTGATGAATATAAGTGTTTGTTCCGTGTCTGGGTGTGACTAATATGTATTTATTTATAAAATATATATATGTGTGTATATCAGTCTCTGACGCCCATAGTACAAGCTCTGCTGAGTTTTGCCCAAATATTTTATTTATTTGCACTGACATCATTGACTTTTTGTGTGTGTCTAATAAATAAATATTACACAACATCACATACATTGATCTGATTCCGTGATAAGTAGCTTGATATGATGATTCTGATATCTGTAACACGGGTGGTGTTACAGATATCAGAATCAACAGTCAAAATCATCAGGATACATACACATATACTTAAATATATTTAATTACACACACAGACACGGAACAAGCACAGATGTTCGCCACACAAATATTTGTCCCGGGTGGGAATCGAACCCCTCGAATCTCGAATCGAAAGGAAATGACCCTTTAAACCGTAGGAAGTAAACCTGGGTCTTCTTCTTCTTCTTACGTATGGTTGATGAACAACCTGGTGTCAGAGTTTTTAAGCCGCCCGTAGGCCTCTGACATGGCTTCACACACCATTGAAAACCATTAAAAATTTCTCAGGTGTGCTGGTATCCTCAAGATGTTTTCCTTCACCGTTAAAGCGTCGAATGATGGTACATATGAATTTCAAATTTGAAAAACACATTGGTACCTGGCGACCTCTCGCATGGCAAGAAACGACCTTAACCACTCGGCCATCGACGCTAGAACCTGGGTCACTAACCACTGTTCCACCGAGCCAGCAGCCGGCCAGATAGGAAACAGCACCGGGCCAGATTTACTAACGTCACCATAAAACTCCTTACGTGACCTTATGATGAATTCAAGGGTATTCCTAAAGTTGGTGCGGCGTTGTCAATCGATAAACCATTACTGATGCATATGATATGGTGGTGGTCTAAGCTGTACTGTCATCAATTGTCTGAAACAGGGAGTCCTATAAAACCTACCTAAAACCAAACCATTAACCAATAAGGTTTTGTATAAAAAATAACGTGATTCTTGGAATATAGAAAGAAAAAAAATTGTCTAGCTCATTCTCACACAGTCACAAAAATATGAATATAAAATAACTTAAAACTAGACTAGAATGTACCAAAAAGGCTTTCACTCAGTATTATGCCGCGGCCCTTCGGAACCACGACGCTGATTTTCAATCAACATACTTATGTCCATACTTTTAAAATTAATTTAGTCATGGATAATTCTTAAGCTTTCCACTTGTCACTTATTCAAAATATCATTATTCCTTAGCACAGCTAAACCTTAATAGCTTGTATGAAAATGTTATCGTGCTATAGTGCACGGCTTTAAATAGGACACGTCAGGCGCATAAAGCGGCAACGGTTTAATATGAGACGACTTTATAACGACGACAAGTGCAAGAAAGACGTAATTGCAATGAGCGGGTTGCAGTAGAAGTACAAGATTAGGTTTGGCGTAAGTTTTTTTTAGAAGTTGTAATATTAATTTTGCCGTTCTATTACTAGCTCGTTTTAATAAAAGAAGTTAAGTTTTTTTTTACTAAACAGGATTCTTTATTCATTTAATCGCTTATTTTTGGTTTTCTGTTAAACTTAATTTTTAATCATGTAAAATGTTTTCTGGATAATCTCTTGCCTCTGATTGGTGCAACTCTATTGACTCAATAATTTACAACTGTATAATTGGGTATTATTAGAAAACTGAAAATGTCCGGGATATTTACCGAGTTTTTTTATTTAAATAAACAAATTGGTTAGTGTCCCGGACATTTCCAGTTTCCTAATGTAGGTTTAATTAACACACAGTTTATAATGAGTGTCCTTATTACATGAAAAGTCTTAGTTTCACAATTTCATCCATTTTCCTAATTAGAGACCATCAAAAAATAACGTTGAAGCATGTTAATGATCTTATTTCTCATCGACAATGGCGGACTGTGAACTCGTTAAAAGCTCTTTATACCAGCTGCATATAAAAAGTCTTGCATTTTTCTTCCATTTTTCTTTGTTCTGAGGCACCGGTTGTGGGATTGTTAGTTGGGTAAAGTTGTCCTGAAGTTGCTGATTATTCTTTACGTAATTTGCAATTGCGACTTTTTTCATCATAGTTGTAAGGCGTCCGACCGATTTCAAACATGGCGGCCGATCTCAATTGAGACTGCCAAGTGCGCAGGTCATATTATAGTAGCAAGCGCTGCGTAAGGACCGAGAGGTCTCCGGATGAGTCCGGGGTTGGGCAATATTTGTGTTAATTTTTCTGTAGAGAAATTTCTCAGCCCGGAGTTAGGAAACTGGCGGTTTTACGCCCGTGTCTCGTAAAGCAACTAATGCCGGTGGTCCTGCGCCCGATCATTCATTGTTCATGTCGGATTGCCGTCTCACCAAACTATGAGAGTAAGAAAACCGAGAGAGCACTTGTATTTGCGCGCAAACTTGTGCACTATAATAATATTATGTCCTGCGCACTAGGCTGATCTCAATTAGGATCGGCCGCTATGGCCGAAATCGGCCGGACACCTTATTTACTTATTATCTAGACGCGCGGCAGCGTGTCAAGCCAAGTTCAAGAAACAGAACTGACGAGGAAGGCATACATTATCCTATGTTTTAAGAAGTTATGATAATGTTATACTGTTACTAATAAATAAATTTTAGGACTGACCATGGAACTATGCACCCATTTAGATCTCATTTCTTTTGTCGTTAAAGTCAACAACCAAGACATTTATCATATTGAACTTGGATCTTATTTCACATTTATGTTTTTGATTGGATTATGTATACATACTATATGTATACATAAGCTCGGTAACTATCTACGCGTATTCAGGGTATCCATTACGGCTTGTTCTACACAAGTGTCGTTAGCAAAGCGTCACCTTTCACGAGCTATTGTATTCCAAGATTGCTCCCGCTTTTCTCTGTAGAGAGCAAAAGGTCGGGACACACGAGCGAAATAAGTAGTGTTTGGACTAGAGAACTTTTGAAGGAGGAATTTTTAGAGATTGTTCACGCACTACTACGATAAAAAGTTTTATGTCAAGTACATTGTGATGTGGTTAATGAAAGAAAAAAATATTTGAAATAAGCTTAGTTTACCTACGGATTAAACTCGCGTGTATTGCTAATTTAAACCTATTATTTAAAGAAATGTGCAGTGTTCGCACAAATAATAGACAATGCCATGATAAACATATTAAATCTATATCAGGAATATATTCAATATATTTATTCGAAAACTGAAAGTGTCCGGGATATTTACAATGTTGTTTGATATGATCACGGGTGAACTGTACTAAACATGATAAAAGAACATGGTAAATATCCCGGATAGTTTAATTTTTTATTATTATTTATTTATATAGCCGCCATTGTATTTTTAGCGGGCTGTGTGTGTTCGGAGTAACACCTAGTACCTACGAATCACGTAAGGTGACGTAATGGTTATGACGTCATTATTTATGACCTCATGTGTAGATGGGAATGGTTTAGGGTGGGTTAATTTAGGAAACGAATTTTACTATTTTCCGACATGAAATATAATTTTACAAATCTTTATTAAAGTATAAGTATTTGTAGCGTATCTTCCGAAAAAAAATGGTGAGAGTTCTTTGTATTATTGTGTTTTATGAACTTAGTGGACCTACCCACTCGATTTTGCTGGTATCATTATATTCGACAAAATTACTGAAAGCAAAATTATTTAACTTAAAAAATATAGTAGGTACACTAGTGACCCTTGCTTCCCTACGGGTATATTATACAGAAAAACCTTCCTCTTGAACCCCACTATCTATTAAAAAACCCTATCAAAATCCGTTGCGTTGTTTGAAAGATTTCAGCTCAATTTTTTCCTCCCTCCTCCTATGATCCCGGGCTCTTCAGGCGGGGCGTGAAACGGCATTTAAGCAGGCCTCCAGGGTGAGTGCGACAGGCTCAATATGGTCTATTGTGCCTGTCGACCTCATATTTGGATCTCACTACCGTTTGCCATCAGTTGGAGTTAGGTTATCTTGTTAGCCTATTATAAAAAAAAGCGTACAGATAGACGCGTAAAGCGACTTTGCGTGATTACACACAAATATTGTATATGTTGTTAGTGGTTCGTATTGCTGTAAAAATAGTAGATAAAAAATACGGGCGTGAATTCCTAACCAAGAAATATGTTTGTTTTCAAAAACTTCAGAAACTAATGTGTTCCTAAAACTTTCGGACGGTGATGTGCAACTCACTTTATGCGACTTGTCTGAAGTGAAGCCTCGTTCAGTCTGAAAAGTCTACAAACACTGTGCAAGAGAAAGAGGATTGAGCGATAAAGCGAAGCACTCTTTAGGAGAATTTCCGAACGACTGAACTGATTCTGGACTGCAAGAGTAGCCAATGTACGTAACATAGATTTTCATTGTAACGTTTATCTAATAATAGTAATTAACTGGCTCGGTGGAGCAGTGGCTAGTGTCCCAGGACTACTTGCTACGGTTCCAAGTCGTGGGTTCGATTCCCACCCGGGACATGTATTTGTCTGACAAACATCGGTGTTTGTTGCTTGTCTGGGTGTGTTATTAAATTGTTGTTTGTAACAGTGTAAACATTACACTGTTGCTTTGAATTTTAATAAAATAGTATCTAATACAATGATACCTATTCATTAAATAGATATTCGTTTTATTTTCAGAAATACATAATCATATTATATGCATAAAAAAATTTGATGCGATTTATGTTTTGCGACCATTAATGTGTAAATTATTTCCATTTTCCTGTTTTTCTTTGTTTTTATATCAGAGTATATTTCCTGTGTTTGTTTGCATTTTTCCTGTTATTTCCGCACAGGCAATAGATAGCACGGGGCGCGTAAATATCAAAAGGTCCCAGGTTGCAATCCAAGGTGAGCTTTAAAGTTAACTCAATAAATAATAAATTAATATTTCACAACATCACATACACATATATCGATCTGATGCCTTGATTAGTATCTTATGTACTTGTGGTATACACCGTAAAATTTGAGTTGTAGTTTTCCCGTGGCAGAACGGTTTGCCTTTAGTATAATACCTACTATCGAAACACGCAAATTATTCCTTGAAAAAAAAAACGTAATCAGGTACTGCTTGACGCATGAAATCGATGCTTAAAGCTAGAGAAACTGTACGCCCTAAGTAATAAAGCGATTCCAACGTGTTTTCGAGTTTCAGTTATACCTTTCGTAAAACCGGCATTTATTGATTTCAATAAAAAAGAACTGCACAAATCTATTGTTCTAATAAGATAGATTCATTTTACTGCGGGAAAACAACCATTAAAATTTCACGGTGTATGTTTATAAATATTTTTGTATGTGTATCAGATTCTGACGCCCATAGTACAAGCTCTGCTTAGTTTGAGGTCGGGTGACCGTGAGTGGAAATGTCACAGGTATTTTTTTTTTACTTAGCCTATACTGTCCCATTGCTGGTCAAAGGCCTACCCCAATTCACTCCAAAGCTGTCGATCTCCAGCCAATGCCGACAGACAGACATTTATATTTATTTATTTACAATCGAATTAACAGCTAATAGCTTCTAAAAAAAACAAATACAACTTCTCCCTCCGTTTACCTCCTACTATCACAATAAAGGTGTCACTAAAAGCACAAACCCGCAATGGAATTTGTTCGCACAATTTCTGTCTGGCTCCTTTTCGCCCTTTTATTTTAAGTTGGAAGGAAAGGCTCACAAGGGCCTTACATTGATAGCTCAATGATGTCTGTTTATAGCCTCGGCTCGGGCGAAGTGCAGCGGATTTATGACGGCCAACCCCTGATGGCAGATACTGTATCTACCGCTTTTGTACATATATACCGTAAAATTTTAGTGGTTGTTTTCCCGAGGCAGAACGATTTGGCTTTAGTAATATGTACTATCGAATCATGCAAATAATTACCCGATAAAATTTTCTTTTTTTAATTTTCAAAATAATAATTTTCCAATTCGGAAACGAGAGAAGCTATTGTTCTTTTATAAGATGTGACGTATTCAGGTACTGCTTGCCGCATGAAATCGACGCTTAAAACTAAAGAAGCTCGACACCCTAAGTCATAAAGCGGTTCGAACGTGCTTTCGAGTTTCGGTTAAACCTTTCGTAAAACAGGAATTTATTGATTTTAATAAAAAATAACTGCACAAATCTATTGTACTACTAAGATAGAATCATTTTACTGCGGGAAAACAACCACTAAAATTTCACGGTGTATGTAGTAGCGTAGGTACCTACTACTAGTAATAATAAATAATACATTTTACACAACATCACCATCTGATCCCGTGGATACACAAATATACTTAAATATGATCGTCACACATATTTGTCCTAGGTAGGAATCGAACCCACGACTCTTGGAACCGTGCTAGGTTCAATCAAATAAATCAAATCAAAAATGTTCTAGAATTTAGTAAGAAATATGTTGCATTCCTCTGATGCATTTTAAAATCACAATAATAACATTAAGTTATTTCTGTACAACTAAAATTCGGGTAAAATTGTTAACTTGACAAGAAAATAGACACAAATTCGACTTACGGGACGGAAAACGGCTGTAAAACGGATTAACCCCGGGCACTGGCCGTTTCGTTTTGTTCTAACAAATTAACTTGATAATAATGTTGGTTCGGCCGATTTTTTTCACTAGGATGGCTACCGGGTGAGTTTTTCACACACCCTTACGGGGTTTTTGTGATTAAATTAGAAACATGCATATTATATGCAAATATTATATCATATTATATTTATATCAAATCTTAAAGATTATTTTTGAGTTAAATTTAAAAACATCATTTATAGATGACGTTTTTAGGGTTCCGTAGCCAAAATGGCAAAAACGGAACCCTTATAGTTTCGTCATGTCCGTCTGTCCGTCTGTCCGTCTGTCACAGCCGATTTACTCGGAAACTATAAGTACTACAGTGATGAAATTTGATGGGAATATGTGTTGTATGACCCGCTACAAAAATATGACACTAAATAGTAAAAAAAAGAATTGGGGGTGGGGCCCCCATTCATGTAAGTGGGGGATGAAATTTTTTTTCTGGATGTACATACCCGTGTGGGGGATCAATGGAAAGGTCTTTTAAAATGATATAAAGTTTTCTAAAAAACATTTTTCTTAAAGTGAACGGTTTTTGAGATATCAGCTCTCAAAGTCGTAAAAAGTATGTCCCCCCCCCTCTATTTTTATAACTACGGGGTATAAAATTCTAAAAAAAATAGAGGTGATGCATGCTAATTAACTCTTTCAACGATTTTTGGTTTGATCAAAGTATCTCTTATAGTTTTTGAGATAGGTTGATTTTTATTATATTTGCTGCTACGGAACCCTTTGTGCGCGAGCCCGACTCGCACTTGGCCGGTTTTTATTGTTACAATAAGTTCTAATGTACTTAAATTTAAAATTTGTAATATTTGTGTCTGAACGGGGACTCAAACCGTCGGCCACAGCGCTCTAACTAATTGAACAACCCAGAACGTTTGTTAGTAATGCGAATTGTTCCGTATTTAGTATAAGTGAGAAAGTAAAGCGATCTGGCTATGGAGCTTCATTGCCAAAACCAAAAGGTGCCGTAGACAAAGTAACAATATCAAAACGATAACGAAGTTCGAAAAGAATAAAATGTATGGGATTGACAAAAGAAGCGATAAATCACATGGTCAATCTAATGTCAATCATCATCAGCCCATATACGTCCCCACTGCTGGGGCACGGGCCTACCCTAAACTAGGGCGATGAGTCGACCACGCTGGCCAAGTGCGGGTTGGTTGACTACACAGCCAAAGAATTTCTTCTTAGGTGTGCAGGTTTCCTCACGATGTTTTCCGTCACCGTTAAAGCGTCGAATGATGGTACATATGAATTTCAAATTTGAAAAACACATTGGTATCTGGCGGGGTTTGAACTGGCGGCCTCTCGTATGGCAAGCAACGACCTTAACCACTGGGCCATTGACGATTATCTTCTTCTTATCGAACTTCGTTATCGTTTTGATATTGTTACTTTGTCTAATTGCCTGGCTCAGTGGCTCAACAATAGCTCATTACCTACGATTCTAAGAGGCGTGTGTTCGATTCCCACTCGAGACAAATATTTGTGTAACGAACATCTGTGTTTGTTCAATGTCTGGGTGTGTTACTAAATTTATTTAAGTATATTTGTGTATCCACTGTTGATCTTGATATCTGTAACACGAGTGCTTAAGCTACTTACCACGGGAGCAGTTCAATGTGTGTGCTGTTGTGTAATATTTATTTATTTATCCCATAAACTCTCCTAGCAAAAAAATTAACAAACATTTCCTAAAACCTTCAGTCGTAATAACTACTGCAATAGAAATAAAAACCAAAAGTCTACTTTTAATGTAACATTCTCTTACAGTAAAACACTGCAATAACCTACTTCAGGGGTATAAAAAGTTGCTGGGATTAAAAACAAACTAGTATTAGTTCTTTAGCTTGCGACTGTTGAAAGCTTTTTAAAGAAGCTTGACTAATATAGGCTGTCAGGTTTTTAATGGATCACAGTGTTACGAAGGCGACGGAAACTATTCTTTTAAGTCAGAATTAAGTTCACAGAATCAAGGTATTATTTGCGAAGTTTTACAGTTATAGTACGTCCTTTGTCTATACATACATACATACATAAAATCACGCCTTTTTCCCAGAGGGGTAGGCACAGATCACTTCCAGCGATCCACTTTTCACCTCTGTGGAAAACGTGACGTGACGGGTTGTGGACCACGCCGCCATTCTGCCTTGTGCATTGTTTTAACAAGGTCATTACGTTCCCACGAGTAGCAAGGATATATGACGGGGGAAGGAAAAGGGGAGGAAGGATACTATCGCGTCGGATGATTTGGACTGAGTCGATATTAGCTCGAGAAGCCGGGGTCGCTTACCCGTTACCGTTAATCAACCACCGGACAGATAGTTGTGACTGGTATCCTGGTATTAAACAAATCATTGTAGCCAAAACCATATCCACGCGGACACAACCATGGGCACTAGTTTGAAATAACACTAATTTTGCGGATTCAACTCGCATGTATTGTTATTCTAAACATATTTTTAGAGACCCGACGTTTCGAGCTCTTCTCGAAAAGAAATTCTATCGTTTCCTTGCAGTAATTCTACACTCCACGTGACAGTTTTAAAATTAATAAGAATCCAACCATAATTACGAAACAAAAGCGCACCATAATCGCATCGCTCCCAACCGGTACCGTCTCTACGAATTGTGTAAAATTTAATTCTTGAAATTCAAAAAACGCTCCGGCTAAATCGCTTTGAATTTCTCAACAGAGCTGAAACAAGTCTATCTACTTGAAATATCTCGGTGCGAGATAAAGCGATCCCCACTTTTTCTGAAGAAGTGTAGAATTAAAATTAACAATTTGATATTTTTTTGCTGACGCTCTCTTGCTGAGTGGGAAATAGTGTTGTGCGATCGTAGTTTTTGCATTGGGACAGGAAATGTGTTAGATATAGTATGAACTAAAAAATGTAGTACGATAATATTTAACTTTCAACTGACATAGTAACTTATTGGAAAACTCAATATGTCCGGGATATTTAACAGTGCCGAAATATGGGGACATCATTTAAAAAAACATGATAAATTTCCCGGACATATTGAGGTTTCTGATAGCATTCGTAAATATCGTCACACATTGATTATGGATTCAGAGATAAGTAGTAAAATTATTTTACTTCCTAAGCTTGGACATATAATTATTTTATCATCATCATATATGTCATCATAACATGTAGGTACAGTATTGTATTTTGATGGTGGTATATGCAGAGGTGGGTGATTGTAATTTAACTTACCCTGATCATAATATTCGAGGAGATACTTTACCAAAAACATGGTTGGCTGGATATACTTTACCAAAAATTTATCTACAAAAAAGTACTTCATTCCCCTCCTTCCCTGGCCTCTTTTTGTATGTTCACAAAGTGTACGTAGATTATTTTGTTTAACGTACAATATAGTGTGCCGATGACCTTTCTTGTTTGTGTTACATTACTTACCTAATAATAATAATTAATTCTTTATTGGCAAATAATTTAAACCTTTACTAACATTTCCAGTGACTTCCTCTGCACTAGGCTCGCAGGCCTGTGTCGCAGAAGTCGATGAGCGAGTACACCTACCAGTTTATAGTAGTCCCGCAGTCCTAAGGCTATTTCCGGTTTTAAAACGGGACGTCCCACTAAAGTGGCGTAACAACACTAGCCAGCGCCCAGTTTTTGCCCAACTTTGATAAATGACACGTGTCTCCTGCCGCTGTCTAGCGCATCTTTTCAAATTATCTTTTTACACAGATTTACTGCTGCGCGTTATGGCGATATTAGGATAGATAGTCATATTTTTCATTTTCAAGTGCTGGGGGCGTATTACGACATCTTAATTCCAGTCAGTTAAAAAATGGGCCCCGGTGGCTAGTATCGTATACTACTACTACAACACTTATTTTTAGAATTTACATAGATGATCTGTAAATGATGATGATGACTGTATCAGTCTGTATGATTTCACTAGCAAAGCGCACAACTAAGAAATAAAGAAAGAAAGAAAAATATTTTATTTAGTTACCAACACAAATTGCATAAACACACAATTATTTAAAAAAATAAATAAACAAGTAACATTGATGAACTGGTAACTAAAAAGGCATTTGCTCAGCATGTGTCGCGGAGTCGGGGAGACATCGCGACGCTGGTCTTCCGCAGATGCCTAATTAGGGAGAGCATGCAGTGCACAGCAGTACATACATACAGTACAGTCATTATTATAAACCAATACATAAATACGAAAAAGCGTCGATGGCCGAGTGGTTAAGGTCGTTGCTTGCCATGCGAGAGGTCCCCGGTTCAAACCCCGCCAGGTACCAATGTGTTTTTCAAATTTGAAATTCATATGTACCATCATTCGACGCTTTAACGGTGAAGGAAAACATCGTGAGGAAACCTGCACGCCTAAGAAGAAATTCTTAGGTTGTGTAGTCGACCAACCCGCACTTGGCCAGCGTGGTCGACTAAGGCCTTATCGCCCTAGTTTAGGGTAGGCTCGTGCCCCAGCAGTGGGGACGTATATGGGCTGATGATGAATACATAAATACAAGAATATGTTATACACAAATGGATATGAGGAGTTTATGAGAAGAATTTAAGGTATTTAGGCGTATCGCTAGAATTGATGTGATGGGAGATTATCTAGGAATGGGTAAAGTTCTAGGTATATTTTTGAACGTTCAGAACAGAATATGCTTAATGTGATGGACCTTAAAAGAGTTTACACTTAGAGACCTTCTAAGTGTACCAGAAACACGAAGTTAGTTGATTCTCATTCTTGAACTATCTGGATTAAGAAGTCGTAATACGCCCCTTGAAGGAAAATGACGCGTTACTTAGATAACGAACCCACTGATATTACAAATGTGAAACTGTGTCTATTTAGAATAGTCATAGGTAAAATATTTAGTAGTTACATTTAAACCAATTTCATTTTGTATTCGAATTTTGTATTGTATTATGCAACGTTATCTGAAACCAACGTTATTATGCCACTTGGATAACTAGTTTACTTATCCTAGTTATAAAATAAATTCGATTCACATAAATGTTGAATCTAATTTTTATATACTGCATTTATTAGAAAAAAGCATCGATGGCCGAGTGGCTAACGTCGTTGCTTGTCATGCGAGAGGTCGCTAGTTCATACACCGCCACTTAACACTGTGTTTTTCAAATTTGAAATTCTCACACCTGCAGACCTTCGAACAAATTCTTAGGTTGTGTAGTCAACCGACCCGATCTTGGCCAGTGTGGTTGACTAAGGCCTTATCGCCCTAGTTTAGGGTAGACATGTGCTCCAGCAGTGAGGACATATATGGGCTGATGATGAACAAATAGTAGAGTACTAGGAAATATACTTAGTTAATTCATAGGTACAGTTTAGCACGGCTCGTCAAACACTTCGAAACTTAAATCAAATTATTTCCAAAAGTTCTATGTATTTAACACACAAAACTCTTGCTACTCGGGACGTCAGGAAGTTTCATTGGAGTCTGTTTTGCAATCTACAGGATATGACGTCTTTGTAAGAATTAGTAAATACATTATGCTGGTTTGAAGACCTTAACATTATGTACTATCGGAGAACTTGGCGGTCGACCACCTATAAGATGAAAATCGCTTGGTGGTCCGAGAGCCTGCAAGATTTTTTCGGTATGTATATGAGGCAAGCTGAAAACTTGTCCTATACCTTTAATATGGGTTTGCTTTAGTCCCGCTACTCACCAGCCAGGTCTGCAGTTTCGTGCTGGGATATAATAGGAGAGGTATAGGATAAGTTTTCAGCTTGCCTCAAATACCTACCAAAAAATTCTTGCTAGCTCTCCTACTATTGGAACGTATTCGTAAACAAAGGGTCGAAGTGCTCTTCTATTGGCGGAAATAACTAGTGGGCGGGGCTAATAGCGTTTAAAGAAATCTGTTTGAAAAGTGTACTACCGCCAAAGTTGCCGGTAGTACCTTTAAGATATGTACATGAAGTCGTGAGATTCATCGGATTTCAGACGAAGTTATGACCGAACGTAAACTCTCAGTCATAAATTCGTCTAAGTCTGAAGTAAGCAAGTACTACTAAGTAAATTCGACTGACCGGATAGCACATTTAGAATCTTTAACCAAAACTCGTGGTAATTCCCGCCCGGGACAAATATTTGTGTGACTAACATTCTGCCGTGCTAATTAAAAATGCAGTAAGTAGGGTTTGCGGTATTTCGAGATAATGGCGCTTGAAGTTTTTTTTTTATAATCACATTTTTCGATTACTATTTTAACGGTGATTAAACATGCTGCGTATTTAAAATATAGCTCAATACACATACTTTTATAAAAACTAACAAAATCTGCTGTAAGTTTAGTATATTCAGAGAAAAACGAAAAAAACAACTTATGCTTAGCATGTTCCTACTAGGCAACACTAAGGTTTACAAACCAAAACTATAGTAAAGTTGTAGTTACTGCTCTTTTGATTAGCAATCACAGGTTACTGCGTTTATGCCTTGTAGTGAAGTTATACCTTATATTTTCTTATCACAAATTATAAATGCAGTGCTATAGAAATGCTCCGTTTCTTAAAGTTGGTAATTAAAGAGAAAATTACGCACTTACTTAATTTTTTTTATGATTATTGCTTTAATATACTATAATCTTTATTACATTTTTACAATTGTGTAAATTTTCGCAGTATATGGGACTAAATATTGAAGTTATCTTTATAATTGGTACTTACTGCGTTCTTTTCTAGTGAAACGTAGTTTTCTTGTCGGTTATCTATTGTTTGCCCGAAAGACATATGCCATAATATTCATATGCCCGAATTTCATTTGCCATAATTTCATTTGCCCGAATGTTATGTTTGCCATACAATACAAATGACATAATTTTAATTGCCCGAACTTCAGATTCCATAATGATTCGAATGCCATACGTATTGATATCCATATTTTTAATTTGTCTTTCATGTTTCTAACCTAACCTAACCTATTTTTTTTATCATTCTGTTAACCTATTTTACAAGCTTTTTCGGTGGGAAATGTTGTAATGGCACGGAAACAAAGTTTCTAACACGTAACTAATATAGTAAACAATGAGCATAATATTATTGCAATTAAAATATGGATAACAATACGTATGGCATTCGAATCATTATGGAATCTGATGTTCGGGCAAGTAAAATTATGTCATTTGTATTTTATGGCAAACATAACATTCGGGCAAATGAAATTATGGCAAATGAAATTCGGGCATATGAATATTATGGCAAATAAAATTCGGGCAAATGAAATTATGGCAAGTGGGTGTATACCTTTCTTGTCACATTTCTTGTACTAGCTACAAACGATAAATGCAATAGGTAGTGGGCAAAAATTTCAAAAATTAGTGTAAAAAATTTACTATTGACTTGTAATTTATTTAAACTATCTATTATTACGAAGGAATAGTTAATACAACTATTTCAATACTTGAAATGTTTATTAAAATAAGGAATTTCAAAATTGTCACAACTTAAAAAAAATCTTCAAAAACTTAATCATTTCAGTACCTTAAAAAAATTATGACGTGAACATGACGGTGGTGTATAACCTTTTAAAATACAAAATAATCAAGTTCGGCAACATGACACATCATCATCATCATCATCAGCCCATTACAGTCCACTGCTGGACATAGGCCTCCCCAAATGCACGCCACTTCTCTCTCTCCTCGGCCACTCGCATCCAGCTCCTACCAGCCGTCCTGCGCAGATCGTCACACCACCTGGCCTGCGGGCGTCCTACGCTACGTTTGCCGAGACGCGGTATCCACTCCAGAACTCGTCTACCCCATCGGTCGTCGGTTCTACGGCTGATGTGGCCAGCCCACTGCCACTTCAGCTTACTAATGCGATGAGCTATGTCGATGACTTTGGTTCTCTGACGGATCGCCTCATTTCTGATTCGATCCCGCAGAGAAACACCGAGCATAGCTCTTTCCATAGCCCGCTGAGCGACTTTTAACTTGTGGACCAGCCGTGCCGTCAGTGTCCACGTTTCGGCTCCATACGTCATGACGGGTAGGACGCACTGATTAAAGACTTTCGTCTTTAGGCTTTGTGGGATTGACGATGAGAAGACTCGGCGTAATTTCCCAAATGCTGCCCAACCCAGCTGAATTCTTCTATTCACCTCGTCCTCAAAGTTGTTTCGACCCAACTGCATAGTCTGCCCGAGGTACACATATTTTTGAACAACTTCGAGGACGGTGCCGTGAATGACACTAGGTGGCTTTATTACGTTTACCGAATTATATAATCTGTAAGCTCAGTAATGAAGTTGTGATTAAGTAAGTTGATGTTTGCAGCACGAATTATTGACACTTGATTAGGAATGTTACATAGTATACTATATTTTTTCTTTACATTTTAAACTATAGAAAGACTGATGTTAATGTTTTATTTTATTTTATTTTATTTATTGGTTTACCAACAATTGTACAATAATACATACAGAGTTAAATACACAATATACTTATAACTAAGAGCACAATATTACATAGGTAAACACTACATGCTAGAGTGAGCTAAATGTAGACTACAAATTAAAATATACTAATTAAAATATACTACTACGAGCAAAACATATCACAAATATACAAATAAATATTTATAAATATATATATTTTTAACATTCTATTTTATATGTATAATTTTTTTTTTCAAGTATTAGACGTCGAAATTTATGAATAGAGGTACCAAAAACATCTAATTCGTTGCTGTACTTGTTATAAATATGACATAGTCTTGCAAGTGGGGAATTGGAACCGGTTACAGTTTTACGGAAAGGAGGGCAGAGCAGTTTAATAGGATATCTAGGGTATCTTAGGGGAACTTTAAATTTGAATTTGGACAAAATATCGGGGCTGTCAACCATAGAATTAAGCACTTTGAACAAGAACATGAGGTCGTGAGCGTTTCTTCTCGTCTCTAACGTGTCCATTTTAAAATATTGTAAGCGTTTTGTGTACCGAGTTATCTTTTTCGCAATTTTTATTGAAAAGGCCAGGTGATTTAAAAAACGTTTTTGAATACGTTCAAGTCGCAGGCTATAGGTTGCAAAGTGGGGACGCCAAACTACCCCACAATACTCCAAGGTACTTCGGACGAGGCTGTTATATAAAAGGATTTTAGTTGTCGGCTTTTTGAACGACTTGGAATTTCTGATGACAAAACCAAGTGCCTTGAAGGATTTATTTATTATGTTTTCGATGTGTGGAACAAAAGTAAGTTTCTGGTCTATTAGTACACCTAAATCTCTGACAACATTGGCTTTATCTAGGTTAAAGCCATCAATCCGGTAGTTATGCACATAAGGGTTCAATTTACGAGTGAAGGAAATCTGAGTACACTTTTTCGTATTTAGATGCATATTATTGTGAGTGCACCAATCCACAAGCCTGTCTATATCACTCTGAAGAAGCTGAGCGTCAAATTGATTTTCCACAACTCGGGCGATTTTGAGATCATCAGCAAACATGTATGGCGTAGAGTAAATGAAGCAATATGGCAGATCATTAATAAAAATATTAAAGAGAATTGGCCCCAAATGCGAACCCTGTGGCACACCAGAGCTAATTTTGCAATTGTCAGACCTGTAACCGTCGACAACAACAAAAAAATTCCTATCACACAGATACGATTTCAACCATTTAAGAAATTTACCAGTAAAACCGTAGATTTGTAGCTTTTGGATCAGCACATGATGGGAAACTTTGTCAAAAGCCTTGCTGAAGTCCGTGTATATAGTATCCGTCTGTTTATTGGCATCGAGCTGTTCGATAGTGCTTTCCACAAAGGTAACCAAGTTGGAACACGTAGATCTATCAGGAGTAAAACCGTGCTGGCAAGTTGATAAATATTTTTGAAATAATTTTGAATCTTAGGGCTGACCAAAGATTCAAATACCTTAGCCATGGCCGACAGTATTGAGATTGGCCTGTAATTACCTACGTTTTCCTTAGAATCGCCTTTATGTATCGGTACCACTTTTGCTAATTTCCAACGCTCAGGAAATATTCCAGTAGAAAGAGACCGATTAAAAATCAAAGTAAGCGGGATTGCGAGCTCTTTAGCACAATTAACTAAATAGCTTGGGGGAATATTGTCTGGCCCTGGTCCTTTCGTAACATTTAAGCTTTTTAATTGTTTAGTAACGGTTTCCAAATCCAGTACTAATTGAGAAAAACAATCTGAATTTGATTCTAAAGCACGTAAATAAAAAGACTTGGCGATGTCACAATTTGCAATTACTGTAGAATAAACAGAGGAGAACTGAGCGGCAAACATGTTGCATATGTCTAAGCCATTATCCACCACGGCGACGCCATTGGTCATAGACGCGGGATAATTACTGGTCTCCTTACGTTTTGCTTTAATGTAGGACCATAGATATTTTGGGTTTGAAGAAATCTTACGCTCCATGCAATCTATATACGAGTCAAAGCATTTTTTCATCGTTTTTTCGCAGCGCTTACTTAATACACGATAATATATTTTATCCATAGGGTTTTTATAGAGATTATATCGTTTTCTTAGCTTATTTTTTTCAACTATCATACTTTGCAATTCTTTATTAATCCACTGTGGTCTAGAAGTGTAAGTAAATGTTTTAGGAACAAACTTTTCAATAGTTTCATCAAGGATTTCGTAAAGGATTGTGAGCATATCATTTGGGTCAGTCATATCTGAATACAATTCATACCAATTGACCTGGGCTAGTTCGGCTTTGATAGAATCATACTGAGCTTTGTTAAAATTTAGTTTAGTTAAATTGTTAGGCTTTAAATTATTATTTGTATTTGTTTGAATAAGGATTTCGAGAGGAGGATGGAAAGGATCGATATTGCACAGACCACTGGCAGCTTCCATTACATTACAGTTGCATATGTCAGCCAAGACTAGGTCAAGTATCTTATTATTAACATTAAGCACATCGTTACATTGTCTTAAATTATTCATATTTGTGAAATCTATCAGGTCACTACACTGCTTCGGGTACGACTGAGAGCTGGTGGTACTGTTCACCTGTTTCCAGTCAATTATACTCATGTTGAAGTCACCGATCAATACCAAGTTATAATCGCTATTTACGTCAACAACAGAGTTGCAATTGTCCAAAAAGTGATCAACGATCGATTTAGTTACAGGCGGAGGCAGATAAACGGCGCAAATCGCTAGTTTCAAACCCGAACCAGTGTCAACAGTGACCCACAGATCCTCGCACTCACTCTCCCAATTGATCATCCGATTAGCAGTGAACTTTTTGTCAACAGCAATAAGAACTCCACCACCATCTTTTTTGTTATTATATTGTGATAACCCACGGTCTCTTCGAAAAACAGTGTATCTATTGTCAAAAAGTTCACAACTAAGGATATTACAATTCAACCAAGTCTCAGTTAGGAGTTTTTAATTCAAATAATGGTTAATGATTAAGTGAAACAATGCTGGTTACTATTTAAAATTAAACAACCACATAATTTTATTGTAAATAACATCACATATTTTTTACACGAAACACACCCAGATCCTTAATCCAATACCCATGAAGGTGTACTATTTTATATTTTTATTTTCCTTACGGAGGAAACAAGAATACCTACATAGTTTACAATTAAATTAATCCATTGAACTGTAAAAATCATTCTGTATGCTACATACACGAACAAGAAATCGAATTTCAGGGTAATTTGATTTACATAAAAAAAAACAGCTTGAGAACGAGCAGTCAGCCTCGGGCATTTAAAATAAATACGACTCCATCCATATCTTCTCATATGGAGAATTGACAGTATTATTTAAAATTTTGAAGATAAATAATTGATCCCTATGCTCCCGCCGCAATTTGTAATGTCCGTAGTTGCGTCTCTGAATTCCTGAATCTGTAACCTAATCTTTTCAGAAACTTATTCTGAATTATTTCTCCTTGTTCAAAATAAATGGTATATAGAGGATGCCATACGTGGGTGGACGCGTATTCTAAATGGCTTCTTACTAAGGAGTTATAAAACATAATATAAGTAGCTATATTTTTAAATGTTAACAATGACGGAACACAAATAACAGCATTCTGTATGCTCTGGATGTCTCATTATTCACGTGAGATGCAAGGCTTAATTCGCAGTCAAGATACATACCCAGATACACACCCTAACTCCTGTCACCCTTCTAATCGATACACAATTGAAACAACAATCAAATTTTATTGGCATTTTTTACGGGAGTAAGTAATTGTGTGATATTTGTCAATATTTAGTTTAAGCTTCTTCAGTGAAAAGTATTCACAAAAAATGTTTAGGTCATTCTGGAACTGACTACACTGATTTCTGAACTCAACAGATTTAACAAGGGCAAATATTTTAGCATCATTAGCATAAAAAAGCGCATTATATGTATCTTTAATGGGGGCGCATTTCTTCACATAATTTTTTAAGTCATAACATTGGAAGTCCGAAAATGTTTCTCATAAAATTTTAAATCATAATCATCATTCTTCATAAAAATTGTTATTCCTACATATTGCAAATCATAATCATTGAAAGTCATAATATCACTAATCATAATCATTGAAATTCATAATATCACTAATCATAACCATTGAAATTCATAATTTCACTAATCATACTCTTCGTTTTTCCTAATATTTGTTTTCGGTCGGGGTGTCGCAAAGGGGGCGCGCCGAATTTTCGACTCGTTTTTTATGGACTGGACTTCGATCGATTGAAAATTCGATCGATTTTTATACGGGTCAGCGACTTCAAAATTTCTTGTACAAAAATATAGTATCATGGAGCTGATCTGGTGAGGATTTGGAGGATGCCCATAGGAACTCGGATACCTGTGGTCGAATTGAGCTGAAATTTGGTATGTCTTAGTGACTTCGGTAACATTACAAAAATATGGTAACATGGAGCTGATCTGGTGAGGATTTGGAGGATGCCCATAGGAACTCGGATACCTGTGGTCGAATTGAGCTGAAATTTGGTATGTTTTAGTGACTTCAGTAACATTACAAAAATATGGTATCATGGAGCTGATCTGGTGAGGATTTGGAGGATGCCCATAGGAACTCCGATACCTGTAGTCCAATTGTGCTCAAATTTGGTATGTCTTAGTGACTCCGGTAACAATAGAGAAATATGGTATCATGGAGCTGATCTGGTGAGGATTTGGAGGATGCCCATAGGAAACCCGATACCTATGATCCAATTGAGCTGGAATCGGAGTTCCTATGGGCATCCTCCATATCCTCACCAGATCAGCTCCATTAAATAGTACTTGGTACAAATAAAATAGTTGTATTGAAATGGTCCAAAATTTTGCTACAAAATTAACGTAACAGAAACGAATTGCTGCAAAACCGACTCCACGTAGTCTTGTCTGCCCTACCCCTAGAGTGTTATTCCAAAACCGGAGGCGCGGAGGAGGGCAGCCCTCGCTCGCTGTAACGAGGCTCAGGCGCCCGGGCGAGCTGGAGCGGCTGGGGCTGCTCGCCGAGGCGCCGACAGCGCCGATGGCGATCCAAAAGCCGAAGCTGCGGAAGCGAGCATGGGGCCAGAGCCTCGTTACGCAAGGGCGGAAGGGTTGCACTTCCCGCAGCGCCGGAGACGAGGGAGATACTAATGCATGAAAGCATAATGATTATTTACTTGATTAACTGATATTGTATGGATTGGATTCTACACTAAGTAATCATTATATATGTATTAAGTTTTACCTAGACCTACCACTTACTAATAAATTTAAATTATTTTTATTAATTGCGATTATGGGAATTGACAGTTTGTGTTCATGTTCTTAGTAACATCATTATTCATTAAAGTAATTGATCATTAAATATTATGAAGAAAAAAATTCAGAAAAAAAATCGTATGTAAAATTATTCTTGGTAGAAACAATATGAATAAAGAAATTATGATCATTAACTGTTATGAGCTCCGTTGTTAGGAATAAAAAAAATTATGAATAAAAAAAGTATGAACAAAAAAAGTATGACAAATAAAATTAGGACAAACGAAATTAGGAGAAACAAAATTAGGACAAACAAAATTATGAAGAGTGATTATTATGAACACAAATCGTTATGAAGACAAAGAATATGACTTAAAATTTTATGAGAGTCAATATGGACCCATCTTTAATAAATATATAAAAGGAGGGGCCCCAGGTGAGAAGCATGTGTGAGCCCTGATGTTATCAGATGAAACTAGAAGTGTACCCTTTAACTGCTGCTGCTTGGGATCTTTCTCGTAAATATGCAGTTAACCAGATGGTTAACTTCAAACTTTTTTTTAACTTCTAAGATCAGAAGATTGCCCTGTATACCGACGTTGCCGAGTTTAGCAATTAACAAATTGTGTGAATTTTGTCAAATGCTTTCGAAAAATCTTTATACACGGCGTCAACTTGAAAACCATTTTTCATGGTTTCAAAAGTAATGTCCATAAACTCGCATAAATTTGATTCAGTAGATCTTCCAATATTAATGCCATGTTAATTTGATATTTTTAAAGGTCTTACTAGGTGCTAGGTCTTACCCCAGGAAAAAGAGAATCATATTTTTTCTTTTCAAAAAGTTTAAGTATTACGGATAGTTTAGACATGCCGCGATAGTTAGCAATATTATGTTTATCATCGTTCATGAGAATAGGAACAATAATATATTGTATCCAGACCAAGGCCATTACCTCTTATATTTAAAGAAATATAAAATAATAATGAAATAGGAACCGCCAACTGCCGGCAATACTGCTTAAGAAACAGTGAGACTGAGACATCTAGATTTTTTAAATATTTTTCAATCACCGTGCTATTTATGTAAACAGAATCAATCACACAATCATTACTCGCGGACAGCTCGAGTCCAACCGATATCTATACAACCAACACCCAGTTGATACAAAAATTGCAACCAATTTGACAATTGATAATTTTAAAACAACCTTATTGTCATTATAATAGGTTGTTCTTAAACAATATTTTTTTATTAAACTGCCATGTCACTCAATCTCACATTTTATTGGATAAAATGATAAAATCACAATAAAATATACTCGCCGATGGCATGAAATACCTCCATTTAAAAGGTTTTTGTGTCAGCTATGGTCTTTGCACTCGTGTACCAAAAAGTTATTATGATTATTTTATTTATATACTTACTCGAGGACGAGCAGTGCGTGCGATTGAAACCTATCGCCCCTGCATACTTCCCCGATCCGCGCTAGCTCCTGCTACTAATCAAAAGCGCAGTAAAGTCCAACGATACTGCGATCTTTCTTTGTAGTTTCCAAAAGCATAAAATTGTCTTCTGTCAATTAATAACGCAGTGTACATTATTGCTGCTATTATTTTATGCATAATCAAGAAGGTTACCCAAAGTGGATATCAATAAATAGTGCAGCAGTTAAACTTACTGCATTTTTAACTTGCACCTTATATTAAACTCATTTAAAAAAGAGGGCTTAGTAAAAACGCAGTATCTAATTTCACTGCGTTTAGAAGTAGCGTCTGAAATTATTAACTTTAAAGAAAGTACATACCATAATAGCATGAATTCTTTTTACTGCGATTATAACTAGTGAAAACTAATTGAGGCCATAGAAATACCGGAGTGCAAAGAGCAGTATTGTCTTTTACGGCAGTTTTCCTAAGCAAAATACTTCTGATGAAATACTTTACTGCGTTTTATCTTAATAAAAGTCCTACTTCCCGAATAGCTAGAAAAAAATGGATAAAAGTACCAAATAGAGCTCATTGTGAGGATTCCGAATATGTATGTAACTCAATTTTGCCAAAAACCTTCCTTACTGCGTTCTTCGTTAGCACGGCAGCATTAGTGTTTGTAAGATTTTAGACTTTCGCGTTCCATAACACTGAAATTAGTCTTTAAGGGTCTGGTGGGTGGGTCTAGTTATTTTAATTTTTTTTTCATTTGCTTTTAATGCTATTAAATATCATAGTAATTTTAAAATTAAAATAAAATCGCATTCATGACCCCGTCTGAACGCGTCGATGGGATATCGGAAGGTCCAGTGGTTCAATTTCCCGTTCAGGCGCGGTTAGTAATGCGATTTTTTTTAATTCAAATATTTTACTAATATTTAAAAATAAACTAAGAATGAAGAGAAAGAAAAGGTACGATTCCCAGAAGAACGGGTGTTCAATTATCCAGAACTAACCGAGGATTATCCAGAAGTAAATAATAAAATTAATTATTGAAAAATATAATGGCAAAGAACCCTTTTGCTCCAATTCAAATCTCACTTTGCCAGTGTCTTTACAAATAAGGGTATCCATCCCCTAGCTTTCTCAAACAAGACTATTTGTTGAGACAAATATAAAGGTCCTTTTACAAATAGCTGTGTCCTTACTCTGCATTCAAATTTTGTTTGCTCTGAATATAAAGTAAGATTGCTCGTGAAATCCTTAAAAGAATAGGTTAATTTTTCTTCGGCTTGAGTCCTGTCAGTAATGATTATTTTTTAAGCAGTATTACAACTTGATGTGTTAAATTTTAATTTAGCTAACTTATTTTGTACTCGTTTAAGGCTTCTTAGTTGACCTAAGTACGGATTGTGATGCGATTTTTTTGGTTATCTATTGTTTGCCCGAAAGATATATGCCATAATATTCATATGCCCGAATTTCATTTGCCA
Source organism: Maruca vitrata (assembly GCA_039566165.1). Lineage (NCBI taxonomy): Eukaryota > Metazoa > Arthropoda > Insecta > Lepidoptera > Crambidae > Maruca > Maruca vitrata. The sequence goes on along the minus strand of CM076928.1, from coordinate 2,530,902 downwards.
TAATTTCATTTGCCCGAATGTTATGTTTGCCATAAAATACAAATGACATAATTTTAATTGCCCGAACTTCAGATTCCATAATGATTCGAATGCCATACGTATTGATATCTATATTTTTAATTTGTCTTTCATGTTTCTAACCTAACCTAACCAATTTTTTTTATCATTCTTTTAACCTATTTTACAAGCTTTTTCGGTGGGAAATGATGTAATGGCACGGAAACAAAGTTTTTAACACGTAACTAATATAGTAAACAATGAGCATAATATTATTGCACTTAAAATATGGATAACAATACGTATGGCATTCGAATCATTATGGAATCTGATGTTCGGGCAATTAAAATTATGTCATTTGTATTTTATGGCAAACATAACATTCGGGCAAATGAAATTATGGCAAATGAAATTCGGGCAAATGAATATTATGGCAAATAAAATTCGGGCAAATGAAATTATGGAAAGTGGGGGTATACCGATTTTTTTGTTATAGATAGATAGATTAAAGTTCATGGTTTTTATGTTTAACTAGCTGACCCGACAGACTTCGTCCTGTCAAAAAATGTGAAAAAGAAAAGGGCTGTTTTTAGGGTTTTCCCGGCAATTATTCGATTTTTTCTCGCCGTAAGAACCATTCTTGGACTTCAACGAACATTTTAAAAAAAGAATTGGCCAAATTGGTTCAGGCGTTGTTGAGTTATGCGCTTACCAACACATTTTGCGATTCATTTTTATATTATTTATTATTATATACCCGAAGCGAAACGAGGGCACTAGTATTGAATTTAATTAAATCAATTTATTTCTCAGTAAATAAGTTAGATAGGATCATAAGGTAATTGAAGTATTGCCTTTCACTGAAACGAAACCACTTAATAGACCTTTCAAAACAGATACACCTTTTTGTTGGTATTCTAGGGAAGAAAAAGATCTTTATTGTTACAAAATCCAAAACGTGATCAAATTACTGAACCGTGTAATTTGCTTAGACAGACAGCGTAATACTGAAAACGGTAAAATATTGCCTCAATGGGATTCTTATTGTTTGAAATCTGTATTCGGCGCACGGATTTCATGGAAATATCATTAGCACTTGGTTTTATACGCATATACCAAACTTAAAAAAACATACTTTTTTATGTTTGATACAGATATCAAAAGAGGTTGGGGCTCACCAAGTTATTTTTTTATTTTATCAAGTCCTTGTATTACTACTAACGAACGACACGTGCTGGACAGCGCTGCCATCCACATACAATGCAGTCGCGCTGGTGGCTCGGACTAAAAGGTTTAGTTCCTCTTTTCTGCCACAAGCCAGGCCCTTCCGGCTCATGTTTTCCCTCACTCGGACTATGATCCCGGGCTCTTCAGGCGGGGCGGCATTTTTTTTTTTTTTTTTTTTTTTTTTTTTTTAATTTATAATAGGCAAACAAGATGACCACACTCCGCCTGATGGTAAGCGGTAGTGAGATCCAAATATGAGGTCGACAGGCACAATAGATCATATTGCGCCTGTCGCACTCACCCTGAAGGCCTGCTTAAATGCCGTTTCACGCCCCGCCTGAAGAGCCCGGGATCATAGGAGGGAGGGAAAACATGAGCTGGAAGGGCATTCCATGCCTTAATGGCACGGGGCAGAAATGAAGAGCTGAACCTCTTAGTCCGAGCCACCAGCGACTGCATTGTATGTGGATGGCAGCGCTGTCCTGCACGTGTCGTTCGGGAGTGGAAAGGGGAGGGAGGGATTAGCTGAAATAGCTCTTCAGAGCATTCCCCATTAAAGAGACGGTAGAGAACACTAAGACCGGCAATGTCTCTACGTAGTTGTAGAGGCTCCAGAGTTTCGGACACCTCTACATCACCGACAATACGGATAGCACGTCGCTGCAACCTATCGAGAGCGTCGAGCAAGTATTTTGCGGAGCCATCCCAGAGGTGACAGCAATATTCCACACATGGGCGAACTTGTGCCTTATAAAGAAGGCAGAGCTGCACCGGTGTGAAAAATCGCCGCACTCTGTTCAGGATCCCCAGTTTGCGGGAGGCTGTTCTAATGACGCTCTCGATGTAATCCCGCTGGTTCAGGTCGCGGCGAACATCTATGCCAAGGATGCTAAGGCTATCCTGTATTGGTAAGGGGATGCTCTGAAGAGTAGGATGGGAAAGGAAAGGAGACACTTTACTAGAAAAACACACACCTGTGTCTTCTTGGCATTGAACTCGACAAGATTGCATGAGCCCCATTCGGAAATGCGGTCCAAGACCCCGTCAAGCTCGGCGACAAGAAGGTTCCTCTTTTCCTCGGTTTCGGTCTGCTTTACCCCAGGTCTTCCAAAATAACGTGCGTGGACAGTGCTGTCATCTGCATAGCAATGAATGTTGCCTAGTGACAACATGTCATTGATATGCAGCAGAAACAATGTCGGCGACAGAACGGAACCTTGAGGTACACCGGAATTTATTGGGTGGAAACAGGAAGTGCGTCCGTCACAAAGGACACGAATCCTGCGCCCCTCCAACAACCCCGCAAGCCATTCGCATAAGCGAGGTGGCAGACCGTATGCCGGGAGCGTGGAGAGAAGCGAACGATGCCATACACGGTCAAACGCTTTAGCGATATCAAGGCTAACTGCCATAGATTCGCCGTGCTCCACCATAGCCAGCCCGCAGAGGTGCGAAACGTACGCTAGAAGATCACCCGTGGACCGTTTTGGTCTAAAACCGTATTGACGGTCATGCAGCAGCGAGTGATCCTCTAGGTAGCGGATGAGCTGGGCGTTAATAATCCGCTCAAACACCTTACCCAGTACTGAGGTTATAGCTATGGGCCGGAAGTTGGCAGGGATCAGACCTGTCCCCTTTTTGGGGACAGGCTGAACATTCGCCTCCTTCCAAGCCCGGGGCACGATGCCCGAGGTATATGAGAGGCGGTACAGGCGTGTGAGTACTGGAGACAACTCCGCTGCGCAAATTTGAAGTACTAACGCTGGAATACCGTCTGGGCCACTAGCTTTCCTTACATCGAGTGACTGCAACTCAGCACGTACATCACATTGCCTGATTCGGATCTCAGGCATATGAGCACCGCAATCTGGAATTTTAGGCGGCTGTGCTCCACCGTCATCAATGCAGGAATTGGCCACAAAAAGATTGGCAAGCAGATCTGCCTTCTCCTGCGGCTGATGAGCTAGTGAACCGTTAGGATATTTCAGCGGGGGCAACGAAGGCAGACAGAAGTTGGATTGCACATGTTTAGCCAGGCGCCAAAAGGAGCGGCTACCCGTGGGATGCCTAATAAGGTCCTGGCCAACACGTGCAACTCGCTGGGCATCTGCTCTAATGTAGGCCCTTTTGGTGGCCTTGGTGGCTTTGTTATAGGCTGCTTTGATTGAAGTAATATTAGGATCCCGGAGTGCATGAGCCCTGGCCCAGTTGCGGTACGCCGTCCGTTTCAGTTCAACGGCTGCGGCGCACTCACGACTGGACCAGAGATCATCTTTGCGACCGCTGGTGACATCAGTAAATGGAATGTAATACTCCATTCCAATACTGATCTCACCCGCAATAGCCGCTGCACACTCCGTGGGATCACTTCCTCCAAAGCAGCACTGCCCCCAAGGGATGGATGCGAAGTATTCACGCAAACCATCCCAATCTGCCGACGAGTAGCGCCACAGTCTCCGCGTCACCTCCACGGGTTGTGGGGAGCGGTGCATGGCACTGTTGCACCCACCAGGCAGTGGTCGGAGGACCCCAGTGGGGCACAAACCGACACTAGGTACCCCGATGGGTGGCTCGTCAGCAGAAGGTCCAACAGGGAGGGCGCTTGACCGACAATATCAGGCATCCGGGTGGGCTGGAGTACCAGTTGTGTCAGGTCATGCGTGAGAGCAAATGCGTGGGCGGCCCGGCCAGCATGGTCTGTTTTGAGGGAGCCCAACCAGGTGTCATGGTGGGCATTAAAGTCCCCTAAAAACACCAGCTCGCTATTGGGGAACCGCGCCTGAGCGATGTCTGCCGCCTGACTCAGATGGTCAAAGAGTCGAGTTGTCTCGGTGTCACCTTTATGGGACCGGTATATGCACACGTAGACTCTGCTCACAGAGCCTAAATCCACGTGCACACCAAGGATGGAGAGGGATGGGTCTTCGAGGCAGTGAAGACGGACACAGCAGACGTCCGCCCTGACGAAAAGGCACACACCCGCCTTGGGCTGGAAGGACTCTTCCAGCTCATAGCCCGGATATCGAAGGTATGCCGTATCGGCAGGGCAGCCAATCTGAGTCTCCGTCAGAAACAACATCGCAGGCCTCGCCGTCTCGAGGTGTTGGTGGACGGCGTTGAGGTTTGCATGGAGTCCACGGATGTTAGTGAACTCCACCTCAAACAGCGAGGGGGTGGGGAGTTGGGATGCCGCTGTAGGACGATGTTGCGTTGGTTTTACTGCCATCGATTTTAGAGGGAAAGGGGGACGTGAAAGAGAAGACCATTGCTGCGGCAACAACGAGACAAAGCGTGGAGTCTCGCATTGGTATTGAGCTGTGCAGGTCGGAGTTGGCCAGTCCGCCGGACGGAAGGGCCCCCGTACCCCCCCGGAGGCGGACACGCCGGGTCCCACTCCGGGCACCACCCGGCACGACGAGCCGCTCCGGGATTATGATAAAATTAAAAATGCTTTCTTCAAATTAAAATTATTATATAAAATAAGACCCTATATTAAAGTAGAATTAAAAATACGATTGGTAGATACTCTTGTGTTGTCTCTTTCGTTCGTTGTCATTCAACTAATGTGACTCGGTTTATGGTACACGACAAAATCAAAACGAGTACAGAATGCATGTATTAGGTTTTGCTTTCGAGTTCCGAAGCGAGCGCATGTCACTCCGTTCATGAACGATAAAGGAATACTTAACATGAGCGCGAAGCGTGAGCTGCATTATGCCTGTCTCACTCAAAGAGTAATAAGGTCTGAAAGTCCAGAATACTTGTTTGAGAAACTGTCTTGGAAAAGAGATCTTCACAGAACAACTCTTCGTTCAGTCGAGTCAAACCTGCCTCACAAAACAGTACGGTACAGAGGATGTTTCAAATTTAAAACCGCGAAGATCTGGAATGATCTGCCTCCGCCGCTAAGAACCAAAATATCACCAGCTACCTTCAAGATTAGGTATAAGGCAGCTTTGCTAAAAAGACAAATCGCTGTTGAAAGTTTGAGGCATTCTTACCGCAAAATGATAGCCCTTAAAGATGTTTTTCATTATTAAAAAAAAAAGCTTTCTACTCACCAGTTTACTAACATAGAAGTAGCAAAACACACACACACACACACACACACACACACACACACACACACACACACACACACACACACACACACACACACACATACACACACATAGTACACGTGCAAATAACAATACTTTCACAGACACACGCACACTTATACAGTCATACTTTGTTTATATATTTGTTTGTTCATGTTTGTTTCTTCATATTTGTTTGTTCATATTTGTTTGTGTAGATTTATTATAAGATTTTATATTGTAAAATGTCAGCCAAGCTCACTAATTTAGCTCTCTCATAGCATCTCTGAGAGCCGGGGGAAGTTGAAAACCAGCGCGGGCACGGGGCCTCTCCCCGCGACCGCACGAGCTGAACCTCCTCCGTTTGTCTTGACAATTTGTCTTAATTTTATGTTGTAAGTTGTAAATGTTTTTTTATTGAGGCAATAAATGGTTTTTTATTTTTTATTTATTTATTTTATGCGCGACCTGGTGGGGCAGCCTTCGGGGGTGGTTAGTCTCCGTCGGGCCCCTGTACTATGCCGCGGGCGGCCAGCGGCACCACCGTTTCTACGGGTCTCCCTGGCCGGCGGGCTGACCCGCTCCGCCCGCACAATACCGCCGCTAAGGCTCCACTGGTCCGGCGCTTGCCGCAGCAATGGTCCCCCCTGGCTCCGGTTCGTACAGTGCTGATCCCGGAACGCGACCTGACCGAGAGAGGTCAGAGTCACTTGGCGGGTTTTACGCAACTGTATGGTGGTAACAGCAACCGGTCGACAAAATGTCTCCCACCTGAAAAATTTAAGCAGGCCTTCAGGGTGTGTGCGACAGGCTCAATAATATGATCCATTGTGCCTGTCGACCTCATATTTGGATCTCACTACCGCTTACCTTCAGATGGAGTGAGGTGATCTTGTTAGACTATTATAAAAAAAAAACTATGTGTAAAACGAGGAGCTGACTGACTGATGTATCAACGAAGGGCTACTAGGGCAGGACTAATAAGGACATTCTACAATAGGGTTCCTTTTATAGGTAAGGGGAGTAGTCATAAATGATTTTTAGAAATTAACACCTCATGGGAGTGCAAAGTTAGTGAACATTGCCGTTTTTGAGGTTACTCGAATGAAATTTAGTATAAAGGTTCTTCATACGATGTCATTACAAATTAAATATTTACGTCTTTTCTAAAGAAAAATTCACTGAATAACGTAAGTAGACAGCCCGCGTATCAACTATTTTGACATAGCTTAGCTACTGAGCTCAGAGAGCAAAACAAGCCCATAACCAGTAGCGTAGCGTAGTTGTAGTACCCAAAGTAGTAGGGGTGGGAGGAACGGTCGGCCCCGGGAGGCAACATTACTTTACTACTTAACAGATGGTGATTTTGGGAGGTGCAAAAATTGTGGACTTTGGCAACTTTAGGGGGCGGCAAAACGGGTGCAATTTTTTCCGCTCTGGGTTGCATATACCCACGCTACGTAACTATCTAATTTTGAACCTTCATCAAGAAGATAAACGTGGGCATCGTTTGGTATTGACCATCGTTGTTATTAGTTTAAATTAAATTTTTGACATTAATTATGATTTGTTTTTTTCTCTTATGAATTAAATTTTTGACATTCTATGGTTATTAATTTTGACATTTATCATGAACTTTTTGTTCCTGTTATTATATTAGTCTAATTTTTAATAAGGCAATGGCTGTAATTAATAAAATTCTGCCTATGTAAGCTTTGTCATGCAGGCTGGATTTGTTATAGTATTCTGAACATTGTTATCTTTGCTCTGTTTCTTTTTATTTTAATTATCGTTATTTTAAAAGAAGTAAATATAGAACTGGTACTTTTTGCTATGGCATACCCAGACTGTATGACTTGGCTTATTTACAATTTGTAACATGATTGTCGTTAAAAAGAGCAACTATCGAGTTTCTTGCCGGAGTCTTCTCGGTAGAATCGGCGTTCCGAACCGGTGGTAGAATCTTATTATTAGTAATTTGACGATTGATAAGTGCATGTAAATTGCCTTTATAAATAAACACATTTTTGATTTTTTTGTTGTGTAATCGTATCAATAGAAACACATTACGCACTCTGTGTGACATACTTAGCTCGAGTAGCGAGCATAGCGCTGGCCATACCACGTTCCGCATTGTAGCAAAACTATGCAACAGATCTGCAACGGAGGTGGACGTTCATATGCGCTATGTAAAAGCCATAAGAAATAGCCCCGACTTAGGGCAATTTTGTACAAGCCCCGCTTAACGCGTTACAGCCGTAAAAGGGCTATAGATGATTTGTAAGAGCCAATGCGTTACGTGGACGCAGGCGCGGCATCATACTTATGAAATAGCCCCGCGACGGGTCAATTTTGAACAAGTTCGAGTCCGCCAAACGCAGTTTTAGTCTTAAAGCGGCTATAAATATTATTTAAGGGCCAATGCTACGTTACTCGGTGCGGCGTCATACAAAATCCCCCGTGACAGGTCATTTTTGTATGAATCCCCGCGAACGCGTAATGCATCTTTGGTACACATACTATAGTATTTTTACATTCACAAGCGAACTCTTTGATTTAATTATATTAATTGGCATACTTCTCTGGTATGCATCATTTTCTTTCTTGGGTGGAAGCAGAGGACACTTACCTGAAACAAAATAAATTTTTTTTAGATTGATTGCATTAACAAAAGTGTTTTAAATCATTATGGTTAAACGCTACTATAAAGCGGTAGTAGTGGTAGCACACATTATTGAAACTTTTTCAAATGTTACACACGCATTTAACAGTTGGAATATGGACCTAATGGATGCATTATACATACATACATACAATCACGCCTTTTTCCCAGAGGGGTAGGCATTATACACCGTGAAATGTTAGTGGTTGTTTTCCCGTGGCAGAACGATTTGCCTTTAGTAATACTATCGAATCATGCAAATTATTCCTCGAATAAAAACATTTTTTTTTTTCGATTTTTCGGAATCATAATTTTCCAACTCGAAAACGAGAGAAGCTATCGTTGTTTTTGAAGATGTGACGTATTCAGGTACTGCTTTCCGCATGAAATCGATGCTTAAAGCTAAGTAAGCTCTACACCCTAAGTCATATAGCGGTTCGAACGTGCTTTCGAGTTACGGTTAAACCTTTCGTAAAACCGGCATTTATTGATTTTACCAAAAAAGAACTGCACACATCTTATGTACTACTAAGATAGAATCATTTTACTGCGGGAAAACAACCACTAAAATTTCACGGTGTATAGAGATTTTAGTTGTAATCATCAGTGTTATTATTGAGTAAATTTCCATTATCAGAAGTGTACCTAAAAGAAAACGACGCAATTTGAATAAAATTTTATTAACTTTTGACCCAAACAAAAAAAAAATACAAACAAACAGATCCAGCTAAATAAGCCGGTCTAAAACATTAAAAACCTCAGACCGACTTTACTACACTTTGTTCCAACATTATCTCAGTCGTTTCCGAGCTCAGTAAAATGAAAATAAACTTCTATTCTGAACTTTCGTTTATTTTTTATTTTTCCAAACTTGAGATAAGGCGTATGGTTTAATGAACACTGAACCGATGTTAACAAAACGTTAATGATAAAATTTATATCCCGAATCGTGCCTGAATTAATAGGGGATGTTGCCTCTTACCATTTAGTTCAGATTAAAAACGTTACTCCTACCTGGCCTGGATTAAGGGGTGGTAGAATAAATGTATCGGAAAATTGTATAGGCAAGACTCTTTGGCTGATGAATTATCACCTCTTTTTAAACGAATCCGATATAAAATTATAAATATCACGCAACATCACATACATCTGATTCCATGCTTTTAGGTTAAAGTATTATGTACCAGAAACAGCTGAGACTCAATAATATGGTTATATATATGTCACCGTAAAATTGCAAATAAGGATAGATTGCAATCTATCTCGCGAGATTGTGAACTGTCGAATAATTGTGAACTATAGTTCACGGTTGACTTTAAGGCCGACCAATCAGGGACAGCCTTCGGACGGCTGTCCTAGGGCTGTCCCTGATTGGTCGGCTATAGGCTATGCCTATAACTGACCAATCAGGCATTGACATCATTGACAAGTGACATATTTAAGATCGCAATTTATCAGTTTTACTTCGATAGATTGCAATCAAATGAATAATCACACGATGAATTGTAAGCATCATGTTATGGTTCACAATTATTCGACAGTTCACAACCTCGCGAGATAGATTGCAATCTATCCTTATTTGCAATTTTACGGTGACATATATAAACCCCCATACTAAGAACAAACTGTTCATATTCACAACACACAATTTGCATTGTGTAAATAAATATTACACAACATCACATACCTACATTAATCAGATCCCGTGGTAAGTAGCTTAAGCACTTGTGTTACGGAAATCAGGATCAACAGTGGATACACAAATAAACTTAAATATATTTAATAATACACCCAGACACGGAACAAACACCGATGTTCGTCACACAAATATTTGTCCCGAGTGGGAATCGAACCCACGACTCTTGGAACCGTAGGTTTTGAACCTGAGTCACTTACCACTGTTCCATATAGCCAGTCAAAAAATCCTGGTCTTCTTACAATAAATAAATCAAGTAATCAAATCTCAACCAATAAGTTATCCATACGTCATGAGCCGAATGCCCTTTTCAGCGTATGGCGTTTGCATGAAACAAAAACTACGTCAAATATTTTTCGCCTTTGCGGCTATTTCGAGGAACACCGCCACTGGCGTAGTAAAAAGTGCCGCAAAATGCAGCAAAACCAAACCAGTGGTATGTTTGATAAAAGCGTTGAGTTCCGCTCGGCCCATTTCGGTATGAGACACGAAAAACGGTCAAGAGTAAGTCGTTACCTCGAGGGTTCCGGAAAAAGTTGTAAGTAAATAATTTTTTTTTTGTAAAAAGCTAGATGAACTCACTCACTCCTCATCTGATGGTAAATGACAGGCACAATATACCATACTTATTGAGCCTGTCGCATTCACCCTGAAGGCCTGCTTATTCAGCCGGGCTATTCAGGCGATGCCGTTTCACGCCCCGCCTGAATAGTCCAGGATCATAGGAGGGAGGGAAAACGTGAGCTGGAAGGGCATCCCATGGCTTAATGACACGGGGCAGAAAAGAGGAACTGAACCTCTTGATAAACAGACAGAGGGACCCTCTGGGATGGCTCCGCAAAATACTTGCTCGACGCTCTCGATAGGTTGCAGCGACGTGCTATCCGTATTGTCGGTGATGTAGAGGTGTCCGAAACTCTGGAGCCTCTACAACTACGTAGAGACATTGCCGGTCTTAGTGTTCTCTACCGTCTCTTTAATGGGGAATGCTCTGAAGAGCTATTTCAGCTAATCCCTCCCTCCCCTTTCCACTCCCGAACGACACGTGCAGGACAGCGCTGCCATCCACATACAATGCAGTCGCTGGTGGCTCGGACTAAGAGGTTCAGCTCTTCATTTCTGCCCCGTGCCATTAAGGCATGGAATGCCCTTCCAGCTCATGTTTTCCCTCCCTCCTATGATCCCGGGCTCTTCAGGCGGGGCGTGAAACGGCATTTAAGCAGGCCTTCAGGGTGAGTGCGACAGGCGCAATATGATCTATTGTGCCTGTTGACCTCATATTTGGATCTCACTACCGCTTACCATCAGGCGGAGTGTGGTCATCTTGTTTGCCTATTATAAAAAAAAAAAAAAAAAATTAAAGGCTAATCACTATTCAACGAAGGCTCACAAAAGTGCGGATCCCTAAAAGCCAGTGCTCTCATCAAAAGTTACTTCAAACTAGCTTGATACCAACCGCATAGCTTAAAATGCACAAGTGAACGTCATATTTTTGGTAGCATGAAACTGGGGAAATGTTAGTTTAACAAATGAACAGGATTGAGATGTAGCTTATTTGAGAAAATCAGCTTTTGATATATTAATTTCTAGCCCGAGTAGGTACAAATGGAAAAATAACAGATATATTAATGCATAACTCGCAAACTACAGGCTACTTGTGTATAAGTTAATTTAATAGATTTAATGTCATGCTTTTTAAGTTGTCCTGGTATTGCATTACCCACAAGGGTAACTAAGTATTAAATATCATGTTTTAACATTAATGCCTGTAACAATACTTAGTTCGCATTAAAAACTTAGACATTTTGGATATTTTATTATTAACATTAACTGCTCTCTGAATCTAGAAAGATAGACCTTAGTTTTCTTAAGTGACGAACGAGGATGGTTTGGAGTAGCATCGTCATCATCACCGGACTTGCAGGGTAGCGGATGGCTTTCACCCCTAAATACCTGTGATAACTATTCAATTCATTTTTATTATTAACTAGTTTACCCGACAGACTTCGTCCTGTCAAAAAAATATGAAAAAGAAAAAGGCTGTTTTTAGGGTTTTCCCGGCAATTATTCGATTTTTTCTCGCCGTAAGAACCATCCGTGGACTTCAACGAACATATTATTTTAAAAAAAGAATTGGCCAAATTGGTTCAGGCGTTGTTGAGTTATGCGCTTACCAACACATTTTGCGATTCATTTTTATATATAAGATTCAGATAAACAAGATCTAACTATGGTTAGTAGCATTTATGCTTATAACTATGTTAGTAATTTATTAAATTTCATGTCAATTACAATAAAATATTCCATAACAATTCTAAAACAATATTTTGACGGTCTGTACATGCATCATGTTACAATGATTTATGTACACACCGTCAAAACGCTCGGCAAACACTCGCAGGATACAGAGGTCCTACCATGAGTTGGCTATCGAAAACTTACTTACGTTAAAAACCTATCGAGTGGTTTATTTCATACGGCCGATTTTAGTTCTTCGCCTAACCACCAGCGGCGCTGTACAAGTTTTTCATAGACATATTTACATAGGCGATATCGAGTGCGTAAGTTTTAAACTCATGGTAGCCCCACTGTTCGGGCTGGCCCGCGCCCTATGTAGTACCAGAAACATTGTGCGCTTTTTGCACACGAAGAATTTTTTAGTGCACTTATTATTCTTCGACTTAATTAATAGTCTATTTTAGCTTTCAGGCAGACCTTTTTGTATAGGTAACATCGTCCGTTATGGTTAATTACCTTACTACCTTTAACGATTATAATACTCTACCAATTATATGTACGACATAACTAAATAAATTATTTTTAACTTTTATATACCTATTAATATATTTTTTTATTTTTTAATAAATGTAGTTGTTTAAGTTCACTAAATCCTCTGACACCATAGTACAAACTCAGAATAGCTTGTGCTTAGATGGCCATGATTGATGTGTGTGGAGATGTCCCAAAGAAAAAATAAACGACTATCACTGTATTATCCACTTAATGCGCTACTTTTTTCGCCCAATGGTGGTCTTAAAACAGCTCTACATTAATACACCCAACGCAATGTAATTTACAGGATTCTTAATCCCAGTTGACATTATCCTTCGTTAATCCAGCGTGTTCATGTTAATATTGATATACGTCATGCGTCATGAGTCATGCGTCAGGGCCGGTGCGTCACGCGTGTCACGGATTATCCTTGACTTTATCCTGCCGGGGGGCCTTAATCCTCGAATACTACATAGATATTGCTGGATGTGGCTGAAATAAGAGTAAGGCCCGACATACACGGACCGCTTGAGCAGTTAGCCAGTGATCAATATACACGGACCGCTCGTGCAGTTAGTCAGTGATCAATATACACGGACCGCTGGAGCAGTTAGCCAGTGATCAATAAACACGGACCGCTCGAGCAGTTAGCCAGTGATCAATATACACGGACCGCTCGAGCAGTTAGCCGGTGATCAATATACACGGACCGCTCGAGCAGTTAGCCAGTGATTCGGAGCAGTCACGACTGCTCGAGCGGTTCCGTGTATGTGTGTACGTAGAATCTGTAGTTTACTATGCAGCCGCAGCTTCAAGCAGTCCGTCTTGAAGCTTGAAGCTGTCCGTGTATGTCGGCCCTAAGGGTGTTTTTAATCTTTACCTTAAGCACTGTCTCTACACAAGGAAAAAATTACATTTTGTGAATTCAAATTGAAAAAAAAAAGAAGGAAATTATTTTGAAAATTGTTTTGATTCGACAAAAATGATGTATGATTCGAAAAAGAAAGAACGTACTTCCCATTTATCTTTATGACAAATATTTTTAAGAGTTGCTAGTGTCCTACGTATTCACGTCTGAAACCAACGAATTATCCAAATGTATAAAGACAGATCAGATGAGCTAGTTACAATTACGCTTATTTATCCTGAAAGCCTACACCTAACGACAACTTGCCATATCCATCAAATCTTACTCCCTGCCCCGATAAACATGTCGGCGGTAAATGATGTCATAATTTTGTGCCACAAGATGCTACGTCCCTTTCCCTCCCTCGTTAAATTCCTCCGTCTCCCTCTCACACCGTGGAAGATTATTAGCCATTATGTAAATAAATAACAGAATAAATATTCAATGTCTCGGGACGGCGCTGGAATAGAATATTTTAAAGTCAATTCATTCGCGGCTTGAATTTCATTTGTTTCATGATATATTTAAGGGCTCAAAAGATGTCTTTTTGAAACAAGTGAGAATAGAAACATTGGTGGCATCGTTTGAGGTTATAATAGTCTTACTTCAATAGCCATATCCTTCATGTAATTACATTTTAAGTCCCCTAGCTTAAGTATCGATACATGTGCCATTTTTAATTACATACATATCTCTACCATGTCATAGGTTTAGGTGTAAGTGAATGGCGTTGTATCTAGAAGGGTCGGCAAAACCTCCGAGGTTGGAGGGTCCTGTTATCCTCTGTAATTACATCTTGTTGTCTTAATAATGATCGTGTAAACTTATCCCTTAAGCTAGGAGGAACTTTAACCAAAACCGTACATCGATTACTACTACTAGTTACTTATCAAAATAAGACTAAATTTAAAATTTGAAAAACGTTCAATTAACGTTTAATAGCATTAAAAACAACAAATAAAAAAAAGACTAAATTGTTAGTTCAATACTTCAATACCGCACTCTTCCCAAAAGTTCTTATTAAACAATAATGAAAATACAATAGAAATTTGAGAGCCATCCGCCGCAAGTCCGGTGATGATGTCAAGGCTACTTCAAGCCGTCATCGTAAGTTAGTAAGGAAAAGAAACTAAAAAAGCACTCTACCTAAATATTGAACGAGAGTGGGACCAATTGCCCTAACAAATTAAAAGGTGGCATCTCGTCTCAACAAATTAAGATCCAAAGCAAGAAAGAGAGCAAGTTCTTAATAAATTTAACCCCAAAATGGTGTCTAACACAGCCGATGACATTTCCTACGTTTATTCCTGTCGGCGATATTGTTAGACGGCACAAAGCACTAATATTCTTAGTGCATACTTTGGCAAGTCGCCCATTGGCCGCAGAGCCGTAAAAAGGGCTGAGATAAAGTACCTGTAATTATGACTAATTAGTTGATATCAAAATAGATGTTTAAAATAATAATAATACTAAATACAATAATTACTAAACTATCCGGTCAAAAACCAGAATATAAGATGTGGTCTGCCAGAAAAGGCTTCCAAATTAAAGTGGAGTTGCGCGGGCCCCGTCTGCCGGATGAACACGGAGAGGTGGGCACTGGTGGACACATGGTCACTCAATGGCAACCACTCGACGGTCATCGACAAAGAGGTAGACCGAAGAAGAGATGCTGAGATGACCTAGATGCCCATGAGAGGAACTGGTGGGCATTTTTTGAAACGGAACGCACAATATAATTAATATTACTCCGGTATATAATGATCACTCTACTGGCGTATCCTTTTCATGGTAAAGCAAAAACGATTCATATTTCTGTAACCATTTGTATGACATTGTATAATTACATTAATAAGTGTTTTCCGTAAAATAAGTAAAGCTTAAATTGTATTTTTGCTATGAAAATTTTTTGTTTTGTATTTTGGAACTATTGAAATATAAATATAAATAAATAAATATTCACAACATCACATACATTGATCTGATTCCATGGTAAGTAGCTTAAGCACTTGTGCAGAATCAACAGTGGATATGTTACGGTAAAAGTGGATAGAGTGGTTATTATGTATAATTACCGGTAACTATGCATAATTACTAGTGTTCGTGGTAAAGGTGATGAAAACTATCGAATTAATCACATTTACCGGTAATTATATAAAATTACGATACCCTTTGGGTAAATGTGGTAAATAATAAAATAAAACTGACTTGACTGGCTCGGTGAACCAATTGTTTTGTTAGTGACCAAGGCTGGCGATTCCAAGAGTCGTGGGTTCGATTCCCACTCGGGACAAATATTTGTGGGATGAATATTGGTGTTTGTTCCGTGTCTAGGTGTGATTATGTAGTTAAGTATGTATTTATAAATAACTTTTCTGAAAACATTTAAACCGCGTAAGATAGATGATTGAAATTTAGCATGCAGGTACCCTAATAGACTTAAAGCTTACTTGCGAAGCAATATTGCAAAATTCGTAAGGTAAAAACTTTTGTATGTAAAATCCTGTAGTCCACGCGAACGAAGTCACGGGCACAGCTAGTTAAAAAATAAACCAGTCAAGTATCTAGAAACCAAATTTCATGGTTGGTTTTTTAAAAAATATTATCTTATAAAAATAAAGTTAAATAAAATTAACACATTGGCAGGGAATTTTCAGTGGAACTCTTAAAATTCTTTCTCGTCAATATATTTTTGCCGGTTTGAGATTTGTGACATTTGGAATTGCAGAGTACTTGTGATATTTGTCAGCAATGTCAACATTTACCACAGTCGAGCGGGAGTTTTATACAATTACCGGTAAATTTGAATAATTCACTACATTTACCATGTGCGTTGGGAATTATCTATATTTACCGGTGATTATAGATAATTACCGATTGCTCACATTGACCGTAACAGATACACAAACGAACATAAATAATATATTTAATAACTCACCCAGACACGGAATGAACACCATTTTTCGTCACACAAATAGTTGTCCCGGGTGGGAATCGAACCCATGACTTTTAGAACCGCAGGAAGTGAACCTGAGCCACTAACCATTGTTCCACAGAGCCGGTCTTTGTATCTTGCTTAGCTAAACATTTCAAGCGAAGTATTCCCAAAAAATTATGCGATTAGCCGAGGATAGAAGTAAGTGGCGAGCATTAGGAGAGGCCTATATCCAGCAGTGGACGAAAGTAGGCTGATGAGTCCCAAAAAAATAGGTTAAAATTAATTTAATTATCAATCTGAATCCTACTCTGTTGGCTTAGTGCTAGTTCAAGTACATTTTGGCGCGCACTATTACTCTATTGGTTCATTAAACGGGTCACAACCGCTCCAATAACAACTCTTGTAATGGCTGATTTATGGCGCTACGAATAATGTTCAAACATACAAGCGTTATCGATTAATCCACTCAGCTTGCGGTATATTGGAGCTAATCTATGGAATTCATTAGGATTCCATTGATTAGGTAGGTATCAGCTAGGATATAGGCCAAACGCTAGGTACCATTAGGTAAGTAGGTATATGGTAGGTAGGAATGTACATTTTACCTATTTTCATAGATAGAGGTAAGTAGGTAAAATGCGTACAATCATGTGATAATTTTCTTATTTGAAATCAATTTTAACACATGAAATAATATTCTAGGAATAAATTCCTTAAATATTACGTTAAATAATATAAATACTTAGTTGATGAATACGCTAGAATACTTATTTTTAGTATCTGATGTTACGTTACGTTAATTTGTATGCTCTACACACATAGGTTTAAATAATACACTAGCACAAAATAGATCGCTTCATCCAGGAAATTTAAGTGTGAACAGAGTATTTCAGGACTCGAGGTCCCACCTATGTATAGATCGAGGATATTGTGGCTGAATACAATTACATAATTTATTGTAAACACTAGCTTTCCGCTCGCAACTTCGTCCGCTTTGACACCCTATTCCTGCGGGAAATCTGGTATATAAAGTAGCCTATGTCTTATTCTGGGTCTTCAGCTACCTGTATACCAAATTTTATCGTTATCGGTTTAGTAGTATTGCTTGAAACAGTAACAATCATCCATCCACACATACAAACTTTCACGTTTATAATATTAGTAGGATTTAAAATTCTTTTAAACCGGTAAGAAGACGTATCAGATAGAGTCATTATTCTCCTGCCCTTGTCCCACGCTAAGAGGGTTCGGGGCAACATATATACTTCTTCCACTCGGGCCTGTCATTCGTCAGCTCTCGTAGTAGAGTAACATTCAAAAATAAATATGAGTAAGGCTTAGAACACATCGTGTGTTGGAAAGTTCTCTATAAAGATAGAGTGTTGGCCCCGCGCCTAATCTGTCAAATTCTTGTCGGATTGCCGTCTAAACGACCAATTAAAATGAAAATGCACCTGCCCTGTTAAATCTATTAATTGTCGCTAGCCACCCTACTCTTTGAGTGGCTATTAAACTATTGCCCAATATAATAAACATGAGACTTTATGTAACAGCATTTAGAATTCGCTTCGGTTGTCTGTCTGTTAGTCTGTCTGTCAGCCTCGCTCATAAACCGGAATAGGTTGACCGTTGACATTATCACGGATAATGTATTTATGTTTCCTATCATCATTATCATCATCATCAGCTAATCTCAGTCCAATCTTGGACATAGGCCTACCCAAATATTCCTGTTTCCTAAAAACTATTCTAAAATAATCGAGAGAGATTCCCCTATAATGAGATTTAGTATAAAAATGGCACGGCACATTTCGTGTGCGAATCCAAATCGCACTTGACTGTTTTTTTTCATTTATTAATCTCAAATCTACAATAAGTGATATTGCTATAATTTCTTTTTATTTGCAAATTTTTTTTTACCTAACTGACTACGATGGCTTGGAGAAGCCTTGTCACCATCACAAGACTTGCGGGGGAGCGGAGCTCTCACCTCTAAAATCTTGCGTACAAAATTCACTACAAGTACATATTTGGCGCACAATTGTGGTCAATAGAATTCAGCAATTCGCAAAATGATATCATTAACCAGCTCATCAATTTTTCACGTGAAACCAAACACAGCCATCTAATTAAATCATACCAACAATATTTTGTGTAAATACTAAAATAGCCGTGTCGACTGTAGGTAACCTAATATTATAATAAAACCACAAATTGTTTGGCTCATGAATACATAATACTGATTGCCTACAACCTGATAATGGTTGGTTAACCGAATGGTTAAGGTCGTTGCTTGAAATGCGAGAGGTCGCCGGTTCAAACTCAACCCCGCCACGAATCACTGTGTTTTCAAATTATAAAATTCATATGTATGCTTATATGACGCTTTAACGGTGAAGGAAAACATCGTGAAGAAACCTGCACACCTGCAAAGAAATTCTCCTAAGAATACTTTTTTTATAATAGACTAACAGGATAGTCTCACCGCACCTGATGTTAAGCGGTAGTGAGATTAGAGGTCGACAGGCACAATGGACCTTTTTGAGTCTGTCGCACTCACCCTGAAGGCCTGCTTAAATGACGTGTTATTTTGCAATATTGAAACTTGATCGGTTTGTTGAATGACCTGAGTTGAGAATTTAAAGTGCACCTGCATTTGCGTGCACACTAGTCCTCTTATTATGTGTCAAATCATCATCATCATCAGCCCATTTGAGCGTCGATGGCCGAGTGATTAAGGTCGTTGCTTGCCATACGAGAGGTCGTCAGTTCAAACCCCGCCAGGTACCAATGTGTTTTTCAAATTTGAAAATCATATGTACTTACCATCATTTCGACGCTTTAACGGTGAAGGAAAACATGGTGAGGAAACCAGCATACCTGAGAGATTTTTCAACAGTGTGTGAAGCCATGTCAGAGGCGGTTCAAACTCTGACACTAGGTTGTTCATCAACCATACGATAAGAAGAAGAAGATCCGCCCATATACGTCCCCACTGCTGAGGCACGGGCCTACCCTAAACTAGGGCGATAAGGCCCTAGTGTGTCAAATGGCTCGCGAGATTTCGATTAAGATACCAATTGTGAATGGAAGTGTGTGAACTCGTGTTTTCAATCATAGCATTTATTATTTCATTACTTCGTGTCATGGCAGGTTTTAATTAAAACGACACAGGAATGGGTAATTAATAATAACGTATGATTTATTAATATGCTTGCACAGAAAATGATACTGTTTTTTCACGATCGTTTTGTTATTTGATTGCTTTTATTTATTTTTAAATGGGTGACATATAGTAGCCCTACATGAATGTCAATCAGTCATTACTATTTATAATTTTCGTTTACTAATTCAGCTATTGCATAGCTTTTATCGCGGGCTTTGAGCGCGGCGACGAGAACCAAGAAATTCCGTAACGAAAAAAACCTCACAATCGTCTAACGTCGTTTCAGTTGGGTAGACTTCGGCACGGTGTTTATGTGCGTGCGATATGACGTATTGTACGACTCTACGAAACTCGCACGAATCGAGACGAGCTGCTCCGAAATCGGACGATGCTATGCAATAGCTTTACCGCGGTAGTCTCCGAGTGCCACACGTCTTTTACGTACTCGTGTTATATCAGGATCTTTAATACTTAGTTACCCTTATTATGTATGTGATGGTGTGAAATATTAATTTATTTATTATTCTATTCTATTCTAAAAGATCCTACAAAATTCCTCTAACCGATCGCGTTACAAACGCATGTTATGATGTTCGATGGGAAAAGTAATATCAAAATTTTGCATAACGCTCCAATCCTGAGATAAGTTAGTTAATAAAATACGTCGGCTCTCGCCCCAATTTTGCTTTAGGCGGGTATATGTTACGTACACACGTTATTATATTTGAGGGCAGATATATATGTTTCTCTAAGTATACTCGTATTTGAGTTGAGATCTTTTCTCTCTCTTTTGTATACTTCAATATCTAATTGCTTACTTGTTTCAATAAATAACAGACAACACACATACACTGATCTGACAGGTGGTAGGAATGTTTTTTTTTCCTGACATACAATGATGATTACTAGGCTACTCCAGCCTCGTCATCATCATGGGACTTGCGGGAGAGCGGATGGCTCATGTACTTTTAGCACTTTTGTTACGATTCCCTTCACCGGGAAAGGAGGTTATCTTCCAGTGATGTGTCAGACTCTCAGCGACTAGCAATACCTAACATGGTAACCAGTCGTGGCTCCTAGTCACGGAGGCCCTGGGCTACCACTCTACTATCTACTACTACTATCTCGAATTGGCAGTATCATGGTGCTCCGGTTAAGCCTTTGAGCCACGATGCCACCGCCCTATTGGGCTTCCTCAAGTCTCCCTTAGGGGGACAACAAGGTGTCCGGTATACGAAACTACCATAGTCCATTTGTCCCGACACAATAGTCACGTTTTTGCCATTATTCTTCTGACCACCACTTCATAGGACAAAGCAAAGTCGCTTTCCGCGTATGTCTGTATGTATGTATGTAAACTTAAATCTTTAAAACTACGTAACGGATATTGATGGTATCCTTGCTACTCGTGGGAACGCAATAACCTTGTTAAAACAAGGCACAAGGCAGAATGGCGGCGACGTGGCCCACAACCTGTCACGTCACGTTTCCCACAGAGGTGAAAAGTGGATCGCTGGAAGTGATCTCTGCCTACCCCTCTGGGAAAAAGGCGTGATTTTATGTATGTATGTATGGATATTGATGGTTTTTTTAAAACGGAAGAGGAAGGAGGAAGGTTTTTCTGTATATACCCGAAGCGAAGCTAGGGCAGGTCAATATGTTTTTTAATAGATACACTTAACAATTTGTTAAGTGTATCAAACAACACTAAGTGTAGTACTGTAGTAAACATCTTACTCTTGATGTACCTAGTTAATTTGAGATTATTTATAGAAGTCAACAATGTATTTAGTTAACAAAAGCTTTGTTACTCCCTAATGAAAGAACAACAAATGGAATTACATCTAACGAATGTAGTCAATTTAAATCTCATGTTCAAACTTCCTCATTATAAGCAAAGGGCCTATTTCCCAACAACTGACCCCATACCCTGCATAAGCAAAATATTTAAATATAACTAGTGGTCCCGGCGAATTTCATATCGCCAATACTGATTCTTTTTCTATATTTTCTCATTGAAACCTTTCCTGGACTACGACGAACATTTTAAAACCAAAATTACCTAAATAGGTCCGGGCGTTCTCGAGTTTTAGTCAAACTAACGAACGGCAATTCATTTTTATTTATAAGAAGATTTATAAAAAAGAAGATAAGGCTTCCGACCCGATCTCAATTGAAATCAGCCAAGTGCTCAGGACATTTTATAGTGCACAAATATGCGCAAACACAATGCACTCTCTGTTACCTCACTCTCATAGTTCGGTGAGACGGCAATCCGATACGACCGATGAGAGATCGGGCGCAGGACCACCGGCTTAACGTGCTTTACGAGACACGGGCAATGGGCATGCAAACGCCAACTTCCTAATTCTGGGCTGAGTAATTTCTTTACAGAAAAACTCACACAAATTTTGCCGACTAAGGGCTCGAACCGGGGCCTCTCGCTATCTACCATTAGGTCAACGAGGCAGTTTAATTATATTAAACACTAGCTGTGCCCGCGACTCCGTTCGCGTACATTTCGATTTTTACAATTAGGTTTGTATGGGGGCCACGTCTTATCATAACTGGAGCTAGAATTTAAATAGCCTATCCTGCGTCCCAGATGTCAATGTGTTTTTATACCGAATTTCATCAAATTCGGATAATTGGTTTAAGATTTATGGAGGAACATACATGCATACACACATACAGAAAAAAATTCTAAAAATCGTGAAATTAGTATCAGTATCATATATTGAGCCTATAAACACAATATCTCTGAAAACAAACTAACTTACTCCATGACCGATCCTTACAGATTTATTATTAGTATAGATACACGATAAAGTAACAAATTGTAAACTGTCCCCTATACTATCGTAACGGAATCTTTCGAGACAACATTTGATGTGCTAATTAATGTCGTCCCAAACTTTCAAGTATCATTTATGGTGTGTTAAACATTTACTCGAGTTTACTGGAGCTTGTACCGTAAGCTTTAGCATCAAGAAATAAATCACTTCAAAGCTTCAACCTAAATTTTTACAGTCAAGAGAATGTTAGGCAAAACTTTGACAGTATGATTTTAGACTTTCGCGTTCCATTACTCTAAATATTAGTCTTTATGGGTCTACATGCGTTATTAGGAGTAGCAAATACATAGCTACTTACTGCCCGACGTTTCGACTGGGTTACATCAATTTTTATTAAAAAGTGCAAAATCTTGTAAAGAAACCTGGACTGCCATTAAATGTATCACCGATAGTACAAGTAAAAAATCATCTGCTAATGAATTGATAAGGAAGTCAAATCCATCAGACGCGGTTGAAGAGATAAATGGTTATTTTTCTAATATTGGTAGAGAGTTATCAGAAAAAATTGTTGGATCTGGGAAACAAATATATAGATCAAATTGTAACAGCCAATTAAATTCTTTTGTACTCATTCCTCCCGATGAGTTGGAGGTGGAATCTCTTATCTTAGGCCTCAAAAATGACTGTGCCACTGGTTGGGATTCTATACCAGCTAGATTTTTAAAAATGGTGAGACATGTTATTATTTCTCCGCTAACTGTATTGATCCAGGCATGTTTTGAAAAAGGCTGTTTTCCAAAGGTCTTTAAGAGATCCCTCATTACTCCAGTTCACAAGGGTGGGGCTCAGGATAGTGTCACAAACTACAGACCGATTTCTGTGCTTCCAGCATTGTCTAAGGTCCTTGAAAAAATGCTAAATAATAGGCTAATACAGTATTTAAACCGGTACAACATCCTGTCGTGCTCCCAATTTGGCTTCAGGTCGGGCATTTCGACAGTTGACGCCGTGGGTAGTTTGACGGAGTATGTCACCGAGAGACTTGACAGAAAACAAAAGTGTCTTGGTGTTTTCTTAGATCTTGCCAAGGCATTTGATACCGTCTCGATACCTACTCTTGTGGACAAACTGGAAAGTATCGGAATCAGAGACTCAGCCTTACTTATTTTTGAAGACTTCCTTAGTGATCGTGTGCAGCGGGTTAAAATTAATAATTATGTTAGTTCCGATGCCAATGTAACCTTTGGAGTTCCACAAGGTAGTATTCTTGGTCCAAGTCTCTTCCTTATCTATATTAATTACTTATGTAACATGACCTTGACAAATGGAAAATTATTTACATATGCTGACGACACCGCTATAGTTTTTTATGGGAATACTTGGACTGAGGTTCAAAATATTGCTGAAAGTGGACTCCATAAGGTGGCTAAATGGCTCAAAGATAACCTACTTACTTTGAATGTCACTAAAACTACTTTCGTGCAATTCCACACTGTAAATTCCTATGTGGCTGATATCAACCTTAAAATACACACTTGCGATCGAGAGAGTAATTGTTCTTGCATGAATATAACAAAATCCGAGACTGTTAAATACCTTGGTGTCATACTGGACAGTAAATTGAGTTGGCTTCCTCATATTGAGCTTGTTACCGCACGCACACGAAAATTAATATGGACTTTTAAAAAATTACGTTATGCTGCTGACTTTGAACTGCTCCGTACTGTATACTTTGCTCTGGCGCAATCAGTTATCGGATACTGTGTGACCGTATGGGGTGGAGCTTGTAAGACTCATCTCTTGCAGCTGGAGAGGGCCCAAAGGTCTTTGCTAAAAGTAATGACATTTAAACCCTATAGATTTTCAACAGAACTCTTATATAAACAGTGTGAACTACTTACTATTAGACAATTATTTATTTATAACATAATAACCCAACAACATCTACAAACCCCTTATGACCCGGAGATATGCCGTAATAAACGTCTTATACCGAATGTTATTGCGCCAGTTAGATTCCGTACCACCTTTGCTAGGAGACAACGTGCATATCTCTCAATTTATCTCTACAATAAAATAAATAAAATGATAAAATTCTATCCTCTTTCCCTTTATGAATGCAAATTAGTAGTCAAGACTTGGCTTTTGTCATTAAACTACGAACAAACAGAGGATCTTTTTAAGTAAACGGGCAAATTAAAATACAAATAGTACATTTAACGTAAATTTTTAGTATATATGTTTAGTATAAATATATATATAATGAATATATACACATAATTATAATATCCATATATACATATATGTATCTATTTATCTATATACTAAATATATATGTATGTATACACATATATTTGTAATACTATACATATATTTTATAAATACCTAGTACTAGATTATTTAGTTATAATATTACACTTAAGCACTTTTATATCAAATTATATACATAGTTATTTGTTAAATATAAAAGTATGTTATATTTCGTTTTATTGAACAATTGTTGCAAAAAAATGGGAGAAGCCACTGACTCTTGAGATACAGGCACTTTAGCCTAGTTCGAGTGTCAGAGTTTCATAGGAATATGTAATTATGATGTCAATAAAGAAATTATTAATAATAATTATTAATAATCAATCGTGGTCGCGGGCGAAGTAGACCCATAAAGACTAATATTTAAAACTCTGACAGCTCGATATTGAACTTTATGCCCTTGACATAAGGACGGTACGAAATCCAAAGTGTTACTGAGGAGCTGTTGACTGTACTACAAACAACAGTGATTCAATTAGAACGTTAAATAGGAGGCATTTGAACAACATAGTTTCTAGGGTTCCGTATCCAATGGTAAAAAAGGACCCTATTACTAAGGCTTTGATATTCGTCCTTCCGTCTGTCACTAGGCTGTATCTTAAGGAACGCGAAGCTAAAAAAAATTCACAGACTTCTTCAAACTTTCTCTTGCCGCTATACCATAGGTATTTAAAACTAAAAAAAGTTAAGCTGATAAGTCCAAGCTTTGTATAGATAGAGGTGAACAGCTTTGGAGGAAACCTTTGACCAGCAGTGGGATGATACAGACTTAATAGATAAATTAAATTAAATTAAATATCTGGGACATTTCCACACACGGTCATCTGACCCCAAACTAAGCAAAGCTTGTACTATGGGCGTCAGGGACTGATATACATACATATATATTTTTAAATACATACTTAAATACATAATCACACCCAGACACGGAACAAACACCGATGTTCGTCACACAAATATTTGTCCCGAGTGGGAATCGAACCCACGACTCTCGGAACCGCTAGCCAGGGTCACTAACCACTGTTCCACCGAACCAGTCAAATTAACCCTTTATAATGTCTGGCAACTATTTTGCCACCATCATTTGAACCTTATTGTGTTAAATAAAGTCTAAAACCAATGAAATATTCCAACATGCTGTGCCCATTTAAGGGTTAAAGGGAGGTTCGCATGCAAAAACGATATATATATTTTTAAATAATGGTACGAAACTATTCGTTCACGATTCTGCTCTGCACTTGTGAAAAGTAACTGGTTCAGAACGATGTAGAAAATTCTCGTACTAATATGTCAAACTTTAAAACTGAACGAACACTCGGGAACACCGTCAGGGGAAAAGATCCTTATTAATTAATCTTTTAAAGTCCGAGTTTTATCCGTGAAATACCTTGAACTATTTCCAATGCTTCTAGAATAATCTGTTCTTACTGTCTGTGTATATTAATCCTCAATGACGGCCGACTTATTTAAAAATGCAAAAGACTCATCATACTCTGACTGGCTCTATGGAACAGTGGTAAGTGACCCTGACTGGCGGATCCAAGGGTCGTGGGTTCGATTGCCACTCGGTACAAATATTTGTGTGATGAACATCTCTGTTTGTTCCGTGTCTGGGTGTGATTAGATATATAAGTTTGGATTTATTAATATATACGAGTATGTATGCATATGCCATGCCATGACGCTAAAGTTTAAATTCTGTTTGTGTACCATGAAATAAAAGTTAAAATTAAGAAACATTATCTAAGTGATTGATAAAAAGTCTTTCTTTACAAGCGCAAGACGCCCATTCAATTATTTCTACGCGGGCAAAGCAGGAAATAATAGCAAAAGTTTTTTTTTTACTTGTATCTCTCATTGTAAGGTTTGGCGTCGACGATGATGAAAACAAGAAAACCGAATAAGGAAAACGGTTATCCACACTAAAAGTTTCGGGGCCGATAAAGATACCGACGTGGGGTCAAAGTTTTTCAGAAACTAAGGCGTCCAACCGATTTCGGCCATGGCGGCCGATCTCAATAGAGATCAGCCAAGTGCGCAGGACAAATTATAGTGCATAAGTGTGCGCGTAAACACAAGTGCACTCATTGTTCCCTTACCCTCATAATTCTTTGACTGACTCAGTGGATTGACTGGTGACTGAGTTAGTGACCCTGTCTGGCTGTTTCACGAGTCGCGGGTTCGATTCCCACTCGGGACAAATATTTGTGTGATGAACATCGGTGTTTGTTGCGTGTCTGGGAGTGAATATATATTTAAGTATGTATTTACATATATCTATGTATGTATATCAGTCTCTGACGCCCATAGTACAATATTACAAATTCTGATTAGTTTGTGGTCAGATGACCGTGTGTGGAAATGTCCCAGATATTTATTTATTTTTAAATAATAAACTGTCAAGGAGGTGAAAATTATTGAAAGCACAAAAGAAAAGCATCGATGGCCGAGTGGTTAAGGTCGTTGATTGCCTTGCGAGAGGTCGCCAGTTCAAACCCCGCCAGGTACCATAGTGTTTTTCTAATTTGAAATTCATATCATCATTTGACGCTATAACGGTGAAGGAAAACATCGTGAGGAAACCAGCACACCTAAGAGATTTTTCAACGGTGTGTGAAGCCATGTCAGAGGCCTACGAGCGGTTGAATAACTCTGACACCAGGTTGTTCATCAACCATACGATAAGAAGAAGGACCACAAAATAGACACTTCAACCAATGGGGTGGTTTAGTGGAACAAATAGGGATAAAGCGTTAGATGAATTTATGTGAGTTCGATAGGGATTTTCCAATGTTTAGGGAAGACTTTTCTCCAGGAACAAACGATAAGTAAACGTGCAAGTCCAATCTTTAAAGCAGAAAGTTCAAGTCGATCTCTTTACCTCGAAGTTCGCTCTTTTTCATCCTGTTTTTCTTCAGTATGTTGTGATATAGATAGATGTTCTTTACGCGGCGTTTTCTTTGTAGTTTCTAAACTTTGTTGATGCCATGAGTTTTTATAAGTCAGGGAAATTTGAGCTTAAAATTCTCGAAAAGAACTTATTACACTGTTACTCGTACAAAAGTTCTAGTATACATACACCTTTCATCATCATCATCATCACCAGCTCATCTTTGTCCGCTGCTGGCATATAAGCCTCCCCAAATACACGCCACGCATACACCATTATTTTCAGTTAATCTTGACAAGAAGACGTTCTAAGTATTAATGTATGTTGTGGTGAAATAATCACGGTATTTTTTCTTGTTTGGGAGAGAGTTTACACGATTTTGTTTATGGTTTGCGACAAAAGGTCCTATGGTCAAATACGATGTCGGTCTAAAAGTGTCTTAACATTAGCCTGGTTCAGGAAATTATGTGCAGGACCCAAACATTATAACTGGTAGAGATTTCCCAAGCCCATACTTGAAACTTGAAATAAGGACGTTTGCATTTTCGCTCTTCGCGACTACATTTATTTATTTATTTATTTGAAATATTTACATAACATATGACTTAGATGCTACATAAAATAACACTTAACATTTATATGTACCTTGTAAGGCATTGCAAAGTGGAAGAGTGAAGGGCAGACATTCAGTTAATTTTAAAGTAAAGCATAAAACTCTAGCATGTCCGTAACATGCTAGAGTTTTATGCTATTTCCATTTGTGATTTAATATTTATTTAAATATATCCTCAACATATTAATTAATTGTGTAGTAGCTTTAAAACCGTTTAGTAAGTAGAGCATACCTCTGACGTTTCTTTACCATTGAATGACGTAGCGTGCGTCGTTATCAGCACTGCACACAAGCTCCACTAAAAATAGCCAGCTCAGCAATAAGTATACTACTTATCGATTATTGGAGGTTAAGCCTCTTTTGAATGCATCGTATAATAAATTCAAGGTAACGGCGGCAGGGGACGGATGGAAGCCATAGCAATTAAGGTAATGCTGCGGAAACTACTGTGAAAGGTTTCGTGTTTACATGTCGCTTTTATTTATAGAACAGTTTCTAGACGGGATTGAAGGGTGCCAGTTTATTAGTAAGGAAAATGGGAACTGAGTTGCTTGATAAGGTCTCATTTAAATAACTTCTAGTCTAGTTTAAATAGGTATGTGGTAACATGAAGTGCGAGATGATCCCACCGGCCCTCCCTCTAGAGGGTTGAGGAAGGCCCGAAAGGTAAAGGCTGGTGGTGCAACGGTAGTGTGGATTTGCATCCGATCGCGCGGCACCACCAATAGCACAGGCGTGGCACCGCGGAGTTTAAGTGGGTACACCGCTAAGACACCTTCTCAGGAGCAGCTTGTCGGAAGTCTCAGGCAAGCTGGGAGTGATGGCTCATTAGGAGTTTACACGCGTAAAAAAACGGAACATGGTAACGGAACGTAAACACTAAATATTAGTCTTTATGGGTCTACACGCGTTATTAGGAGTAGCAAATTACATAGCTACTCACTGCCCGACGTTTTGACTGGGTTACACCAATCGTGGTCCCGAGCGTGGGAACGTTAACAATTTTTTTTACGCGGTTAAATGCGTTTTGCACTGTCATCACTGGGAGAAACGGTTACTCCCAGTGGAAAGTCGGACTCAGTAGCGACTGGCGAAGAGATGGCAAACGCAAGCCGCGGCTCTAGGACGAAGTGCAATGCCTACCGACTAAAACACCGCAGTGTATCTCAACGCTGTGTGGGGGCGTCATGGCAGTCTGAACGTCATCAGGCCAGGTGGAGAGACGATCTACACAAGATGGCTGGTAGGACTTGGATGCGGGAAACAGACGGGAGTGGCAAGCATTTGGGGAGGCCTATGTCCAACAGTTCAGGATAGGCAGATGATGATGATGTATCTTTGATTTAGCAAGGAATTAACTTCTAATAGAATATGTTTTCTGTGCAGGTTTCCTCACGATGTTTTGTTTCACCGTTAAAGCGTCTAATGATGGAAAATGATGAATTTCAAATTTGAAAAACACATTGGTACCTGGCGGGGTTACCTGCACACCTAGAAATTCTAAGGTTGTGTAGTCGACCAACCCGCATCTTGGCCAGCGCGGTCGACTAAGGCCTTATCGCCCTAGTTTAGGGTAGGCCCGTGCCCCAGCAGTGGGGACGTATATGGGCTGATGATGATATGTTTCTTCTTTTGATAATTGTTATCATAGTTGCTTCAGAAATAGATAATTTGTTAAATTAGCAACAGTCTTGTGTCTCCTTGAGTCCCTTCGGATACGGAAGTCCAAAAACGACTGTATGTACGAAAAAAGCATTTGTTTCCATTTGCAACCGTCCATTTATTTATGTCACTGTAGTGGAATACAAAATTCTTTTAATTTTAAATGCGTCAGACAACAAAAGCGGAACGGTATCTACCGAATGCAATTTATACGAACACCATCCCTATAAAAGTGTTAGTACACTGTTGATTGGCGTTGTCCACCCGAAATCGAATCGCGAGAGGCGGCAATTTGCCGCTTTGATACAAATAAAAAACGTGATACAAGTTGCTACATAAAACTGGGACGGATCTCTTTAGGGTCCCCTAACGCTCAATGGCAAATTGGTTTAGCAGAACAAAAGTGTAATCCATTATTTAATTTTTAACTTCTGTAAACATGAGGTTTGAGTTAAAACTATTAAAATCGCTAGTAGGCGATACCTATCAGCAATTACTTATAGTTACTTAGTCAAAATAGCTACAGCATTATTTTCTAGTTAAGATATATGTTACCTAAGAATTTATGTCAATCATAGTCTCCTAAATTATACTCAGTGATGTAGTATTATAGATTGCTAAACTCCAAAATCCAAAAATCAAAAAAGAAATTCGAAAAAGTTACGTATACATATAATTTTCGGGTTAATATTTATGAATACAGAAAACTTTTTTTTTTATTTTTTATAATAGGCTAACAAGATGACCTCACTCCACCTGATGGTAAGCTGTAGTGAGATTTGCATAATAAGGTCGACAGGCACAATAGACCATATTGAGCCTGTCGCACTCACTCTGAAGGCCTGCTTAAATGCCGTTTCACGCCCCGTCTGAAGAGCCCGGCATTATAGGAGTGAGGGAAACATTAGCTGGAGGGGCATTCCATGCCTTACACGGGGCAGAAACGAGGAACCTTGCAATTTAAGGGTAATATGTACGCAGTCGATATTAATCTTTTGCTCACGTCACTATTAGCTTCACAGTTAACAGTTTGACGCTAATTCGGCTGCCTATTTTGAATGGAGTGTCCACACTGTACGTACGATATTTGCGGCGTTTCGCTTACCGCCTCATTAGCTGTACCGGTGATTCGCACCGCATTATGCGTGCGGTTGGTGTCGATTCGCTAAACTGACAGTAAGTTAGCGGCCAATATGCTGATCAGTGTCATCAGCAAACAATCGATTGTTAATAACGACGTTTAGCTAGATACGTTGAGCAGTCACCAGCGGTTAGTTAACCAGTAACTATGACTAGAGTTAGCAATTGTATCCGATCAGAGTTAAAGAGAATTGTTAAGTTAGCGACCGATAGGCTGATCAGTGTCATCAGCAAAAAATCGATTGCTAACAACCACTTTTAGTAAGATACGTTGATTAGAGTCACCAGCGGACAGTTAACTGGTAACTACGACTTAGAGTTTTACGATTGATCGATTTGATCTGATCAGAGGTCATCAGTGTCAGCAGCAAACAATCAATTGCTAACTACGATGTTTAACTAGATACGATGAGCAGTCACCAGCGGATAGTTAACCGGTAACTACGACGTAGAGTTAGCGATTGATGTCTGATCAGAGTTATCAGGGGCAGTCATCTGCTAACTACGATATTTAGTTAATGACCAATATGTTGATTAGAGTCATCAGCAACAGTCACTTGATAACTATGACGTTCAGTTACCAAACAATACGCTAATAAAGCTGCGCATTGACGATCAGTTTTTCGCGTCAGTCTAGCCGTCAAACTGTGGCGTCACTCCAAATGGTTTTAGGCCAAATAGATTTCCCCACTCACTGGCATCACTCCGGTTCTTCAGTTTTCAATCGGCTGGGCTGTTGTAGGTTATGTACTCTATTTGTGTCGAGAAAAAATGAATTCTGATTCTGAAGAAGAAACATTAATGCTTGCTGCTGCGGCTACTGTTTGTTGCCATATACTCATCAAAAAACGAAAGAGAAAGCAATGGATGAAAGAATGGCTAAAAAAAAGGAATCAATTCACTCACGTCAATTTATTAAATGAGTTATCGCTAGAACCAAGTGACTGGAGAAACTATTTAAGGATGGACGAAACTACGTATTTCAAGCTTTTAGAACATGTAACTCCATATATTGCTAAACAAAATACTAATATGAGAGAAGCTATTAGTCCTCATGAGAGATTGACTGTCACTCTCCGTTTTTTAGTATCGGGAATGAGTTACGAAGAATTGAAATTTCCAACTGCAATATCTCCGCAGCGTGTAGGAGTCATCATTCCAGAAACATGCAAAGCAATACTCTGTGTATTAAAGAATTACATGAAGGTACTTATATACTGTTCACCGAACACCACGGGCGCTGCGAGCGAACTGACGCCTGGAATGACGATCGCACACTCACGGTCAGTTTGGCGCGTCGCGCCGGGTTGGATTTATGGCAGTCACGGAAAATTACGTGGCGCGTCGTCAGTTAAAACTCTGGAGTGATGATTCGACACTCACGATCAAATTTTGGATGGACGTCAGTTTAACTGATCAGTTCAACTGATCGTCAATGCGCAGCTTTAGAGTCACCAGTAAGAGCTAAACTTCTTATTAAAATTTACAACGATAATTGACGAGGTATATCAGTCTGTATGATTCTACAACCATAGCGCACAACTAAGTGTACAGTCAGCCAAAAATATGGTCTACCACGCTACGGTTGTGATTCGTTTGAACGTCATGAAACAACATGGTCAATTTTCCCTGGCAATAAGATTGTGTCAGTGAAAAGTCGACCTTAGCGATCGTAACATCTCGCAGAAACTTTTGTAAAAAGTGGTAGACCACTTTCTTTCTTTTCTCGTGGCTGACTGTACCAGAAACACGAAGCCATTCTTACACTGACTGGAATGAAGAGGTCGTAATATCCCCCCTGAATCCGTGGCCAAAAAGGTCAAAGCCACAGCTCCAGGCCATTTCACACTTAAATTTTGTGCGCTATTTGTGGTGGCCACTGGTGGACACATTTTCAGAATGCAGTAATTTTAAACAAAGTCCCTTTTATATAAATTTGCATACTACGCTTTAATTTTCCACAACGGTAATCATTTGCAAGCGGAAACTGCTGTAAAGTGCTATTGTTATGTTACACGTAATTAGTGCTGTTAGTTAGTTTGACTACAATTCGGGACAAGAGCAACTAGGTATCAGCCAGCATGTTACTGTCCCAGCAAATAGCTTAGGTACTATTTGTGACTGATATCGAAATGAACGGTGGTTCTTAAAACTATGTCATATTTCTTTATATTGATGTGAAGCTTAAATAGGTATGATCGATTGAAAGGAACTGTAAAAAATACGTAAAGAGTAGAGACGGCCATACACAATTTTTATTAAAAAAAAAATCTGTTAGAGATTGTCTAATCAACAGTTGAGTCTTTCGAACATTGAGTCCATTTGCAAGCCTAGTATTATCGAGACATAATATCGGGCAAAATAATCGGGACACCAGGGACAAATTTATCGGGACACAAGGGACAAATTAATCGGGACATCTGTTACAACACTAGTCGCAGTATTAGCGCACTGAGCGTTTTGGCTTTGAAGTCATTTAGTGAATTGGCTAAAGCTGTAACTGTGTCGCTTATGCCAGTTGAACTCCAAAACGTTGTTTAAGCTTTTGTCAAAGTCCCTATCCTTAATTATAGGGATTATTAACTGATATTTGTTTTGAGTTTAAGGGTATATAGTATACGATATTATGATCATTAAAGGTATTAGTTAGATGGTTTATTTGATAAAACAAAATATGTATTCGCAATAATGCATGAAGAGATTGATGGATGTAAAAGAAGCGAAAGTGGTGTACCAGGATCGTAGCACATGGTAGGAAGTGATCTCTGCCTATCCCTCTGTGAAGAAGGCACGATTTTGTGTTTGTACATATTTGACGCACAAACTCTTGCATAATAAGTTGATATCCATAATATTGAAGGCCCGACATTTCTTGCTTTTTTTGGTGTGACGACATAATATTGTGTTGTGCTGTGTAGTCAACCAACCTACACTTGACCAGCGTGTTTGACTAAGGCCTTATCGCCGTAGTTTAGGGTAGGCCCGTGCCCCAGCAGTGGGGAGGTATATGGGCTGAAGATGAATATTAATGTCGATAGTTGTATTTATAGAAATAAACCTCCTTTAACAAAGTTCAACTTTATATCTCAATTCTCAAACCAGAGTAGGCCAAATGACGTTTCCCATGCCACCTGACCTATGGGAGTCCGGTGAAATCGATACCCCTTAACGATTCATAAACAGCGGAATCGATAATTCCACACTTAGATTGATTTCACCATGAGTCCCATTAAAAATGCGTATTTTTAGCATGGTGCTTTGTTGCAATCATTTATTTACATGTATCTAGACAGGCCAGGTGGCGCGGTTAGTCCCTGTTCGCTTCCCACTCGGGGCAAAAGTTTGTGTGATCTTCGGAGTTTGCACCGTGTCTGGGTGTGTTATTTAAATAATGAAGTTTGTTTGTGTATACCATAGCTATTTATGATAATCAGTGCATAAGCTAGTCAGAGATCTGATTTGTTTGATGTTGTGCAATATTTTATTTATTTATGTATTTCATTTATTCATGTTGCCCAACCCTTTTTTTCTAACTGATATACGATGATGGCTTGGAGTAGCCTCGTCATCATCACCGGACTTGCGGGGGAGCAGATGGATCTCACCCCTAAACAAATTTAAGCTACGTTGGCTTGACGATGCCCCCTAACAGGGCTAGGAGAGAACGTAAGTTTGGGCAGAGAAACGACCCGGCACGTGCCGGCATCGAGTAGTAAGGAGATACGCGGAAGCTGAGAGTCGGGTTCGTAGAGTTGACTACGGTGATGATGACCAATCACACAGTAGCAAAGATAATGGGTTCATGTCGCCGTTCAACACAGTCGGTATTTTGATTCAATTTCCAAAAGACTACTTATGTCACTAGTACACCACAATCGATTTTCTCCGCCACTGCAAGGACAAAATCTGACGTTTCAGTTTTTGTTACCGAGAAACAAACAAAAGTAGTTGTTGACTAAAATAGACGAAATAATCACGCTGACCTTCACCTACATAGCCGTTTCGTGACCACGTTTTGTAGGTAATAAAATAAAACTGCACAGAGAAAACGGTACGTAGAAATTAGGTAGTAAGGACTTTTTTCGAATTTGAAATACATAGTTGTGGATATGTATTCAGTATATATACAGCTATATCTAGACAACTTAATATAATTAAGGTGTCACTTTTTAATATCAAAATAACAAGTTTGTAGTAAATGGGAATGAATCTATATCGGGTATCAACAACAAAAAGAAATTAGATCTGTCTGTCTGTTTATTCGCGTCAAACTCCGAAACGGTTTGACCTATTCTGATAGAACTTTCGCTAATACATAGACTCTTACAAGGTACAAAATAGGTATATATTTTAATCAAATCGGGCTAAAAGTTACTATCCCACGCTGACAAAGTCGCAGGCGGCCACCAATACGTTTCACTAGTTACTTGCATCTTCATCCGTAGAGTCATTTATCGCGTAAACATACTCCCTATATACTCCCACTCTGGACTAACTGTGTACTAAATCTTATCAAAATTGGTTCAGTAGTTTTACCGTGAAAGTGCGACAAAAAACAAACAAGCAACATAATATGAAGCAAAGTCGCTTCCCGCGTCTGTCTGTATATGTATGCTTAAATCTTTAAAACTTACCAATGGATTATGATGAGTTTATTTTTAATAGATAGAGAGATTTAAGCGGAAGGTTTATGTATAATATATTCGAAGCGAAGCGACAGCGAGTCACTTGACTATAATATTAGTAAGGATTTCAATTGCTATCTAAAATAAGTTACCTTTGGTATTATGATTTGAGTTCTGGTATAATACCATCAAACACGATGTAAAATCCTCAATTTTCTAAATAACACACTAAAAACGGACAAATGGACCGACAACAAAGTGATAAGGGCCAATCTTACCTCAATATAATTACCCTCAAAATGAACCAAGGATTGAAGCACAAAAAAACACGTCCCGCAAATTTGAACTTTGGGTAGCGACAGTGGAGATTCACTAGTTCTAATTAATGGTGCAAATTGGATAAAACAAAATGCGGCCGACGAGTGCCGACAGTTGGAAAATTTCAATGGACTCACTACGAAGCTTCCACAATAGGGAAATTGGGAGCGAACATTTTCGGCCCAAGTGGCGTCGGTAGTTGGTAAAAAAAAGTAAAACGCGGGGTGAAAAGGGTTGCAAGGAGAATGTAAACAGGAAGGCGACGTTGAACAGAACCAGAGATAAGAAAAAAGTATTCATATCAAGCCTGAAACAGAGAATTGCAACAGAGAATCTAGTTTGCAAGCATATTTGATATTGTACTAAGGAAGGCAGTGACACTTGAATAATAATGAAAATGTTAATGTCAATTTGATCTTCTATAAATAATCTCACATCAAGTAGGTACATTAACAGTAAGTTAGTTGCACATCAGTCAGGGGATACCAGTCACAACTATCTGTCCGGTGGTTGGTGAACGGTATACGGGTAAGCGACCCCGACTCCTCGAGCTACTATCGACTCAGTTCAAATCATCCGAAGCGATAGTATCCTTTCTCCCCTTTTCCTTCCCCCGTTAATATCCTTGCTACTCGTGGGAACGCAATGACCTTGTTAAAACAATGCCCAAGGCAGAATGGCGGCGACGTGGTCCACAACCCGTCACGTCACGTTTCCCACAGAGGTGAAATGTGGATCGCTGGATGTGATCTTTGCCTACCCCTCTGGGAAAAAGGCGTGATTTTATGTATGTATGTAGTTGCACATGTTAAGTGCTTCTTATAAAATTGTGACCCACCCTCGCTTCGCTTCGGCTGTATTAAACATAAAAGCCTTGCTCTTGAATCTCTATCTATTAAAAACTACCATAAAAAACCGTAGCGTAGTTTTAAAGATTTAAGCATACATACAGACAGACGCGGGAAGCGACCTTGCATTATATTTTGTAGTGATATGTATGACATTTCATCCGTAAGAGTATTGAAACACTAGCTAACCGGCTTTCCCTATGTCTAGCGGCTTGTAGAGTTCTTTGCTTACAAACTACTTCAAGTATGCAAACGGAATACTTCATAGTAAATTGTTCACATCATAAAACCATATGCTTTGCAATATGTCTGCAAAGAATAAACTCTATTTCTTACAACGGAGCTGGTAAATAAAATAAACGCTTTATTATACGCTCATATTATACACGAGTCATATCTACCTTCGTTGCCAAGTAGTTTATTAGAAAGTTAATCAAATAAATAGGGATTTTTTGCGATAGTTAATAAATAAGTTAAGGCGAACGCGAATAATTATAAATAAATAATAATAAATTTTACACAACATCACATAATATTGTAATAGATTAAGCACTTGTGTTATAGATATCAGAATCAACAGCGAATACACAAAAATACTTAATTATATTTAATAACACACCCAGACACGGAACAAACAACGATGTTCATCACACAAATATTTGATCCAGGCAGGAATCGAACCCACGAGTCTTGGAACCGTGGTTAAAGAACCTGGGTAACTAAGCACTGTTCCACCGAGCCAGCGAATGTTTTACAAAACTTTTTCTAATACAGTTGTTATTGTTGTATATCATTTGAATAATTCAGCAACGATAAGATTGCTACTATAGAATGCATGTAGGCATTGCCCACAGCGAGCCTCAACTTCCAACTCAGTAGGGAACTAAAGTTGTCCAAACGATCGATGGATGTTAATGTTGCTGGTGACTTGTAAGTAGAAGTTGTTATGTTGGTGTTGACTTCGTATCATAACTTTTATTTCATACTAGTGGTCCCGGCGAATTTCATACCGCCAATACTGATGCTTTTTCTATATTTTCTCATTGAAACCTTCCCTGGACTACGAGGAACATTTTAAAACCATAATTACCTAAATCGGTCCGGGCGTTCTCGAGTTTTAGTCACACTAACGAACAGCAATTCATTTTTATTTATAAGAAGAAGAAGAAGGAGATATAACGCGTTAATGGCACCTATTATTGAAAAAATAAAAGGGGAGTTTTTTTATCAACTTATATGTAAATTGGTCAACATTATTCATGATAGATGATTGGTTAACACTATCATAATACCTTAATTATATAGGGGCATTTACACGCATTTTTAAATCGTCGGTACAGTAAGTAAATAAGTAATAGATTAGTGATTCAACCACCACCGGTTCGGAACGCATGTTATTCTGGCCTCCGTTTTACAGAGGCTAAGGATACAGTAAACAAAAGTTAATTTATTAGATTTGATGTCAGTGAAAAGTTTGTCATCAATGAAATTATCTTATACTTTAATTAACTTTGGCGACTTGTTAAATCTATACTAATATTATAAAGAGGAAAGATTTGTATTTTTGTATTTTTGTATTTTTGTATTTTTGTATTTTTGTATTTTTGTATGTTTGTAATGAATAAACTCAAAAACTACTGAACCGATTGCAATAATTTTTTCACCATTAGAAAGCTGCATTATTCAGAAGTTACATAGGCTATATTGTAGTTTTAAAAAAATTAGGGATCCTTACTAAAACTCCAATAATGTAACCCAAGGTGTAAAAAATAGACCTGAAAAATTCCTTACGTCGCCTGCGCTGCGAAAACTATTGAAGATAGAACAAAACCATTTACTAAGACTTTGCAGAACTCATCATTATCTACAAAAAATGTCGCGACAGCATATGTCTAAATATTATAGTTATGTCACAGCAAGCGGTTTTTTATTCTAAAAATTTAATTTATATGCCGCCGCTTGAAAGGGCTCTTTATTTGTACCTTGGTATTAAACCTTATCAAAATAAATTTGTATATACTCAAGACGGCTTCAATACCTTTTTATAACTTTTTGAATTATTCAATTCGGACATTTAATTCGGAAGATATCACGAGTTTAAATATGCAAGTATTAGAAAAAAGTCGCGTGGTTGCCGCCACCGCGCTCAGCTAGCCAGCATGCGATGTAGGCTTCATATAAGCGTCACTGGGGTAGTTGGTAAGCTACACTATCCCTGAGTGTCATAGGCTTTTTTTAGATAAAAAAAATAGATTTCTCTTACGGGGTTAAAATATATTACATAGAGATAGAGATATCCCCGAAGCGAAGCGAGGGCGGGTCGCTAGTTGGTTATAAAAAAAAAAGTATTTATTTTTAGTTCGAGTCAGGGGATAACAGTCACAACTATCTGTCCGGTGGTTTGTGGACGGGTAAGCGACCCCGGCTCCTCGAGCTACTATCAACTCGGTCCAAATCATCCGAGGCGATAGTATCCTTCCTTCCCTTTTCCTTCCCCCGTCATATATCCTTGCTACTCGTGGGAACGCAATGAGCTTGTTAAAACAATGCACAAGGCAGAATGGCGGTGACGTGGTCCACAACCCGTCAGGTCACGTTTCCCACATAGGTGAAAAGTGGATCGCTGGAAGTGATCTCTGCCTACCCCTCTGGGAGAAAGGCGTGATTTTATGTATGAATTTATTTTTGATTCATTAAAATTTTCTGAACGTAATCAAACACCAAAATCTTTATTTATTTTTTAATGCATTACCACTACGACGTTCTTTATAAAAAAACCAAAATTAAAAATTTAATCCCGTTTGGCATATTCTGTAAACGTGGACAAGTGACCTACAGCCCTATACAACAAGCCGTCGCGCACGAATCACCCGCTCCGCGCGTCCGCTGGCGTCCATTCGGCTTATATTAACGCTCAATCCCGCCAGGATTGCTCGGCAAACACTCGCTGGGGACGTTTAAAAGGGGTTTCGTCACGTATAAACTCTGGGAGTGCTTTCGCAACATTCGCGGCTGAAGTCGCAAATTAAATTAAATGTTTCGCTTGGAACAATTGTTTTTGGCGCAGTTTTTATTTTACGAAATGAGGTATATTCTTTCTTCTTTACGACACGCTTTCACGGGTTGGAAGTTAAGTTTTATCTTATCTTATTAAGGGATATTAAAAGCGGTAAAAATAAATTGAAATTCAAGGTCAAGTTCGTACGACATTTTGCAATATATATTTTACCTATATTATTGCTATTTTTATGGAACTCTTCTCTGGAACAGGAAACTGAATATTGTTTTCATTTGTCTGTTAATCTTCACAGAGTTAGATAGAGTTCATTGAGCTGTCAGCTACGAACCACTGAATACGAAGTTTAATAAATTGAGCTAAACTAAAACATTGAACAACGTCACACAGAGTCTAGTCTAGTAGTCTAGCCTATTTCCAATACAATCACAAGCTCAGACCTACATTGGGTAACTACAAAGGATGCAGAAAATCGAAATGCATCATTAGAATAAAAAACAAAACCTCGAGCTACAGAGCAAAGACTGGGAAGAGCAAAGAAAAGCGATTGTTAAGCGATACAGAATCGAGCCGTCTTAATTGGTTTCTATTTACACACAAATGTAGGCTCTATTGCCAGTAAATAAGATATATTGTAGCTTGAGCTTGTGCAATCAAGGTTCTCAGACATTCATCACGACTGATAGGGTCAAGTTTTCGTGTTAAGACTTAATCGCTTTAGGTCTGACCCGGACCGGAGTTCGGAAGTGGATCACTGATTTAATGCAATGGACATCCGGTCACGAACATTTATAGGATTTGTAAGATAGTTCAGTTTTAACTGCACTCACCACTTGCCAGAACCACTTATAACCCATTTATGTTTTATTTTTTGTTGCATTCAGTAAGCAGTACATTTAACAATCATGATTCAATTTTTTTTTCTAAATGACTACGCTGATGGCTTGGAGTAGCCTTGACATCATATTCGGACTTGCGGGGGAGCGGATATTTGGCTGTCACCCCTAACCAAAACATTCTGTGAATGAAGTTTTGTCATTTACTTGTATTTTAATGTGAAATGACTACATACTCGTAAGTGTTCGCAAAGACGGAAATTTCTCGGCCGCCATTTTTAAAACATCACACAACAGGATAAGAACATGATTAAGCTATGTCTGCTTTGTTTAAAAACACGTATCAGTCTTCGATGAATGTTGCACAAATACGAGTATACACATGTGAGAAGAATATACACTTCCGCTTCAATTACGACTCTCTTCAATGGTTTTAAGGTTCAATATCGAGCGTGTTAAGAAGAAGACGTTTAAAGCGCTATTTTGGTATTCTAAATCCGTCCCCTTGCGTTATTAAACAGGACATAGCTCTGCATCTTTCACCCAGGGTTTGCTGCCAGATAGGGAGTAGAGGGGGACGCAATATCAACATTAGATCACTATTCTCTATATAGATTGTATGTTATTGTGTGGAGGTAAGGTAATTACAATTAAAGGATTATTAACATTTATGCCGTGATGGGTCGTTAACCCATCACGGCATCGCACAGGTTTATGTATGTTTTATACAAATTGTAACCTTACTCATCAATTATTTTATCATAAAAAAATGTATGCGTGTGCTAGTGTACACACGTAAGAAGTGAAACTAAGATGGCGCGTAACGGAAAAATGTGACGCGTAACCGAAAAATGTGACGGTACATTTTTTTCCAACGCCGATAAAGAAGTTCACTTCAAAAATGGCATTAAAATCCGTTGCGTAGTTTTAAAGAAAGCATACATAGGGGCAGAGCGGAAGCGATTTTGTTTTGGCTACAATATGGCATGAAATTTACATTTTTAAATAAGAAAAAAGAACACTAAAATTATATTAAGAAAAGATATTAAAGTGAATAATAGCACTTTCTGAAATAACAATATAGTCGTTGTGACCGTATGTTACGTTTAATACATAGACATTTATATTAGCCAAAGGTGACGATATAGTGATGTCATTTGTTCTAGGTTTAATACTGTCTAGGCAATGTGGGCGTCTCAGACAATGGCTGAGGAATGTTCAGACATCCAAGCCAGTCTACGGTTGTGTGTCTAGATAAATGAATTAGTCATACAATCGATATTGGTTAGTGGTGTAAATGACTTGCGAGTATAATACATAATGGAACGTAATATACAACTTGATACTTTCATGGTTATACTCATTAAGACCGGGATATTTACCATGTATCGGCTTTTGGCGATTTCCAGACCGAACAGTTGTTCTTCATACAACAGTGGCGAAATATCCGGAACTCATTCATCAAGAAAAATATGGTAAATAACCCGAACACATTAAGTTCTATAATAAATAAAATAAATATAAATAAACTTTACGCTTTAACTTTTAAAGGCTTATTGTCATAATTGGTTGTTGTATATTTTCAGATATAAAACCATACCCACACCACCGCCAATAGGTTCGAAACTACAGAAATACATAGATCTTTAGATATAAGAAAGTAAAAAGTGCACTATGTACAAAAATCTTTGTTGCAAGAACAAAAACCTTACGTACTTAAATAAATAGTTTCGCATAGCATTTCTTTGATATACAAAGAATACCATTGAAACCATCAGTAGCGCTTCCATGAGTTTAAAAGTGACAGACTCGATATTGCCTATTTAAAAAATGTCTATGAAAAAATTTACAACGCCTCTAGCGGTAACGCTTAGAACTAAAATCAGTAGTATGAAAAAACGATTCTATAGGTTTTTAACGTACATTCGTTTTCGATAGCTAATGGTAGCGCTACAATCCAGGGGCACAGTGGTACGGCTTACGGCGCCTCTATTAAACGTTCCAAGATTAACTCTGGGTCTCACTGACAAAGTGTTAGAGTCCCTGATAGAGCTCAAATATCCTGATTGACTGGCTTAATGGCACATTGGACAGAGTATCTGTCTCCTGCGCGAAGAGTCCTGGGTCCGATTCCCACTCTGGACAAATGATTGTGTGACGAACATCCGCGTTCGTTCCGTGGCTGGGTGTGTTTTTATATTATTGAAATTTATTTGTGTATACCACTGTGCCTTATATCCATAGCATTAGTGAAAAGTAAACTAGTGAAACCGTCGAGTAGCGCAATAATATCGTAAGAGCTATATACAATATACAATGCCGAACTTTGCCTTAATCTAAGGATATCATGTATAAATATCACAAACATCAGATTCGGTACATAGGATCAGGGATATATAAAAAAGAACAAAAAAGATCCCACTCACGCGCATACACACACACACAGGCTGTTAAGCAAAATGTGTAATCATCATCATCACCAGTTTGGGGATTACTAGTAGTATATGCATTTTTTGGAAATAAATGATTTTACTTATTTATTTAGATACGAGAACATAAAGCACCTAAAACAGGACAAATACTGTTATTAATTACAGACCTAAACGATTTGTTTTTAGAGATCGAATCCCTGACTTTTGGCGCTAGAGATAGGGCTGCTATCCAAAACGCCATTGAGCCTAAATAAGGATTAACGGGGTCTCTGACAGAGTGGTTCAGCCTCCAGTGAAGAGCAAACATCCTGCTATTTGATTGGTTGGCTGCAGTAAACATTTTGTGCACCAAAATGGCGGAGAGACGAGGCCACGTCAGTCACATGCCGACGTGCGTATTCGTTCAACTTTAATATACCTACGAATAGCTTGTACGTAGGCGTAGCTACCACGCTGTATCATCAGAAAAATGTAACATACGAATGTCACTCATTGGCTAGATATAGGTTTAACCTTCTGGGAATTGCTTATCCGAAACCAGAATAATAAGCCTCACACCTAAATTCCAATTACAGCAAAATAAAAAAAATATGGTGTCCGACCGATTTCGGGAAACCGAATCCGGATCGCGAAAAAATTTGTGTGAGTTTTTTCTGTTAACTTACTCAGCCCGGAGTCAGAAAGTTGGCAATTGCACGTCCGTGCCTCGTGAAGCATGTTAAGCTTGGCCCTGCTTGCGCCCGATTTCTCATCGTTCATTTCAGATTGCCGTCGCCCCGAACTATGAAAGTAAGGGAACAAATACTGCACTTTTGTTTGCGCATACACTTGTGCACTATAATATTTCCTGCGCAGTTGGCTGATCTCCATTGAGATCGGGCGCCATGGCTGAAATCGGGCGAGCGCCTATGTATTAAGGATAAAAAAAGACGTGTGGCACTCGGGGACTGCCGCGGTATAGCTATTGCATAGCATCGTCCGATTTCGGAGCGGCTCGTCTCGATTCGTGCGAGTTTCGTAGAGTCGTACAATACGTCTAACCGCACGCACACAAACACCGTGCCGAAGTCTACCGAACTTTTTTTTTTTTCCTAACTGACTAACGATGATGGCTTGGAGGAGCCTTGTCATCATCACCGGGCTTGCGGGGGAGCGGATGGCTCTCACCCCTAAAAATCTACCGAACTGAAACGACGTTAGACGATCGTGAGGTTTTTTTCGTTACGGAATTTCTTGGTTTGGTCGCCGCGATAAAAGCTATGCAATAGCTTAAAAGGTAACAGTCAAGAATACTGCAAATTGGTAGCTTTGGAGGAGTGAACTTAAATAATATCTTTTTTTATATTAAAATGTCACTCTCTTCTTTACTATTTAAAAAGTTAGCTAACACTAATTCATAAATCTACGAGCCATAAACTAAAATATAACAC
Source organism: Maruca vitrata (assembly GCA_039566165.1). NCBI lineage: Eukaryota > Metazoa > Arthropoda > Insecta > Lepidoptera > Crambidae > Maruca > Maruca vitrata. Next base: position 2,486,543 of record CM076928.1, on the reverse strand, counting down.
AGCTTAATACCTTAATCTGATTGGTTAATCTATCCAAAATGACGCTCGGAAAAGTTTCCGAAGTTAATCTGCCGGATTCCGGCACCTTTCAGATATCTCGCTAACAGCAATTTGTTAACCATTTATTTTATGTAGATAAGTTCGCAACTATTTCCATTACCCTGGCTGGTGAAACTCTGTGCCCTTTTAGACTTCATTCATTTAAGTTTTAATCCACTGTAATCTGATACTGAAGCACCTATTGTAAAGGTTATTCTGTATTTGGATAAGATTAAAGCTGATTTGAAAGGCCATTTAATACAATAAATATTAGTCTTTATGGGTCTATACGCCTTATAGTACGCGCGAGCAAACGCTCGCGACCACGATTGGTGTAACCCAGTCGAAACGTCGGGCAGTAAGTAGCTATGTAATTTGCTACTCCTAATAACGCGTATAGACCCATAAAGACTAATATTTAGTGTAATGAAACGCGAAAGTCTAAAATCCATTTAATACAGATAGAATGCATAGATTTTCTCACATTATTTTACTGACAATTTATGGGTTATTTGATACAATGACATATAAAAGGGAAGAGGTTTGAATGTATGTGTGTTTGTTTGTGTGTGTATCTACTGAAGACCTAAGTATTAAAGTATTGATTGAAAAATAAAATAACATGAAATCCATTGAAAAAATGTAGATCTAGAAAATAAAATATAACCTTTGCATGTTACAGAACACGTGTTACAATATACTCTTTTTCTTATAAGGACTCTTTTTTTGGGGTCAGTTGAAAAATAGATAAATACTCTGTCTCCTGTAAAAACACTCTGTGTAGTCCTTTCCTAATAGCGATTTGACCCAAAGCGAGGAAAGAACGACAGTAATTCTCGTGTCCACAACGTTAATGATAAGAACACATTGATTAATGTACCTTTTGTCCCTTTTTCTTTAAGGAAATTAGTGTTAAATGGGAAATTGCGATAGAACTTTTTTTTAATTCGATTCCTACGCAGGACAAAGATGTGCGTAATTAATATAGGAGTCCGTTTCGTATATAACTTTGATTTTATTTTACGGTCTTTGTCTTTACCGGTATAAATATTATGTGTTTGGCGTTTACTGGCTTGGTGAAACAGTAACCCTAGCTACGGTTCCAAGAGTCATTCGGGTTTGATCCCCACCCGGGACAAACTTTCATGTGATGATATTGTATATGTTTAACAATGTATGTATATCAGTATCTGATACCCATAGTACAAGCTCTGCTAAGTTTGGGGTCAGGTGGCTGTGGGTGGAGATGTCCCAAATATTAACAGTAAATGTAATACCTATATGTTTTTTTTTCTCTCTTTTATACTGTGACATACTCAAACTGTACGACATGGCAATTAAAATTGATCCGTTAAAAAGAGTAACTATCGAGTTTCTTGCCGGTGTCTTCTCGGTAGAACCAGCTTTCCGAACCGGTGGTAGAATCACTTATCTTTTAATTATTTACTTAATATAATGACGATTTATAAGTGCATGTGAATACCTATATAAATAAAGAAATTTTGACTTTGACTTTGACTTAATAAAACAAATTATTATTATTTGCGTGAACACTACACATTCGATTTTACGAATTAAACTCGCATGTATTGGTATTCTAAACATATTATTTAAAGACCCGGCGTTCCAAACTCGCTTGTGACCACGAGCGCTGTAAAGAGCTCACCACAACAAGTAAAGTTAGAATTATTACTTTATTTACAGGAAACGTCATCTTATTTATTTAGAGGAACGAAGTGTATTTTAAGCGTCGATGGCCGAGTGGTTAAGGTCGTTGCTTGCCATGCGAGAGGTCGCCAGTTCAAACCCCGCCAGGTACCAATGTGTTTTTCAAATTTGAAATTCATATGTATCATCATTCGACGCTTTAACAGTGAAGGAAAACATCGTGACGAAACCAGCACACCTGAAAGATTTTTCAACGGTGTGTGAAGCCATGTCAGAGGCCTACGGGCGGCTTAAACTCTGACATCAGGTTGTTCATCAACCACACGATAAGAATAATTTACAGGACTTATGAGTCCTTTAGATAAACAATCCTTTACATACATATACCTTTCTCACGCTAAGCCTTTAGTAGGTATGTAAGTTGCAGCAAAAAGCAAACTTAAATCATATGTACAAATTATTGCAACCGAACTCAAGCGAATATAATATTCTTGTTGCCACAATGTCAAATTGCAAGAAATATACGGGTAAGGTCATGAGGAAGACTTGAAAATATATTATCACTGGTATGCGTAAGAATGCAGACATTAATCATAAAAGTAGGTCGCGTCTCCAACGATCTGTTACTTATTAAAGTCGCGTTTTCGCTAAGATATTGGTATAGGTTTTAGCGGAATTGAATTTCTAATTTGACAGAAAAAATATGGATTGCATTGAAGCTTTTTTATAACTGTTTAAGATAAGTAGAATAATGGAATTGATTGTGATCAAAAGGTTTTGGAAGTTTATTTCCATTTATTGCTTTAGCAAGGGCGGGAATGTAGAGTCGTTCGTCCGTTCAATAAATATTATTTTATTTATATATTAATAAATTTATATTCACATTTACTATACACATTTTATTACATACATTGATCTGATCCCGATGTAAGCAGAAATAACGGTGGTATACATACGCAAATAATCTTATATGATAACACGCTCAGACATAGAACAAACACTACACAAATATTTGAACCCAGTGGGAATCGAACCCGCTACTCTAGACGTAAGAGAGAGTGGCGCTGTCCAATGTGCCATTGAGCCTGTTATCTAAAATTTAAGATTAAATTTAAGCTTTTGTGTGAAAATGAAAATAAAAATGTTTTTATTGGCCACAGAAAAATGACAAAAGTACAAATTAGAGACTAAATTAAAATTTATATAAATGTCCTTAACTTATTAACCAGAGGTTCCCAAACTAGGCTTAACCTGTATTTTGGGAAACCATAAAACATGTATAACGCAATGTCAGACGCTATAACGTGAGTTTGTGTAGTTTATGTAGGTAGTTATTGCTAACAGGTTAAGTAGGTGATTTCCGCAATACTTCTTAAACGTACGCGGTACTCAAAAGAGTTAATACTCTTATTGTTTCGGGGAAAATAGAAAACTTTCCAAAACAAATTACAAATTAACTCGAAGTTCTGAACAAAATAAAACTTTCAAATGTAGAGCTTTAATTGGCCTTGGCCAGTTCTTGTGATTTTCGCTAATGCTTGCAAACTGCAAGAAGTTAAGAATTGAATCGCGAATTCAGAATCAATTGCATGCAATTATTTTCTTTTTTCTTCTTTCCTAATATTTTTAATTCGAATTTAGATTTCAGTGTTTCCCTGATATTGTTTTCAATGTTACGAACTGGTCTAATATTGTATACTATGTATGTTATGGATTAATATAATATTCATGAAATAAACAAACTTTCAACAACATTTAACGAAATCTCTTCAAACCAAACCAGTATTAAATCAATTAAATTGTTTAACGTGTTTTATGAGATGAGTTAGTATAAAATAATTTTGTAATTTAATTGAGGTTTTATAGTGAATCTTATGAATTAATATTTTCACTGGCAACATAACTGGTAAGTAAATATTATATTTGTCAAACTTTCGTTCTCACATTTCTGGTGAGAGCTTCCTAAAATTTTACGCGTTATTGCATCGCAAAACTCGCTAATGCCGGCAATTCGTATGCCTAACTTTAAACACATCTCTTACGTAGACCTAACATAAAACATATTTCGGTGTCCCTCCCAATTCTGAATTGAAAGACCAATCTTCACGCAATGGCGGAGAAAATATACGCCGGTATGAATTCAATTTGACCCAGCAATAGTGTCTTGTCTGAAATGGAATAAAATATTTATGAGGATCAAATGGCAAACGGTCCCAATAAATGTTTGTTACGACAAATTGGATGGAAGAAGTTTAAGTAAGTTGTAAGTTACCTATTTAGAATGAGGTGTTTTAAGGGTTTCTGTACCCAAAGGGTAGGTAGGAAGGATACCTTTTTAATAAGCTCCCGATGTCTGTCTGTTCGTCTATCTGTCACATTAGTTAAAACTTTTTTTTTTCAACACATACGCACTAGGACAACTAGGATGTATGACGAAGTATTTCTGTTACCGTTATAACAATACTATAAATTTAGGAATAGTAACAGCTGACGGCACACAATCGTTCCTCTTCAGTAAACTGCTAACTTACCGAATTTTAAACTAAACTAGTAGTATGCACGACTGACAGTTACAGATATCAAAAACAGACATTGTTTTCACTAGCATGAAATTTGCTTGCTTGTTTATTGCGTAAAAAAAAGTTTGGCCGTCAGCAAAAAAAAATACAAGTCCTTTTACAGTGTTATTATTAATTCAGACAAAACTACGATTAGACCATAAAAACCAAATCATCAACTTCAGATCCATTGGGCAGGAAGCTATTCTATTTTTCCGTAGTTTCATTACTTAGGACGAGCCAATCACACATGCAGCTATATGTGTCATGTGTTATATTTACACATATACTTACTTCAGTAGAGTCTGAATTGATTACTAAAAGTAAACAACGTTGGATTTTTGTGAGAAACGCTACAAATTGCCAAGTGAAATTTAATGTACTTTTTTATCATATGAGCACGTAGAGATTCCGTTGAGGATTTGGCTACGCCCATATATCACTCGTTCTGAACAGTTTGACAGAACCTGCAGCAATGAGAAAAAGAAAGCAAGATAAATCGACTCCGACGGGCCTTTGCTTCTGTATCGTTTACTATCAGGAAAATTCAAGTATGACATATAGTATGTATACAGTATGAATTAAGGTCCTCGGTTCGAGTCCAGAGACGGGCAAAAAATTGTGTGAGATTTTTGTTAAGAAATTTCTCAGCTCGGAGTCAGGAAGTTGGTGATTGCACGCCCGTGCCTCGGAAAGCAAGTTAAGCAACTGCTTACCATGACCAACTGATCATGGTCGTGACATATCAGGAATTGGTCCATACTAATAATAAATAAACGAAAAAACTTTGTTTGTGTCAAAATCACTGCACCGATTTAGGTAAACATTTAATTAGAGAAGTAAGGCTTTTAACTAACTCCCTTCGAGGCAATTATGCTTTGTCGCTATAAACGACTACAATCGGACTGATTTGCGAGAAGCTACGATCCCACATTTTAAAACTGTACACAAAAGTAGATAAGAAAACAGGATGCGATAAAAATGTTATCTCCTTCAGATAGTGCAAAAGCATGTCCATAAACATAAGTGCAGTCTTTGTTGCTGTTGCAACACTACTTGTTATGTATTATATATTCCTATTAGCTCCAAGCCAAGAAGCATGTTTCTTGTGACATTTTCCAAACATATACACAGAAAATAGATTTAGAGTCGCGACAATACGTCATCTGTCAGTGCTACGAGCTAGTGCTACGAACTTCTGCTACGCGATTCTGCTACGTCCTACTGCTACGAACTACTGTTACGAACTGCTGCTACGAAATATCACCTTAAATGACCACTTAATGTGCACAGATCTATGACCTGGTAGTCAGACTTCAAATACCTACTAATTATGCAGACCTAAGTTAAGACCGAGCGAACTCACTCCGACGCCAAATCTCTTAGATATTGTCTTCACGGCGGTATGTACTTCCCAGTATGTTTACTAAGTCTGGCACACGGTGACACAGTTTGAAAAGTAACAGAGAGGGGACTATAACTACGATACTTTTTTGTTTGATTTTTCTTTGACTTATGCTTTAACGATTCTTATAATACTCAGTGGCATTGCTCCGGTTGCATGAGCTGTCATTTAAGAGGTCGATTTCAGCGTTGTAATATGGTCGCGTAGAGTCAACATGTTATTGATAGTATGTAGTTATAAGAAAAATCATTTAAAAACATCACTTAACTATACACCGTGTAATTTGATTGGTTGTATTCCCGTAGCAGAAAGATTTACCTTAAGTAGTACTATTGAATTATGATAGTTATTTTTGAAAATAAAATTGGTCTACTTTGCAAGAGTGAGGCTTTCCCTTCACGAGTATCATCTAATTCCTTTCTGACAAGCTCCAGCATTTCATTGTTAATGATACACAGAAATAAAAAATATTTTATTTTATTTTTATTTTTTATTTACGTACCTAGTTGTGTTATATTTTTCTTTTCCTTTATATTTAGTTGCTCCACTTACCTCACTGCTGTTAAATCTACTGTGTGTCGCTGTCGGCAGAGATGGATCGTTTGAAATTCGTCTTGGCGACATTTCCTCGCTCGGGCTTGATTGCAAATAGTTTCCACGATGCCGATGGGAATGCTCACTAAATTACTCAGAATTAGAGGACATGAATCTCTAGCTACTTTAAGGCAATCGACTCAAAAAAGGTTCGCTCTTTAGATAGGCGTATGTTTTTTGTTCTTTGCCGCATTTCGAACTCCATCTTTAGATGCTGGTGTGACATTTTTTAACCGACAGATAGAGGAGATTCGCAGTTAAAATTATTTATACATTAAATTTTTTTTCTTAATCAGAATAGGTCCTTTTTAGCACAGGGGGTTTGTTAGTTTTTGATGTAATCTCTTTGGGACTCTTGGCAAAACACATTTCAATATTTTTTTTGACTGGCACCGTTGAGCTATGGTTAGTGACCAATAATCACTACCTACGGTTCCAAGAGTCGTGGGTTCGATTCTCATTCGAAACAAATATTTGTGTGACGATTATCAGTGTTTGTTCCATGTACGGCTGTTATTAAATATTTTTAAGTATATTTGTGTATCCATTGTTGTTTCTGTTTTTCGTAACACAAAGACTTAAACTACTTACCATGGATTAATTAGATGTATGTGTTTCTTATGTTATATTTAATATTTTTAATAGTACAGTACTTTGTATTTTTTCAAGAATCATCCAGATTTTACGTGTTTTGACTACCAATGTCAATAACTTTAGATACCCCTCCTCGTCTGTCTTAATAGCTCCGCCAGGAAGGAAATAAACCCCCGCACTTCCGGTTTCTAAACTGATCAATCCACTCAACATCGCGATAACAAGCTCAACTAAACATACACATTTCTGTGGCCGACTGTACTAGTTACCCGTCGGCATAGTTAACATCACTAACGCGCCTAATAACAGTCTCTCTTGGGACATCCGTCCTTATTAACTAGGAGCTTGAGTCCATTTTCATTTAAACGATTCCAATTTGTGAATTGCCTATTTTCACGAAACTGGCAGACGCTGATCAGATCCTTCCGTCGAAGAATTTTGTGGACTCTAAAACGGGACTTAAGGCCTTAATGTGTACTTGTTAAGGTTCACATTTGTGTACATTGTGTGTAGTTCTGTTAACACTGTGTTGTTTTCGTATTGTATAATGTACAGGATTGTAAATACATCTTCCTAATCAGTAACTTCCTACTACACTTACCTTTGGAATACGTAAATGTAGTTATAAATAACATCATCTAGTTAGGTGACTAGAGACTTCCTATTTTTATCGTCCGCGCGACCAAATTATAATAAATAATACTTGGGACACACGGACATCTGACCCCAAACGAATGTATTATGGGCGTTAGATACTCATATATCTACATCTATAGATATTTATGAATACGTACTTAAATACATAATCACCCAGATACGGAACAAACACCGATGTTCATCAAACAAAATATTTATCCCGCGTAGGAATCGAAACCACGACTCTTTGAACCACCAGCCGGTTTTGAGTTTATTATAAATCATTTTAGGCACATGGTGTAAAAACATTAAATGTACCTATCTGTATTATGTTTTATTTAAGTTTAAATACACTCACAGGCACAATTAACCGCCCACCTTTAAAATTCGCTTTCCTGATAGTTTTGGTTTACTATGGCTTATCAAATGTTTTGTTTTTTGTTAAGTGGGTAGTCTTGCAATAAATTAAACACCTATACCCTCATTTGGTTTCGTTAATTTGTGACAATGACGGGTTTTTGGAACATAGTCGTTGTTTGACATTATTGCAGTTGTGTTACTGTGTGTTCATTTCCTACTTTTTTCTGCTGTAGTGTGTTTTTATTGTTTAATTTGGGTTTATAGTGTTAGTTTGTTGTTTGTGACTGCAAAAAATGCCACCCGATGCAACTGGTGTAGCCAGGGCAGTTGCCTTTACTGACGCTGAGTACAGCCAACGTTGCATCCCTCGTGCACTCGGTGTACCACGAACTGCCATACGGGATGCCATCAGACGATTTCGGGAGATAGGTTCATACACCCTCAGGCCAGTTCAAGGTCGACAGCGATGCACTTCGGCTCGAGAAGACCGCTTCGCTGTCGACAACGTGTTAAGAAATCACTTTTCCACCGCTACTGAAGCCCAAATTCGACTTTTTGAAGTACGAAACCTCAGTGTTAGTGGACGTACGATAAGAAGAAGACTGGCAGAAGGATATCTGAGGGCGTTTCGTCCAGCTCGCGCCCCAGAACTGCTCGCACAACACCGTAGAGCTAAACTTGCTTTTGCGCGAGAATATGCTGAGTGGACTGTACAAGAATGGAAGGTCATACTGTTCTCAGATAAGAGCAGAATAGCCTTAAAAGGTCCAGATGGATGCCAGCCTGTCTACAGACACCCAAATTAAAGGTTTGCTCCTTGCGCTATATCGGAAACAGTGGGTTACAAAGAAGGCTCTATTATGGTTTGGGGAGGCATCACTTACGAGGCTCTTACCGACCTTGTATTGTTTGACAGAGGCAGTGTAAATGCTTAAAGATACGTGGAAGAAGTTCTCCAAGGACATGTCATACCGTTCGCACCATTTATTGGTGACAACTTTAGATTAATGCATGACATGCACGTTGCCATACCGCAAAATTGGTTACTGAGTACCTTAATGAGACCGGAATTCAAGTTTTGCCATGACCAGCACGCAGTTCCGACCTCAACCCAAATAAACACATATGAGACAACTTCAAAAGACGTATTTGAGCAAGATTACCAGCCCCAACGTCTATTGGAGAGCTCAAAACGGCTGCGGTAGAGGAGTGACACATTATTCCCCAATCAGATATCCAAGATGTCATGGATGGACTATCAAACCGCCTCCTAGAAGTCATAAGGGCTAGAAGGAGCAACGCCCATTATTAAATTTTAATATTGTTTTACTTTGACCTTCCTTTTTCTCAAAATTCGAAATTTACATTTTTCGTCGATACTTCGAAAATATCGATTTTTGTAATAATGCCCTATTAAATGCCTTTTTTTTAATCAAACCTTTGTTTTATTTTTTGCCTTAAATTAAGTTTATAACGGATCATTCATAAAATGTGGTCTATGTTTGGACATTTCCGAAAATTCAAGCAAATACAAGGTGGGCGGTTAATTGTGCCTGTGAGTGTAGTTTAAAACATTTAAATATAACTCAATGCTACTTATCTCTAACGGAATTGCTACTCAAACAGTTGCTGCTCTAGTTTAAATTCCACTAACTCAAATAAGTATAAACTGGGAGTAGAACAAAAACGAATACAAAAAAGCTAACTTTTAAAATAAGCAAGCCAAGATTACGAAACTCAATTTAGTCTAGACTTTCTCTAAGTCAAGATCTACCTCACTGCCTACATAGTTATTCAGTTGTAGTACGGGTCGTGGCAACCGTTTTTTACCTATTCCTTTTTATATTGTTTTTAATTTTTGAGAATCGTTATTTCGAAATTATTTGGTGTATTCAAGAAATAATGTCTTATCCATAGAGTCTTAAAACTTTCAAGAGTTATATTAAATAAAGTAGACAATAGATAGAATAATATTGCCTTCTCCTTAGTAGATTGGTTAGAATTCTCTTAATATTCCAGACATACAAATTATATAAAACTCTCCTTAATATTCTAGACATTAAAAAAAACACTTTTTATAATCAACTGAGCTATCATCACCTCTATATAAATCAGCACCTCCCGGACTACAGATTCCCAATAGAATTTACCAGACTGAATCGACAGCAGCCAGATTACCCGATAGCCTTTGTATTGAATTTCCTGATTCTGAACATCCTCAAAAATTCAATTTAGTACTAGATAGGCCATTAAAATTTAACTTAGATTGCGTTTTGCACCTTGGTGCCAATCTTGCCAAAGCTGAAAATGTCGAATAGCGTGATAATAGAAATGTCTTTAACTTAATACTTCATAAAGTGAATTTAAAAATGTGAGATATGAAAATAATTCCGAGTTACACATGTAGTCGTAGCTAGAAATCAACATTATTTTGGCGTTCCATTACAACAAAAACTACACAGCTAACCAAGACAGCTATTTACTTGCTGCTCTTTTTATCGCGTGAATACTTTTAGTACCTACAAACATCGTTACATACTTTCGCGTTCATATTAATAAAATAAATAAATATTATATATATAAATTTACTAACACACCCAGACATGGAACGACCACTGATGTTCGTGACACAAATATTTGTTTCAAATGGAAATCGAAGCCACGACTCTTGGAACCTCAGTTTGTGAACCTGGGTCACTAACCTTTGTTCCATCAAGCCAGTCAACTCAAATATTAGTAGGAATTTACTTTCGGAGTCTAGAATGAAGATGTTTTTTCCTGTTTTCTAAGCTTATCCTTATCATTAATTCCGTGATAGACAGCTATTAGGACAGAGACCCTGTGCGGTAGCCAGAGCCAAGTCACGCGATACCTAACTAGGGCTGCCAACATCTCTGGCGAAATATACACCGTGAAATTTTAGTGGTTATTTCCCAACTGTAACCTGATTATATATTAGTTGTAACATAGTTTTGTAAAAAGGAGCTGGCAAGTGCTAGCGGTGGACAGGTTTGGCGGAGACTTTGCAGTGAGATTCCATCATCATCTTCGCGATTTCCCGGTTGCATCCTTGCGGAGCCCGGGGTCCGCTTTCCTACTCCTAGCTCTCCACTTCGCACGGTCTTCGGCATCCTTTACGGAGAGTTTGTTGGCACGCATGTCATCCACTACGACGTCAAGCCAAGCCTTCTTGGGCCTTCCCCTTCTGCCGGGACCCGGCGGTAGCGACATGGCTAGACACTTGTTCCCTACGTAGTTTGCCGGTTTCCGTAAAACATGACCGTACCAACGTAGGCGGCACTCTTGCAGTTTATCAGCGATGTCTCGGACATGAAGGCTGCCGCGAATACGGGAGTTCTTTACGCGATCAGCTCGCGTAACTCCCGACATCCACCGCAGCATCTTCATCTCCGTGACCCGCAGTTCCTGCTTGTGCCGCTCAAGTAATGGCCATGCTTCACTACCATATAAGAGAACAGGCCTAATGATGGATTTATAGACCTGTCCCTTCAGTTTAACCGGCATTTTAGGGTCGCAAGTGACGCCGCTCACCTCCCGCCATTTATCCCAAGCAGCAGAAATGCGTGCCTTGACGTCGGAGTCGATGTCGCCGTTCGCGTGGAGTACAGATCCCAGATACTTGAACCGGTCCGTGCGCTCGACCGTGTCTTCGCCTATGCGGACGGACATGGGATCTGTAGTGTTGCAGGCCAAGTACTCTGTCTTCGCCACGTTGAGTTTCAGACCCCCGTTCTCAAGCGATTCCTTCCATGTGTTAACACGTCTCACCAGCCGTCCCCTGTCCGAGTCCACCAGCGCGATATCGTCAGCATACATAAGTAGCCATGGTGGCTGCTCATGGTGGTCTCTGATGCTGTCTGACAATACGTCTAATATCAGGCTGAAGAGGAACGGACTCAGGACGGAGCCTTGGTGTACTCCGATGGTTATACGGAAGGGCAAAGTGTCGCCAACAGCGGTCCTAACTACAGAATCGGAATCACAGTACATGTCTCTAATGATATCAACATACGTTTCTGGCACTCCCTTGGACCTCAGGGCCCACCAAATCATCGCACGCGGAACACAGTCGAAGGCCTTCTCCATGTCCAGAAATAGGAAGTGGAGAGGCGTGTTCTTCGTCCTGTATTTCTCCATGATGATTCTTAGGGCAAAAACGGGGTCCATAGTCCCGTGACCGGGGCGGAAACCATATTGACATCCAGAGACAGTGCACTCCTGACGGATTCGAGAGTCTACTATCCGCTCGAATAGTTTCATGGTGTGGGACATGACCTTTATACCGCGATAACTACCGCACTCTTGCACTGATCCCTTGCCCTTGAAGACCGGGGTGATAACACTCAGTCTCCATTGGCGAGGAATCCTGCCGGTGCTGAGTATGCGGTTATAAAGGTCAGTTAGGATGCCCACACCACGACCACCCATTGCCTTCCAGGCTTCGATGGGGACTCCATCGGCTCCGACAGCTTTCCGATTCTTCATGCGGCGAAGAGCATTCTCTACTTCTTCAGGCGTTACCGGTGGCACGAGTCCAAGATTCGGAGGGAGGTCCGGTGGCTGCACTTCTCTATGCTGTTTATTTAACAGCTCGTGGAAGTAAGAGCGCCATCTCTCCTTCACCGCGAGGTCCTCGCATAGTAGGTCACCGTGAGGGTCTTTAACACAGCGGCACATGGAGATATCCTGTGCCGCTTTGACCCTAGAACGTGCCAATCTATAGATAAGCTTCTGCCCCTCAGACGATTCCAGCCTATCGTAGAGCGGCTGTAGGTGGGCTCGCCTGGCTCTGGCAACAGCTTTCTTTGTTGCACGTTTTGCGGACCTGTATGCGTCGCGATCTTCGGGAGAGTTGGACGCTTGCCACTTTTTAAAGAAGGCTTTCTTCACCCTAGTCTCCCTCTGGACTGCGTCGTTCCACCACCAAGTCTCCTTGTCAAATTTGCGTCCACCTTTAGACGTGCCAAGCATTGACTTCGCCGCTTCGGTTATGGTTGCCTGAATCCTGTCCCAGTGGTTCTGAACTGATTCGCTCTCAGCCTCAGCGCACTTGTCGCCGATAGCTGAGACGAACACCTGGGATTTGTCTTCGTCAAGCCGCCACCACCTTATTTGACGCCGACAGCGCTCAAAGCTTTTGGCTTTGGGCTTCACGCAGAGATCCATGACAAGAAGACGGTGTTGTGCAGTGAGACTCTCTCCGGGTATGACCTTGCAGTTGACTACTTTGCCGATGTGGTGCCTCCTAGTGAGTAGGAAGTCGATCTGGGTAGCGTGCCGCCCACTCCTGTAGGTGATTAAATGTTCGCAGTGGGATTACGAGGGTTAATAAAAAAAAAGTTCTATGCATTTTTTTTTTCAATTCAAATTAATAAATACCAGTTTTACGAAAGTGATAACTGAAACTCGAAAGCAAGCTCTAATCGCTGTATTACTTAGGGCGTAGAGTCTCTTGATTTAATCATCAATTTCGTGCGGCATGCGGAAGGTATCTGATTATGTTACATCTCGTAAAAGAACTATCGTTACTGAAGCTTTCAAGTATGTTTATTTTTTTGATGAAGTGAAAATAAGTAACATGAATAGGTAGTACTACTATAGGTAAATGATTCCGCTTCGGGAAAACAACCACATACATTTTACGGTTCAAATAAGCACGAACCGCTGTGTTTTCAAATTTCTAAATTCGTATGTACGAATACGAATATTCGAAACACTCATGAAGGAGAACATCGTGAGGAAACTGCATACCCATGAGGAAATTCTAGGGACGAGTAGTCAACCAACCCGCACTTGGCAAGGGTGGTTGGCTAAGGCCTGATCACCAAAGTTCAGGCCCCATACCCCAGCAGTGGGGACGTATATGGGCTGATGATGATGATGAACTTTATATTTTTTTTACTGGCTAGGTGGAAAAGTGGTTAGTGACCCAGGCTAGCGGTTCCAAGAGTCGTGGGTTCGATTCCCACTCGGGACAAATATTTGTGTGATGAACATCGGTTTGTCATGTTCCGTTTCTCGGTGTGAATATGTATTAAAGTATGTATTTAGAAATAAATAAATATATATGTATGTATATCAGTTTCTGACATCCAATGTACAAGCTCTGCTTAGTTTGGGGTCAGATGACCGTGGGTGGAAATGTCCTAGATATTTATTTATTTATATTATAGTATTGTTGGCAGCCCTATACCTAACGCCTACTGGCCATTAATACCGCTCCTACACTCAAAACCACCTATTTCTTAGGTATTAGGCAAATACAGATTAGCCTTTATAATAGGCATGAGCTTAAGATAGGATCTTTACGATGTAATAAGTGTTCGTGGTCAGTGCACTTTTAATCCGACCGTCCCGAAAAGAGGGTTATGTTTTTAGGAGTTAGTAAATGTAAGTTTTTCATTATAATTTTGGTGATAGTCCCTTGATATCACTTAAATAAATATTTTTTATTTATTTATTTATTTGGCTTCTCAACAATAAGTACACTATTACATTTACAGTTACATACAAAGGTTTATAAATCTCAGTGCCTCACCACTTACAGAAATGCACTCCATAAATTAATACAAGGTACATTACATGTTTAATATTATTTCATGCATTCACAATGTATGCGTGAGTTTAAACACCATCCGTACAAAATTATAGTATAGTATAAACACCAATATTACATATTAACATAACATATTATTGATCTGATCCCGTGGTAAGTAGCTTAAGTCCGACACACCACTGGGAGAGAACCCCTTTCCTGGTGAAGGTGCATAAGGTATATCACCGCGTCAAAAGTAAACAAAAAAGGGGTCCTAAAGTTTGCCGCGTAGCTCTTCTTAGAGCGAGGTTTTTGGCATTAGCCCACTTCGCCCACGCCTAGCTATGTCATTCTTCTTCTTATCGTATGGTTGATAATCAACCTGGTATCAGAGTTTTTAAGCCGCCAATAGGCCTCTGACATGGCTTCACACACCATTAAAAAATTTCTCAGGTGTGCTGGTTTCCTCACGATGTTTTCCTTTACCGTTAAAGCGTCGAATGATGGTACATATGACTTTCAAATTTGAAAAACCCATTGGTACCTGGCGGGGTTTGAACTGGCGACCTCTCGCATGGCAAGCAACGACCTTAACCACTCAGCCATCGACGCTTATAAGACTCAATATTATAAGAGTCAAGACATGGTTTTTAAATATTTATAACCATTCTTATTATACGTCCTTAACGTTGAGTTAAATAATTAATTAATTTTAATATTTTATTATGTAAAATATTACCCGTTGTCGGATACAAGGATAGCGGAAATAAATTATTCAAATCCATCCAAGTTAATGGTAAAAGAAATGTGTTGATACAGTCGAAGGTTTTTTTAATTATTTTTATAAAAACAAGCAAATTTTATGTTCCTAACAAATTAATGGCTAAAACAGTTTATAATTTTGTAATTAGAGACTAAAAAGGACAACGACAACTTTTTGAACGACTTTGCCTTAAAAATAAACTGGTGACACGCCCTCGCTTCGCTTCGGGTATATCCTTACTAATATTATAAATCCGAAAGTAACTCTGTCTGTCTGTCTGTTACGCTTTCACGCATAGAGTACTGGACCGATTTAAATGAAATTTGGTACAGGTATAGACCAGAGCCTAGAGAAGGTTATAGGCTACTTTTTAACCGACTGCGCTATAAGAAAGTATTACCCGTTAAACGTCTCTACGCGGACGAAGTCGCAGGCGGAAAGCTAGTTATACATAAAAACCTTCCTCATATATCCAATAAAAAATCTATCAAAATCCGTTGCGTAGTATAAAACATTTAAGCGATTTTGCCTCTTTGTCCTCTACGATTGATTTCTGATTCCTAATTGCTTTCGTAGGCAAACTGCATTCGCCACTAATGCTCTATACGGCTCTACCCCTCTACAGTCTAACCTCTACAATGCTTTAAGCTAGCGAATGGCTGAGTTAAATCACCAGGTGATTCTGCTAAGTGCATCGAATGTAGAGCCACAACCCATTCGTTGTCAGTCGAGTAATATGCCGTAACTTAAAGTTAACTTACCGCCGAGTGATATGTGTCGTAACTTAGACTTAAGTTCTCATTGACCTTACTGTGTGTCTACTGTATCAATGCGAAATTCACTGTATAACTTTTAAGTTAAATTTAATTTACAAATGAAAATCGGTACTTTATTTTTTTTCTTTTTAAAGACTTAGGATGACCTTGTCATTTTGTAGGTCTTTATTCATAAAGGAAATTTTCATGCACTTATAAATCGTCACATCCTTACTAATATAATAAATCCGAAAGTAACTCTGTCTGTCTGTTACGCTTTCACGCATAGAGTACTGGACCGATTTAAACGAAATAGTCCAGAGCCTAGGAAAGGTTATAGGCTACTTTTTAACCGACTGCGCTATTAGGAAGTAATGTTTTACAAGTTAAATGTCTCTACGCGGACAAAGTAGCGGGCGGAAAGCTAAGCATCTTAGTTTAATAAACTACTATTATTATTATTATATACTCATTTCATGACTGTAAAATTTACTGAAATCTGTTTGCTTAAAAAAACTGTTCTCAAAAATCTCTCCAAAGTAGTAAGACCGGCCTTTACAAAGTGGTGGACATTACAGCTGATTGATCGCCATAAGCCATGGCTGTACGGAACCCGCGTGTGTTAAGATCACCTGATAAGGGATAGCTTTACACGCGAGCCCAAGGGACTTAGGGAGTAGTTAGGCTTGCTTGAAACATGGCCGATTTGTTAGGCGTCGCGTTGGAGAAACGAAATAAAACCCTTTGGCACAGAAAAAAAATCCGGGATATTTACCATGTTGTTTTGTTTTAATGAGCTCCCGATATTTCGGCACTGTTGCAAGCGCCATGATCACGGGTGAACTAGGACTGCGAGAATGACGGTAGGTCTAAGGGCAGACATATCGGTCTACCCTATTTCTTAGTCTTTTACTACGCACGACACCACTACCACTATCCCCTGCATTATCACTACGAACTCGATCGCGACACATTACACTCACGGTATCACTTCTTTTTCCCGGACAGTTACAGTTTTCTAATGTGTGTAACCAAGACAGTTTAAAATTATATATTAAGAAAGTAGGTGCTATGTTTATACACAAACATATAATGTCGCTCATCGAACAGGCAATCAATTAGTTCTTTCGGTCAATGTTAGTCAGCTTCGTTATTGGTTCAGGGACAGAGTAAATTGATCACATCCGTGTATACCTACTGACTTGACAATGAGGTCCAACACAGTTTTTTGACGTCCATTTATGGAATCGATTTATATAAGGAAAGGATACAAAACTGAGCACTCCCTAGTATTTATTTCGTACAATTATATGTAGTGATTGCGCAAAATATGTAGTTATTGCGCAAAAACTACACATCACTATATTTATAAAACAAAATCGCTTTTTCGGTCTCTATATGTAGGCGTTAATCTTACATTAATCTAAAACCACGCAACGGATTATCATATTATATATTTTTTTCGAGATAGATAGAGAGATTCATAAGGAAGATTTTTATGTGAAATTCAATCGGAGCGAAGCAAAGACGGGTCACTAGTGTAAAATTAAAAAAAATACGGATTAATCACGCTTTTAATACTTGGTAGTCTTTACATAATTATTATTTCGAAACGTCAAATATAAATGATGACAAAAATAGTAGTAGTAAATAACGGTTTAACGGCTTGATTTTAAAATCATACGGCCAAATCTTCATTTAATGACTTTTACCAATTTTAACTTTCACACACACATGCACACACACTCACACCCAGATTCACACCCGATGACAAAAATACAATACCGCTTAAAAAAACAAGCATATCGCGAAAAAATATAACGAGTCAAATGAAGCAGGTAAAGTATTAAGGTAGGAGTTTTAATATAAAAAATACACTTCTATCATGCTACCATTTACGGCGTACAGTGAAAAGTTTATTATAATTACTGCTACTCAGCACTTTACCGATTTTATGCATATTTCTTATTACCTATGCATAAGAATAATTAATAAAAATATTATAAACTTTAAAAACTTAGCCACCGTCTGTATAGTAGAATTTCTTAAGTACATTATTTATTTAATACGTTTACACGTTTAAAGACTTAACAGCCAAAAGTTCGTTGTAAAAGCTAAATTGCAATATTATATTCAAATAAAAAGGTAATGTGCCAATAAAGGAAATCTTACCTTCCCTAATCGTAAAATCTGTACGACTTTTTATATTACCTCCTACTTCCTATAGGTCAACAAAATGCTTTTTATTGAATTTATCATTGTAATGACAGATAAAGATAAGTAGCTTGATAACAGATATCGGACAGCTACAAACAATATTTAAATAGATATACACCGTGAAATTTGAGTGGTTGTTTTCCCGTGGCAGAACGATTTGCCTTTAGTAATACTATCAAATCATGCAAATAATTCCTTGAAATAAAAATATTTTATTTTCGAATTTTAAAAAATAATAATTTTCCAACTCGGAAACGAGTGAAGCTATCGTTATTTTTTAAGGTGACATATTCAGGTACTGCTTGCCGCATGAAATCGATGCTTAAAGCTAAAGAAGCTCTACTCCCTAAGTAATATACCTTTCGTAAAACCGGCATTTATTGATCTTAGTAAAAAAAACTGCATAGATCTATTGTGCTACTAAGGTAGAATAATTTTGCTGTGGGAAAACAACCACTCAAATTTCACGGTGTATAAACTCACAAAGCCACCAAACCTAGCAAACAATAATATAGGGGTACTTCATCATATGTTTTTGAGTCTGATATGGTTGAAACTCATTTTAAGTGCTAGAGCCCTTTAAAATTACTGATATTTTATGAATATACTCATAAATTGACTGGCTCAGTGGTTAGTGACCCTGCCTGGCGGTTCCAATGGTCGTGGGTTCAATTCCCAGTCGGGACAAATATTTGTGTGATGAACATTGGTGTTAGTTCCGTGTCTGGGTGTTATTTATGTATTTATAAATATCTTTGTATGTATATCAGTCTCTAATGGCTAATGCCCAAAATACAAGTTCTGCCTGTTTGGGGTCAGATGAGCGTGTGTGGAAATGTCTTTTCTTTTTTCAAATACAATTTAATATCTTCATTATTACGACTTATATAGTCAGGGGATACCAGTCACAACTATCTGTCCGGTGGTTGGTGAACGGTATACGGGTAAGCGACCCCGGCTCCTCGAGCTACTATCGACTCAGTCCAAATCATCCAAGGCGATAGTATCCTTCCTCCCCTTTTCCTTCCCTCGTCATATATCCTTGCTACTCGTGGGAACGCAATGACCTTGTTAAAACAATGCACAAGGCAGAATGGCGGCGACGTGGTACACAACCCGTCACGTCACGTTTCCCACAGAGGTGAAAAGTGGATTGCTGGAAGTGATCTCTGCCTACCCCTCTGGGAAAAAGGCGTGATTTTATGTATGTATGTATGTATTATTGCGACTACCTGTGGCAAGGATATATGTTTATGCACATACAGAATAAGTTTTTTACTTAACAAAGTATGCCCTGGTGAAGATGACTCTCACAAATGCTATTGCCTAACGACTCTCTAGAAGTATCGTTAAAGATTAACGACAGAAAAACAGCTCGTTATCAGCTGTTAAAGTGTTAAAAATAAAAAATTATTCGCCAACGAAAACATGAACAATTTATTTCTACCTCAATCTGAACCTTATTCAGCTGTGATAACGGCGAAGAACAAGTACGTTGATAAACTAGGGCCTGCCAAGATTAAGTACACCTTATCCATTTGTATGCGAAGGAAAGAAAATAGAGAATTTCACCGGTTAGTTTAACTTAGTTTGTTTGGTTTAGGCACTCCCACACTGAGAAGACTACATTTATGAAACCATCAGATGTTTTCAATTGGAGAAGTGTACACTAGCAAATTAATAATTAACATCTGGCACTAAGGAAAACGTGTCTGGGTGTGATTATGTATTTAAGTATGATGTATATCAGTCTCTGACGCCCATAGTACAAGCTCTGCTTAGTTTGGGGTCCAATGACCGTGTGTCGAAATGTCCCAGATATTTATTTATTTAAGGAAAAGCCGAGGAAGATTTCCTATTTTTTTTATTGTATTGTTCAGCAAAAATACAGTTACGTGTTTTTGCTCTATTAAAAAACAAAAAGAATAAACTAAATGATATGTAATAACAATACCTATCGAAGATGGTTTAGCTTTCCGCCCGAGACTGCCCCCTCGTATAGTCTTATATCATGTAAAAATTTACTCCTTTCAATTAAATTAAAAATCATGTCGAATGAGTAAATGAGATGTCAAGGCTACTCCAAGGCCACCATCGTAGTCGATTAAGAAAAAGAACGGCAAAGTGCAATTCGGACTAGCCCACGAAAGTTTTCGTACCAATGATGTAAAAAATACACGTTTATTGTATGGGTACATATTTTATCTTTTTTAATTTTTAGTTTGTTGTTATAGCGGCAACGGAAATACATCATTTGTGGAAATTTCAGTTTTTTAGCTATCACGGTTTATGAGATTCAGCTTGGAGACAGACAGACGGACAGCGGAGGCTTAGTAATAGGGTCCCGTTTTTACCTTTTAGGTACAGAACCCTTAGACACGTCGATTCCCGACCCACTCAGAAACTAATCCACTCCAAACATTATCGGTTCCGTGGCTAACACAACCATCCCGTTGCCACTTAGGTTTTATTATCGCTACGAAGGGCCACAGTAAGAAAGGGCCTAAGGGCATCGGATTGTTTGCCCGTATTATTTTCACCGTAAACAGTACAGGGCCTAGTGTATTTCCCTGGGGGAGGCTGTCGGCTCTGAAGGCTCCACGGCCATTCAGATTGAGTCGTTCCGTTTTGTGGAATGTCGCCTTTGAAATATTGGGAACGGGACTCGTGCCTGTGATGTTTAAATAGTTCTCAATATTAACGGTTTAATGGCGAGATTCTTGTGCGATAATTATATTTTAATAGATTAAGAAGGTACTGCACTAAAGTTAGTCTTTATGGATCTACACGCGATATTAGGACATAGCTACTTACTGCCCGAAGTATCGACTGGGTTACACCTAATTTGCTACTCCTAATATCGCGTGTAGACCCATAAAGACTAATTTGAGTGTAATGGAACGCGAAAGTCTAAAATCTTACAAGAAGGAACTGCATTCAAAATTGGCAAACATATTTTGAACTAGCGTGTCAGCGTTGCCCGTTAAGTTTTTTGTCGCGTAAAGGATTATATCTTATATCATATCTTGTAGTGGGGACCGTCTAACCGGTTCACTTCAACCTTAAAGAAATAAAAAAGGTGATGATTAAACAAGACATAATCTGTAACCTAGCGGCTGCTCACGACTTCGTCCGCATGAAAATGGTTTAGGCAGAAATAATTTATGTTTACCCATTAATGTACCTTGTAAAATTTGCTTTTGATTTTTGTTAAAGTCCCGTCAAAATTCGTCCTGCCGTTTCGGAGATTAGGGAGAATAACAGACAGACAAAAATATTTTGATTGTATTTTCTGTTATTGGTACCAGATATGGATTCTATTCGTATCTATTCAATGTCGTTATTTTTAGATAATATTACAAACAGACACTTCTATGTTATTTAATTGTAAAGATTCAAACGGTGCTATACAAGAAATAATTCCCTATTCCAAATTATCTTGCGCTTTGAAAGGAATGAGGTAATGAAATTAATATAATGTTGATCCCATTAAAATGTATTCATTTGGGAAATTACGACTCGCAAAATAAAGGAAATGCCGAAATTATTTTCAGTTTAGGAAATTCAATCGCTCTGTGTCTATGGCTTCCTGTATTTCATTAAGACCGTTGAGGAAACTCTTCAAATCACTTTATTTTTACCAAATTGTATTTAAAAAAGACTTGAAATTGAGTGAGTATCTATAAATTAGAACCAGAATAAGGAATCGTTACTTTATCCTCGCTTCCTTCCTTTTAAATCCCTCCATCTATTAAAAAACCCCATCAATATCCATTAATTAAGATTGAAGCACAGATAAAGTATGTATTTATGTATGTATGCTTAAATTTACATAACAAAATTGCCTTATGTTATAAATAATTATTCGCGAAACAGTTATGTTATAATTTTTGCCAATTTAATTATTGTGTTTACTCTTTAACATACAATTTTTATGCGTCAAAGTGTTGTCTTGCTTTGCATTGCGAATGATGCACGTAATTCTAGTATTGTCTTTTATTTGCGCGAACACTACATATCCTTACTAATATTATAAATGCGAAAGTAACTCTGTCTGTCTGTTACGCTTTCACGCATAGAGTACTGAACCGATTTAAACGAAATTTGGTACAGATATAGTCCAGAGCCTAGAAAAGGATATAGGCTACTTTTTAACTGACTGCGCTATAAAGAAGTAATATTTTACCCGTTAAACGTTTATAGCTAGTTTGAAATAAAACAAATTTCAAATATGTAGGCAAGACTGTCTTCCCCGTGACCATGAGCGCTATGAAGACCTTAAAACGTGATCTCCAAATGATATGTTAAATAACAATACACGCGAGTTTAATCCGTAAAATTAGTTTTATTTAGAATAAAACAAATTGTTTACATATCACTCATACATTTTATAAATTATTATACCCGCTAGTTTCCAAGGCATTTCAAACGTCTGAGTTTCGACGGCTAGCGAAATACGAATCCGGCGTTATTTCGCACGTTTCTTTCCACAAAGACTCCCTTCGCAACACTTCGCCATACGCTCGGCTGCATTGTTTTCCTCCGGATAAAGTCAATATTAGTCGTCGTTTATTTGAGTTGAAGCAAAACAAAGCCTCCCTATTACCGTTGAGAAGAAAAGGGCTACGCAAACGGAACGTTTGCCGCTGCGAGTTGAGATATACAAGCGTCGATAGCCGAGTGGTTAAAGGCTTGCGACAGGTCGCCAGTTCTAACCCCGTCACGTATCAGAGGGTTTTTAATTTGAAATTCTTATATAAGATTATTCGACGCTTTAATGGTAAAGGAAAACACTGTGAAGAAATCTGCACACCTACGAAGAAATTGTAAAGTCGAGTAGCCGACCAACCCGCACTTGGCCAGCTGGGTTGACTTAGGCCTTATTACCCTAGTTTAGGGTAGGTAGGCACGTGCTCCAGCAGTGAGGATGTATATGAGCTGAGGATATTAAGATATTGTTGTACTCGCACGTTTTGCGGACTGTAAGTCTGTACAGTAACTTTGGTGTTTCCTTGCGATAAATTTCTATGTTTGCGAGCTTGGAAGTGTTGGGAAACTGACAGGGTAGATAGTGTATTCTGTACAGCCTCTGGCTCTTGCTTCTGTTAAAACAGAGCCAGTTCAGTAAATAGAAGTTCCGTATAACAAACGGATTCTAACAAGCTTTTTAAAAATATAATCGTAGTTAACGTATCATGTGCGATTCAAACACGCACTTATCCGGTTTTAATCCATTTACTGCGCACCTTTATTCAGCGAATAAGCTGTAACAGACATCGCATAAACACAAGTTCTACTATTGCAATTCTTTTACCAAATTCATAAACCGTGGCTGCATGTAACATGTGCGGCGAACGGTCTGCCACAGGGCAGCACTCTAGCCCCTAACGTTTATCCAACTCGATCCCAATACTGTATTTGCCCCCTCACGTTTCTTTTCGAGTTCATATGATTTATGACTGTCACATTCTGTTCGAATTAAGCTTTGAAGTTCGGTAACGTATTATAGCAACGATGGCCTAGTGATTATGGCCGGCCGGTTTCCACGCAAGAGGGAGCCAATTCAAACCCCGCCACGTTAGAATTTTGTATAAAATTTGATATTTATTACTACGTCTATGCGACGCTCTTAGTTTGACGGAAAATATCGTGAGGAACACGTGTGAAGATAAAGATATTGGGAAGTCGTTTTTAGGATTACATAGCCACATGGAAAAACAACACCTTATAGATTCGTCATATCTGTCTGTTTGTCCGTCGTTTTTTTATAATGAAAATTAACAACGACACAACACATGGATATTATTGTGCTCCAGGATCGTAGCACATGCAAGGAAGTGATCTCTGCCTACCCCTCTGGGAGAAAGGCGTGATTTTATGTATGTATGTATAAATGCATACGAAGACACGAAAAAAGTACAAAGCTCATTACAAAATTACTTGCCCTGGTTGGGAATAGAAACCGCGACTTTTGGTGCAGGAGGCGGAGGCACTAACAAATGCACCATCAGAAAAGTAAAAAAAATGTTAAAAATGGGACACAAAATTTATTTTATTTATTTAAAACATACATACATACATAATCCTTACACAATACAATTATGTAGTTTTTGATGCTATATCAATAGCCAATCTTACGACCTCACTTGGCCACTCACAAAACAGGTCTAATTTCTCCGCCATGGCATTTATTGAGAAAATATACAAAATAATTCTCAAGGTAGATATGGTACCATATTTGACACATAGTAGGGGTAATTTAAAGCCACTTTAAGGAGCGTAGGAACGTATGATACCGCCTCATCAGTTATACATTACGAGTGACGACGAAGGGAACGCGTTATGGCGAGACATCGCGTCTTTTGAAAGAAATACGAGTCCCGTGATAGTTGGAGATGTCGGAATATGGTGTGAATTGTGTTCTTTTCAGCAGACAAGTCGCAAATAGACTGTGTCAGTGTTGAATTACGTCTGAATAGTAGTAGACCACCTGTTTAATATATGAGTGGGCCCCTTGGATCTTCGTACCGTCAACACTTTCATGTTTTTAACTTTTCGCCCAATTTTTTTTTTATAAAAGCCTAACAAGATCACCTCACTCCACCTGATGGTAAGCGGTAGTGAGATCCAAATATGAGGTCGACAGGCACAATAGATCGTATTGAGCCTGTCGCACTCACCCTGAAGGCCTGCTTAAATGCCGTTTCACGCCCCGCCTGAAGAGCCCGGGATCATAGGAGGGAGGGAAAACATGAGCTGGAAGGGCATTCCATGCCTTAATGGCACGGGGCAGAAATATGGAGCTAAACCTCTTAGTCCGAGCCACCAGCACCTGCATTGTATGTGGTGTGTTAAAAAAAATAAAACTTTCTCCGGAAAATAACGAACACTATAATAATTTATAATAGAATTAACGAAATCGGTTCAGGTATTCCCCAGATTTGGGTAGTCATTCATTCACTAGCTGTGCCAGCGACTATGTCCGCATTTTCCCCCGTTTTTACACGTTTTCACATTTTTCGTAATGTTATATATAGCCAAAAGCTTTCCCCGATAAACGGTCTATCCAACACAAAGAGAATTTTTCAAATTGAACCAATACCTAGTGAGAGAGAGAGCGCGTTCAAACACACAAACAAACTAATCCGTTTTATAATATTACTAGCTTGCCACCCGCGACTTCGTCCGCGTAGAGACTTTAAACGGGTAAAGCATTACTTCTTTACAGCGCAGTCGGTTAAAAAGTAGGCTATATCCTTTCCTAGGTTCAGTACTCTATGCGTGAAAGCGTAGCAGACAGACAGACAGACAGACAGAGTTAGTTTCGCATTTATAATATTAGTAAGGATAAGGATAAAAAAAAAGTATAGATTAAAGTGTAGTTGTAGGAACTTACCATAACGTGGTGTATCCCACGTTCACAATGTATGCATGTGTCTGTTTTGATAAAATGTTTATCGATAAAAACCTAGCAAATGTTCTGATTTAGCCCTCCTGGCCCGAAAACTGATCTCATTTACCCCCTACTAGCCTAAAATCTGGGTACGCCCATGAAGTAACAAATAGAAAAGCGCGCTTGACGTACAAAAATACGGACGCGTATTTTAATCAAATAGATGGAAAAAAAATTCTGCGAATAAGTCTGGCACTATATTGTATAGAGTTTTTTTCTTTTTTATTTGTATAAAAAACTCTTTAGTGACACAACAATGAGATGAATGCGGTGGCGGGTCCAATATTGCATTTCTCATGCAGAGGCCGGCGCGAAGGAAATATGCGGAAACCGGAGGAAACTCGGGTGGAAATGTCTTAGGCAAATAAGTAAGGCGTCCGACTGATTTCAGCCATGGCGGCCGATCTCAATTGAGATCAGCCAAGTGCGCAGGACATATTATAGTGCACAAGTGTGCGCGCAAACACAAGTGCACTCTCTATTCCCTTACTCTTATAATTCGGTGAGACTGCAATCCGACACGAACATGATTTAAATTTTCCAACACAGAGTGATCGCGGGTGATGGATGGCGGTGGATTGGCAAATAAGTAAGACCATTGTAAAGAGCCTTTCTTACTCAGGGATCTTATACATAGCAAAATTACTACTACTTTCTACTATAAGTAACGTCCTTACTATTAAATGTGACGCTGTGCACTGTATGCTCTCCCTGATAAGGCATCTGCGGAAGACCAGCGTCGCGGTGTCCCCGACTCCTCGACACATGCTCAGCAGATCCCTTTTCAGTTACCAATTTACTTTGTTTTTATTTTTTGGAAATGTTCGAGTGTTTTTGAAGTGTAAATATAACTAATAAAATATATTTCTTTCTTTCAAAAATTTGAACGCACTAAAATCAAGAGTACCTTTTACTGAGTAGTCTGAGTACACACTTTATTCCAATCCATTGGGCCATTAGACACGTTTTTCGCTTTGCTTCAGGTCATAAGACTGGCTTGGTGGAACAGTGGTTAGTGGGCCTGCCTGGCAGTTCCAAGAGTCGTGGGTTCGATTCCTGAATATTTGTGTGATGAACATCGGTGTTCGTTCCGTGTCTGGGTATGATTATGTATTTAAGTATGTATTTTTAAATATATATGTACCCATATTACAAGCTCTGCTTAGTTTGGAGTCAATGACCGTCTGTGGAAATGTCCCGAATATTTATAAATGTCACATTTATAACATACCGAAATTAGTACCAGAAAAAAACAAAATAGTATCAACATGATAATCATAACGTTGAAAAAACCAATCAAAAGTTTGTAACACGAGTTTTTTAGCACATTGCAAATGGGTAACATGTTCGTGTAATAATAATCTCCCCATTTTATATCCGGGCTTAAACCAGAACACCAAATTCACCCGCGATCACCCTATGTTGGAAAATTTAAATCTCTTTTTTCCAATTGCTAGCCATCGGCCGCAGATTCAATCCGCATTGGAATGCAACGAGGTTCATGCAATTTGTAACTAGAGAATTATTGCATCAATAGAAATAGGATTCGTTGTAGGTTTTTTTTCAAGTGAGGTGCCTCTTGTGTTTTTTTAGTACCACTTTATAGTTTTTGAGTATTCGATTCATGTTCTGATGGCCACTTTTTAAATTTAAAGCTAACGGTGTAAATTGTATGCTTTCGTAGTTTTCGGATAAAAACACGTTTCGTAGTTTTCAGACTTATTTTCTGGTAGATATTTCTAATTCTTATAATGGTATGATATTTCTAATAATGGATAGTATATAGTTATCCTTTTTATAAGTAAACATTCAAAGACCTGTATTTCATAAATCTAAGAGTATTTGGCCTTATCGACTAGATTTACCAATAACTGCAACTTAACTGCTGGTGGCCCTAGCTAAGTCTCTGAAAAATTCTAAATATTTTGCCTGTAGCAAAAAAATACCAAAACACATATGTTGTAGATTATCTTGAACCAAACCAATGGTAAATATAAACTCTGCACCATTTTAACGTTTCCCTTAAACCGCCTGTCGCCACCAAACGTCTGGGCCGAAAACTTTAAAACTACTTTAAATTTTTCTTCAACATGGCAGGAATGAACATATATTTATTAACATGTATTTATTTTTTTCTCTCTGGTATTATACAAGAGACAAAAAAAATAATATATGTTAATGTTCTATACTTTAGCTATTAGTTTCATCAAAGTGTACCGGGTACTGTTCCTTATAAATAAATCAATATAAATATTACACAACATCGCATACATTGATCTGATCCCGTGCTAAGTAGCTTGAGCACTTGTGTTACGGATATCAGTATCAACAGTGGACACACAAATATTCTTAAATATATTTATTAACTCAACCAGACACTGAAGAAACACCGAATAATCAATTAATTAATAGTAAAATCGTTAATTTGGTCCAATTAACTAAACAAATACTATATAAAATGGTTAAATGTTTTTTTGGTCAAATCAACAAAAATATTTTATTGCTTTTATTCACTTTAATGTCCTACACTGTAAACATACCTACCTCATAGTAAAAAGTTTTATTTTAT
Source organism: Maruca vitrata (assembly GCA_039566165.1). NCBI lineage: Eukaryota > Metazoa > Arthropoda > Insecta > Lepidoptera > Crambidae > Maruca > Maruca vitrata. The sequence goes on along the minus strand of CM076928.1, from coordinate 2,458,376 downwards.
TAGCTACTGGTAAACATTACAGTTGAAAAACTGTTCAAAACTTAGACGGTATCTCCCGGAGTGTTTGGTCGCATGCATAAACAATGCAGCTACCATGAAAACTAGGACTTATGGGCTAAGTAATAATAAATATACTTTATTGAATAAACATATTAAATAAATAAATATCTGTGATATTTCCACACACGTTCATCTGACCCCAAGCTAAGCTGAGCTTGTACTATGGGCGTCAGACTGATATACATACCTACATAGATATTTATAAATACATGTTTAAATTTATAATTACACGCAGACACGGAACAAACACCGATGTTCATCACACAAATATTTGTCCCGAGTGGGAATCGAATCCACGACTCTTGGAACCGCTAGCCTGGGTCGCTAACCACTGTTCCACCGACCCAGTCAAATAAACATATTAAAATATACAAAAATAATTACACACCCAATTATTGATGTAAGGCAAGAGAAAAGGTAGTGTGATGATCTGGTGCAGCTATCAAAAAACTGGCACGTCCTAGCCCTGAATAGAGAGCAATAGATGGATTTGGAGGAGACCTTTGCCTAGTGGAATGACATGGGTAAAAAAATACTTTACTAATTTTAGCTCGGTCGCTTGTATCAAAAATATCAAATATCATAACCAACTGTGGATTACAATCAAGCCAGCATGGAAAACAATGTGATTTAGCTAGATCATCTTCTCTTATAAATAAAAATGAATTGCTGTTCGTTAGTCTGACTAAAACTTGAGAACGCCCGGACCGATTTAGGTAATTTTGGTTTTAAAATGTTCGTCGTAGTCCAGGGAAGGTTTCAATGAGAAAATATGGAAATAAAATCAGTATTGGCGGTATGAAATTTGCCGGGACCACTAGTACTTTGATAAATCTAATTATATCTTAAAACGATCTCTTAAACCTCCATTTAACAACAGATAGGGCTATGAAGATAAGCATAATATTAGAAATGGACTTGGATTGAAAATGATTTGATATTTCAAGTAAAGATGTATAAAAGATGTGCTGTCTAATACTGCTTGTGCCAAAAAACCCAAACTCACTCGTCCTACTGATAAGTTAATATAAAGTATATACATATATCTTCACTTTAGCAAGAAATACAAAACATTTGATACAAAGGTCGGTGTTTTCAAAGATTAAAGACGTGTCTGACGTGACTACGCTACGATATCGTAGATCGTAGCAGCTACAATTACTACGATTTGCTACGAACAGCTTATAAAATGAATGTAGCCTTCGTAGCACACGTACGTATTATTAACGAAACTTTCAATTGTTTTATTGATTTGCGTTAAGGCGTTGTTATCCGAATCTGAAGCGCCACTCAACCTCATGTGAGGACCTCACTGCTTACCATCGGGTGTAGTGAGGTCATCCTGGATGTTGGAGTATATGAAAAATTGTTCCGCTACCTTACATTAAATGGCGTTTTCCTTTTTTATCATGATACGACAGAATTTTCGTTGCCGAAAAGCGTTGTCTTCATGTCCTTAATGTTAATTGTTTCATCAGAATAACCGACCTTTATTGGGTATAAACCCTTAATTTAAATGGTTATCCATAATACAGATTCGGAATAGAGATAATATCCCGTGGGAATCAACAATGGATGAGCTCGCCGGGCACGACGAGAGTCGGTTTTTGATTCCATTAGTTGATAATTCTCGTGACTCCGACGTTTCACACAATTTTAAGGTTGTTATAATTATACGAAATATTAGTCTTTATGGGTCTACACGCGTTATTAGGAGTAAATACATAGCTGCTTACTGCCCTACGTTTCGACTAGGTTGCACCAATCATGGTCGCGAGCGAACTGGCGCCGCCCGTCTTCGTCTGCCACAGCGGTTGTGAATTTCTAAATCCACCCCCGAACCAGCACTAATGTCATTTATACAGCTACCCACATTTGTCCGACACACAACACTCACTGTATGTGTTATAATTATGTTGTCACAAATAAAATAAAACTTTAAAGAAGCTAAACTAACTTCTTTCGCCCTTATGACGTTTATACGGAAATACATGAAAAACATTTTCGTATGACGTCTCAATATAACATTGTTGCAATATGACGTAGGTAAACACGTGTATCAATTAACTACTAAGTCTAGCAAAGAACATTGTCCTAAAATAATTCTCATTTGGCACCAATATTGCTTTGTCTTAAAATAAAAATCTTCCAATTTATATATTTATATTTATTTATTCTTAATTGATGAACCTCCTAATTTTGTAAAGATCTAAAACTCGTAATTTGTACGTTAGAAAGATTGTTTTTTAAAAAAAAAAGTTTTTTTTTCATCCGGAAAAATATCTCTGTGATCAAGGAATTACTAATCAAAATAAAAGGAGAGTTAGTTCAAGAGCTATACTACTAAAGATTTTACTGAAAAAATATACGTTGCTAAAAGATTCCATCGACTTCACCATTTTTATGAGGTACACTAACCTCATAAAAATGCTCTCAGTTCCGTCGTTAAAAATGCAGACATTAACCATAATAATAATAAGGCGTCCGATCTCAATGAACATCAGCCAAGTGCGCAGGACATATTATAATGCACAAGTATGCGCGTTTTCTCTCCTCTCCCTTTAAAATACCTTATATACTTAACTATTTATTACTGAAAGTTCCGTCAAAACTAGTCCAGCCATTCCGGATATTAGCAGGAAAAAACAGACAGATAGACAAAAAAATCATTGTGTTTTTGTTATTGGTACTCCATATATATTCATACCCATTTAGTAATTAGTCGTTATTTCAATGTTACAAACAGACACTTCAATTTTATTTAGTTGTATAGACTAGATCGGTAGTTTTGTCCTCAAAGCGCGATAAACAATATAGTATAGTGTTCAATAGTCTATCCTACCAACTAATAATTAATTTCACCTCTAACAACTTTTCAGTTAAAAGCCGCATTATCTAATATCACATCGAAAAGGGCATTCCTGAACTAAAAGCGAACAATTTCGGGAGCGTTTGAAATGCCTTGGATAACGCCACCTCCCTACTCTATTATAAGTTGCTAATCCTGGTTCATTGCGGTTGAGCGCCTTTTGATCTATGGGAAATTTAATTCTAAACTTCATGTTTTGTTTCGTATTTCTAGTGGCTTTAATTGCGATTTGTATAAAAAGTTTTCTGCTCGCGACTCTATCCACATTGTCGCAAACATTACTCCCATAGTCGGCTAAAAAGTGGACTATTATTAAAACTCTGACACCAGTTCGTTCATCAACCATACAATAAAAAGAAGAAGTCGATTCAATAAAGATTTTTAGGTGGAAGTCCTCAGAAACAGCTCCAATTTGGATTTCTTTTTTAATCAAACTTCTAATAATGTTTCTGATTTACATAAAACAGAACCTTGACAAATAAAACACTTGTTATGTTGTGTTACCTGTTACGGCTTTATTGACATACAGTCGAATAAAGAGACTGATAATCAGATAATAAGAGACTGATAATTTGTTCATAACTCTCAAGTCCTGTAGGACTATGAACAAATTATCATAGAAGTGCGTCAGCAATCAGTTGATACGTTTACATATATTGCTTAAAACTGCAATACTGAAACCTTTATGATTTTAGACTTTCGCGTTCCATTACACTAAATATTAGTCTTTATGGGTATACACGCGCTATTAGGAGTAGCAAATACATAGCTGACACAGTTGTTGTTGTTGGTGTAACCCAGTCGAAACGTCGGGCAGTAAGTAGCTATGTATTTGCTACTCCTAATAACGCGTGTAGACCCATAAAGACTAATATTTACTGAAACCTTTAGCCAAATAAACAAGTGAATTCAATGCGTGTCCGTCCAACCAAAATACTCATTTTAAATCCACTAACGGTACGCACCAATTCAGACCGTTATCGTGACTCGCATACCTATTCGGTCCTTTTCGCAAACGGCCCGGAAAATACAGATATTAAAATGTAAATGCTAAGGCGAATATTCGCTCAAACGCCGGCCACGGGATGTGACACCTAAGTATTATCTGGGGATATCGGTGGACCTCCTGTATTTAATACGAACGGTCATGGAACGATTACATGGGTAGAGGTATGCCTTCTTTTACCCATGCTAAGAGCTTTTTAACAAGCTTACTTAATCATAGTCATAATATAATTTTAAACTGTCATGGTTACACACATTATAAAACTGAAAGTGTCCGGGATATTTACCATGTTTTTTTGTTTTGATCAGCTCCCGATATTTCGGCACTGTTGCAAGCGCCATGATCACGGGTGAACTGACGGACAGTTTCAGTATTCTAAGTTGAGTAATTGTTCTTACTCTGTTCTGCTTAGCTGCTGTGTTACGGATTTCGGAAATAACAGTGGTATCCTTACCTACTAATTACTGCTACTTTTTAACCGACTGCGCTACAAAGAAGTTAACTTTACCCGTTAACGTCTTTACGCGGACGGAGTCGCGGGCGGAAAGCTAGTATACAATATAATTTTAATTTTAGCATAAGATTATAAAGAAATTAATAAATAAAATAAAATAAATAAATAATTTAAATAAATAACCGATACATCGATGTCTGTTCCATATTTACAAACTCCATTCAATAATGCCTTCTTCGTGAGATTATAAACTTGCATAAACTTGTGGATGAAGCGAAAGTGGTGTGCCAGGACGGTAGCACAGGGCAAGAAGTGAGCTCTGCCAACCCCTCAGGGAAACAGGCGTGATTTTATGTATGTATGTATGTATAAACAGGAGTGGTGTCTGCACGTAATTAAAACAACCGGACTATCAAACACTATACATAAAAAATAATCATGAATTAAACTCGATTCTAAACAATATTAAGTATTAATATTTTTATAGACCCGACGTTTCGAGCTCTTTACAGCGCTCGTGGTCACGGGCAAAATATGGCGATTGGAGTTGAGTCCGTAAAATTTGTATCAACTTTTTTTCTAAAATTTGACTGCTTAATATTTTAAATATTAGTCTTTATGGGTCTACACGCGTTATTCGGAGTAGTAAACACATACTACATAGCTACTTACTGCCCGACGTTTCGACTGGTTACACCAATCGTGGTCGCGAGCGAACTCAACTTAATATTTTAATTGGTAATTTATAACTTAATTTAGCAAATGTCGTGTACAGTACTTGACAGGTCTAGTTTTGGAGTCTTTCCAATCTATCAGAAAAACCTTTTGTTCAAGTTTCTTAGAACTATTATTTGACTATATATAATACGTTTATTTACTCTCATTTATATTATGAGCTATTTCAATCGAAATAAATGGAAAACGGCATGAAAGGTCACTGTTCACTCATTTCTGAATAGGCTTTATAAGGATTTCAGTCCACCGAGGCGAAGCTATAATAAGTAAAAAATATTATATATTAATATTAGCAAGATGGCCTTGGAAATTTGTATAAATATAATAAATATATTTTATCATTATTAACTTACGCCTTCGGAAAGCTTATTTATGTATATTTATTCTACTCACAAGCATTTTTAAGACAAGGTTTTGAGAATAAAGTTTTTAAGCTATTGCATAGCTTTTATCGCGGGCTTTGAGTGCGGCGACCGAACCAAGAAATTCCGTAACGAAAAAACCTCACAATCGTCTAACGTCGTTTCAGTTCGGTAGACTTCGGCACGGTGTTTGTGTGCGTGCGGTTAGACGTATTGTACGACTACGAAACTCGCACCAATCGAGACGAGCTGCTCCGAAATCGGACGATGCTATGCAATAGCTATACCGCGACTGTCCCCGAGTGCCACACATCTTTTTTATAAATTAAGTTATTTATCACCTTTGAATTCAGTAGAAAAAAGTGTAAAATAATTAATAATAACACTATTCCTAATATAAGAAATATAGGATAGAAGGGAATTATTTCAAGAAACCTTACCAATACATCTAAATAAAATTGAAATGTCTGTTTGTTATATTACAATAAGAGTAAGTAGTAAAGGCGAATGATTCTGCATCGGGTACCAATAACGAAATCTCATTGTAGAAAATGTTTGTCCGTCTATCTGTTTGCTCCCGCAAAATTTCGAATAAGCTGGACCAATTTTGACGGTACATACTACATAAAATAAAAAGTTAAAAACTAAAACCCAACTACGACAAAAAACGACGCTGAAAAAGTATAAAACAAGACTTTTAGAACATACAATACTATTTTGAAGTATGCAATATTTACTATGTAGAGATAAGTTTTCATGTTTGGAAAACCGCAGTCACACGTTGTCAAAGTGCTACGGTAGGTAGGTACTTGTGTATGTTGTTGTGTACTTATTTTTCAGCGTCGTTTTTTGTCGTAGTTGGGTTTTAGTTTTTAACTTTTTATTATTTGTACTATTTTGGTGTTAGTAAGTAGTAAAGAAGCTATGAACGAAAAGATGTGAACTATATGCAATCAGTCCATGAATATACGTAAAGTCACATGCAAATGCTAGTAATATATATATATTTAAAATGTACAAGTAAAGCGCTTTCCAATGATACCAAACACGGCGTATTTATCTTAACTTTATTTTTTTACTCTGTATGTTTTGTCCGCTAGTGGGCGCCACATTAGATTTTGTGAAACCCTATATAGCCTATAACCAGCGGACAATTAAGACGCTTCTAATGATATGTCATTTGTCGAATTCTGACAAGCAATTTAGAAGTTATGTGGAAACAGATGAACATACATACATACATACAAACATACATACATACATACATACATACATACATACATAGCCTGTCAAAATCATAACCCTCCTTTTGCTTTGCCGTAGTCGGGTAATCACGCCTTTTTCCCAGAGCGGTAGGCAGAGATCACTTTCAGCGATCCACTTTTCACCTCTGTGGGAAACGTGACGTGACGGGTTGTGGACCACGTCGCCGCCATTCTGCCTTGTGCATTTTGACGGTACTTTCCCTAATACGTATTATATTTAACTAGGTTAAATAGAGATTGTTTTAATAGGGCTAAAGATTAGCTGGGGATAATAGTAATAGAGCTAAAAGTTACTATCCCACTCGGACGAAGTCGCGGGCGGTCGCTAGTATAATAATAAGAAACCCTGAACTTTCGACGATTGTGTAATTCACTGAATTTCTTATACTCGTACCTACTCCAATTTCCATTTGGAGTTATAATGCCGGTATAATGAGGGCGAACTCGAAACTTGGAGTTGGTCACTTAAATACACTTTGGGGCTTAAAGTTTTTTTTTTATTTCGGTAATAAAAACTTGGCAGAATATCTTCTGCATAAAATATTATATTGTAGGTATATGCAGTTTTCTTAAGAATTACTTCTTAAAAATACGTCGGCATTGTTCTTTATGACTAAGCACTGATTGCCTTAGCTTAGGGTAGGCTTGTGCCTCTCACTGCAAACGTATATTATGGTATGATGATGATGATTATTTTTATACATGTTAGTTGATACATTGACGATTAGTAAATGTGTAATCGTAGTGTTGTGTCCACACATTTTAAGAAAATAATCTTGAAATAGGTACAAAGTTTTGTTTGATTTGACATGAATTACGTTAGGTACTATTTTTTCGTTGACTGGCTTGGTGGAACAGTGGTGGACCCCGGCCGGCAGTCCCAAGAGTCGTGGGTTCGATTCCCACTCGGGACAAATATTTGTGTGATGAACGCTGGTGTTTGTTTCGTGTCAGGGTGTGATTATGTATTTATAAATATATATGTATGTATATCAGTCCCTGACGCCCATAGTACAAGCTCTGCTTAGTTTGGGGTCAGATCGCCGTGTGTGGAAATGTCCCAGATATTTTTTTCATTTCTGTTGAGCATATGATGTTTTAATGTTCATAGGTATATCTCTTGGTGCAGCTTTTAAGCTTTTGCAGAGCTTTTATCGCGGGCGTTGAGCGCGGGGACCGAACCAAGAAATTCCGTAACGAAAAAACCTCACAATCGTCTAACGTCGTTTCAGTTCGGTAGACTTCGGCACGGTGTTTGTGTGCGTGCGGTTAGACGTATTGTACGACTCTACGAAACTCGCACGAATCGAGACGAGCTGCTCCGAAATCGGACGATGCTATGCAATAGCTATAACGCGGCAGTCCCCGAGTGCCACACGTCTTTTTTCTGATAAATCTATCTGAGTTCATCAAAACATATCAATTTATGCAATTACGCTATATTTAATAACCTCAAACCTGTATTAGTTAGTTTATTTTATATTACGAAATGTTTTGTAGCCAGAGGCAGAAAGTTGATACATATAACATAATATATTATTCCGTGGACCAGTTCGTTCCATTTTACGTGAAACTACTTTCTATTTACCCCTCGCCGTATTTCCATTTGGAAAGCAGCCATTAGGTAGTTCACCCTAAAAAGCTAAATAGCGGGAATTTTAGTAAAATCGGTTCGTGTAATGTTCGGTTTATTTTGCGCGGCAACGTAAATGTTTTTCGCCCATGTAAGTAGTATTAAAAGCGTTGATGGCCGAATGGTTAAGGTCGTTTCTTGCTTGCGAGAGGTCGCCAGTTCAAATCCCGCCACACACCACTGTTTTTCTTTATTTTTCATTATCCGACGCTTTAACGGTGAAGGAAAACATCGTGAGGATACCGGCACACCTACAAAGAAATTCTGTGTTCTATGTACGGGGTTTGGTTGACTACACAAAGTCAACCAACCCCGTACTTGGCCATTGTGGTTGACTAAGACCTGATGATGATGAAGTAGTATTAAAGGTTGATTTTACTAGTAGCAAGAACTATTTAGTCACTAGGAAAAAAGAAAATGGTCTTTTTTTGCTTCGTCATTTCGGGCCTACCTTATTTGACTTTGAATCCTTACACCGTACAGTACACTTGTCATACTAAGACAATATTCTTCTTTCCAAAGATAAATATTACAATTTATTACTTATGCCCTAGTTAATAGGTAACAATGCTTTTCTAAGAGACAAGTGTCTAAAAGAGACAACCATAATTCTGCCAAAGGTAAATTATTATTGGTCTTGATACACTTTGCAAAACTACTTAGCTGGCCTTCAGAGTGAGGTCGACAGGCTCAATAATGCCTGTCGACCTCATATGTGGACCTCACAACCGCTTACCATGAGGTAGAGTGAGGTCACCCTGAGAGTCTTTTTACTAGAAACCAAAAAAAAAAGACGTGTGGCACTCGGGGACTGCCGCGATATAGCTATTGCATAGCATCGTCCGATTTCGGAGCAGCTCGTCTCGATTCGTGGGATTTTGGTAGAGTCGTACAATACGTCTAACCGCACGCACACAAACACCGTGCCGAAGTCTACCGAACTGAAACGACGTTAGACGATTGTGAGGTTATTTTCGTTACGGAATTTCTTGGTTCGGTCGCCGCGCTCAAAGCCCGCGATAAAGCTATGCAATAGCCTAAAAGGATGTATGTATGTATCTGTATTGTGTCTTGATATCAAGTCGTAATATCAGTAATTGAGCCGTCTGGCTCAGGCCGTGTACGTTAACGTTTCTGTCTGAAAGCCCAAATACTTTTTCGGTAAAATATATGGCGATTTCGTTACTTGATCTTGTTTACTCATATGGTACACTTAATCTTTATCGCCCATATTGTAGTGTTAGCTATGTGGTTAGTATAATGCTTCACATTATTACCGGCTTGAGAAATTTATTTGAAAATGAAAAAATATTTATTTACAATCACAACATTTTCTTTAAATACAAAGTGATTGAGATCGCCTTTTAAGTATACGCAGATACTTGTGTCAGGCGGTCCCGCTCTTCTTATGACTAGATTTACACTTTAGGTGTGATTGAGAAATTCGTAGGTAAAACAAAAATAAAAATTAAATAATAATTAACAATATTTATTTATTTATTTAAAGGATAACCAACATAGGATACAGCAATAACAAACAAAAATAGAGGAGGGAAGTATTCTTCTAGCATAATGTAGTACCCTGATTTTTGTCTATAGAACCACTTCATCATCATCAGCTCATATACGTCCCCACTTTTAGGGCACGGGCCTACCCTAAACTAGGGCGAAGAGGCCTTAGCCGACCACGCTGGCCAAGAACGGGTACTTATAGAACCACTTATATTAATTGTCAGCTATGAGAAGTTCGTCATTATTGTAGATTCTTGAGTTGAAACGGTTGTTTGTAAGTTAGTTTTAAGGCACTGTTTATCTTTTGTTTATTTTTATTTTACCCGTATCATCCTATTGCTGAGCCAAGGTCTTCTGCAAACCAGTCCACTGCTTTATGAATTAATTAAAAAAACACTTAAATGGTTCATGGTCTATTTCATATTCTAAGGGCCGATTTTTCAATGGATTCCAGATAAAACTAATAGGTGAGGTAAATTATAAGAAGACCAAATTATGGGCGTTTTGTTTCTAAGAGTGAGTTGTGACGTGTCCTTATTTTTGCCGGCTTATAGTTTATTACTCCGTTAAGTTTTATCTAGCCATTGAAAAATTGGCCCTTTGTCGAACTAAAATCGCGAGATAACAAAATGAAACGTTCCATATGTGGCACATGAACTGTCACACATCATAAGTCGGTCAATAAGAGCAATAAGTACAAGTTATTACCTTTTCCCCGAAAGGGTTGTACCGTCAATCTTCGTGAAGGGTACTTCGTATTTTGGGGTCAACAGGAATTTCAAGTATTCCCCGAACGCTATTGGAATATAAGAGGATCGAAATCAAACATGTGATGGGATATTTTTTATAATATGGTAATATCGAATAGTATGGTAATATCCATAATATTACTTTAAGTTACACTTTTAATGTATGTTTTCTTTTATAATTAGCTAACAAGGTGACCTCACTCCACTTGATGGTAAGCGGTAGTGAGATCCACATATGAGGTCGACAGGCACAATAGACTGTTTATGAGAATGTAGTTAAAGAGTTAAAACAACAGTAGCATATGTACATTCCTTAATTTGATTATTACATAATACATAGTTACTGAATAAATGTATTATCTACCCACTTCTAGTATAATATACACAGCTTTCAACGATTAGTATTAGCTCCTCTTTAAATAGAATGTGGATACACTTCGGGGATTTCAAACGTGTTCTGGTTAACATAACCGTTAAGCGGTCAAATTGGACTCCACTGATTAAATTACCACTTAAAATTTAAACTAAAACATTCTATTACACTAAATATTAGTCTTGCAGTCGGGCAGTAAGTAGCTATGTATTTGCTACTCCTAATAACGCGTGTAGACCCATAAAGACTAATATTTAGTGTAAACTAAAACAGTCAAAAAGAGATTCCAATCACTACTATCGTTTGTAAACCTAGGAGATACTGAATAAAAGATTTATTTATTTATTATTTATTTATTTATTTATTACAGTCAATAAAAATGGTAGAGTCCATGATTTTATGCCAAACAAAGCTTTTGTAAGCTAATTCAGAAAATCCGACTAATACACAATGTTTTCACAAGATGCGTTATGATGGCATAAGAGTATAAACAGTTTTAAATTTAGTTCAGATTGAGCAATCTCTTGTGTCTAATTTTAAGCTTTTAATAGGACAGAGTGTGAAGATTTCGTTAGTTTAATATCGTGAGGCCGATACAATATTTCCAATATTCGTATCTAATATAAAAGCGTCTATGGCCTGTTGTTAAGGTCGTTGCCTGCCATGCAAGAGGTAGCCAGTTCAAAATTACATTATTTTTATTTACGAATATTCACACAATTACAAACATCCTCAAGGCCGAAATGTCCTCGGCCTTGCTCGAATAAATAATAGTGAGTTTAGTTTATATGTATCTGTAATTTTGTATTGTATTTTATTGTTGTAATACGCAAGCATGTTGTGTGCACTATTTATAGATTATGGCCCAGTGTGTAAGTTAGTTTTATAAATTGTGTCATTGTCTCGATCATTATCTGTTTGAAATTAAATAAATAAATAAATTCGACGCTATAACGGTGAAGGAAAACATCGTGAACACTGCACACCTACAAAGAAATTCTAAGATTTTGTAGTCGACTAACCCGCACTTGACCAGCGTGGTTGACTAAGGCCTGATCGCCTTACTTTATGATAGGCAGTGCCCTAGCTGTGGGGACGTATAAGGGCTGATAATAAATATTTGTATCCCTATAAAATCCTATAGAACCGGAATAAAAAGACTTCACAGAGTGAACAAGGTATCAAATGAACAACCATTAACAACTGTGGTGTGCCACGTTACCATGTTCGTTCATGTCTTTAATCTTTCGGCAATTTATATAACAGTCGATATCATTAAAAGTCGCTGTATCAATGTCGACATTTAACGTACTTTTTGCACAAAATGCTCACACGTTCAGCTTTTGTAATTGACACCAGAGCAATCTCGTTGATAATGAAAGCTCCGTGTCGAGTAACAGGGACGGAATCCAGGACATGTTTACAAAGTTGATCAAATATTAATTTATGAACTGGTTCTAACATCTAACAAATAACAATGCTGAAACTTTTTCGGCGGGATCTCTTACAAGCTCAATACTATATAATTTTAAACTGTCATGGTTACACACATTAGGAAACTGAAACTGTCCGGGATATTTACCATGTTGTTTGTTTAAATGAGCTCCCGATATTTTGGGACTGTTGCAAGCACCATGATCACGGGTGAACAGTGGTCAGTTCACCCGTGATCATGGCGCAATACTCTACACCTATTTATTTTTAATACACGTACAAAACAAATTACAGTGTTAAGAGCAGTACTATTAAAACAAGAGAGTGAACTGAGGCAATTTTGTTTGCTGGCAGCGATCTTAAGATTACCGGGGAAGAATTAACATCCTTTAATAATATACTTACCTGAATAAGTTATAAGGATTTTGACACAATGTGAAGATTAATATACTTTGAGAGTTTTAAATTATTATAAGGGTTAGGTACAATGTAATTTTCACTGAAACTGCAGATAGGGGTCGGAGCAATTTTATTACAATTTTATGCACCCCACCCGTGCCCTGGCTACGGCCCTGGACGGAAGACGCCCGTCATAAACCGCAAAAGTGGGTCACGGACAATCTCGTACTTTTTGGTTGAGCAGATATGTAATCCATCTTCCTCGTAAAAGTGTCCTGATAATAAAAGTTGCTTGTGTCACCAATTTCAGCCGTCAATCCTTTCTTATTAAATCGTTTAATGTCGGTGTCACTTTGTCTGTGTATCTGTTGATTTAGGACGGTTATACACTGACGCGGATATTTGTGTATAGGTATTTCTGGTTCAACAAAATGTGTTCAGTTGAAAAATTCTATCTATCTATCTATAGTACATTTATAAAAATAAATGAAATAACGTTTTTGTGCATGTGGACTTAATGGACACGTGGCATGGAATGTATGTATGTATGTCTTTATACAAAAATGTTCAAGATATTTATTCATTTATTAAATCACTTTCGACATGCCAAACAACTAACACAGATTAAAGCCAATATTGAAGAACATAATATTAAAACTGAGTAAATCACATTAATAATATGGATCTATTTACGTCCAGATCACCTTAAGCCGATCCTAAGTAATGGCCTGTCAACTAATCAACGTTCTTACACGGCCATTCGGCGATTCGTATCGTAGACGATAATCGCAACTATCTATCACAAGGTTATCAGTAGACTGTAATTGAAGATACAGGCGCCGTAAGCCGGGGATTATCCCAATCTTGGTCCCGGGCTAATTTCCAGGGCAATTCGTACTTTGAAGCTAGTTATCAGTAATTCATAGTTAACACTGGCAGAAAAAAAGGAAATTCTGTTGCAACTTTACAATAGTTCCCGCCCACAACTTCATCTGCGTGGAAATGGTGTAGGCAACAAACATTTATTTGAATAGCCTATAATATATTATCCTTATGAAATTAGCTATTTATAAGTGAAAGTCCCGTCAAAATTGGTCCAGCCGTTTCGGAGATTAGCAGGAACAAACAGATATAGGTTTCTAACCATTAAGTTGAAACCCGTTATTTTGATTTTACAAACAGACACTTCAATCTTATATAGTTGTATAGTTTACAACAAACTAGTTATTGGCAATAGTCTATATTATAATAAATAAATAATAAATACGTTTATTTTCCTTTACAATATAGGCAATTTTTAGTACTAACTTAGGTCTAAGAAACAATTGATTTAAGCCCAAGTGTGAAGGACTGGTGCCTGAAATAGATTTCGTAGTGAAACCCGTGCTACAGGTCACCAGGCCCCACTCTCTGGCTGTACATAGGATCAGATCAGATACCTAGTGTGAGAGAGTATTGGCTACAAAAGAAAAATTATCTTATCTTCTTCTTTCTTATAAATAAAAATGAATTGCTGTTCGTTAGTCTGACTAAAACTCGAGAACGTCCGAACTGATTCAGTTAATTTTGGAAAAAAAAAATTAAAATGTTTGTCGTAGTCCAGGGAAGGTTTCAATGAGAAAATATAGAAAAAAAATCCGTATTGGCGGTATGAAATTCGCCAGACCACTAGTGAAAAATAAATATCACACACATTGTTCTAATTCCGGAGTTATAGCGCTTGAAAACTAAAAAAAACGAATGAACCGATTTAAATGAGATCAGGTACACATATGATGTAAAGACTATGAAAGGATATAAACTTATTTTTGACCGATATCTCTATGAGAAAATAATGTTTCAAGGGACTTAGACTAGTTCATGCAGACAAAGCCGTGAGCGGAAAGAAAAAACTTTGAGAGACATTGTAAAACATTGTTATTCGTTTATATTTACTTTACTTTAGTCAGGAGTTTTTAGATAAGCATTGTCACAAAACAACAACCAATTATAGAATACGAAGCACAAAGCTAACTATGCCTCTGTGCGGAAATCTAGGAGGAAGATGATAGTTAAATAACAGGGAAACATATAGTAAAATATCTATTGTTCCTATAAATAAACATTAGTTACAGTAACATTCCAACACCTCATTAGTAATTTGATGGCAAGTGGATAAAGTAAGGGAAGGATCGAAACGACCCGTTTTCAAGTCGCATTTCAAGACGCGTTTTAAAAAAATACACAGATGACCACTGTTACTTTTTTATTAAGCTATTGCATAGCTTTTATCGCGGGCTTTGAGCGCGGCGACCGAACTAAGAAATTCCGTAACAAAAAAAACCTCACAATCGTCTAACGTCGTTTCAGTTCGGTAGACTTCGGCACGGTGTTGTGTGCGTGCGGTTAGACGTATTGTACGACTCTACGAAACTCACACGAATCGAGACGAGCTGTTCCGAAATCGGACGATGCTATGCAATAGCTATACCGCGGCAGTCCCCGAGTGCCACACGTCTTTGTTTATACTATGTAGTGATTCTAGACCAACTGACAACAAAGTGTTTTTCTGTTTTTCTTCTCAGAATTTTTAAGCAGCCTGTTTTATTGTTGTTTTTTTTAAATTATTACTTACCAGCCAATTATCTGCAGGTCTTTTTTTTTATCAACAAATCTGCCAACACAGCGGTTAGCGCCATAGATTATCCATAGGGATTATTCGGACTCGCTACAGGATCACACAACATACATCTCTACTGGATTCTATACGATTTATAGCCACTGGCCGCTGTTAGGTTTCCGAAGCCCTATGCCACATTCGGTAAAAGGTTTACATAAGACTTCCGGGACACGTTGATTAGGCGTTGAACCGTATAATGTTATTAATAGACCACTCTTTGGAGTTTTGCAGGTCGAAAGGAGACCCTTTACAGATTGGCTCGGTGGAACAGTGGTTAGTGACCCAGGTCCACTACCTGCGGTTCCAAAAGTCTTGGGTACGATTCCCACCCGGGACAAATATTTGTGTGACGAACTTCGGTGTTTGTTGGGTGTGTAATTAAATATATTTAAGTATTTTTGTTGCCACTGCTGATTTGGATTTCCGTAACACAAGTTCTTAAACTACTTACCATGAGATCAGATCAATGTATGTGATGTTGTGTAATATTTATTTACATGGTAAGGTATATCTAACTGTCTAATATTGACCCATTTGGCGGATACTTTTTTAAACTGTCAATACAATATCAATTTAATAAAGCACTTAAGACCAACACTAATAAAATAGTATCTCTATGACCTACTTATCGGTAGCTTATAAAATGTATGGATGATACTTAGGCAGACATCGTCTTGACGTCGTGACGTACAGGCGTGTGTAAACTGTCAAAATGGCTTCTTGCCAAACCGTTAAATGTACTAGTTGTAATATAGTTATCTGTGAGTTATTGTCCTATATACAGTATAGACACGATGTTATGGATAATGTCAGTCTGATGAAAATGTGTGAATCTACTTTTACTGATACGGAGATCGAAGAAGCAAAGTCGTTACTGTTTCAATCGGTGAAAACCGATCGTAACAAAATCACAAGAAGAAAAGATGGAAGAAACAAAAGAAATCTGGAGGACATAGTGTGCTTTTTCAAAGAAGTAGATCCCGAGTTGATGCCAATATTTGTTGCGCGGGATCTGCAGAAACTGCCGCCAGCATCGATTGACCACATCGACTCGGTCACACTGCTAAAAGATCTTACGAAACTACGAAATGAAGTGAGCACTTTTCAAGATCTATTCGTCACAAAATCACAACTGTAAACGGAACTAGAAAACATGAAAGCAGGATTTTCGGCGAATTTCCATTATGTAAACAACGTAAATACAGGCAAACGAGGTGGATATTATGACAGCGGACCAACCGGCTTATCACATCTAATAAATAGTGGTTGCTGCCAACAAGATGAGGGTAACTATACAACTGTTGGTGTTTCAAATATTGACATTGTTGAAAATGAAGAACTGCAGTCTTGCGCATACGCAGGCGGCAACGACGATCAGCAGGCCATCCTGCTCACACCTTCATTCCAGGTATGTCGGACAAAAAAGCAGGCGAAGGGGAAATAGATGCCACAGATAATGCTATTCCTCGATTTAGTCGCCCCAGACACAAAGATAATGAGCCTGTAGACGCACAAAAACAGCAGTGTATGTTAAAACAGCAATGTACATCGGACATTATGTCAGTGCCAGTGTCAAACTCAAAACTGTCAATGATAAACATGGAAAGTTGTGCAGAAAGTAAACTAAATGAAAAGACTATGAAGGATAAATTATTAGAAAAAGGCGAATGGAAAAGTGAAAAACCTAGTGAAGATTGGATTACGGTGCAGAAAAAACGCTCAAGGAACCGTTTTGTAGGAAGAACTGGAAAAGCGTTGGCAACTACGAGCTCCCAGTTTACGGCGGCCGATATTCGAATACCCTTGTTTATATCTAATGTAAACAAAGAGGTGAACGAAGAGAATATTATCCAATATTTAGAATCAAAAACACAAAATATGCATGTTTCTGTGGAAAAAGTCATCATGAAACAAGATAGGCCGTACAATGCATTCAAGATTTATGTTCCCAAGCACAAGTTACAATTATGTTTGAATGATAACTTTTGGCCGGATGGAGTTACATATAGACAGTTTGTACATTTCAGAAGAAAACCTCTAACGGGAGGTGAGAGCGAGGGAGAGGAGCGAGATAAACTATCGAAATAATGGATAAATGCATGAATAGCAAATTTGTTAGTTTTAATTGTAAGAACATAAAAAGGAGTGACAACTGTGTGCGTTCATTATGTAAGGATGCTGATGTTCTGGCATTGCAAGAGCACTGGCTGTTGCCGGAGGATTTACCTTTCCTGGGTCACTTGGACCCGGACTTTGGATACACTGCAAAGTCTGGGATGGATCCGGCCGCTGGGATTATCCGAGGGCGCTTGTATGGAGGTGTTGCTCTAATGTGGAGAAAAAGTCTCTTCAAGCATGTTTCAGTGTTAGAATGTAAAAGTGAACGTATTGTGGCAATTAAAGTAACAACTAATAATTTTTGTGATATTGTCATTGTGTGTGTGTATATGCCTATTAATAAACCAGAAAATTTGCCGCTATTTACTGACTGTTTGGCGGAGATAATTGCTGTTACAAATGAGTGTGATACAGAATTTGTTTATATATTAGGTGACTACAATGCCCATCCGGCATCTCTTTTTGATAGGGGACTTGTAAGTTTTTGTTCGGAAAGCGATTGGGTGTGTGCTGATAAACAAAAACTCAGCATGTTACAAGATACACATACTTTTGTGTGTCAGGCTTCAGGTAGTAAAAGATGGCTAGACCACTGTATTACTAGTCAATGTGCATGGCATACTGTTGTAAATATAGAAATATTGTATAATGTGTACTGGTCAGATCACTATCCACTGATGATTGAATGTAGTCTTTGTTTAATAAAATCTATACCTACTAGATCCTATGTACAATTAGATAATGTAAGATGGGGGGAGAGAACTCCTGATGAGATTGTGAATTATACCCAATTTTGTAACAGCCGGCTAAAGGATGTAGATTTTCCCAAGGAGTTTAGTGGTTGTGCGGATAAAATGTGTATGGAGAATAGTCATAGAGATATTATTGATAAGTTATATAAAAATATTACTATTATTCTAAGAGAGGCCTCCATATGTAGCCATAAACAGCTTGTAAGAAACAATAAATACAAATGTGTTATGGGTTGGAATAAACATGTGGCAGCATTTCATAGAGTAGCACGCTTGGATTACCAAATGTATGTTCTCTATAATAGACCTGATAGTGGACCTATTTTTGAAAGAATGTGTATGAGTCGCAAACTTTTAAATCAAAGCTTAAATACTGTCAGCAAAATCAAGAACAAATAAAAATGGATAGGCTTGCATCTCAACACTCTTTCTAAGATGTTTGATAAATTTTGGAAAAACACTAAAAGGCTTGAATGTAGGACGGAGTTACCACTCACTGTGGAAGGTATGAGTGACCCGAGGAATATAGCTAATATTTTTAAAGAGCACTTTAAGGTTCAGTCAGCTTTACGAGTGTCAGGGATGTCTGGTGCTAAATCCTACCATGTGGAGGAACCTATTAGAATTACTGCCAAGGATGTGAGAATGGCATTAAATAATATGAAAAGAGGTAAATCTCCGGGCCATGATGGACTCAGCATCGAGCACCTTAAACATGCAGGGCCACACATATGTAGAGTCTTGGCTTTGTTATTCACTTTCTGCATAAGACATTCGTACCTTCCACCTGATCTGATGAAGACTATAGTAGTTCCGCTTGTAAAGAACCGTGCAGGTGATATGGCTGATAAATCCAATTACAGGCCAATTTCTCTAGCAACAGTTACTGCTAAAGTTTTAGATAGAATATTGGACAACTATTTAAGTGACCGGATACAGCTGCACGATTCTCAGTTCGGTTTTCGAGCAGGTTTGTCAACCGAAAGTGCAATCTTGTCTCTGAAATTTGCTGTTGACTACTATACTAAGAGAGATACTCCGGTATATGCATGCTTTCTAGACTTATCCAAAGCTTTCGACCTCGTGTCCTATGACATACTCTGGAAAAAAATGGGGGAGGCAGGCATATCTAAGGAGGTAATCGGCATATTCTCATATTGGTATGGTAGGCAGCGCAATATAGTAAAATGGGCAGATGCACAGTCGGACGAATATGCTCTGAGTTGTGGGGTGAGACAGGGGACTGACGTCACCTAGGCTATTTAATTTATATGTAAACAGTCTGATTGAAGAGCTGAGCAGCATAGGGGTTGGTTGTCGTGTTGACGATGTAGCAGTTAATAATATAAGCTATGCTGACGATATGGTGCTGCTCAGCCCGTCAATCAGTGGTCTAAGGAGGCTTTTGAAGACCTGCGAGACCTATGCGGCGCGTCATGGCCTGATATACAATGAAAAAAAGAGTGTTTTCTTGCTTTTCAAGGGTAAAGTTAAGGAACCTGCAAATGTGCCTTCCATTTACCTTAACGGGCTGCCACTTAGCCGTGTCACGCAGTTTAGGTATCTTGGTCATATCGTGACAGAAAACTTACGTGATGGAGAAGATATAGAGAGGGAACGCAGGGCACTGTCGGTCAGAGGCAACATGTTGGCCCACAGGTTTAGACGCTGTAGTACTGCTGTTAAACTAACACTCTTCAGAGCATATTGTCAAAGTTTTTACACATGTGGCCTGTGGTCCAACTTCACACTGAGGTCCTATGGTGCCTTGCGAGTACAGTATAATAACATCCTCAGGGCCTTGTTGGGGCTCCCTCGATTCTGCAGTGCATCAAACATGTTTGCAATAGCTGCGGTTGACGATTTTTTTGCAATCATGCGCAAAAAGATACTGTCTGTTGTGCGCAGAGTTAGGGGGAGCGGTAACTTGATCCTGGCGATGATAGCTGACAGGATGGATGCAGCCATCTTTAGGAGGTTTACGGAGCTGCATGTTTTGCGTGCAGAGCGCTACTAATTGTATTAATATGCTACTAACTATAGTTTTTAAGTTTCTGCTGTAATACTAACCCATATGGATACTTTGTCCGAAATAAATGATTTTTATTTTTATTTTTATTTTTTTTTTTTTTATTTTATTTTTATTTTTATTTTATTTTTATTTTTATTTTATTTTATTTATTTATTAGAGGCTTTGACAAAATGGAGGTCAGTATTTAGCTGGTTCGATTATACATAACGACATCATTCCTAATACTATTCCTAATACTTAAAAGATACATATTATACATAGATATTAATACTCTAATGGCGTTTTGCACACCTACGTGCCAGCGTGGTTTGCTAAAGCCTGATCGCTCTAGTTTAGGGAAGGCCCATGCCCCAGAAGTGGGGACGTATATTGGCTGATGATGAATCCAAAAAAAAAAGACGTGTGGCACTCGGGGACTGCCGCGGTATAGCTATTGCATAGATCGTCCGATTTCGGAGCAGCTCGTCTCGATTCGTGCGATTTTCGTAGAGTCGTACAATACGTCTAACCGCACGCACACAAACACCGTGCCGAAGTCTACCGAACTGAAACGACGTTAGACGATTGTGAGGTTTTTTTCGTTACGGAATTTCTTGGTTCGGTCGCCGCGCTCAAAGCCCGCGATAAAAGCTATGCAATAGCTTAAAAATTGGCAAATTTTTAACAATGTGGCCTTGAATAAGTTATGTTAAACGTACGTAAATTGTTCTTAAAACCAACTTGCGCAATGTTTCTGTAAACCGTAAGAGGACTTACAACTTAATGTCTATTCGTTGTCTAAGTTAGGGCGGGAACCAGTTTTGCATAAAACCCTCCATCAGCTTGAAACTTAAGCAAGTGTTTAATAGGGTGTCCCTTATATTCTGAAAATTTCCTGTTGTGTCTTAGTTTCTAGTCTTTTGAGTTTTCAAATCTAATGATGTAGTCATACCCTCTTAATTTTTTGTCAATAGAATAAATTAAAGTCCGAGCCGACATGACGTCAAATTTTATAAACACCCTCATCTTATTTCTCTACCACTTAGGGTTAGGTCGGCACGGGTTGCAATAATCGTATATTAATTTAATTTCGCATACGAATAGGCTATGATCTTGACAAAATTATGAGAGGGTATGCATTATTATATTTGAAAAATTAAGTATTTTTTAAAATAGAAACTTACAACGGTATTTGGACTGGAACTGGCTCGGTGGAACAGTGGTTAGTGACCCTGGCTGGCGATTCCGAGAGTCGTGGGTACAATTCCCACTCGGGACAAATATTTGTGTGATGAGCATCGGTGTTTGTTCCGTGTTTGGGTGTGATTATGTATGTATGTATGTATTGATAAACTCGGTATTTAGTTTTAATAGGATTTATTGAATAAAACAGTAATACAGTACAGAGACGCGTTAGAGCAATTGCGCGGGAATAGCGAAGTGTCAATGTCATCGCGCTAGGGATGCGCACGATCAGTAGTCGAATAGGGATGTCCGATTTTCACGCTAACAGCTCGGCCATCCTGCAGTCCTTCGGCCCCCGAAGGAATCTTGTTGCGTGCAGGCGACTCACACCCATCAGGCTTCTGTTCGTGCCGGACCGTGGTTCACCCCATCAGATCAGATCCTAGGATTAAATACTGATGACGGGATTAAACGCTATGAAACCCTCAGGGGTAAACGCACATTCCGTCATCAATACAGATTAATAGTCCTGTAAACAAACATATTGCAATTACAATCGATAATAGCTAGATTAGACGGTATAGATGCTGTATAGACTTGTCGGGCAAGCATCGAACCGTCTAATAGACTTCAAGAACGCCTAATGGCGGCGACGATCTTATGATTGATAGGGCTCAGTGAGTAGCCATGTGTGATCGCTGTGTAGATCCCGAAGGCAAGCGATGTATGATTCAATAGTGATGAATTAACAGTGATCATGCTCAGTGAAGAGCTAGGTGTAATCGCTGTGTAGATCCCGAAGGCAAGCGATCTATGACTCATTAGTGATGACTTAACAGTGATCATGCTCAGTGAAGAGCTAGGTGTAATCGCTGTGTAGATCCCGAAGGCAAGCGATGTATTACTCATTAGTGATAGACTTGACATTGATCATGCTCAATGAAGAGCTAGGTGTAATCGCTGTGTAGATCCCGAAGGCAAGCGATCTATGACTGATTAGTGATGACTTAACAGTGATCATGCTCAGTGAAGAGCTAGGTGTAATCGCTGTGTAGATCCCGAAGGCAAGCGATGTATTACTCATTAGTGATAGAGTTGACATTGATCATGCTCAATGAAGAGCTAGGTGTAATCGCTGTGTAGATTCCCGGAGGTAAGCGATGTTTGACTCTGTTATTAGTAGTAGACTGAACGAAGATCATGTTCAGCGAAAAGCTATGTGTAGTTGCTATACAGACCCTTTTTATCTTGATACTTTATTCGTCATGAGGCGTCTTGTATTCGAACACTGTGTGAACGCTGTGTGGCCCAGAAGGCAAGCGACAAGTATCCAACACTGCGTGAATGCTGGGTGGCATTCAATGTCTCGACGCTGTGAGCACGCGGTGCAGGCTCCGAAGGCAAGCATCAAGTGTCCAACCCTATTTCGTAAGTGCTGTGGCCCTGGAGGCAAGCATCGTATGTCGTCATTGTGAGAACGCTGTGAAGGCCCCGAAGGCAAGCGCAAAGATCCAGTCATTGTCAAAATGCTATGAAGGCCCCGAAAGCAAGCACAAATCTCCAAACCCTATTATGAGAGTGCTGTGTGGCCCCGGAGGCAAGCATCTAATATCCAGACACTGTGAGAACGCTGTGAAGGCCCCGAAAGCAAGCGCAAATGTCCAGTCATTGTCAAACGCTGTGTAGGCCCCGAAAGCAAGCGCAAATGTCTATTCATTGTCAAACGCTGTGAAGGCCCCGAAAGCAAGCGCTAATGTCCATTCATTGTCAAACGCTGTGAAGGCCCCGAAAGCAAGCGCTAATGTCCATTCATTGTCAAACGCTGTGAAGGCCCCGAAAGCAAGCGCAAATGTCCAGTTATTGTCAAACGCTGTGAAGGCCCCGAAAGCAAGCGCAAATGTCTATTCATTGTCAAACGCTGTGATGGCCCCGAAAGCAAGCGCAAATGTCCAGTTATTGTCAAACGCTGTGAAGGCCCCGAAAGCAAGCGCTAATGTCCATTCATTGTCAAACGCTGTGAAGGCCCCGAAAGCAAGCGCTAATGTCCAGTTATTGTCAAACGCTGTGAAGGCCCCGAAAGCAAGCGCTAATGTCCATTCATTGTCAAACGCTGTGAAGGCCCCGAAAGCAAGCGCAAATGTCCAGTTATTGTCAAACGCTGTGAAGGCCCCGAAAGCAAGCGCAAATGTCCAACTAAGTTAAAGTCCGGGAATCAAGTATCAAATGTTCAGACACTGTGAGAACGCTCTGAAGGCCCCGAAAGCAAGCGCAAGTGCCCAAACTCATTTAAATCCGGAAGCAAGTATCAAATGTTCAGACACTGTGAGAACGCTCTGAAGGCCCCGAAAGCAAGCGCAAGTGCCCAAACTCATTTAAATCCGGAAGCAAGTATCAAATGTTCAGACACTGTGAGAACGCTCTGAAGGCCCCGAAAGCAAGCGCAAGTGCCCAAACTCATTTTAAGTCCGGAAGCAAGTATAAAATATTCAGACACTGTGAGAACGCTCTGAAGGCCCCGAAAGCAAGCGCAAGTGCCCAAACTCATTTAAATCCGGAATCAATTACCAAATGTTCAGACACTGTAAGAACGCTGTGAAGGCCCCGAAAGCAAGCGCAAGTGCCCAAACTCATTTAAATCCGGAATCAATTACCAAATGTTCAGACACTGTAAGAACGCTGTGAAGGCCCCGAAAGCAAGCGCAAGTGTCCAAACCGCGTTAATCATCTGGACACTGTGAGAGCTGTGTAGGCCCCGGGGGCATGCGTAAAGTGTCCAGACAATGTTATGTAGACGCTGTGTAGTCTTCGAAGATAAGCGTCGATTATTCAAGCACTGTAAATGCAGTCGCTGTGAAGCCCCAGTTGGCAAGCGACAAGTGCCCGAACAGCAGAAGCATTGCCTAAACAGATAAAGACAATATTACTATCAGGCAGTGGGTAGTCTCTGATTCACGGCTCCATGATTAGCAGTCAGGCTATACAAACCACACAGGTTAATAATTCTCATTTCCACATTTGAAATATCATTTGCGATATTCTTGAAGGTATATTATGTTGGAACTTCTGCCAAACAGACAATTTTGTGTCAACCTTAAATAAATCAAAGCTTAAATGGTCCCAGATTTATTTCAATAATTTATCCATGGATAGAGTAGGTCGGATATCATGTTGCACCACGACTATGTACCCTTACAAAGGTATCAATCCATTTAAAATCTAGGCTGCTCGAAATTCAAAATTATTTAAAGGGAACTTACCACTAGCTCGGCTTACCAAGGTTTTAATACCCAACTGTTTTCGACATATTATAATGATATGGTTCGGCCTTACCGAAGTTCAAACATACGCGCGCTGCAATGCGCTTATAATCGTGCGACTAAGGTGTCCAATCTGCCTGATCAGTTGTGTAGGAACAACAGTGAATAGCACATGCTCCATCGCATGATAATCGCCAATATAAATCTGCAGATGAATAAATATTTAAGTAATTTACTATCAAAACAGTCATTTACACTATTAGCATCAAATTGCCAGACTCATTTATTATTATATTTATTTATCTTTGGCACAGTAAACAGAATACTAACAGTCTGCCAACTTTACATCTTATAAAACCATTCCCCAAGATGTCACTTAGCTTGTGTAAGCCAATGTAGTGTAACCTTAGCATTTACCACCTTTATCTTTAACATACTAAACATATGAGGTACTTATCTCATAAGATGTACAATTTAGCCTTACCAAAGTTCCAATACAATTACTCATGTCCTTTGATTTATGAAGAAGGCAAATCTCCACATTTACCTGAATTAAAACATTTTACAAGAAATTCAGATCTCCAAAGATTAATTTCATAGTAGCTGAAATATTACTGAAATAACCAGATAATCATTGTGTGCCATATCAACTGACTATGTGCAATGCTTCATTACCAAATGGTTTTAGTCATCTGGATCAAACTGTTATGAAAATTAAGTTCAGACTTCCCCTGGTTACTTTCATACTACCTGAAATGTTATTCAAATGACCCAAAAACTATAGTCTGTCATATAATAGACATTATTATTAGTAATGATGTGCCATTACCAAGATATGGTTTCAGTTATCTGTAAAATATTGTACCTGTTAAACATTATATCCCTTACTACGTGGGTTTTTTCATCCCACTTCTGACTTGATAAACTCGGTATTTAGTTTTAATAGGATTTATTGAATAAAACAGTAATACAGTACAGAGACGCGTTAGAGCAATTGCGCGGGAATAGCGAAGTGTCAATGTCATCGCGCTAGGGATGCGCACGATCAGTAGTCGAATAGGGATGTCCGATTTTCACGCTAACAGCATTTACAAATATCTATGTATGTATGTATATCAGTCTCTGACGCCCATAGTACAAGCTCTGCTTAGTTTGGGGTCAGATGGCCGTGTGTGGAAATGTCCCAGATATTTATTATTTATTAAGTTATTTTCAGAATATAAGGGACACCCTAGTATTTAAGAACGGAGGAAGGAAGATGTGTGTACGACACAAGGGGATATTCGATCCCTGTCTTCCCTATGGGGAAAGAAGAGGACAGCGTATGCGGATAAACGTCGAAATGTAACTACAATCTAATTAAGTTATTACACTTTACGGCAATGGAGTTGAGATTAATATATTTGTAGCGTAATAAAGGAAATAATTATACTTGATGATAATCGTTTTGTAGCGTTGGTATGAACTTAACTTATCGATCACGAAGAAAATTGTGTAGTCAACCAACCCGCATTTGGCCAGGGTGGCTGACTAAGGCCTTATCGCTCTAGTTCAGGGTATGCCCGTGCAGTGTGGACGTATAATGGACTGATGATGATGATGACACGAAAATATTGTATTTATGTATAAAGAATGAAGATATTATGGTCTACGATTATTTAGATATTATGGGTCTACACAGCCACTTACTGCTTTGTTATTGCTACTCTTTTTATTGCGTGTTTGCTGCCTTTTTTAGCATAAACCCAAAATAAATAAACAAATAAATAAGTAAAACATCACATAGATTGATCTGATCCCGTGGTAAGTAGTTTAAGCACTTATCTTTCAGATACCAAAATCAGCGAGTTTGGGACACTAAACACTGCTCGGCCGAGCCAGTCGTAATATCTAGTTATGAATGTAAAGATTTTCACATATTTTAAACTTTCAGAAACATAACA
Source organism: Maruca vitrata (assembly GCA_039566165.1). Taxonomy (NCBI): domain Eukaryota; kingdom Metazoa; phylum Arthropoda; class Insecta; order Lepidoptera; family Crambidae; genus Maruca; species Maruca vitrata. The sequence continues at coordinate 2,431,600 of CM076928.1, read as the reverse complement.
GTGATAAAACACGCGAGCGCTCTTCAATTATCAAAAGTTCTAGACTGAGTGTATGTTAGAAAACTGAAAATGTCCGGGATATTTACCCTGTTGTTTTGTTCATGATTACGGGTGAATTGAGTTCACCCGTGATCATGGCGCTTGCAATAGTGCCGAAATATCGGGAGCTCATTAAAACAAAACAACATGGTAAATATCCCGGACACTTTCAGTTTTCTAATGTGTGTAACCATGACAGTTTAAAATTATATATTGAGAGTAAATTACATTTTCCTCTCGTAAAATTATGAACAAAACTAAGTTAAAATCGAAATTCATCGCACACTTTGTAGCCAAGACAATTGAGAAGAGGACACATAAACCGGTCGGTCGTAAAAAATTTGTTCGGGCTGATATTTTGAATGTAAATGAACTTACCAAGACTAACAATTTTGCCCGATATTAGGAATGTTGATATTTGAAATGAAAATCTGGTGGTACTATTCATTTGCTGATTTATATAGGGTACTAGTTAACCCGACAGACTTCGTCCTGTCAAAAAATATGAAAAAGAAAAGCGCCGTTTTTAAGGTTATCTCGGCAAATATTTAATTTTTTCTTTGCCGTGAGAACCATCCTTGGACTTCAACGAACATTTTAAAAAAGAATTGGCCAAATTGGTTCAGGCGTTCTTGAGTTATGCGCTTACCAACACATTTTGCGATTCATTTTTATATATAAGATTAGGGTAAAAGCATCGATGGCCGAGGGGTAAGAGTCGTTGCTTGCCATGCGAGAGGTCGCCAGTTCAAACACCGCCACGTGGCACGATGTTTTCAAATTTGAAATTCATAATAAGTAAGTATGTACGATTAATCGTTGCTTTAACGGGGAATGAAACCTGCATACCTACGAATATTTATTCTAGGTTTGTGTAGTCGACCAATACGCACTTGGCCTGCGTGGTTGACTAAGGTCTGATCGCCCTAGTTTGAAGTAAGTAGGTAATTAGTTAAAATTTGTTTTTTAAAACGGAAGACCCATATGATAAAGAGATCGCGTGATTATCTCGACGCAAAAGTCTTAAACTAGCCAACTCTAGCTACAGATAGGCAAATCTTTTTATAAATAAAAATGAATTGCTGTTCGTTAGTCTGACTAAAACTCGAGAACGCCCGGACCGATTTAGGTAATTTTGGTTTTAAAATGTTCGTCATAGTCCAGGGAAGGTTTCAATGAGAAAATATAGAAAAAGAATCGCGTGATTATCTCGACGCGTATAAAAGTCTTAAACTAGCCGGGACTCTAGCTACAGTATGAGATAAATTAGAAGACGCTTTTTCCCAACATTAATGCCCCACTGATGGACTAAATAAAAAATACATAAGTTTTCAAAGTTCTCAATCTCTTTCAAAAACTATGAAGTACCTAATGCGTATCTATCGCGATGTAATAACGACATACAACTTTAATTAAAAGACATCAGGTCAACTACGAACGGTAGCTCTACCATAAGTTAGCTATCAAAAACTTACGTACGTTAAAAACCTATTGAATTGAATTTTTCATACTACCGATTTTAATTCTTAGCGTAACCGCTAGAGGTGCTGTACAAGTTTTTCATAGACATGTTTACATAGGCGATATCGAGTCTGTCACTTTTAAACCCATGGAGACAAAAATCGAACCCACGACCCAAGGAATACACCGTATCCACTAAGCTACTATACGATCGCTAAGTTGCAAGTTCGTTGATGGGAGCCCGATCGAATTTCCGAGAACTGCAAACGCGAATGACTCCAATTATCGATGTACGGCGTAATCGCATCGAATGTGCGAATTAATCTGACTGGTCGTTATAACACAGTGTATGTGGACGCTCTATTTGATTACAATCAAGCATTTTTTTTTCATTTAAAATCATGTATTATTCGCTAATTTAGTTGATAATATAGTTGAAGTTGATAAATATGTGGAGGCTCTATTTGATTACAATCAAGCTTTTTTCATTTAAAATCATGTATTATTCGCTAATTTAGTTGATAATAGTTGAAGTTGATAAATATGTGGAGGCTCTATTTGATTACAATCAAGCTTTTTTCATTTTCAAAGTATGTATTATTCGCTTATTTAGTTGATAATAGTTGTAGTTGATAAATATGTGGAGTGGAGGCTCTATTCGATTACAATCAAGCTTTTTTCATTTTCAAAGTATGTATTATTCGCTTATTTAGTTGATAATAGTTGTAGTTGATAAATATGTGGAGGCCCTATTTGATTACAATCAAGTTATTTTTATTTAAAATGTTATAAATTTTATTGATAATAGTTGTAATTGATAAATATATGGAGGCTCTATTCGATTACAATTAAGCGATTTTCAATTTTATATTATACGCTAATTCAGTTGATAAAATTATGGAAGTGTACTTATTTTCCGAAAAAAAAAACAGAAGCGACGCAACTAAAATAGTAGATTTACTCGTTTACTGCTTTGTCTATATATAGACTTACTAGTGACCCGTCCTGGCTTCACTTATGTATATTATACATTAAGACTTTCCTCTTGAATCCCACTATCTATTAAAACAAACCCATAAAAATCCTTTAAAGATTTAAACATACATACATTCATACAGAAAAACGTGGGAAGCGACTTTGCTTCATACTATGTAGTGATAATATTTCAGCTTTTATTGTCAAAGACTTTAAAGGTATAAGTCAGCCCTTAAAGCTTTGTTTGTGTTAGTCGGCACGTTTCATTAAGTCTCTTGCATCTGGGACCTATTACCGTTTATAGACACATTCAACACAAAAATAGTTTGAAGTTAAAAATAACAGATCAGAGAGGATTCATGTCAACACGGATGTATATGTGGTTGACCAAACATAACAGTAGGGTTACAGTTGTCGTTGTTCAATAATAAAGTGGCATTCAAAGTGTTAATTTCGTTTTAAGCTAACTTAACTGGTAACTTAAGCCCGATTCAAACGTATGACTTGTTGTTTGAAATTGATTTTGTTTTATTGGTTGAGGTACCAATAATCAATTAATTTTCTTTTTTTTTTTCATTTATTAGGTAATGTGTGCACTTAACTACAAAATACAAAAGAAAAATAACTTTGGAGGATACAATTGGTGTCACAGTTCAAATTCCAATTTATTTTATTTTCTCTTCATAAATGCATACGCTGCACATTTTGCACCTATGTACAATAATGTACTTAACTATACTAATAAATTTGTCACACTGTGCCTAACTAGGGTATTAATACTAATACCCTAGTTAGGCACAGTGTGACAAATTACACACACATTACAATTACACAGTGTAACATACTACCCTGTATATTTATATACTACGGTACGATAGTGCAATTACCTAATAATTTTTCAATGCTACAAATACCATGGTATTGGTGCATCACAATTGACTTTAAATATACTTGAATTAACAATGAAATTGCATTTCTATAATTTCCCTTATGTAATTCAAATCCAAAACATTTATTGCACGTGCGTCTCACGCGTTATCGTTAGATGTTACAGATAAGAGTTCGATATGTGATGCACCATAGTGGTAGAGCAACACTTATAGAGCGCTAGTTATTAGAAATTACATTAGTAGTACCTAATATTGATAAAGATGTTGTTGTTTTCTCTTAAATATAATTTTAGTTATTTGTGTTTTATTATAGATCAATAACTAGGTGTATACCTATGGGTCACAAACAACTTTCGCTATAAGGACAATGGGCATTTTGGGCTAAAATAAAAATCGCGTGGCAGTCTCAAATATCAATTGCATATCATAGTTCGTGTCTTAAATAAAAACTTATTATATCGCAGTTATTTCGAATTATGGTTAGATATAGAAATATAGAGTGATGAAGATTGTTATATTTCATACACGTAAACTATTTAAGGCCTTAGCTAATTGTGAGTTAGACATGGATAATTCTCTTTTCTTAAGAGGTAGGATACAGTCTCGACACACACGCTCACGTTTATTTATATTACACATATATAATATGCTCAACAAATACCACGGGAAGGCAGGCAATAAAACAGTACTATTGTTTATGTGCAACGGGTATGCTAACCTTAGGCTGCTGTGCCCATATAATGTAGATTATATGGTATACGAGATGGACACGGTACCAAGGAGCAATTCGATTACCTGCTGCGTTTTTAGACAATATTTTTTTTTTTTCATAAAAAATTAAAAATGTGGTCGGTTTTTTATTTTATAATAACCCTTTAAAATATTAGACATTTTAATAGTTTTTATATACAATTAACAATAGAAATATTATAAAAATAAAAAAATGTTACATTAAATCATCGAAATATACAAAGACAACAAGTATTCGATATCTCCTAAACTAACCGGTATACGCTCACGATTTTTTTTAAAAATAGTGTTGTTTAATAGTACCTACCAAGAAATACTGATTCCGGAGACTGCCACGCAATTTCAAAAATAGACCAAGCTCCATACATTTTTGCCCATTGTCCTTTGTATATTAAACATGCAGGCACGAACTAAGTGTTTAATTACATTAAAGACGTATCTAATATTCCATTTCAATATATATCTATAGAATAGAGTTTTCTTATGACATTAAAAGTAGCCGGCAGCACTGCAATCTTATTGCTGCGACATCGAAATTCATCCGTTGACGAATTAACAGTGCAATGAGATTAGGTACTCATTCAATACCGTTATAGAAAAAGTCATTTCAAGTTGAATGAACGTTGCCAAGTGAACGGGTTTACGTATGATTTTAAAATTTCGCGTTCCATTACACTAAATATTAGTCTTTATGGGTCTACGCGATATTAGGAGAAGCTTTGTATTTGCTACTCCTAATCGGGTGTAGACCCATAAAGACTAATATTTAGTGAACGAGATTAGGTAGTCACTCTGTTTTGTTACAGTAAACATCAGACTATGTTGAATGAATGTAAGAGCGAAAAAAGATAAGGTACTCACTCAGTTTCGTTGTTCTCGAAGATGATGTGTCCCTGGGAGGCTTCGTACTGCGCACCACCCTTCGCCGTACCATCTTCAGTCCAGTACGGAACCCGGACCTTACCCCGCGCCCCAGCCGTACGCATCACTTTCAAGTCGTAAGTACCCACAGACTCCGTCAACTCAAAGTCACGCTGAGGGAACGAAAACACACCCGAATGATCGTCATCCAATATCACCACCGTCGCCGTCGACGGGGAAGCTAAGGAAGCACCTTTTGGAGAAGACAAACGCACGTAGAAATGCTCGTCTTCTTCGAAAACGTCGTCGTCGATCACTTGGACGCTGAACGTCTTCTCTGTTTCACCGTGTCTGAAGACTAAAGCCCCTTGGGCGGCCACGTAGTCCGACCCTGCTTCGGCCGTGCCATCCTCAGTAGTGTACTGCACAGTGATCTCCCCATTCAAATCGCCCGCTCTCACTACCCGTACCTCGAAAGACCCACAGTTCTCCATAACAGTGTAGTGGTCCGGATCGAATCGAACATTAGGACCTTTCGGCTCAATCGATGGGGAACCCGATTCGCGTCTCTGCAACTCGGCTTTCACTTCGCTCAAATCGCTCTGAGCCCTCTCCGATATTTTCCGGGAGAAATCGCCGCCACCCGTCATTTTCCTCGTAGCAGCCACTCTGTAGAACGCCCTTGATTTCGGTCCGCGCGACATTAGCGTCTCCAATGCCATACGTTCAACTGTTTCGAGATCCTCCTCCGGATGTTGTCTCCGCAAATCTCGGAGGACAGCAACGTATTCCCTTCGAGATTTCTCGATTTCTCGCCCTTCTTCGTCATCGGACGCAAAGTCATCGCCACCTGGCTTCAGAGCCATTTCAACGGATCCGTCACCCTCAGCCTCTACAATTACACCGCGCTCATTCACTCGGTATCCTTTCTTTAAGTATTTGTAGACTAGCAGTCGGCGGTCCGCAATGTACGCTGTTAACACAGTCGCCGGGAAGAAAAGGAAGGTAACAGCTCCCTCCCATACTTCGACTTCGCTCGGTGATATTACGGCCAAGATGAGATAGAGCCACACGTAAGCGAAGATGGACCAAGTAGCGGTCACTAGGAACACCCTGAGATGCTTGATCTTGCGCACCTCCCCGTCCGGGATCACGCCGACGCATATCGCCATGATCACGAACAAGTTGTAGGCGGCGGACCCGACGATGGTCCCGGGCCCCAGATCACCGGCTTCGAAGTCCTTCCCGGCTATCTCGATGACCGATAGCAGGATTTCGGGCGCGCTCGACCCTAGCGCCATCAGCGTCAGATTGGCGACGGTTTCGTTCCAAACTCTGACGACGACGATCTGTTCGCATCCGTTTCGTCGCACGCGCACCTCCTTCTCGCGGGAGGTGATGACTTCGATGGCGGCCATGAACCGGTCGGAGACGATGGACACGCCGATGAAGAGGTACATGAGTGCGAGGAAGTATACGACGCCTCTGAGGGCGATGTCGAGTGTGGGGACATCCTCGATGGGTCTCCAGAGGGGGAGGACGACGCCGGGTTCGCAGCGGAGGACGCGTGCGGGGGCGGTGTCGTTGGGGGGCGGGCGGGGGGGCTCCGCTCGGGCCACCACGCAGCAGACCGCGAGCGCGGCGAGCGCGGGCCGCATGCCGCTAGGTCGCGCTGGCCATCCCGCGTGCGGCGCTGAGCAAGGCCGGCGCCCGACTGAGCGGCGAGCCCGCGCCGCGCCCGGAGGCGCCGCGAGTCGCGCGACATTGCCAGGTGCATGCGGTTTCTTTCAGTTACTGTAGCTTTTTATTAAACTAACTCATTACATGCTAGCTAACGTAACTGTATCGCCTTGATTTAGGGTAGGCCCGTGCCCGCAGTGTTCGCTCGTGTACACGATTGGTGTAACCCAGTCGAAACGTCGGGCAGTAAGTCGCTATGTATCTATTTGTTACTCCTAAGATCGCGTCCATAAAGACTAATATTTAGTGGGACGTATTATGGGCTGATAATGTTATGCTATGATGGTGAACCCCCGAAATAAACACAAATAAGTTTTTAATGCCTTAGCTACTTATAACACCGTTTTACCTTTAAATTTAATAAGGTGAAATAGAAATATGATTATATTAAATTATAAAGCAATACATCTAATTAAATCTTAATATCTTTATCATGCAATTCGTTGACAGATTATTTGTTAAGTTATTAAAGATGGTCGTGGTCTTCGACGTGAAAAGTTATTTTACCGATGCTTTTCTTGGCTTTTCTCTTCTTTGCCTAATAAGGAAAGAAGACAACATTTGTTAGTAAAGATTAAATGCAAAATCATGCCCAAATATGGCACATAAAACTTATGAAATAAAAAAAACTTTTTCTCTCATTTTTATTACAGTAGTTTAAGTATCACAAAACTTACAATCATTCGTCGCCTTCTGTAACTAAGTATGTGTTTTAAGTTTCCACGAGTATGGCAACACCACCCACAGTCGCACGTATACTCGCACTCTGATGGAGTTTTATTGCCGTTGCGGCCATAAAGTTGGACTAGGGGAAAAAGGTTATTAGCCCGCTCTCGACTTATTAAACTTTTGAATTCGGACGCGTTTCTGTGTCCCGTAACGACCGTTACTTTGGTAACTTCGAGAAGCCTTAGAGTGGAGGCCTCGATACTTCTGTGACTGCGTTAACTCTTGGAGAAAAAGTTTTGGTGATAATGAGGTGCTTTTTATGAAATTACTTGGTCGAATAACATTTCCCGTTGCGAATGTAGGTCAGGTTTGGATGCGGATGCGCTTGTTAAGTGATTTAAGGGAAGTATCTTCGCAGCAGTAGGGAATCAGGCGAACAACATTTGATAGTAAGCTAAGTAAATACAGGAAGAGCTTATGCTAAAACTCCTCGGTAAAAATTAGGACATAGCTTCCGCCAACTTGTTGTTGTGTACCTACTTTTAAGCACATAATTGTGCAAGTTTTGTTAGCTAATTTACAGTGAGATTCTGCCGAAAAAACTTATCGAATTATCGAATTTAATTCATTATTTTATGCTCTTACTGTGAAAGAAAGTTTATCGTGAGGAAACTTGCACACCTGTGAAAAAATTTTTAGGTTTAGTGAAGTCCACCCACCTTTTTTTTTTTCTAACTGACTACGATGATGACTTGGAGTAGCCTTTTCATCATCACCGGACTTGCGCGGGAGTGTATGGCTCTCCGGAAAAAAAGAGTCGATGGCCGAATGGTTAAGGTAGTTGCTTGCCATGCGAGAGGTTTTTCAAATTTGTAATTCATATGTACATTTATTCGACGCTTTAACGGTGAAGGAAAACATCGTTAAGGAAAACTGCATACCTACGAAGAAATTCTTAGGTTGTGTAGTCAACCAACCCGCACTTGAACAGCGTGGTTAACTAAGGTCTTATCGCCCTGGTTTAGGGCCAGCACTTGGCCAGCGTGTTCAACCCTTACTCAACTGAAGGAATGCTCGTCTTAGTTTAGGGGCTTAGGGTAGACTCAAGTCGCTCGGTAGGGCTGTAAATTAGCTAATAAATTTAATGGTAACCGATTAATTTTGCCGCAAAGACACGACATGTCACAAACAGGTGCTCGACTCCCTGATAAGCGGTTTCTCCGACCGAACGTAGCATTAAGAAAAGCCCCACTTGCCGATTACATTGTTTCGTATTTCGTACACACGCAAGCGTGGCACGCGAACTGTGGCTAATTGCGTCCCTCCCACCTCCTTCTGCCCCCCTGGTAGGTTCAGTGGCGAACTAACGTGTCCTTCTAAGACCGTCGTAGATAGAGAAGCTTATCTTAAAGATGATTCGTTCTGTATAAGCTCTCTTCCATAAAGAGATAGTTAGTTGTACGTGGAGAAGTTTATAGTTTAAATGTTTACAGTTTGAAAATCTTTGCTATATTATGTAAACACACGAAATTCTTTGTTATGTTTACTCATTATCATCTTTATTATCATCAGCCCATATACGTTGTCCACTGCTGGGGCACGGGCCTACCCTAAACTAGGGCGATAATGTTAACTAATAAACACAAAATAATCTGCTCCCCTATCCCTAAAACCTTACTATCCTAAAACGCATGGACACTATTTAAAACGATGTTTAGGCAATGTAAATTGTAGATATTATCCATGTTTGGACAAGTTCCCGATATGATGCAAGCGTCATGATCACTAGTCAAACAAAGAACTGTAAGATCACGATAGACCTAAAAACATACTCGTAGTAGTATTTATTAGAACATTTTTAAGCTATTGCATAGCTTTTATCGGGGGCTTTGAGCGCGGCGACCGAACCAAGAAATTCCGTAACGGAAAAACGTCACAATCGTCTAACGTCGTTTCAGTTCGGTAGACTTCGGCACGGTGTTTGTTTGCGTGCGGTTAGACGTATTGTACGACTCTACGAAACTCGCACTAATCGAGACGAGCTGCTCCGAAATCGGACGATGCTATGCAATAGCTATACCGCGGCAGTCCCCGAGTGCCACACGTCTTTTTTCGTTTTTTTTATTAGTTCTATTAGAGCTCATATATGTATACATTTTAAATTGGAAAAAGCACATTCAAGCGGTTTCATGGAAAAAAGCTTTTTAAACCCTCAGCATTTCGTACCGCAGGGAAAATCGATGACACCATACAATTTACGTGATTGTTTCAATTGGCATTTAAAAACTGAGTCAGCAACTGCATAACTGGACAAATTTCAATTTGATTCATTATGCCATTTACTAACCGACCGACCGGGCGAGTATAATGTTTTTGTTAGTTCGTGTAGGTATTTATTATCAATCTACGAGTACCTGGTTCGGTGGAACAGTTAGGTGGCTACGGTTCCAAGAGTAGTGGGTTCGATAAGTGGTAAGTGGCTTAAGCACTTGTGTTACGGAAACCAGAATCAACAGTGGATAAACAAATATACTTACATTTTTTCTAATTCTTAATTAAGTTACAAAAATCTAATAACAAATTAAGGTGCTTACTGTGTTACACACATGACAAGATACAAGAAACAACACCGATGTTCGTCACACAAATATTCGTCCCGGGTGGGAATCGTACTCACGACTCTTAGAAGTCTTGGAACGTAGGCAGGCAGTAGCCGTTGTCTGGGTCACAAACCACTGAGCCAGTCATCTATCAGCTGCTAAAAAAATTCACCCGTGTTTCTTTTTATAATAGGCTAACAAGATGACCTCACTTCACCTGATGGTAAGCGGTAGTGAGATCCAAATATGAGGTCGACAGGCACAATAGACCATATTGAGCCTGTCGCACTCACCCTGAAGGCCTGCTTAAATGTCGTTTCGCGCCTAAAGAGCCCGGGATCATAGGAGGGAAGGAAACATGAGCTGGAAGGGCATTCCATGCCTTAATGACACGTGGCAGCTCCTAATGACACAACACCAGTGACTCAGACCAGTCCCCTCTCAATGTGTTATTCATACGCGTACAGCCATTCAATGTCGTCCGATGTCTGATATCATAACGAGTTAATCGATTATCGCGGTAGCCATTCAGAGCGACCCTCCGTTTGTTACTTGTCATGGTCAAGTTCAGTTATCGTCTAGAAATCTGATTACCGCTGAATAAATAAAGTATCAGTGCACTAACATGAAATAAGAAGGATAGGAAGACAATATTTATTGGTCAGTCACAAGAAATGTAACATTTCAATTGACGTTAATAAACGGAAAAGAAAAGACATGATCATCATCATGATCATCAACCCGTATACGTCCACACTGCTGGGGCACGGGCCTACCCTTAACTAGGGTGATAAAGCCTTAGTCGACCACGCTGGCCAAGTGCGGGTTGGTCGACTACACAACCTTAGAATTTCTTCGTAGGTGTGCAGGTTTCCTCACGATGTTTTTCCTTCACCGTTAAAGCGTCGAATGACGTCAAAGACAAGATTTACCTACATAAAAAAAATAACTTATGTTTGTTCCGTTTCTGGGCGAGACTGATGTATCTAAGATGTATTTAAATATGTATTTATTTAAATACATAATCAACAGCTCAACGCGCTTTCCGAGGCACGAGCGTGCAACCGCTAACTTCCTAACTCCAGGCTGAGTAATTTCTTTACAGAAAAACTCACTCATATTTTGCCCGTCCCCGGACTTGAACCGAGGACCTCTAGGTCCTTACACAGCGCTTTCCACCAATATAGACTAACGTGGCAGTCAATACTATCATGGTAAGATTGACTGAAATCGTAAATACAGTTCTACCTATTATATCGAACACGCAATGCAATTTACAGTCTTTTACTTACGACTTTTCCAGTTTCTCTTATCTACTACATCGTATGTAGTAAGTATTACTGAATTGACATCCATTAGAAAGTAAAATTGCCTACTTACTTCCAATCGATCGCAATTTAATATCGTACCGGACCGCATACATTTCCCACGCTTCGTTTGATACTTCCCAAAGCGAAGGAAGTTTGATTTTCTGGCGTTTTTAAATGCGTTCCTGCATCGACGGCCAAGTCCCAGATTGTCCTAGTTTCCAGATCTTGCATCCTGCTTCTTGGAATCGTTCCAATGCAATGGCGGCTGGGAACACCGAATAAAATCTAATGTATACCTTAAACGTTGCACATAAATTGAATTACGCCCGAATTGGAAGGATAATTCATTTAGTCTTAGCCACTTTTAGTTTTAGTCTGTTTATGATAATTCTTTGTTCTTCTTCTCTTCTTTTGTGTTTTGTAAGTAATATTGGAATTTCGTTGTGTCATCATCATCATCAGCCCATATACGTCCCCACTGCTGGGGCACGGGCCTACCATAAACTAGGGCGATAAGGCCTTAGTCGACCACGCTGGCCAAGTGCGGGTTGGTCGACTACACAACCTTAGAATTTCTTCATAGGCGTGCAGGTTTCCTCACGATGTTTTCCTTCACCGTTAAAGCGTCGAATGACGGTACATATGAATTTCAAATTTGAAAAACACATTGGTACGTGGTGGGGTTTGAACTGGCGACCTCTCGCATGGCAAGCAACGACCTTAACCACTCGGCCATCGACGCTTTTTTCGTTGTGTATAATCATGTTAATAATGTGGTCAATAAACGAATTCATTTATATTTTTTTACACAACATCACATACATTGGTCTGACACCGTGGTAAGTAGCTTAAGCACTTGTGTACACCGATGTTCGTCACACAATTTATTGTCCCTTGTTTGTTGATTGAATCGAACCCACGACTCTTGGAACCGTAGGTAGTGATTCTAGGTCACTAACCACTGTTCCAACGAGGCAGTCAAAATCATTTTGAAATGAAATCTTTTCTGTATTCGGCTGTTACGCATTTTAAACGACGCAATGTGTTTTTTAACAGTTCTTCTATGGTAATGGTGTTTGAAGGGAGCATTGGTTACATACATGTCTTTCTGGGACTTTAGGGGGACGAATTCCAATCAAACTTGATGGGTTTCTTGTCGAGGATGTTTATCTTTTTTTTTTATTTACTATGAGCTCGAGGTTTCGAGATTCCGTGTTTTCGGAATCTGTGATACACGCATTTAAGCAGGCCTTCAGGGTGAGTGCGACAGGCTCAATACTGTCAGGTGGAGTGGGGTCATATTGTTAGCCTTTTATAAAAAAAAACTAGGTATGGTTAAATATGGTAGAGTATTAACTACCGTCTCTTGGTCTTTGTAGTTGTTCGTAATGTTAGTATTAGCTATTAACTCGGTTTGTAGCAAAGAAAGTCATCATCATCATCATCATCAGCCCATTCCTGTCCACTGCTGGACATAGGCCTCCCCAAATGCACGCCATTCTCTCTATCCTCGGCCACTCGCATCCAGCTCCTACCAGCCTTCATCTGCTTCCCCCTAATGTGGTGATCACCAGTCTTACGGAGAAACGGATGGCTCTTCCTCCTTAATTGTGATTATGATAGTTGGACAATGATATGAAATAAATAATGTTCCAAAAACTTTAAAATAAAAGAATGGTTAGAGTAGTAGCGCCCTTGGGATCGACGTTTCAGGTGGAATGTTTGACACGAAATAAATGATTTACTGTAAATGATAATTAAATTAATGAGGTTTATACAATTTTGCGCTCATAATTATTTGTTATTTACGCCGTAACGGCCTTTAAATAAGGTTTTATTTATTTATCGGGGCATCATCGCAACTTATTGAAATGCAAATCTCGATGGTCAAACAAATAAACTGAATAAATCACTCGCTACGGCAATAATCTCGACTTATCTGGCACTGGCAGCCGCCATCATTTGATTTATCATCAACGTCACCCCATTTAAGTCGCCACTGCTGGGGCACGGGCCTTCCCTAAACAAGGGCGATCAGGCTTTAGTCAACTACGCTGGCCAAATGCGGGTTGGTCAACTACTCAAAATTAGAATTATTATTGTAGAGATTTGCATTTCAACAAGTCTTATAAATCTTTCATTGTGACAACATATTCTCCAACGCAACATTTGATTTACCTGCCGGTCAAAGTTTTTACTGTATACAGTTTACAAGCAGATGACGTCATTAAATATGTAAGGTTTGTATGAACCGTTAATGGATTCGCTTAAAAATGTGCTATTAAAAAAAGCGTCGATGGCCGAGTGGTTAAAGTCGTAGCTTGCCATGTAAGAGGTCGCTAATTCAAACCCCGCCACGTACCACTGTGTTTTTCAAATTTGAAATTCATATGTACGATTATTCGACGCTTAAACGGTGAAGGAAAACATCGTGAGGAAACATGCACACCTACGAAGAAATTCTTAGGTTGTGTAGTCGACCAACCCGCACTTGGTCCGCGTGGTTGACTAAGGCCTTATAGGCTTGTGCCCCAGCAGTGGGGACGTAAATGGGCTGATGATGATCATCATGATGATCTTTTTTGATTGATTGCCTCCATAAGGTTTTGGCCATGGCGACCACATCAACTCCGAATATGATTTCATCAAATGCGCTGATACGTATATGGGCTGATGATGATGATGAAACATCTACGGTCAAATAAATAAACAAATGAATAAATCCTTCGCACGGCCGTAATCTCGACTTCATCTGTAGCTGGCAGGCCCCTGTCAGCTGATTACAGCACTGAATTGCCGCGTAAATAGCTATGACGTCATAATTAACCGTCGTTGAGAGTCATTTGTTTTCGTTAATGCCTCGCGTCGTTGCCACTCGTCGGGATCAACAACACAAAAAGTCAGGGAGGGCGTTGACCTTTAAAGGTTGTGATGGATATGCGGCCGAATACTGAAAAGGATGTTAGAAAATAATAACTGTTAAATATTTTATTTTTTGAAGTATCTTCAGTATAAGCGACCTTGGAGGTAAAAATTTGTATGGGTGTTTTAATGGTGTTTTACACATTTTTTATTGTGATTTTATATTATAGCCTAAAAGTCAGCCTCTATATATGGTCTATCCAACACAAAAAGATCGTTTTTAATTCGAACCTGCCATTAGCGCGTTCAAACAAACAAAACAAACTCTTGAGCTTTATAATATTATATTATTGTTATAAATCACCTAGCAAAAAAAACTGATAATATGGTGGTCACCCTCCAAATGGCCTAGAGTTACATCTTATTTAGCCCCCTCTAGCTTAGAACTATGGCTACCATCACAAGCATTTTCAGCAAAAAATCTCAAGATGGAATAGTTCATCCCATCCTGAGATTTACATAGTGTTACAAACACGACTTTCCTTAACATTTAGAATTGATGCAGCATTTCTAAGGTTGTTATCTTTGTTTCAAAAAAGCCTATTCAATTCGGCCTTTCAATATTCCCGAGCCAAGTCAGTACATTAACGTATTTTTATATGCTTAGGTATTCGTAAAGCTGTGAATTCCCATCGAGCCGAGCTTTCCGCCGTGTAATTAGACCGTGGACTGGGAACACTAATGGATTGCAAACAATTTCTTATTTCCCTTCATCCTTGAAAGCTTCTCATTTTTACAAACAGGGCCGAACTTAGAGGAGAGCTTTTGGGTACGACTTTGAATTTCAATACATAGTATAAAGCAAAGTCGCTTCCATTAATTCATCTTAAAAAAAAAACGCATTAATGTAGGTATTTATGCATTAATGTAAATAAATTTAATTTTTTTTTTTAATTTATTTTTGTATGTTTACAAATCTTGCAAGGAAGATTGTAATGTATTGTATTTTTTCAGTCCAAAGAAAATATATATTTCTAACGCAGCTCTAACTTAAGACTTGACTCGACTCAAGAAGTTACTGGTCCCTGATTCTTATTTTTTTTTTAACTGACCACGATGATAATTTTGAGAACGTCAAATTACCAAAAGGGTCCATCATTACCGAACCTGCAGGGAATTGAAGGCTGACCCCTTAACATTTGAACAACGTTTGCCTAAGGGCACCCCCTAACGGGGCTAGACCTCACCTCAGAACATGACTGTATTGTAGGTACTATATAATGTAGTATACGTACGTAAGTTTGGGGATAAAAATAACCCGGCACGTGCCTCTATCGGCTAGTTAATAAGGACCCTGCGGTGCGGATAAACGATGTTTAAGATGCCGCCAGCGTGCTCGGAATATCGAAAAGGTATCAACATCCCTATTAATCGCTGATATAAACAACTAAGCACTATCTAACTGCAATAATAATAAGATGTCCAGCTGATAACGGCCATAGTGGCCGAACTCAATGGAGAGAGAATGCAAACTGTGCAGGTTATATTAGAGTGCACAAGTGCACACTCTTTTCTCTTAATGTCTAAGTTCTGTGAGACGGAAATCCGACATGACCGATGACAGATGGGCGCAGGACCACCGGCTTAACGTGCTTTCCGAGGCATGGGCGTGCATTCGCCATTTCCTGACTCCGGGCTGAGTTTCTTTTTTTTCCTAACTGACTTACGATGATGGCTTGGAGTAGCCTCGTTATCAACACCGGACACGCGGGGGAGCGCATGGCTCTCACCCCTAACTCTGAGTAGTTTCCTGACTAATTTCTTAACAGAAAAATAAGCGCCTGGTTTGAGTTTCGGGGACCTCTCGGTCCTTACCTTATTAAACTAACGAGGCCGTCAGTAACCATTACTGACCACTGCCCAATTTCGGAGTAATTTCTTAAGAGAAAAAAAACACATGTTTACCTGTCCCGAAAACCTGTAGGTTCAACGCTCAAACGCCACCCTAGTTACGTCCCTGAAAAAGTATTGTTTATTTCCGGCTATTATTTAACACGACCAAACGACAGTTATTGTAGTGAAAGATTGCTTTGTCAAATTTAACCATTCAGTGTCGGCTGGCACTTTCATTTCGGACGTAACAACACCCATTTGTTTATAGGATTGAACGTAATATTTTCGTTTTAATGCTCTGTTGAAAACTCTTACTCTCACTTTTGCTGTTAATGATATTGTTTTAGTACCTAAATGTTTTGAATATCTTCATGTTTCAAGACGTAAACGTAGTATACATGTACAAATTATTATATTTTTTTATTCGTCGATGGAGTTGTTTTACTATTTAATTAAACTGTTTTACTATTTTACTATTTATTTAAATAAAACCTTAACTGGTTTTTATTGTACCGTTCAAAACTGTATTCCTAGTTTTAAGCATCTATGTAACTTGTTAATAATAAATAAATAATTAAATATGAAATGGGTTGGTTAATCATGAATTCATGACATATCATTTACAGTTCACTAAGTAAGTCATTTTGTTTATTAGTAGCATTCTGCCCTCGACTCCGTCCGCGTAAAGCCTATCACATTTAACATTATTCTCTCATAGTGAAGTAAAAAAAGTCGGTTAAAAATTGTCTATTTTCACTCTCATCCGTGTTACAAATCATTTTACAGGTGAACATACGCATAATGTTTAGTCAATTTTTACCACATCAAAATAAAATATAATAGGGAGTTCTAAAAAAGAAAAAATCCATTTACATTCCCTCCATACCACTCCATCATTTTGTGGCGTACACGTTTAGAGTTTTGTATACTCTTGTTTTATTATTGTGGTTATGATATCATAATCCAGGCTCTAATTCGTTTGCGAGCTCAGAAACCTGGTAACCACACGCCAAGCATTTAATTTACTTACTACCTAAGTGTTTCCGACGTCGTTTTCTTAAGCGGTGGCCATATTATACTCTGCTTTTCTTGGATAAACATACATACATAAAATCACGCCTTTTTCCCAGAGGGGTAGGTAGAGATCACTTCCAGCGATCCACATTTCACCTCTGTGGGAAACGTGACGTGACGGATTGTCGACCACGTCGCCGCCATTATGCCTTGTGCATTATTTTAACAAGGTCATTGCGTTCCCACGAACGAGCGAGTTCTTGGATAAACCAGCTTTTCAAAGCATTTTTATCCGAATACTTTTCACTATTAAGTCACCTGTTAGTTTTACAGATTAACACTGTCACTAGCCTATAAATTAGCTATATCGAAGATTTAGAATGTGATTTTAAAAATTTAATTTATAAATTGCTACATAGTTTAAAACAAAATCAGTTATGCTTTCCCTATATCCCAATGTATGTTTAATCTTTAAAAATACGCCACGGATTTTGATACGTTTTTAAGCTATTGCATAGCTTTTATCGCGGGCTTTGAGCGCGGCGACCGAACTAAGAAATTCCGTAACGAAAAAAACCTCACAATCGTCCAACGTCGTTTCAGTTCGGTAGACTTCGGCACGGTGTTTGTGTGCGTGCGGTTAGACGTATTGTACGACTGAGACGAGCTGCTCCGAAATCGGACGATGCTATGCAATAGCTATACCGCGGCAGCCCCCGAGTGTCACACGTCTTTTTTTTCTATAGATAAAAGGATTCAAAAGGAAGGTTTTTATGTAAAATTCACTCGTCGCGAAGCGAGAGCACTAGTTATACATAAAATAATAATGAATACTAATTAGTACAAAGTTCTTTCAACGTGACTATAAGGGTGTATCAAAAATGCTTACTATACTGCATAATCCTCATAAATAAGGAACTCTACTTTATAGTTGTCTATACCGGGGGGCTTAGACAAAGTAACAATATCAAAACGATAACGAAGTTCGAAATTAATATAATGTATTGGATTGACACTAGAGATTGACCTGACCACGTGATTTATCGCGTCTAATGTAAATGTTTACGAAAAAGGATATCGAATAACAATGTAAGTAGTTTCAAATGCCTCACAGCGATCGTGATCTTCAGAACCACTATAATAACTAGACGATTTGTAAGCTTTATAAAGCTTTGCAGGCTTTGTATTTGAAACTTACAGACACAATAGCCATCTTAGTTCTGTGGCACGCTCCCCGCCCGCCCTCGGCTCACGTTAAAAGCTTTCGTAAGACAACCATTAGTAGTTTTAGAACGATTATTTTTAGAGTTTTTCCCTCGGAATGCCGTGTCAGTTACGTTGTGTTAATTTCTCCCGTTCGTTTTGTTCTGATTATACAAGACGTGTTGTCTTATCTACTAATGTAAAACATGACATGAAATGAATGCGAGATCATTAGCTTTATTAACCAACTTCAAAAAAAGGAGGAGGTTCTCAATTCGTCTGTATTTTTTTTTACCTCAAAACTTCCGCCTGGGTGAACCGATTTGCGTGTTTCATGTTTCATTTGAAAGCTGGTGCTTCCCGTTTGGTCCCATAGCAATTTGGTTCTGACAATGGCATCCATGAATGATGGAAGGTTAACTCCTTAATAGTTAGGAGTTAAAGGATAATTCTTTGAAAACTGTATGCATATTCAGACTTCTAGTTATAATATCAAATGGAACACTAAAAAGAATGAAAAAAATTAAAAAAAAAAATATTAAAACCGCCTTCAAAAACCAGATAAACTAAAAATTACAAAATAATATGACACGAACATTTTAAATTATCTGTGTAGGAATTTGAATGAAAATTTGTTTAGAACAACGAACACACACTGTGCTTTTCTGCACGAAATCCAGACGGCACCGCCTCCAAACACATTTTCAAATTCCTACACAGATAATTTAAAATGTTCGTGTTAAATTATTTTGTAATTTTTAGTTTCTCGGGTTTTTTTAATTTGCTACAGATATCAAGATTAGCGATTTTAATGTTTTTTTAACTATGACTGGCTCAGTGGAACAGTAGCTCAGGTTCACTACCCACGATTCCAAGAGTTGTGGGTTCGATTCCCACTCGGGACAAATACTTGTGTAACGAACATCGTTGTTTGTTCCGTGTCTGGGTGTATTATTAAATATATTTCAGTTTATTTGTGTATCCACTGTTGATTCTGATATCTGTAACACAAGTGCTTAAGCTACTTACCACGGATCAGATCAATGTGTGTGATGTTGTGAAATATTTATTTATTTATTTAAACTGCTGGCAGGGGGGACGTATATGGTTGATGATGATGATGAATATTTCACTTTTATTTCTGTTATGCTGTAACACAAATTCCTAAGCGACTTACTTCGGATATATGATTTTGTGAGATAGTTTAACTATTAAGAATTAACAGGCGTAACCGAACTATAAATTACTATCAACTTGATCAAAAGTTGATGACTGCGGTAAATACCGACTACGTATGGCGCAGGTACAATTTTGATGAAAATATTAATAACTTTCATCAAACGAGCGTAATTTTATTGATGTCATTATATCAGCCAATCAAGGGCGGCGTTTTCACTAATATTAATGAAGTGGTTTATCTGAAAACCACTTGAAATTATTGATAATATTGAGAGCTCTATTATTTGCATAACAATATAGTATTTAAATCGCTGTTTGATTGGAATACCTTTGATTTATTACCCGACTATCGGAGAAAAAAGAGTATTGTTTTAATGGATGAAAGATTATTCTAATGGATTGTTGTACTTTTGAATTTTTCGATAAAATTTAGTTCAATTTTAACTATTCTCGTTTTCCCAATCCCTTAAGGTTTATGTAGGTTTGTAATTTTAGAATAAACTAGCACTAATTTTATTATTTTTCATGTGATATTTAGTTTGTAAAAAGCGTCGATGGCCGAGTGGTTAAAGTCGTTGCTTGCCATGCGAGAGTTCGCCACTTCAAACTTCGCCACGTATCAATGTGTTTTTCAAATTTGAAAGTCATAACGTACGATTATTCAACGCTTCAACGGTGAAGGAAAACGTCGTGAGGAAACCTGCACATCTAGGAAAAAATTCTATGGTTGTGTAGTCGACCAACCTGCACTTGGTGACGTATATGGGCTGATGATGACGATGATTTAGAATGTAGGTACAGTCAGCATGGAAATTAATAATAGTAACTATCTAGTTTCTTGCCGAAGTCATCTCCGTAGAATCAGCGTTCCGAACCGATGGTAGAATCTTATTATTATCTACTAATATGCCAATTTATAAGTACGTGTTAAATCACTACATAGTATAAAACAAAGTCGCCTTTTCTTGGCCCTATATCTCTATGTGTGCTTAAATCTTTAAAACTACGCAACGGATTTTGATGCGGTTTTTTTCAATAGATAGAGTGATTCAAGACTAAGGTTTTTATGTAAAATTTACCCGAAGCGAAGCGAGGGCGGGTCACTAGTGCCTACATAAACAAAGACATTTCGATTATCATATTGAATAGCAGTTGAACTTACTAAAACTGCTTTCAAAATCACCTAACCATAACACCTAAGTGTAATTCTATTCCATTTTAGACAAAAACAATTTTGTTTAAGGTGTCCTCGAAAAGCACCTTCTATCCAAAAACATTTGCTCCCGGTAATGGCTTGAACAAACGACAAACGCTTAGTCTAACACCCCATAAAAGTACCCTGGATGATTCCCGGGGGGAAATGATCTTATTCCCACCAGTTAGCGTTAATGGCCACTATAAATATTTGTTACAAGGCAGTGCCATTCGATTCAATTACGCTGTTTAGTTTAATTTTGAACACTTTGATGTTTTAAACTATACCATTTTAAGAAGTGATAATAGTTATTTTTTAAGTTGCAAAAATCACACAGCATTATATATGTATAAACATCATCATCAGTCGATATACGTCCCCACTGCTGGGGCAAGGGCCTACCCTAAACTGAAGCCATAAGGCCATATTCAACCACGCAGGCCAAGTGCGGGTATTTATATTTAATTTTCAAAAGAGAGATGTGTAATCCCCGATATATCAGAACCCTAACCCAGAAATACCTTCTTACTGCAAAACCTTATTTCTTGTCCGTATGTCTGTTAACATACTTTTTGAAGGTAATAAATTTAAATTTAATTTCAATAGATTTGAAAAAAGCGTCGATGGCCGAGTGGTTAAGGTCGTTGCTTACCATGCGAGAGGTCGCCAGTTCAAACCCCGCCAGGTACCAATGTGTTTTTCAAATTTGAAATTCATATGTACCATCATTCGACGCTTTAAGGGTGAAGGAAAACATCGTGAGGAAACCAGCACGCCTGAGAGATTTTTCTATGGTGTGTGAAGCCATGTCAGAGGCCTACGGGCGGTTTAAAAACTCTGACACCAGGTTGTTCATCAACCATACGATAAGAAGAAGAATAGATTTATTTCAATTAACTCAAAATGTATGTCAAATATATCAGTCCTCCTTGTCCAGGCTACAAACTTATATGGAAATTTTCGAAAACATTTTCTATATAAGTTTGTAAAGAACCCTCAGAGAAAGACTCCAACACTCTTGCCCTGTTTTTAGCTAACCTCGATAGTTCAGTGCTTGCAACTATCCCTCATCCCTAGTCGAAAAGTCTGCAAGTTTGTCCCCGGTCGGACCGCAGATGTGTCCCCAGGGAAGCTAATTTGTAGCCCAACAACTATATTTAAACCAACTTACAAGGACGGGTAGCCTACCAAGATAACATTTTCTAACGCTATTTTGTACGCCCGCTAAGTTTCGCTAATAGTAGCTTAGTGAATAGATGTTGCTTGTAAATTTTAGGTATGTAACTATGATCTGTAAAATGTTTTTTTTTCCAGACTGGAATGCTGGCTCTGGAGAACTCTTGTCATTGTCACCAGACTTGCGGAAAAGCGGATGGTTCTCACCGCTAAGTTTATTTTTTCTCTAAACTGTTGATATGATAACTGTGCCAAATGGATCATCAGCGGCACGTAGGACGATAATAATACAGTATGTATATATTTTTTTAATAATAAGCTAACAAGATAACCTCACTTCACCTGATGATAAGCGGTAGTGAGATCCAAATATGAGGTCGACAGGCACAATAGACCATATTGAGCCTGTCGCACGCACTCTGAAAGCCCGCTTAAATGCCGTTCCACACGTTCCACGTCCGGCGCTTGCCGCAGCAATGGTCCCCCTGGCTCCGGTTCGTACAGTGCTGATCCCGGAACGCGACCTGACCGAGAGAGGTCAGAGTCACTTGGCGGGTTTTACACAACTGTATGGTGGTAACAGCAACCGGTCGAGAAAATGTCTCCCACCTGTACCTGTGTATTATGTATACCGTAATGAGAAACTTATTCTGTGTCTTACGTAAGTAGGTTCTTAATTAATATTTTTTATTCAAAAAATTCTCACAATTTCAGTAGCAAAGAAGAATGTACCAAGATGGCGATCACGAAAGACGCTAGTTTAGCCACAACGAAGACACGCCGTCTCATCGAGCAAACCTGACTTGTACGTCCCCACGGCGCCATTCGTCTCCTAAGGCCTCAGTATTGGCTGGTTTCCGCTCAACATCTATTAGCGAGGAACTTTACAGACTGCTGTTACATTGAACGTTGAGAGTGCACGTAGTTCTAAGCACCTTGGTGCATATGTTATACATGTATTGTGATGTAGTACATTTTAATTTTGTGTATGAGACATAAGAGTACATTTGATACTAGTTAGCTCCCGCCCGAGAAGTGAAGAGAACAGCGTGAAGTTATTTATTACGTCTCAGTTATAGCCCAGTCGGTATAAAAGAAGACTATGTCCTTTCTCAGGCTCTAGACTATCTGTGTGCCAAATTTTATTTGAATAGGTTTAGTTTTTTTTTTAAAAGAGCCACAAGCAGACAAAATGTCAGTTGCACTTTTGACATAAGGATCGATAAAAGGATAAAGTTTCTTTATAGAAATTCTAAATAAATTTGCAGGTGGACAAACAAACGGACTGCTATACAGTAGTTCTACTAGTATAATAGTAGTGTATCCCTTTAACAGACCTTAGACCAAAAATTGCAGGATTTTTTTTTCTTTCATTCTTAGAAAATTTATTCAAATAATAATATTTGAACATAGTCAGTATTGACTGTATGTGATTTTAAATCAGTACCTACCAACGATAACATAGTTAGTAGGTAACTACAAGCCGAGTTGGAGCCAAACCACCATCCCGCTAAACCACATTAGTATCCGTTATCATCAAATTATCTCATCCAATCCGATTTCACCGTGGAAAACAAATGAACCCTCGGGAAAATGTTTATTTGTACCAGACCGGAAATTGAATATATCAACGCGCGAGCCTGCGGCGCCATATTTGTTCTCTCATTTCCGTTTCCGCGGGAGCGCTTCGTGTACGTCGTCCTTGTCTAATTGTCAATTGTATCGTTAATTGTGATTTTGGTGGGACAATGTTTGTAGCGGAATGATAATAACACTGGACATTACCTGTCATCTTTCGGAGAGACAAATAATTCACTAATGATTTATTTTTCGTTCGTCCTTACTAATATTATAAAGGTGAAAGTTAGTATTGGAGATTTTTTACTTGTTTGTCGATTTTTATAAAACTTGGTATGGAGGTAGCTGGCACACTGGAAAGATACCAGCGCTACTTTTTTTTCAAAATTCGAAATCCATGGAAGTTATTGGGGGGGGGGGACGTACTATGGAAGAACGTTGACGGGACTTTCACTAATAAATAACAAATTTTACAAGGCATGTAAACTATTTTAATACGTCATTGCACACCTAAGAAGAAATTCTTAGGTCGTGCAGTCGACCAACCCGCACTTGGCCAGCGTGGTCGACTGAGGCCTTATCGCCCTAGTTTAGGGTAGGCTCGTGCCCCAGCAGTGGGGACGTATATGGAGTTATGGACTGATGATAATTGCTACTAAAACCCATTAATACGCGGACAATGTCGCGGGCGGCCGCTAATCTAAAATAATAATGAATGTTGAGTATTTATAAAAATTTAATATATACAGGAGTTTGCCAGTATAAGGCGGTAAATTTATACCTATAGCTCCTTAATGGCATGACGTAACCAATCAAGGTAGTTAATGAGGTGAACAATTTTAGTTTATTTCATTGTTGCGTGTTATAACAGTTTGATATTAATAAAACCAAAGTTAATTTGATTGATTGATTTCATTAAATTTCATCTTTTATCAAAGCTTATTCCGTATACTTACATAAACATTTGAACACCACATGTGTATATGGTAGGTACAATCATTATGTATATCAATGGTTTATATTATTTTTGTCTGTATTTCTGTTTATTGTCTATTTTATTCCAACTAAAAAGAAACGACTCTCCTAAATGTTTTCACTAATGCATTTCATCAACTTGAATAAAGTGTATGTTTCATCTCAATCTTTTAATAAAAAAGTTTTATCAAAACAACTCCTAATCGACTAAGGCTAGTTAGCTTATCGCCCTAATTTAGGGTAGGCCATAGCAGTGGGGACGTATATGGGCTGGTGATGAATCAACAACTCCAAAGCTGAGTCGCAAGCGTTAAGCAAGTAGGTACTCGTACTTTAATTAAGGCCTTATCATCCTAGTTTAGGGTAGGCCCGTGCCCCAGAAGTGGGGACGTATATATGATAATGAATCAACATCTCCAAATTTAAGTCGCAACCGTTGAGCAAGTACTTGCTCTACATGTTCTCCCAACAATCTCATCACATCAGATCCCAGACAGCTCGAGATACATGGAAGGCTGCCCCCAACCGCTATGAAGTTTATTGGGGCGGGTTGAAGTTTCAACATGGATTTATTCGGCAGTTGTAAACGGGGTACATTTTATGTCGGTTGCAGCGCGCTAGTTGTGCGGTTTACAAGTTAAGCTGGTGATCCATCTATTTGACGGCTCGATTTATCGGTACAAATTTGATATTTTAAAATGAAACTACTTTCTTTTAAAACAAAACTAATTTTACGGATTACTCACGTGTATTGGTATTCTAAACATATAATTTTCTCTGGCAGATCTCAATTGAGATCAGCCAGGTACGCAGGACATATTATAGTGCACAAGTGTGCGCGCAAACACAAGTTCGGTGAGACGGCAATCCGACATGATCGATGAGAGATCGGGCGCAGGACCACCGGCTTAACGTGCTTTCCGAGGAACGGGCGTTCAGCCGCCAACTTCCTAACTCCGGGCTGAGTAATTTCATTACAGAAAAACTCACACAAATTTTGCCTGACCCCGGACTTCGAGTCCGGGACCTCTCGATCCTTACGCAGCGCTTGCTACCAATAGACCAACGAGGCAGTTGGTTTAGAATAATACAAGCGGGTTTAATCCGTAAAATTAGTTTTATTTCAAATGAGTAGTGTTCGCGCCAATAAGACATTACTATTTTCTTTTAATCCTGCCTTCTTTATAAGCTAGGCAGGTACTTATTATACAAATAGGCGCACAAAGATACGTTCATATCTACGATAGTGTATAATGTGACTGACTCGGTGGAACAGTGGTTAAACCCAGGTTTACTACCTACGGTTTCAAGAGTCGTGGGTTCGATTCCCACTCGGGAAAAATA
This sequence comes from Maruca vitrata, assembly GCA_039566165.1. Lineage (NCBI taxonomy): Eukaryota > Metazoa > Arthropoda > Insecta > Lepidoptera > Crambidae > Maruca > Maruca vitrata. Next base: position 2,405,886 of record CM076928.1, on the reverse strand, counting down.
TTTGTGTGCCAAACATCGGTGTTTGTTTCGTGTCTGGGTGTGTCAAATATATTTAAGTATATTTGTGTATCCACTGTTGATTCTTATACCTGTAACACAAGTGCTTAAGCTACTTACCACGGGATCAGATCAATGTATGTGATGTTGTGAAATATTTATTGTGAAATATATATTTATAATAGTACTAAGCTTCTTTTATAAAAATAGGTATGGTATAAAAATGTAACATTTTAAGTTTTTTACAATCAAACATTTTTTATTACATATACCTATGTAGAATGGCATTTTATATGAACTTTTGAATCGTTAACACAGTTTACTTTGTTTCTACTTCTCGTAGTGATGCAATTTTCAATAAATTACTTATTAATTCTTTACAAATTGTAAAACAAAAGTTGCTGATTTGACTTGTCATTCAACCCACAATCGAAGTTGAGTATATTATGTTAGGTTAGGTATTAAAAGGTACAGTCAGCCAAAAATGTGGTCTACCACCCTACGGTTGAGATTCGTTTGTTCGTCATGAAACAAAAAGGTAATTTTTTTCTGGCAATAAGATTGTGTCAGTGACTATTGTCAGCCTTAGCGATCGTTACATTTTTTTTTTTTATAAAAGGCTAACAAGATGACCTCACTCCACCTGATGGTAAGCGGTAATGAGATCCAAATATGAGGTCGACAGGCACAATAGATCGTATCGTTTACATCTCGCAGAAACTTTTGTCAAAAGTGGTAGACCAGTTTCTTGGCTGACTAGTGACTATACCATGGTGACATGTGCACTGTTCAACATAATCTACCAACAGACAGCCGCATCGATATTAAAAAGTATCACCCTTTTGATACCAGTCACAACTATCTGTCTGGTGGTTGGTGAACGGTATATGGGTAAGCGACCCCGGCTCCTCGAGCTACTATCGACTCAGTCCAAATCATCCGAGGCGATAGTATCCTTCCTCCCATTTTCCTTCCCCCGTCATATATCCTTGCTACTCGTGGGAACGTAATGACCTTGTTAAAACAATGCACAAGGCAGAATGGCGGTGACGTGGTCCACTACCCGTCACGTCACGTTTCCCACCGAGGTGAAAAGTGGATCGCTGGAAGTGATCTCTGCCTACTCCTCTGGGAAAAAGGCGTGATTTTATGTATGTATGTATGTATGTACCCTTATTCTGTAGTGTAGGTAATAAGGTAAAAAAGCTAATATCACTCTGGAAGCCGCCCTAAGCCATGGGACCATCGGGACGCCCAATTAGCAGGTGTAGGGCGGTAGGGCGGACATTAAAGGGAATTTATGGGCTCTTCACACCAACTGAAGCGTTGAATAATGGCCGTCACCAGGAATCGAATTTGCATTTCATGTTTATTTTTTCCGGGTCACTATCACTTCGGGGATGTGAATCGTTCATAGGTTACTTGACATGATATTTGATGTTATTCGCATACGAAACATTCATGTTTTTTTTTCATCTTCGTAATGGCTCTTGTAAATTGATTTTTGTAATATAGCAGTGTGATTTAACTGTTTAGATTCTATTGAGATACCTACGGGTAATAATATATACTATCAGCAGTCTGCTACTCTTACAATTGGTTTCCCAAAATACAGGCCAGGCCTAGTTTTACCCCATATAATAACAAAGTAATAAATAACTGTATCTAGATATAATCCTACGATCCAATGGATTCAATCCATATTTCGAAAGCCCAATGGAAATACTTAGGTAAGTACTCGTAGTTATAATGGTCAAAGTCAAATATTTCGCTATTACAAACTACGTGCACCTATCTATTTCTAGTTCTTAACATAACCTAAACTACTTACTAAGTTACCCTTTTCAAGCACTGCAACGTGGTTCAGTAGTAACTTTTACCTATTTCTAGGCCTACTAAATAGTAGCATCAGCCTAACTACTTACATAGTTACCTTTTTCAAGCACTGCAACGTTTTAATTTCACGTTGTTGACAGCTTAATTATATCATGAACTTTATGCACATGATATTAAAGTATATATGTCAAAACTATATACCTACAGCTTTTACCAGAAACCCATCTGGTACCTACATCAACTTACTATTAAATTTAACAGAACCCCAAACTACACCCTAGTTCCACGTAAGTTACGGTCCCACCAACGTTACGCGGTGTTACCGTAAAAGGCGGCACTGACGAAAATAAGGAAAATTTGTATTCAGCCAGCTCCCTTGCACCCGTGCATGAAATATGCATAGGAACAACGACACGCACGATACAACGCTTCGCTCCTATGTCAGAAACACTTATTAAAACGAGAGTGTGTGAATGTGGCATTTAATGGAATTCGCCCTTGACCTCACGTGCCGGGAAACCGGATATTTACAACTGTTTTACACGAGCGATGGACGCTGAAAATTTTGACTGGCTCGGTGGAACAGTTATTAGTGACCCTGGCTGATGATAGATACTACAAACAAAATTAATACTAATAACTATTGAAGCGTCGATGGCCGAGTGGTTAAGGTCGTTGCTTGCCATGCGAGAGGTCGCCAGTTCAAACCCCGCCAGGTACCAATGTGTTTTTCAAAATTTGAAATTCATATGTACCACCATTCGATGCTTTAACGGTGAAGGAAAACATCGTGAGGAAACCAGCACACCTGAGAAATTTTTCAACGGTGTGTGATGCCATGTCAGAGGCCTACGGGCGGCTTATAAACTCTGACACTAGGTTGTTCATCAACCATACGATAAGAAGAAGATTAAAACTAAGTACTTAAAAACAAACGCCCAGACGACATTATTGTGTGTCCATGTAATACAAAATGGCAATAGATCAGCGATAGGTTTACTAGGTAACCGCTGAATCAGTTGCGTCGCTTCTCGCCCTTCATAAAGCTCTGTCCCTTGCGTGTCTTTAATTGTCCCTGAACGAGGTCTTTGCTCGCATTACGGCCGTAACAGCATTTGCAAGGGACTGGGAAAAGAAATGAACGGAAATTCAGGGACATCGGGTTGTCACTATTTGGTTGTTACTTGATTGGAAATGTCCTTTTTAAGGCTAGGTACCTCTTTTTTTTATTTTCCAAGGCCTAACTTCTGAACAGTAATAAAATCGTTTAGGTTACTTATATTTGTGTATTATTCAATGTTATGGTAGGCGTCGATGGCTGAGTGGTTAAGGTCGTTGCTTGCCAAGCGAAAGGTCGCCAGTTCAAACCCTGCTACATACCACTACGTTTTTCAAATATGAAATTAATATGAACGATTATTTAACGCTTTAACTGTGAAGGAAAAAGGAAAGGATTCGTGTGGAAACCTGCACTCCTACGAAGAAATTCTTAGGTTGTGTAGTCAACCAACCCACACTTGGCCAGTGTGGTTGACTAAGGCCTTATCGCCGTAGTTTAGGGTAGGCCTGTGCCTCAGCAGTGGGAACGTATATGGGCTGATGATGATGATGATGAATGTTAGGTGAAAATCGTGAATACTTACTAAAGTTTCGTAAATCCGGAAACGTGATTGACCAAGGAAAATAATCCAAAATCTCATCTCTACAAACTCGTATCCGTACTTCCTCAAATATTCATAACATTTTAAAAAAATCATACCATCATTTAATTTACTCTCATTACAGAAATTAGCCCTGTTTACGTAAATAAGTAAAACACAAATCATTGTTATTCATCCACAAACGTACAAAAAAGTAACTTCAAAACAGTACTTGAACTTATTTAAAATTCATCCGCGTCCGCCCGAACAACAAACCCGGCGACTTGCTTTAACTTAACCCTTGTTTCTTTACGACCGAACCGGGACTAAAGCGGCAATTTAGCTTTATAGCACAGGAGGCGACGATCATTATTTGCCTTTACCAAAAAAATCCTTTTTGAGTGCAGCTTGATACGAAAACATAAGTTTGATGTATTTGATTTGCAGAACATGATTCGTAACTTATTTTTATATGCAGCTTTACTAACCTCATCATTTAAATTTATAGTATTGTCTTTTATTTACGCGAGCACAACACATTTAAAATATAACTAATTTTACGGATTAAACTCGCGTGTATTGTTATTCTAATTATTTATTATTACTTATTTAGAGATTCGACATTTCGAGATCGTCGGATCTCTAAATAATGTTTGGAATAACAATGCACGCGAGTTTAATCCATTTAAATTAAATTGAAACCTTAAACATAAAGCTTGATGATAGAACAGAAGATGAATAGAATTTAACTCGTGAAAATCAAGACTGAAGTAGGTAAAGCTTTTTCTATTCAATTACGTTTTGCAACGAACACGTCATATCTTATATTATAACAAGAAAATATAGGACTCGCGCGACCGTTAAAAACGGCAACAACTCCCGTACTACTTGTACAATTCAGTGATAAAATGAAGATATACGATTAGGTATATCTCGCAAATGAGCCGCATTTAAGGGAGTTCTACTTCATTTAAAAATTCATTCCCAAATGGGGACACTCATAATGGGAATAAACCGAGCTGTAGGGATCAGGAGCTAGGGCTACCAAAAGTATCTACGAATGAAAAAAATCATTTACCCATTGTATTTACCAGGCTTAAACAGATCTTAAGATGACAATGATGAGATGATGTTATGTTTTCTTACGACGAACACGAGTCGTCTAGTCTGGGGGCTTAGACAAAGTAACAATATCGAAACGATAACGATGTTCGAAAATAACAAAATGGGATTGACCACGTGATTTATCGCGTCTAATGTCAATCCCATATATATATTACTAGCTTTCCGCCCGCGACTTCGTCCGCGTAGACACGTTTAACGGGTAAAACATTACTTCCTTATAGTGCAGTCGGTTAAAAAGTAGCCTATAACCTTTTCTAGGCTCTGGACTATATCTGTACCAAATTTCATTTAAATCTGTCCAGTACTCTATGCGTGAAAGCGTAACAGACAGACAGACAGACAGACGGACAGGGTAACTTTTGCATTTATAATATTAGTAAGGATTCTGTATGTAGCTCATCGTATCCTATCAATCCTCGTCCGTCAAAGTACTTATATGATGATGATAATATTATATTTAAAAAAAAGTGATTTGTCTAGGGTTTTAGGCGGGACACGGACGGCACTTCTGCAGGCTTTCAGGATGAACGCGTCGAGCCCAATAGGTTCCATTGCGCCTGTGAACCTCATATGTGAACCTCTCGGCTATTTACCACTAGGTCCACCAGATGATACGTCATGACCTCATCTCATTTGGATGTTGGAGTATAATCACTACATAGTATAAAGCAAAGTAGCTTCCCGCGTCTGTCTGTCCCTATGTATGCTTAAATCTTTAAAACTACACAACGGATTTTGATGCGGTTTTTTGAATATTTTTTTATGTAAAATTCACTTGAATCGAAGCAAGGGCGGGTCACTAGTAAAATAATATATCAAAATGTCCTGCAAAGTCACCCTACATTCGTAGCAATGTTTTTAAAATCCTAAATTTATTAGTAACGTCTTGACAGCCCTAAATAGGGCAGTCCTGTTCTTATTGTGGCGGCGAGGCCGTTATGTTTTCTATTCTGATAAGGGACTTTTATTAAATTGTTCCGCAGACGTTTCGGAGACAAGGTAAGGATATTGTACACGCAAATAGGTATAGGGATTCTGCCCAAATATTCTTAGGTTTAAGTACATAAGTTGCTTGTAAGAACATTTTTTGTGCTTATGAATAAAAGATTTCTCACGCCATATGGTAACACGCTTGTGTTTCCGCATATTGACTGTTTGATATTTTTATCCTTCAGTAGGTACCTATCAACCATATGAACCATATTAAACAGATATAATATACTTGTAAATATACGTAGGTACATATTCGTTTAAATGGAATATTACAATTTAAATGCTTTATAAAATA